>QEWY01001009.1:475764-1174025 GCA_006503575.1 Baylisascaris schroederi
AATTTTCCCGAAAGAACAAAAAATCCCAAGTAATAAAAGAATAAAAAATCACAAATAATAAAAAAATAAAAAATCCCTGCTGAAAATATCTCTAAGTTTGCAGAACAAAAAAAATTTCAGCTGAAAAAATTCTGATTGATAAAATTCAAAATTTTCTCAAATGGATAGAAAAAATTCCAAATAAAAAAAACAACTAAACAAAATTTCCCCGAAAACAGTTCCGAATTCTCTGAATTCAAAAGGAAATTCCAGCGTGTATGAATAAATTTAGCTCTAAATTTTCTGAACAAAGTAGTCTTTTTCCTTAAATTTATATAAGTAAAAAGAATAGTGAAGAGCACGAAGCAGCAGAAAAGCCTAAAAAATTTCTTTCTCATGTGATAAGAACGATCCAAACTTTGTGAAGAACTTTTACAAGGAAGGAGGCTTCAATTGTCCCATTCCAGATCTTTAAAAGACCACCAGAATTTAAAAACTGAATTAAGACTACTTACCGATTTCATCGCCGGTCACTCCTCGCCTTCGGACGTCGACCTCATCACCTCCTTCCGTCGAACGGCGAAGTCCGATGTCGTTGCCATGTCAGCTTCTATATTATCCTGCAAACAAGTTGACATCGGTTACCGCCACAACATTGGTCCACCCAAAGTGCCACCGGCACTGCTCCCTCCCACATTCCTACCGACACCGCCCCTTCTGCAGTCCTACTGACCTACAGTCCTCGCCCTAGTCACTGAATGCGTACAAATAACTCCCAATCACTCACAATACTGCTATTTACAGCTATGCACTACTGATCACTACAGTTTAGAGGTTGACATATCACTCGTTGCAAAATTCCCCCTTCTATTCTACTGCTACATCACCAGACAAATACAACAAATTCACTTAAAGCACTATACACAGCAAACCCCACAAAAAGGATCACCAAATCACGTTGTCGAAGTTCTCCCCGGCACTGATTAGTCGATCGCCGCCATATTTTTTCAGTGGGTCCCGCTGCCACGTCGACTATAAATGTCGACGACACATGCTTCTTCCGTTCAACGTCGAAGCCCGATACCGGCATCGCATCGACTCCTGCAAAAAAATCAACGCCGAATATCGGCATCATATTGCTTCTTTCACAATGAGAAAAAATTCCTTCTCTTAGATTTTTTTTCCTAGATATTGCCTTTGATTTTGAATTTCCTGAAAACTTTTCCAACCTTTTTTTTTCTAGTTTCAAAAAAATTTTTAAAGTGTATATTCTTCTAGTTTCCAAAAAAGAAATTTGTAATTTTTTACATTGATGGGAGAAATTCTAAACTTTCTTGACAACTTAAAAAATTTAGAAGAATTCTAACTGAAAGGAAAAGCTCTGAGCGGAAAAACTGAAAAAAATTCCAAGTTTTCTCAAAAAAAAGAAAAATCCAAAAATGAAATGAGAAAACATTTCTCAAATATAAAAAATCCAAATTTCCAACTTCTTTAAAATGTCAGGTGTAAACACTTCAGGTATTCTAAAAGGCCGAAAACAGTTCTAAGTTACCGAAGTAAAAAAAAACTCCAGTGGAAAAATTCTAATCGAAAAAAATTTTAAACTTTTTCAAAAAATAAAAAACAATAAATAATAAAAATAATAAAAAAGTTTCTCTGGGAATAAATCGAAACTTGCTGAATAAACAAAATTCTAATCAAAAAAATTCCGACTGAAAACATTTTAAATTCTGTCAACAAATGAAAAAATTTCAGACAATAAAACGAAATGAAAACTTTTCCTTGAAAACTGTTTTAATTTCTCTGAATCAAAAAAATTGAAGTATGTATCAAAAAAATAGTTCTAAATTTTCTAAATAAAAAGGCCTTTTTTTTCCTTAAATTCAAGGAACTAAAAAAGATAGTGAACATCGTGGAGCAGCAGAAAAACCTAAACTTACAGATCTCATCGCCGGTCACAAGTCGCCTTTGGTCGTCACTTCGTCGCCTGCCAGCATCGACTTCACCGCCTCCACGTCCCTTTCCCGTCGAACATCGAAGCCCGATGTCGTCACGTCGACTCCCACGTAATCCTGCAATCAATCTAAAATCGGGTGTTAGCACTACAATGATCCACCCAAGGTGCCGCCGGCACTGCTCCCCTCCCACATTCCTACCGACACCGCCCCTTCTACAATCCTACTGACCTACAGTCCTCGCCCTAGCCACTGAATGTGTGCTAGAAACTCCCAATCAGAATATTGCTCTCCACAGCTATGCACTACTGATCACTGCATTTTAGGGATTGGCATATCGCGCGTTGCAAAACTTCCCCTTCTACTACACTGCTATATCACCAACCCACCAACCTCGCCTACTAAACGTCCTCAATATTGTCAAAAACAAACGCTGGACCCTACCGGAACTCTCGTCTCTCCTGACTGCAAGTGTCAGCAAAAACAAGTGAGGGATGTACGAAGCTGCCCTCATTCATACCAGATGCTGTTCCCGCATGGTTGGATAAGGAGAATCAGCTACCTTGTATAAAACCCACTTTCCATCGAAAAACCTCTCCCCTTCATTCATATTGGATGTTCTAAATCAGATATAAAGGTACAAACAAGACTCTATAGTTTTTATGCATTCAAACTATCTAAGGGTTCATCCAAGAATGTACCTATTCGCTGGAAAGGAATCAGCAAACAATTCCCACAATAAAAAGTGGCCTCATCCATGCTAGCAGCTGCACCCGCCGCTGAGCAGCAAATTTTGAAAACGATAGTGAAAGCTAGCACGAATAAGGACCTACTTTTTATGTACGATAAGAATGCAGGTTTATGAATCATGGAGTGCTATAGAAAATAGATCCTCACCCAAGCCACTTCAAACAAACACTCAACTGCCGAGGCAACAGAACCTATGCATTCCAGGGAAAACCCCCCATCTCTCCGTCCATAATCACCTGAGGGATACGGATTTTGGCACTAAATGGCACACCTAAAGTCCTTCACTAATCTAAGCATTATCCCCGGTGTTGTGGACGGGTTTGGGAAAACATGACCACGGAAAACGAAAAAAATATCGGAAAACTTAGCCGGGGCCCAGTTGTGGAAGTTGATGGCAGGCGCCGTATGAAGGGGCACTTGAGAGAATCGAGGGCAAGCTTGACGAGTGTGGCTGACACTGCAGATGTCTAAGGCTCGGTGATGACGGCCGAGCAGAGCCCCACCTCAATAGAGGCATCCACTATGCTCGCGCCGTCATCACTGATCCCTAGGACCCCTTCAGAGTCAGCGACTCTCGTCCAGCCCACCCTGGGGCTCCCCTCTTCGTCGACCGTCGTCACCTCCGATGGGGCACGATCCACGCCGCCCGTGTACATCACGCCCCCACGGCCCCTTTACGTCTCCACCACCCGGTCCCGACAGCGTCGAACAATGAATGGCATGCTTGTGTGCTCATCTTTATATAGCCCTCCTAGTAGCACTGCAACGTTTGCCGCCTAGATGATGGCGCCAGTTCTAAACAAAGAAATGATACGCAGAAATGACAGAGCATTTAGTGATTGACTAGACACAAACATATTAAATCGTAGTGTAGTAGATCAATCCCCTAGTGGGTTATTGATAAGACATTCTCGTTTGCACTAGCGGGAAAGACGCCCTTTATTGCTCAGATCATTTGTGATGTTTAGAGATATTAGATAGAGTTGGCTATTGAGATGACCAGATGCAAAAATTGGGCTGAAATTGAGCGCTAAAAGAGATCATTAAAAATATTGAAATCTGCATAGAGCAAACCAACAAAACAGAGGTCAATAACCGTTGCCAACAAAATCGATAAGAAGGCTTTTTTAATGGATCGATTTTATCTGTGGTACAAACGTTTGATCCCCTCGAGTGTTGAATATCGATTCATTATTCGCAGCGAGTATGCCCACCATGCCCACCCCATGAAGGCAGCACTGAAGCTCAACACCACAAAAAAAAAAAACCATTGAAATCCAATCATCAACGTCATCCACCAATAATTATCCTCCCATCAATTCCGAATCAATCTGCTGAAAACTATCAAATAGCAATGCTCATCAGCGATTACTGAGCTGCAACATTTTTTATTTATGATTTTGCAGAGTTATTAATGAGAATATCAAATCCTTTTTTTGCATATAATTATGTATGTGCGATGTTATTTGATTAGTTGTTGAAATATTCTCAATCCGATTATCAAAGTTACAAATTGAAATGAATAAATTTAATTTCGCATGCGAAATTGCAAACGGGAATGAGAGTGGAGAGGTGCGAGAAAAACGGCGAAGTCGAGTTTTAGAATGATATCGCAGTGGTCATCAAATAAAGGATGAAGCCGGGTGGAGGAGAGGGGGAGGGCGGTATAACATCGAATTAGGTATTTTGACAGGGAAATTGCAAGGGTGGAATCACATTCCTTTGGAAAGTATTCGCCACAGACTCCTGCATTTTTGAGATAGGTTGGAAGAATGGGAGATCGGGAGGGGATGGGGATGGGGGGAGGGAGGGGGTGGGGATGGGGGGAGGGAGGTTGGGTTGAAGCTTGGTTTTATGTGGAAATGAAGTGCACACATTTCTACTTGACTCTTAACCTTTTCGCCAGTATTTAAGTGTACACCACTCTGTCCTCCGTTGAAGCGCCTTCCTTGAGACCAGGTTTAAAAAATCCTTTTTATATATATTGCTCTGGCGAAGTTACACTGAACCGAATTCACGATCTACCTTTTTACTTCTTATCATCAAGTCTTTCCAAATGAAGATCCAACAGACCCACAATAAAGCAATAAGGACGTTGCCGGAAAAAAAGAGGGAGAATATATATATATATATATATATATATATATATATATATATATATATATATATATATATAGTGCGACTTCATTCTCGTTCGGATTTTTTGGTACACGCTGCGAAACCACTACAAACTATATCCTCGAAGAAGGGACAATCACGTTCCTAGACGGCACGCGCCCTCTTACAGCTTTAACAAGAACAAAAGGATGCATTCCGCAATCTAAAAGAAACTTGGCGAGCAACGCGATCCAGAAAACCCTCGACTGCAATACTTATATGATACAGTGATGGCACACAACGCGCAGAAATGGTGCGAAACACGAAACACGTTCTTCCGAATCCTGCGATGGCTGAGCATTAAGGATGCAACGGCTGCTGTACGACTACTAATGGGACGCAATGATGTCGCTGCTCACCACGCAGGAGATCAACTCCTAGTCACAAAGTGTTTGCCTGCAGTTATCACTAAGGAATATACCAATCGCAGAGTCGGGGACCTGTGTTATGAAAAGATGGCGGTGAAGGTCGGAAAAACCTTCGCATTTGTCGAACCAATCACACACGACTTGGTACTGGAATCACGTCAGATTCGTTGCCCTTGGAAAGAAAGCCTGAGTACTTCCGAGGAGCTCCCATCAAACCCCTTATATTACCTAACAAAAGGCGAACAATCAGTCGTCTTCAACGCGACCAAGCCGTTAGATCCATCTAGTAAGTTGATTGGACACATCTTGGATCGTCTAGACCAAAAGCAATTCTCAAGTTCGCTTCCTATCAGTCACACCTCACCTAATGATGGTAAGAGTCCGATGGAGGAGTTTTCCAGGAACTTGGTCATAAACTCGAAATGAGCACCGCGGACATTGCAAGCGTGCTTCAATCAATCGCCTTGAAGTGGAAAGCAATCTCACTCGGAATCGGCGCATCCCTCGTTTTACTAGCCACGCTGTGGGTGATTCATGCCCTAGGCTGCTTAAGTTTTTGTCGGAGAAAACGGTTGACAAGTAACGTCATCATCCAGCTAAAAACAGTCAACGCGAACAATGAATCAGAAAAGCCGACCGAGAGTCAACCAGCAGTCGAATCTGAGTCAGGGCAAATACAAAAGGTTGAAGACAACACACAAAGTCATTATTCGCCACCCATGTTATCTTCCCTATTCTACTCGACTCAATAAGGAACAACATTATTCTACTTCTTCAGTTACCTTCTGTGAATTAATATCTCCGCACCCTTTTTTATCAGTTGTTTTCACCTAACCGCTTAACTAACCGTTGCAACAATTGCTGCACAGGTCATTTTTCTGCGACGAATGTCGCGCCAATGTATTCAGAGGTACCAACCGGTTGCCAAACAGCGTTCGGCTATGCAAGAGAGCATAGCAAATTTCAGTAATAGCGTTCGTCTTTTTGCAGGATGTTCAACTTCATCCAGTGATGGCACATTGGTCTTACGCCACAGCAGAATAAAGATGCCCGGTTCATAAGAGAAAGACCCCAAAAGGAACAAATTCATCAAAGGGAACGATTATTCGAACGCATTCGAACAGCAGAGCTGGAGATCAAAGGAGTTCCGCTTGTGTTGGAATATAAACGATGCTACAGCTTTCCCCAGAATTACTACGGACACACTGTGCGGCTCTATGAAGTGCCACAACAATCACAGTTACAGCATCCACCTACACCCACGTATCAGAACCCGTTCTCGTAAAAGGGCGGAAGATTTGCCGACACCGAAATACCATCGCTCGTCATCCGAAGATTCGGAAGAATGGATACCACGTACTCCACGAGGAGACGACGACGCCTACAGCAGCTCAGCGGAACATCGGTCCACACCGTCGAAACGACATGAAGAAGTCCGTGAACCTACGCGAACGACACTGCGTTTCACGGTTCCTTCCCAAGTGGTACGTCCGCAGACGCGCAGGTCTGCATCCACTGCAAGCTCCTTTAGGGGAATGTCGCGAACGTCGCGAACGTCGCGAAGTGAATAAAAAATGGAGAAAAGAAATTAAGAGAAAAAAATAGCCGTGAAAGAACGAAATGGCTATGTTGTGGAAATCGGGCAGCAGGTGAGTCAGCCATGCACTCCCTGCTGCACGTGATGCCCATGATTCCCTCGTTGCCGTTCCTCTCACCGCCAAGCACTCTTCTTCATACCGAAGACTTGCATCTCTTTGATTCCCAAGGAATGAGCAAGCAAAGTTATCTCCAGACAATCTCCATGCATATAAGCGAGCATCAAAGGAATTCGAGAAAGAAGGGGAGGACCAGCGGACGGATAAGTTGTCCGTCCAACACTCGTCGTGGCTCAAAGGACCCAAAAAAAGCGCCATTCCGGAGTAACCGCTCCAAAAAGGAACCTCTGTCGTGGTGCCAACCAGGCACCGAATAGAAGTTCTGTGGCCGCTCCATAGCGGCCACAGGCAACTGAGCCAACAGGCTCGCAAAGCCCCGCGTTTTCGTGCATCGGCCACTTCCCGTGATCATTTGTCTTACTTGTTTTGTGTATTAGGCATTGAACCCCCTTTTCCTCCTTTCCCTTCTTCTTCCCCCATAGGCCTCCCCACTTTGTATCAGTCAGTGAAATTCCTTCCTCCTACAGAACCCTTTCCGTTTTCCTTCCTCCAAGCCAACCTGTTTCCCCTACAAAGTACGTTTCCTCATCCCTTTTCCCTACAGGTTCATACCAACCCCGACATGAATATCTCCTAGAAAAGCATATCGAGTTCTTTCTATCACAGACGATGCACATGATCTGACGTTATAATTTACCTGAAATTCCCCGGGAGATCAGTGTTCCATTCTTGCTGAAAAGTCGAGTCGCTGAAAGTTGCCAATCGATTTCTGGCGCATTGCAGCATATCAAAAGGTGTTAACTGTTACTACCGACCTGTTTGCAAGTATTATATTTCTATGTGATCCCTTATTTGGTTTCTGCTATCAGATTTTCAGAGAATGCCCAGAAGTGTTTCACACTTATTGCTTTTAGGAAAGTCTGCTGTGGACTATCTCGACCATTAGGCTACAGGCCTTTAACTTGGAACGTTGGAATATCGAAGGCGCAAATTTGGTTTGACTCCTTGTCATAAAGTTGTGCACGTTCTTTCTGACGTCCTTTCCTCAGAAATATTTCGGTCTATCATTCTCCGTCCTCACAGTTGGCACCATTCTCAGGTTGCCGAAAGATGTTGCAGCACAAAACACTTTCTGCTCATTTCACAGCATAATGCATTTTCCTGCAGCAGACGACTTTCTGCCAATATCCGTAACGCATTCACTTCTTCATTCTACAGATAGCGACTGAATGTTTTGATCTTCACGCTATCGCGACTCTTACCTGTTGAATGTGCCTTTGCTCATACTGTTGCTTCGTGAACATTTTCGTCTTTCCCACTGTCCTTATTCTAAATTTTTTTGTATGTTCCCTCACCTCCGAACGTTGAAATAAATAAATAACGTTCTGATCTGGAATTATATATTATAACTGGTGATGTTTGCCCTAATTTACATTTAATTGGCAACGGTTTAAATCCATGGGCAGTTTCATTAGATTCTCTGATTGAAAATGTTCAAAATCATTTTTATTATGCGGCAACAATCGCAAAAAACAATGACAAAACCCGAACTGTCAAGGCGAGAGAAGAGTATAAAGCGGCGAAAATAATATGCAAAAAAAAAACGAATAAGCAAAATTTGCATTGCGGAAGTAATACACATTCCATGCTGAGAAATGAACAAACAAACACATAATGGAAATAAAATCGTACAACGGTAAGAACTTATTAAACACGTGGAATGTGAACGAAGAAAGAAGCAGCATAACAGTAAGCAAGGAAACGCTGCAAGCTGTGCGCACGGACTGGAAAAGGCATTACGCCCGTATATCTGAAGTTTCGTGGCTCTTCAACAAAAAAGTGACAGTATCACAAAGAACACGAAAAACTTCAGTCGTTTTGCGTTCAACCGGATTTGCAACCTGCAAAGTGGCAGTTGCCTAGCTTAATAGCCGCACAATGCCAAATATTTTTCACAGCCTTTCTCCGCATATTTATGTAGTCAATCGACTGCGTTTTTAGTTGCTTATGCCAGTCTAGATAACACACACCGCTTGGAAATGTAGTTGATGGTTGAATCACCTAAAAGCGATAGAACAACAGCGGTCATCACTATTCCCACCAAAGAATTTCAGAATTACAATGCGAGAAAAGCTTGAGCATACGGGAATGCGTATGTGATGACTCACAACAACGCTTAAACGACAAACATCTTCATTGAGGGTTTCCTTGCATCTGGCTAGGCAAGCGAATGCCATTCGTTGCATAAACTTACAAGCACTTCCTTATACGGATTGACCACTGTTGAATTCATTGTGAACGTTATGAAAAGATGAGTTAGAAATTAAAAGAGAGAGGCAGAAAGTAAGAATAATTGAAGAGTTTTGAGCTAACGAACAAACAGCTCACCAAAAGCAACAAGGCAAGCAGTGGTCACAATCATAAGCGCACACAGCAGTAGGGCAAGGATACCCGACAGGGAGTGAATGCCTAACATGAAACAAAAACAACACTCAACGAGTATCACGAACAAATTTGAGCCATCATGCTTAGCAGTGTTCTTGGCACCGCGCCTCATTTACCATCCGTCCTTCACTACCCGAACGCTTAAAGCTCTCACTGACAAGATGCAACGTTAAGAAATCTTCAAGCTTCGATACCTGTTATTAGTTTTCGCATTTTGGACATTGTTTTCGTTCTTTAAATCACTAGCTTTCATTGAAAACCTATTTTTCCATGCTAACTTTTCAGGTAAGCCATTCCTTCAGCTGTTTCCATCAAATGTTTCCATAATCTTTCAAGAAGACCAGAAGGCTGCTTCAAGCTAGAAGAAATTCAGAAAAAAAAACGTTGCAGGAAACAGATGTTCAAGTGAAAAAAGCAAATAACAACTAAGAAGGGTAGTGATGCATCGGCTAAGGATGGCTTGAAGGCGCGGTAGAAAGGCATTTGCACATATAAAATAACTGTTTGGCACTAATGAAACTCAAAACTTCAGATAGGACGATGCGATATCTGCATTCTTTGAGGCGTAGATTGTCCCTTTACAAATATCACCTCTAATTGTTCGTGATGACTTCCGTTTCCATAAGAGCGATAATGCGCCGAGCAACGCGACGATCAGCAATAACGGTAGCACTGAGACACCAATCCACATTGCACGTACGCATATGCGTTCCACCAGAATATTCTTCTCAAACGGCTCCAACGTCGTGAAACCTTCAATTCATAACTCTTGAGAGGCTTTCCAGTGAGAAAAAAGAATATAATTGCCACATAACCACTATCAGTTCCGTACTAAATGTGGTGAAGCTCAAGAGACAAAAGAGAGAAAATATACATTCCCTTTCCAAACTATCACCCAACATTTTTAGGACTTCGAAATTCTTAGAAACCTTCCTCTTCCAATCACTGCTTCTTGAAATATCCCCCTTCTCAAAAAAAGCCACGCCGGCATATCATCGCATACAGTAGGCTATGCTTATTGTTTGCTTACTCCACGTAGAGATTTTTCAGACACTGAATCAAAGTTATCGCGATATGGCATTAATGATAAAACATATTCCGCATGACGAACTCTAAAAAACAACCGACTAAGATAAGACAGAAAGGTACAATAATTTCTAAAATGAGGAGTCACAAAAGCTACCTCACTGCTTCTCAAATTTTAAAAAGTTTCGAGGAGAATTTTTTGAGGATAATCTACGGTGAGCGGTATCGATTATTCATCCATCGGTTCGATTTGACATCGAAGAAACAATATAACTCACCTTGATACTTCCAGTTATCCACTTCACGTTGTGCCCTTCGTTCCTCTTCATCTTCATCGACGTGCACTGCATGCGAGAATGTCATCGCATGTGCACTTGACACTAAACTCCTTTCGAGTTCATTATCCGCCTCATCGAAAGCCTTATCGTCTACTCCTCGTGCATAACGGAACCTCAATCGACGCCGTTTAATCGCTTCTCGCCGACGATCACAGTTTACCTTAAAGAGAACTTTCCAGCGGTTCAAGATTATTAACCTTCAAGATTTTTTGAGGAGTTTTATTAGACGGAAGTGGAAAATTGGAATGGAAAGGCGCCATTATACTTGAAGATATCAATTTACACTTGTCATAATCTTTGTCGGTCAGTATCCCATTAATACTTATAATTGTGTGAATATTTCAACGAAAGAAAAATCCATTCAGAAAATAAGAACAAAAAATATGAGAAAGTTGAATCTGCATTACGTTAATTTCAGTTAGCCGCCACAATGCCCACTTGCAAAAAGTGCAGTGCAGATGCATAAGCGTACCTGCAATTACGATGGCTTTCTAATGTCATCATAATCACTGATCACAATAATCGCGAAATCTTCCAGTAGGTTTTAAGGAAACGATGACAGTGAAAAAGAAGCATAATGGTTAGTTGACATTTCTCCACTGCATGCTAATAAATATTAAACGACAATCATGCCATTCCAGATAAAACTGCTGAAGGACCACTCAGAGATTCTGTGGAACAAAAAACTAGCGCACTTTAAGACAGCATATGACAGCATATTCTCAAACAGCAAGATTGTCCTTCGAGCCTACAAGAACCTCGAGGTTCCAATAAATTCACCTTAGGGCATGATCCTACACATGCCGAGCAATCACATTGGAATCGTATCATCGAACTGTCAGGCCACTTGAATGTACGGAATGTAGCTGTTGTAAGCGAGGCTTCCTTATGAACCCATTCGGGGAAAAGCTGAGTATCAATAGCGCATCCCGCTTGATCGGTTAGCGAGTATCGCTCTCCAGTTTCGAGATTGATCGCGAAACAATTACGAGGTAAAATAGCGTACGTATCTGTAACGTTTCATTCCATTAAAAAGAAAACAGACGGATATTTTTTCCATATAAGAGTGCTCTTTAATTCGAGGAAAATCATATAATGCCTTGCAAACCCCTCCCCTTTTCTAAACACCTTTGTCAACTAAGATAAGCACGGAGAAAGACTGCAAGTAGCTACATGGAAATACGCCTAAAGGCAATTGTGAATCTATCACGGCTTTCATGCATTTTCATCAACATATTTTTCATAAACACATTATGGTGGTGTTATTTCCGTGCATGTGTATGTGTGTCTGTTATTTGTCTGTCTGACAGTCTCAAGTCGGCAGCCACTGAAGCTTGGAGAATGAACTTTAGTGGAAATATAACATACATCGTAGGATGACCATCTGTAACATTACTCATTTTGATCCATCAGTTTTAGAGGAAGTTAAGGACATTTAAAATTGGAATAAGTAGGCACGCTTCTTATAGAAACAAGGTTTTCACTTCACACCGTTCGAATCAGAGAAAAGCAAATTTCCGATAGGTCTGTGCAAGTGATTAGACTGATGAAATATGAAGGCACCATTTCCAATGTTCATAATATGTTGGCAGCTTAAGAAGCCTGTTAGAGAGGTGAATGTACTCATCTTGCAGCCCTCTATCACCCTTCCCAATAGTTTGAACATTGTCTAAATGTTCTTTACTTCAAACTCTGCAGATTCACTGATTAACCGTGAAGAGTCCAAAAGTCAGCGCTGTCGTAGTGGCATTACCATCGTCAATGGCAGAATGCCGTCAGATATTTTGCTCTTTGCGCATTCACGAAAATTGGTTAGCGAATAGAGTTAACTGGATGGATGCAATTCATTTTGTTCTGATGCTTGTGGAACATGCAGAGTAGAAATTGGAATTGTAGTCGTGTGCGAGTGGAATAGTTGGAAATTTCCCTAGGCAACCTGCTCCTCACCCCTTCCCCCCTGCATGGGGTTCATCTTCTTATTACATTGAATGGGATCCTTGATAAACATCTTTGAAATAACGAATAATTTCAGAAGAACATATGCGATGACGTTCCGTTGATTCAGAATAGGTCTGCAATGAGTCACCCTTGAAAGGCATGAAGTATGCAAAGTATGATTTTATCGAACGATGCAACAAGGGGAAAGACTACCATTAGGTTGCACCGAGAGGGCCAATCGCAATACTTGACCGACGGTTGCTGTATCGATCACCTCATCTTCATCATTGGTCACAGTTAGTGAGCAGATCGGACCGCTACCAGTCTGCACGATCGTGTCGGCAGTCGTCATTTCAGAAACGTTCACGTGACTCATCACCTGTCAATTTTTCATCGTTTTTGTATGATTGAAATCTTTACTTGTTGGTGCACAAAGCTTTTCGGATATGGTAATAACAGTACAAATAATCGAGAAATGATGAAAAGAATCAAAGTAGCAAAAGCATTTAGTATTTACTGTGCGCATCATTGTTTCCAGCGAGCGCAGCGATAGGCAGGAGAAAGCGTAACGACTTTTCACTGCTCCTTTGGAACAATGTGGGATACTTGATGGGAACTTACTTGTCGACTTCCTACAGGGTAAGTGCATCGAAGGTCATAGGCATCGGCGGTTTGCGTGATAAACATTGGATGCCGCTGAACAACAACCGTGACTGCAAATGTATCCTGAAAATT
Source organism: Baylisascaris schroederi (assembly GCA_006503575.1). Lineage (NCBI taxonomy): Eukaryota > Metazoa > Nematoda > Chromadorea > Rhabditida > Ascarididae > Baylisascaris > Baylisascaris schroederi. Next base: position 489,111 of record QEWY01001009.1, read on the forward strand.
CATTACTTCCGCCTTAAAAAGATTGAGGCTATATGAATCCACAAATTTTTGAAAAGGAGAGCTATCTGCTAGAGTTCATTTCAAAACATATTTTATTTTGCAAATAATCACAGGTGAGTTTTGTAGCACCTGCCCTATTAGAGTAGCGGTTGGCTTCAACACCTCAGCTTGAACCTCCCACAATCATTCGACGATTCTATAGTAAAAAAGTCAAAAACTTTCAGAGTGATCATTCAAAACACAACGATCAACGTTTCCTTTCCCAGTTCGAGAAAGCATTATTTTCGTATGCTGTTTTCTCGGAAGATATAGTAAACTCCGCCTTGTTAAAAGTTTAAACAAACATGCACAAATATTCTCAATAAATTAGTGAAATGAGCTGCAACTTGCTTTTTTCTTCCGCTTTAAATGTTTCTTAAAAAGCCCCGAAAATAAAGAGCAATTTGGAAACATCTGACGACTACTCTATTTACTTTGATTAGTCAAAAACTACTGCTGCATACGCGACGATCCCATGAATGGCATAGTGTATACAAGAAAGAAGTATATCAAACATACGGACTGCTTACCGGCTCTTCAAATCGTACGTTGCAATGAGCGAATGGCACCGTAAAACGATAATCGCTACCGTTGTTTATAATTGAGCTCAGCTTCTTCGAGCAGTATGGATTCTCTGTTTGACCACGAACGAAGATTCGTCCATCGAATAACTCACTTTCATTTGTAAGTATCAAAGTCATACCGTCCATTTCGCAGTCCACTTAAAATGCGTACCTTTATATCCAATAGACTCCATTCTCTCAGCAAGGTCAGAATTGGTTAGTACTAAGATGTAAGTGCCGTAAAAGTCATCAGATAGATAAATGAGGGCAAAATTTCGACTGTTAGAGGAGCCGTTAGCGGCTATATCTTCTTTCGAAAGCACTGCCTGCAAGAGAGAGGAATCGTTGTAACGGCGAGGAAGCGTGGAAGGGAAGGGTAATCGGTAAGATAATGGGGTTCAGTACCCAACATGCCGATAATAACTAACAGTAATAAAAACTGCACATCCTAAGTTCGGCTGCACTTTCTAAGGATTGAGGCCTTTAATATATCATAGCTTTTGTATATAACATAATGGCCCCAATAAATCGAGCGACATTGTTTCCAGTAATATAAAAGTTCAACATACCAGCCATATTGTTCACACGATGATACTGCTTGCATGTCTTGCCATCACCTCTATAACCATCTGGGCAGGTGCATGTATATAAACCGGGTAAATTAACACAAATTGCCAGCGCATGACAGCCATTTGGTAAACTGCACTCATCAATATCTAAATAGGTGAACCATCAAACAACTTCATTCTCAGACGAACATATGAAGATAAAAAACAAAGCTAAGGAATGCAATAGTGTTAATGCTACTATAATACAATGCTTCAAAAGATTACTGTAACACAGTATAAAAGTATGATGTACTAACTGTGCTGCTATGTAGTCTTAAAGTGTTAGCGCTGCAAATGTGTTAGTTATTATGACGTACTACGTGCAACGTTATTATCGGTAAGGCAGTTAAATATACGGCTATAACTGCAGTTTATATTAGAAAATCCATAATCTCCACCGTCAGCCTTCTAAAAGTTATCGATAATTAAGGAACAGTGGTGGTAATTTCAGCAAGGTGCCTGCAGGAAGGATCCATGATTTCGAGGTTTCGGCTCGCTGTTGGAAACTGCTGGATGTTTATGGGATGATGAAGAGTATTCGCTACAAACATATCATATAAAATTTGTTATTCACATCAGATATAGCTGTACTATTGCAGTAAGATGCATATAGAATTTTTTTGCAATAGATTCTGATCATACCGACACATTTGCCGCTGTCGTCTCTTTCGTATCCATTCAGACAATGACACCTTCCCGAGAAACATTCTTCGTTCTCATGACATCCTCCCCCGCATCCGACGGAAGCAAATTTGGGCGCTGATGTCGCTTCTTCCGCATTGATAAGAATTGCTGAAACACGTGCATTAACTAGATAATGTGCTATTCAATTTTTATGTCCCTTTACAATTTTGTTCCGCAGAATGTTTCGTTATGGCAACATCGTGTCTGTGCCAATTGCGTGTACCTGCGTATGTATCAGTCTGTCAGTAGTTTTGACCTGAGATCATTCACGCCACAGTTAAATTTCTTGGCATGCTGTAGGCCACATGGCAGTTTGTTATACCTCCTTCTAAGTTAATTTGCAAAATTTGAATGTGAAAGGAAATTTACAGACAGACATCTTGCAATGGTCTCATTTTGCGCCTGTCGATAAGATGAGTTAAAACATGCAGGGGTAATTCCATTTACTTTCCTGTTGTTCATAATTCGTAGGAACATTTGGCCTATGAGCCTGAGGCAAAAGAGTGTATCGTGCCAGCTCTTTTAGTACACTTCCCACTTGTTTCGTTGTTAATATGGACGAAATCCCTTCATTCATACGTTCTCAGAATTTCCATTTTTCTTCGCTTCGAGATCTGATGTGCATTATGTGCAGTGAATTAATCCTTTATCCATGACAAGTGCTTGCCTTACGTGAAACATATTTTTTGGAGAATATTTCGTTATTGTGTGTTGCATTTGTTACAAAGGGAATGTTACGAATGGTAGATAACAAAGATTGTGTTACAACAACTCAGTTACCTAATGTATATAACATTTGCTATGACCAAAGTAGGAGAGTCCCGGGTAAATCCTTGGAAGTTTTAACGACCTTCAATATGACGTAATACTAGAACACTTAGGAAACATTTCACAAGATATTAACGCAGAAAGCCGGGTTGGCCATCCTTTGAAACCATTACATCTCCATGCGAACAAAAGCAGCAAATGCGAAATTATGCTCTTTAGCAAAATCGCACTGAAAGCCAATATGAAGCGTGGTGTTCTATGGAAGTATCTCAGGCGTACCTGCGTTGCAGAAGATTCCGTTGCCAGTGAAACCTCGTCTGCACTGGCAGACTCCAGAGGGCAAACAGTCGGCATCTTCGTGACACACTGTTGAATCGTTCAGACAGCTCTTCTGATGCGAGCAGTCTAGACCATCACCAAGGAACCCTGCAAGTGTGACTTTTGTTCAAATTTTTACGTTATAGGTAAAAAAGTCCTTTTATCAACCGAGAATTCAGTAGCCTCGCAACTGATAACTGATAAATGATAACTAATAAATCAATTTCACAAATAAAAATGCAATTCGTAACTATCACAGCATAATCATTTTAAAGGATTTCTACGAAATGCGAACCAAAAAGATCTCAATTGCATCCGTATCGTTAACAATATGTTCAATGCTGTCTTAACATTAAATACGCGTACGCCTCTAGAGAAACCTTTTACACAGTTAATGAACATTTTTGCGGCTGCCCACTCATCAATTGCTAACCCATCAAATTTGAATATTCGCTTAGAATTCGACCGGTTTGTCGTTTAATCTGGCAGAATAAAGAAACAGAATTTTACCTCACATCTGTCTACTTGAACTAATCGACGAATTGTGAACGTAATAAGACTGAGAAAAACATCTATTGTAATATAAAATGATGGGTATCAGTAAGAGTGTTTCATTACAACTTACAACATTACAGTTACAAAAGACGCCGTTTTAAATTACAACAGGTGCTATTGTTTTTTTCTCCTGTTATAGATTTGGTTCAACTCATGAAAATATTTGAAAGAATCCACTATTAATGCAGACAATCGTTCTCTTCGGTTAGCATTGCTTCTAAGTACAAATACTGCGAGCTATAAAGAATATCGAGCATTCAAATTTCAGCATTTCCGCTCACCTCCTTCAAGCTCTAAAGGCATTTTTAAGTTGATCGAGATAGCTCCAATTTCAATGATGTTTTCATAAATTTATTCTAGTTTATTATATAGGACGTTAATTGTTGCCACCCATGAGGAAGAAACTGCAAATGTACATACCTTTAAGGCATTGACATCGTCGAGACTCATCATCACAGAGGGCGTTACGATGGCATAAACCTGGGTAATGCACACAGTCGGCTGGATCAGCTATACACGTCCCACCATTGCCGAAATAACTCTACAAATCACATGTACTGAAATTGTGTTGCCAAGAAATAGCAAAAAGAGCATTCACATCGACATCGACGAAGCCTTTAAAATCTGATACGCCAAACCGATTCGTTCTCTCGCTTTAATTTCCCTGCCAGTTGATTCCACCAGCAAACGCCATATCTTGGTTGGTGATGGTCAGAAAACGCCATATCAGATTGTCTTGGTTGTCTAGCAGCCAAAGAACATATCTAGCGACCAAGGAATAGTGGAAATGGTTAAGAATAAAAATAGAGACGGCGAAACAATCTGACCATAAAACCAGAAGGAACCAGAAGGTTACATCAGCTACTACAGGCACTTCGTCATCAGATCATAATTGCGTAAGGAATCTGGTGCCGCATTCTTACGGCACACAAAAAGGAAAGTGAAGAAGTTCGCAGTTTGTTTCGAATATAACATAATTGAATAACCGAGTCACTGTATTACTGATCTTTTGGGATGACCTATAGTACGTTATTCTTAAATCACCACTTTCTTACGTCCGAACTTTTAGGTTTAGGAGGTCCACCTGAAAAATTTACCTTACGACATTTGCAAACATTGTCGATACATTCAGCTCGAGCATCGCATTTTGAGCAATCGGTGACTGGTTCCAGCGAGACACACGACGAGCCATCACCTAAAAATTAGGAATCTCGGTATGGAAAGTGTTTTTAACATCCGATCCGGCAGCAAACTGTGACGAGAGATGGGCATTTCTGGTATGCATCATACGATGGGACCATTTCACAGTGTTTGCTATGTACTTATTCTTTCTTATAAGTTTGGCATCTTCTAGCATGAATCCCCTGGGTTTGACGCATCCAAATACAGTTTAAACTTCTCTTAGATTCACGAAAACTGTTACATATCCAGCCAGTTCACAGAGAAATCCTATTCGTTGAAGTCGAATGTAATCAATATAAAATGGTTGAGAGAAATTCAAAGATTTTACCCGTAAATCCTTCATTACATATGCAACGGCGACCAATGCATGATGCGAAGTCACTGCAGAGATTGGGTCGCAATACGCAATCCTAAAAAGGATGTTGTCAACATTATGACTTCATAGGGCAGTTAGCAACGTTAAGCACGATACATGAACATGGTTATAAACAATGCCGCACTACTGTTTTTGCTTATAACAGATTTCTTTCGTAATAGTAAAAAAAAGAATAGCAGAAAGTTCGCAAATGCCAAAAGTTATTAGAATGCAAATCTCCTGTGATATTAAAAAAATGCAATCAATTTTTCAATCGAAAACGTTAACGACAAAACACTCACAAGCACGTCGGGGAAACAAGTGAGACCGTCGCCAACATAGCCTTTAAGGCATTTGCATCGACGACTCGCCACATCACACACAGCCCTCGTATCACATGTGTCTGCATCCGAAATACAATCCTGAGTGATCTTCCTGCAAGAGCTTCATTTATATGCGATTATATAATGTGAAAACGATCATATTATCGGTCACTGCGGCATCAGAGTAGAGGTTAGTGTTATTTCGTTATATCGAAATTCAGTTCCATTTTGATAGCTAACTTCCAAACTCATCAATCACATAAAACCTGAGATGTAGTCGCATTGCATGGCATGCAAAGTTTTTTGGTAGGGACAATAAGACAGAGACAAGAAGTTGTTTAGAAGCCATTAAAATAATACCAGAGTGTGAAGTATTATCCTGCAATGCTTTCTGCGTTTCAGATGAACATTTGGAAAAGGAGCAGCATGAAACGTTTGACGATGGAAATGCTTTAGAAGGTAAACGGCATATTTGTCGCGATCTCTTGTCAACGCTTTCATTTGATCACACCTGCTTTCAAATCGGCATTCATCAAACTCTTAATGACCACAATTATCCGCAAATTCATATTTCTCAATAGCTGAGTTCTGTGGATGATCAGCTACAGTAGAAACCACGAGACGAAGTCAATGAAGAAGTACTTATCGTAACTATAGTATAAGCAGTGTTCTGAAAAAAAAGGAAGTGGACATACGTGCAAGCTGAGTAGCCATCGCCATAATAGCCATTCTTGCAGACGCAGTGACCACTTGATACATCGCATTTCGCGTTCTCGTGACATGGTGACGTGTCAGCCGATGTACACTTCTGGATGAAATGTGTGCGATAATGATGACGTTCCGTTTGCTCTTCCGATGGTTTCGTCCCATTTGCTTTTTCTTCTTCTTTAGCACTTTCTTTCATAGTCTGCTTCTCGCCGATATGTTGAGACTTATCTTTCTGTTGCGCGAGCTTTTCGGTTCCACCTCCTTCCACTTTTTTAATTTTTGTTACTTCATTTAAGGATGCTGATTTATTGCCATGCTTAGTTTGTGCAATTTCCTTATCGGCTTTGCTTGTCGTCTTCGCAACATTAATTCCTACTTGACTCTTGTCCACAGTTGCACCGCTGTGCACCTCACCAGTCATCTTAGCCGTTCCTTTCCCTCTGTCCAATCTGCCATTCATCTTTGTGCTCATTATTGATCTGCCTGCTCCCTCTCTTAATGTTCCTTCAGGTGCTCCTATAGCAATTTTTATGACAGTTCTTTCTCCTTTTATCTCCGCTTCACTCGTGTCGTTTCCGTGTGACTGCTTTTCAGCACCACTTTCGATATAACCGGAGCTCATCATTCCTTCTTTGATAGCTCCACCTCTGGAGACTTCATCGGTGCGTTTAACACCGATTCCCATCATTGCTTTGCCGCCTGATAGTGCTCCGTGTGTCAGCTTGTCATGTTCTTCCGATGTTTTACTAATGACTTCACCAGAAGCATCTCCGCCTGCGGCCTTGCCAGCAGTGACTTCGCTGTCAGTTCCACCGGTGTATTTGGCACCGGCCGAAACTTTTGCTGCCTTTTCGGTCTCTTCGGTAAGCTTCGCTTCTTTTTCTTCTGCAGTCTTTTTAGTCTGCACTTGTACGGAGCCTCGTCTTAGCTCCTCTTCAAGAGGTAACTTTTTAGGCATTTCGGTTGTCTCACTAGGTGTGTGAATATACGATGAGGGAGGTGCAGATGAAGCGATCGAAGTATGAGAAGTTTCATGCTTCTTGTCACCGGTGATGCCTTCTAAATCTTTCTCGGACGTAGGCGACGTGCCAGGAGGACCACTTGAGATGATTCCTGCCTCAGAACCCTCATAAGGATTTCCAGACTGATCCGTTCCTTCTGTTGGCAATGCAATTCCTCCTCTGCCACTCGTTTTATCAGCTGGAGCTTTGGAGCTACTAGCGGAGTACCGTATTGTTTCCGCCCCAATTGTCTCGGCTGTCGAAGATGCTGGTACCGCAATCTTTTCTGTTGTTGTAGCAAGTTTCTTATCTTCGGTAGACGCAAGTTTTGTTGTCGAGACAAACGTCTTTTCAGTACTTTCAGTAGTGGTGCTTATGGTCTCTGGCTCTCCTAGCTTTGAAGCTCCCTGAACTGATGTTGCTGTTAGTACTGCCGTTGAAGTTTCGCTTGTTCCTGCATATTGAGCTTCTTTCGGTGCTGAAGCAGTAGTCGATTCGGTTTTCTCAAATGTCACGCTTGCATTCTTCTCATTTTCAGAGGAATGCGAAACTGTCGAAGAGGTTTGCTCCTTGGAGGAACTTTTTATTGTGTCTTCGGCTGAAAAAAAGGCAAAATATTTGTTTGTTTTACTCTTTTCAAATGAGAAAAGTTATGAAGTTTCACACAACTGACGAAACTTTTTCTACAGATAATATTGTCCGAAGATAAAAACGTATTAAACATTCAACGATCATAATTACTACATAAACAACGTGCAATGTTATAACTGAGAAAACTGAATTAGATGAACATTTCACTTCGAATTTTCAGTCCCTTCCACCGTTGCAGATTATGAGCGCAATATGAGTGGAACAGACTGCCAGATATAAAATCCGCTTTTCAAATATTGCATGAAGGAATTCCGATATGATGTAAAATCACCTAAAGTGATAATCGCTTGAGGGCATCTGAAGCGTTTGCTCTAAACCCAAACAAAGCGCAAGAAATGAGGAGTGGGATTTATTCCAATGATACATCATCGATTAGGATGCGTAGTACAAGTAGCTGTTTAATTGATGGCTTGAGAAATGAATAAGAAATATATATTGACAAGGAAAATCTCACGTTCACAATAAGTAATTCCATCACCACTATAACCGTCGTTGCATTTACATGTTCCACCTAAGAGACAGTTCGCCTTCTTGTGACACATCGAAGGATCCAAATGACAATTTGGCCCTGAATTATATCATTGATACGTAGAAAAATGTGATCGCTATTTGAAATAAAATCTCTTTCAAAAAAGTTTATTTCTGTTTTCGATGCAAAGTAAAAGTGATTAAAAACAATCTCATTTGAAGTAGCAATACGGAAATATAATAATTGGCACATCGACGGAAAGACGAAGAATAGTAACATGAAGCATTTCACGAGGTGCTGTGAGATGGAAGTCAATGAGCATTTAAAGACGCTGAAAACAATCAAACTTTACCCACATACTCTTTTGGCCACATCGGTCATTGAGTTATTATTTCTACATTACGACCGCATATTGGGTCTTAGATTTGAAGGACACTTATCAAAGCAGCAGTCCTACCACGCAATTTCTGTCAACGACAGCTGCCTTCTAATGGCCAAGCCAGGTAATATAAGCAAGAACCGATCCTAGGTCATTGCCGACGCTGATCGGAATGCAAGTCATGCAACGGTGCCGAATTGGATGCATTGTAAATGGAGGTGAGAGTTTTGGCTACCTAGTCGTATCAGTGCTATTAAGTTGTGAATAAAAGACTCAACATAATACTTGACTTCCTTGCAACACTGAAACACATGGAACAATTTCACCACATAGTTCACTCATAAAACATTTTCATCTCTATACTCATCTTCATTATTAGAATGTGCGTTTCACTCATAAATTGTAAGGTAAGACAGACAGCGTCCCTTGCTCGCGCTGCCTCCTTTTCGAAAGGTCCTGGAGTACTGCCGAATCCGACTTAAGGGTCTAAGAATAAGATCTGAGATTGAAAGTTTTTCCGACGACAGGATTATTGTCTGCCAAATGAGTTAACGCTAGGTTGTCACCAAGGTCAAAAATAGCCCACTGAATTCTGACATGCACGAGGAAAACCATGATCTTTATAAGACTGCTAAATCCGTTTCAGCTAACGCGATTCATGAAGACAATGAAACGTCGATTCGACTGTTTGCTTACCTCCATTAGTGTTGGTACTGTGCACACATTTGAAACCGTTGCCAGAATAGCCAGGTTGACAAACGCACGTAAACGACCCGTTAGTATTGTGACAATCGGCTGCCGCATCGCACACACCAGGCAAGGAACACTCGTCAACGTCTGAGATGTAGATACTTTCCAGACGAATACAACACACTCATTAGAGAACATAACCATTAAAAAATCCACGTGGACAAGCATGCAAGTCGACAACATTCATGACTGTAAAATTCAGCAGTTGAATGCTCAATTTTAGTGTTTGTAGACATGTTGATACCTGGAGTACATAACGGCCATTTCAATAACTCAACTGTGAAAAGAAATAAGGATGGTGAAAAAGAGAATAAGATAATTACAAAATATATTGTAAGTGATTACCATCACAGCGCCTTCCATCACCAATGTATCCCACTTTGCAAGTGCAGAAATGCCGTCCAGGATGAACGTCAGTGCAATCGGCGTTTGGATCACAATCGTTTTTATTTGGATCTGCGCAATTGCCGAGACCATTAATGGCTGAAATTTGCACAAATTTTGTTATGAAATGCCTTAAAATATCGATCCCTGCTATTTGAGGCTGGATGATTATGACCACTCAATGGAACGCCATATATCATCTAGGGCCTATGTCCTTTGATATATGGGCGGGTGGTGGAACTCTTCTCGTATTTCAGAAGGAAAATCGAAATTAGACCTTACCAGAAAAATGTCCAAGCATACTATATTTGAGTGCCTTGTGATCAACTGGCGTTTTTTCACGCTTTCAATCGAAACAAAGAATCAGAGGCTATCGAAGTTTAATGAATAAGCTAACGCTGATTAAGTCCTCAATAACGAACCCTCTGATGGAATCACCTCACCTATTCCTGAATTCATTTATGAATTCAGCGTATTAAATCATGAAAGCAGCGATTAAAAATCGCCTTGAGAAATGATAGCATAGGAATGTGGATCGAATATACAATTTTTCCATCCGTCCATCCATTAGGACACAATATTGATTATACAGAAAGCGAGATTAAGTGACCAATGACGTTCGTTGATCACCATACAATGCTATTGCACTTAGCGTTTAAAGCAGAAGTTGTACTCACACAAACATTGGCCACCCACTGGCTGATGTCCTACTAGGCATGAGCCACACTGTGGTACATCTTCATCATCGATGTGACATGTCTTGTTCTCGATGCGGCACAATTCGATCCACTCTTTGGTGCACGCATTCGAGGATGAGGTGCGCACATTTATTGCTGCAACCTTTCATGTAAATATTGAGTTGTTTCATTGCATATTCAATTGTTTCGTTAATTTCGAAAACATTTCTCTCTTTGAAGCAACTAGCTAATTCTTGATGTCAACGAATGAAATAATTCGTCATAAATTTATAGAGAGCATTTCACAGATGGACAACCACTGTGAAACGTGCTTTTTTCAATGCTGTTCAACCGCCATATTTTTGAACCTTTTATTTCTTTTTCATCTTCCCATATATGGTAATGCATTTTCATAAATTCCAATGTCAAGAAGTCATAAGAAGTTGTGATCCTATATGCCTTATGCTAGATGGAAGATGCAGGTTAGTTGTCATGACTTTACAACATACATGGAATATGCGATCATGAGTAAATATATTCGGTTAGTCTTATATAGGTACTGTTAATCTTATATTCTCTATGCTACATCATATTTCAATAAAATTATTTTTGCCGCAACAAGTTGATCATGAGATATCAGCGCGACATCTCTATACAAATACGAAAACTTACGTGTGCAATCGATTCCATCTCCGGTATATCCAGGTGCACATTTACATCCTACACTTCCAATATAATTTTCACAGTAAGCCGCAATGTTGCAACCAGCCAAACCACGTTCACATTCGTCAACATCTAAATGAGGCTAGATCGTGTATCCACTACAAGAAACTTATACAACATCTTCTAGATATTTTGTTAAGATTTTGATATCAATTAGGATATCATGCTTAAAACACAAACAATATTGATAAACCAAACGGTTTGTGACAATTCGTTATAACATTTGCTCTTATAATAGAATGTACATCGACTATTACACTCCGCCGTATATACATACAAGAATAGTGCAAAGTGGAATACCGCTCTGAGTTCATCGCCTCAAAATACTAGATATATATAGAAGATCACTAACTTGTTTTCCTTGTTTCAACGATAACTTGCCTAAAAATACTCGGGTTTCCAATCAAAACAATAGCAAAACTCTAAATTTAATATTTATTGTTGCAACTACCTAAGCATTTTAAGGGCGTTAGACAATCTCACTGAGACGCGTTCAGAGGTCCCTAATAGTAAAAATTACAGCTTATGCGCAAATAATGCAAATATATATATATATATATATATATATATATATATATATATATATACGAAAAGAGCAGAAGGAAGCAAAAACCAAATACAGAATGAAGGGAATAGATATGAAATGTGGATACAACATGAACATACCAACGCAGATGCCACCTGTACCCTCATAACCAGCTGCACACTCGCATATGTAACCTCCATCTGTGTTGACACACACTGATGTTGATGGATCACAAGAGTGACGATTTTCTTCACACTCGTTGATATCTAAAATACAACAATATCGCTTAACACTAATTTCTTGCGAGCTTTCTTGAATGAAGGAATTGGATAAAAGTTTCACCGACATCACAAATAACGTTCATCTATTCTTATACTCTAACTAAAAAATGAACTTTCACCAACCTTCACACTGTCCGGTTTCGTTGTTGTATCGATAGTTGGCATCACATTCACAAACCGAAACCAATTCGCCGAGTCGCACCGAAAGACATGATGTGTGATTGGTTCGTTTGCAGATTACTTCCTTGTTCTTAAAAGTAATATGCTCAGTAATCAGAACGAGAAAGACAACAAAAACAAATATTGTGAATGATGAAAACTTACGCGACATTTCTCATCAAGTGGATTGATGCACTGATTCATTCCATCACCATCCCATCCATCCGGACATTTACATGTGTAGGAACCGGGGAAGTTAATGCAGGCTGCATGCGGATGGCAAGGATTTTGTTGACACTCATCCACATCTGCAATCCGATCTAATGAAACAACAAAGTTGGCAATAATAAATAATGCAAAGTAAGGAATGTGAGTTTCCAGGAATTGAACCAAAAAAATTCATTAATCTACTCCACTGATGGGCAATACATTGGCAGCCGGCCCTCTCAGGTTTCAGTTAAATGTAAACATCATAGGCGCAAGCAGAAAATTCACTTTTCCCTAAGCCAGTGAAAGCTTAGGAAGGCGGAATGAACGGTGCAAAGTACTTACCGATGCAGTGGAAGCCATCTCCTTTGAAGCCCGGTTGACATTGACATGTGAAAGAGCCAACAAGATTCTTACAGATTGCGTCAGCATGGCATACATTTGTTTCCGCATCGGCACATTCATCAATATCTGAATTTTTGCACAACATCACCCACATGCTGACCGATTATGACCAACTACTTATTTATTTCAACAAAGTTGCAGTCGCATTGAATTCCATACCGTTTGTAAAATAAAAGTTCGTAAAACCGCTGAGTCTTCCTAGAAAGTTCTAGACTCCCGCCGCATTACTACGAGAATGAATAAGTTTTATAATTTGCATAAAAAATATTGACTGTTTCCGCATTGATTTGTATTCAATGTTTATGTTCTCCTCAACGATTTCTTCATGTTCTTTATTTCGCAATCATATGTTTTATGCTTCGTTATTTACCTGTAATGTATCTAGTCGTTTCTTTCTTTCATCTGGTGAATGAGTTTCTTCCCTCTTTTGCATTCCTCCCCTAATCCCACCTAATGCTTGAATGAAGACATGTTCGCAATCACTCTTACATATTCATGTGTCCAGCATTTATCCATCATGCTCTATGCAGCTAAAATATTTTAAATGAATTCAGTTCACTCTTCGAAATATCAAATTCGACTGGCGATAAGCACTGCTAATTATATCAATATGTGCACGCAAGGCAAATATCCTTCTAATATACCTCGAGAAACTAAGCAGTTAGCCCTTGAATTCTTTCAAATGCTTCGCTAATTTCGTATCAGCGCCATTGAAGGAATCGCGAAAAGAATTTGCTTAGTGTACCGTCAACAGAATAGTAGGAAATGGGAAGAACCTGTTGGCTTTGCATCAAATATACAATCAATTGAATAAGGTTATGAGTTAAGATCAATGACATAAGGCAGACGATAAGAACCTACCCGAGCAACTACCGTCACGCATAATGAATCCACTTTTGCATGTGTCACAATCACCGTTACCGTGTCCATCGACAAGGCACAAATGGTTCCTACCACAGTCCATCTTTTCCCACTCCTCAATAGTGCAGTGTCGTTTGTCGAGAGGAATACAGATGTGGCCATCACCTAAGATAATCAACAAATTTACTCATACAACAGTTGTCTTTCTCAACAAATTGTTTCTTCCACTGAAAATTCGACACATTTTCAATGAATGAGTAATTACAATGAGCTTATTTTACCCATAAACCATTGTTATAAAGCAGCGCTTAATTATGAGCATTGTAAACAAATAGAGGATAAACAAAAGATCTAAAAGTTGATTAGCGATTGACTCAGGATCAAAGCTCCACATAAATGAGTGCACCTCAATAGATCAAGCAACCTATGAAACGTCCATAACGCCACTCACCCGCATAACCAGCAATGCACTGGCACGAATAAGAGCCCGGCAGATTGGTACATATGGCTTTTGGATGGCAAGAACTGCCAGCATGCTCACTGCATTCGTCGATGTCAACACAAACACCATCGTTGTTCTTACGATAGCCAGTTTCACATAAACAGGTATAGCCACCAACGAAGTTCGAACATCGCGCAGTCGAATGACAATCATCCAAATGGCGCTCACATTCGTTCAAATCTCAAATTTGCATCAATTCTCTATCGATGAAAGACATCCAAAGAAACATATTTGGCTGAATACCTACATACGACCAATTATCTCACTCAACATTTCTGAGGATCCAAGGGGAGATCAGAGATGTCCTGGTGGGATTCGATGTGACTATCACAGAAGCTTCGGTGAAGTTCAATGTGACTCTCAGAAAAGCTCCGGTAAGATTTGATATGATTACCGCTGTGTTAAAAAATGGATTTCAGCAATTTTTTCCTATTCATGAGTCCGATGTAGGGAAAATGAATTGAGACTGAGCAAAATAACGTTGTATAACCTTATGAACTCAAAAACTGGTTTAATTCACTGCTTCAGTCATAGTTGTAGAGACTGATGCTAGAAGTTTGGAATTCTACAGATCTTATTGACCCTGACTAGTAGGATGTTGACGCAATAAAACAAAGTGCTCTCAAGATAAAATCTCTAGAAATAAGGCGCACTTACCAAGACAAGGTGTGTGCGGAGGTGCTCCGTCAAATCCGGCAAAACATCTGCATGCTCCAGAGCGACGTTCGCAGTACGCGTCCAACCCACAGTGATCACTACTACGGCAACGCATCGTCTTCAACGATGCATTTGATGGTGATTCCTCAGTTGTTGTCTTCAGACTGAACGTTTCCTTCGTCGTCCTCCATCGTTCCGGCAAATTCGCTGTTTTCGGTAAAACAGTCTCCTACAATATCTTTTTACATTCAAATCCATTTCATATTTCATAAATAAAAACATATTCCTGTATAGAACCACTTCAAACAGAAGTTCAACTGTGCAAAATAAGATTTATATAACTTACACCCCACCTCAACAGAAATTTGAGTATTATGCAACCATCCTTGTGAATACAGTCTACTCGCAAAGAAGATCGTGAACGTAAACTGCCACAATTAAGACTGTGGTATTCTACCGTAGTGTTCTAATGTAAAATGGTAACGCCTGAGGCAAAAAAAACAATGTTATTCTCATGGCTTACTCACCTCAAGCGTCGTCCTGATGACACCCGCATCTGTGGTCGCTGTTGTTTTTTCCGCAGATGTTACTTCAGATTCCGAAGGAGAGACAGACGTGAGTGTGGTCATCTCTGTTTCTTCATTTGCTTCTTTCGTATATGAAAGAGTGGTCGAAACTGTGTGCTCCGTTATTTCAGTGGATGGTGACGAAGTAGCTGAACGTTCTGTAGCTGTACTCGTAGCAGCACTAGTGATCGCAGAAGCAACAATCTCATTCAAGGTTGTGCTTTCAGGTGTCTCTTCGGTTGATTGGAACCCTTTCTCAGCTTTTTGTTTGTCGATCGAATGCGTCACATCAGAAGTACTTTCAGTCGTTTCGCCATATTCAAAAGTAACTTCGTTCGTCTGTTTCTCACCTGTGTTTGAGAAAGTTAAAGAGGAAGCAGTCGTCGACGTATGTGGGATTCCTTCTTCTTTAGGAACGTTCTCACCAAGTTCGCTCGAATCAGTGGGTATTGATGGTGTCACCGTGGTTGATTCTGATCGTATTGTTGTGTGCTCTTGAACCGGCACTGTACTCAGCTTATCTTCTAGCTTATCTTCTACTGCTGTAGTAAAAGCTGTTATTTCTGTCGTTTCGCTTGATATGCTCGTGAACTGATCGACTGGCAAAGAAGTCGCTGCTTCAGCAGGTGTGGTCACTATGAAGTTTCCTGATTCATTTATAGGGTGCATGGCACTAGTTTCGGAGGCCGTGTTCGTTGCATTCAAATGAGTTTTTCCAACACCATGTTCTGTAGTTCCACTGTCACCTTTTGCGGCAATCTCCTTTCTCCCACTTTCTGAGGCTGGCAATTCGAGTAACATAGTGGTTTTCGGTTGCTCAGTACTCGTTGATGCCAATATTTTGTGCCCACGTTCCGGAGTGCTTAGAGTTTGTCGATCTGGAGAAATAACCTTGGAAGACTCTGATACTCCTTTCTTGGGGACTTCCTCTTCAATTTCGGTTGTAGTGGATGTTCCAGTTGGAGCATATGTTTCAGTTTTACTACTTGAAGATGTTGATTCAGATGCTTCAGTTGAGGGTGTCTTTGTGGAAAATGAAGTGAATGGCTCTTTCTCCTCGTTGGGTGCTTCAGTTGAAGGTGGTAATGTTACGTCGACCTCAGAGCTTTTGCCGAAAGTTTCTTTTCTGGGAGTCACGGTTGCCGTCGCGCTTGTAGGTGATTCAGCAAACGGTTTTGATGAAGACTCGACGACTGTATGTGCTGTCTCCGTTCCGCTCGTTCCTATCATTTCACTGGTTTCAGCGACTGTGGAACTATGCTGCTCCACTGATGATGAAGGTGATGTCGAAGCATGCAACGCTGTTGTATGATGTAATTCGCTCCCATGTTGTGTACTAGCACCCGTTTTAAATGTCGTTTCTTCGATAGGTGTTGTTACTGTAAGAAGATAAGTATTAGGAGCGCTATCTCCTTTCGAAACGATCTCTTCTGTTCCATTTGAACCGATAGTGAAGTGAGGTGTTTCAAAGGTCGAGAGTTCAATTGGTACCGTCGTCGTTGAAACTGCTTCTTTTCCCTCCTTATGCTCCTCTTCAGCACTAGCTGTGATACTTTTCTCGGTCATAAGACCAGAAACAATTGTTGAGGATTCCAACGTTTCCTTAGTAGTTGTATGTAGACGTTGCTCAGTATCAGGGGTTATCAGTGAATCAAGCTTCTCTGCAGCAGTTTTCGGCGCTTGTCCTGTTGTGTTGCCATGAGACGCTATTATTGTAGCACTCTCTGTGGAGGCGCTCCCTGGTTGTTTCGTCGTTTCTAAAAGACTAATGCTTCGGTATCCTTCAACAGGTTGTTCTTCATTAGATACTGTCGTTGAAATATGAGCAGTATGTGTTTTGCGAGTGATCTCCTCGACTCCACCACTGCCTTCTTCCTCATTAGTGGTTGAAGTTGTTTTTGTTGTCGTGGATGTGACGTGCACAAGACCGCCATCGCCTTCGCTCGTTTCCCTGCTTTCAGGAATATCGGTTACGAGGTTTGTTGTAGAATTGCTCACCTCTGCCGATCCGAATGGGCCTGCTGGTGTTGAAGCCGCAACTTTTCCTTCACCGTCAGTTTCGCCTTTGATAGTTTTGGTACCAGTTGTTGTACTACCTTCTGCTTCTGTTTTCGCAAATCCATCCCTGTCGGAAATTGTGGAGCTGCTTTCCGATGGCACACTAGCTTTTTCTTCGTTCACGATAGTTGCACTTTGCGTTGACGACCCAAGCAAATGTGTGGCCGCTTTTGTGGAAAGGTCAGTCTTTAAGATAGTCGATTCCATCGTTGAAGTGGAAGACGACAGTCCTACAGCTGTTGTTTCTCGTTCCTGAGACGTTGATGATGAACTGGCCTCAGGTACACTGGATGCAGTGGCCCAAATTATTTCCAGTCCTGTTTCTGGCGTTGTAGAAGTTTCAGAAGCAGAAGAAATTCCATACGCTTCTGTTGACAGTGCTTTGACTTCTTTTTCAAATGGAGTGGTCCCATCAGAGCCGCCTTGCAGCGTAGGTTCATACTTCTCCTTCTCCATAATTTTTGGCTTTGAAGTCGTCTCATTCGAATATTTCTCGACTGGAAGATTGTTTTCGTCCGATGGTACAGTGGTCTCTGCCTTACCAGCAGCGGTAACGTTTTCCTTTGAAAACACAGCTGGTGTGCTTTCAATCGAAGTGGCCTCCAGACTGGCAGTTGTACCTCCATCATCAGAAGGCTGTGATTCTTCCGCGCTGCTCGGAGAAGTAAACGTAAATGCTTCACTTTCAGCACTTCGAATGGGAGCGCCAGATAAAGATGAAAATGTCTCTTGGGGCAGTTTCGTTGAAGGACGTTCGCTCTCTGGTACGGAAGCACTTTCGTTTGTCGATTGAGCAGTTTCATGTCCGTCTTCGTGCTGATTTGTCGTTTTCTCTTCGGCAGTTTCCTTTAGGGGTGTAGTTATCATTGCAGACTCTGCGAATACTGGCGTTGTTGACTCTTCACTCCTTTCTGTCTCTACCTCAGCACCGGACACTTTCGTGGTATTAACTGTTTCAAGCACAGCTTCGTTGCCCTGTTTTCCATCAATAGGATTCCGAGTTATTATTTCTTCTGGGGGTTCCGAGGTTTTCCCACTAGTGACGATTTTTTCATATCTGTTATCAGATTTAGGTGACGGTTCACTTTCCAGTATGGGCATTGTTGTATTTATCTCATTCTCAAAGATGCCCTCTCTTTCATTAGAGATTGTGGTGTATAACTCACTTGCTGTTACAGCCATCTCCTTTTCGCCTGCTGTTGATGTTGCATCACGATCACGCTGCTCAGTAGATTTAACTTCCTCATTTGGCTTTAACGCGGTCACTTCCTTGTTCTTCAGAGAGTCTTCGTTTGTTTCATGCGGGTAGTACGTTGTCGATGGAGTTTCAGCACCAGGCTTAACTGAAGCATCAGAACCAGCCCCAGTTGTAGTTTGCTCTGTTTCAGCAGTACGCTCACCAGCTGCTTCCTGAGTGACGCTAGATTTT
This sequence comes from Baylisascaris schroederi, assembly GCA_006503575.1. Taxonomy (NCBI): domain Eukaryota; kingdom Metazoa; phylum Nematoda; class Chromadorea; order Rhabditida; family Ascarididae; genus Baylisascaris; species Baylisascaris schroederi. The sequence continues at coordinate 507,899 of QEWY01001009.1, forward strand.
AAGATCGATGTTTGTTTGGTACTGCTCTGCGGCAATTCTCGACCTTCCTTTTCAGTTAGACTTTCACCTTCTTCCGGCTTTAACGTTGTGAAGTGTTCGCTGTCTTCAGTTGTTGTATAAGCTTTGCTCTTGGTGAAAGATCCCTTCGTTGATAAAGTCTGTTGATTTAGCTTCGCAACCAACGCTTTTTCATCCACTTCTTTTGTTACCTCATACTCGCCAACTGGTTTCGTTGTTATAATTTCTTCTGCTTTATGTTCTAGCTTCTTGGTCTCTTGCACGCCTCTAATCGTCGATGATGATTCGAATTCAGTGGGCCTTACCGTACTTTCTTCTGTTCTTCGGCCTTCCTCTTCTGATGGGGTGATAGAAGAGCTTTCAGCTGTTGTTGTTGTCGCTGCTGCCGTTGTGGAGAAGAAAGAGGTGTCTTCGGCCTTTCCTGCTGATGTTGAATACAATTCTGATGCACCAGGTGTGGTAGCTGTGACAGTTAACTCATTACCTGCTGTTGTTGATTCACTTGCAGAAATGTTGCTTCCTTCGTTGTGTTGCTCCCTGGATGCTTCTTTCGTTTGTTTATCTTGTTCACTTGTCACTTCAGCTGAAACAGTCACTTCCGTAGTAGACATCTCTTTTTGTCCCGAAGGTGCTGTTTCTTTTTCACTGCCCTCTCGTGGCAACTCTTGGGTAGTTTTAACAAACGGCTTTGACGAGGTTTGTCCTTGTTGTTCCGCGGAAGTTGTTGAAAACCCTTCTTCTTCACCCTCTGGCACTGTGGCCTCAGAGCGTGTTTCGCCAGCAAACGTAGATGTTGCCAGAGTCGTCTCATCTTCTTCTTCCCAGCTTCTTTCTTCATCTGTTGTTGCTTCTGATATGCCACCTTTCGATGTTTCCGTCGCTTTCGTGGTTTCATCTATTTCGACTCCTTTTGTGGAAGCTTCGGTTTCAGATGTCTCGGTTGTTTTGGTTTCTGTTGACCTTTCGGCTTGTGCTGTAGACAGCGCCTTTTCCCGTGAGCCTGGGGATGGCGTGCTGTTTTCTGTTTGAGCTTCCACTTCGGTAGTTTCAGACGACGGTTTTGAAGTCGTGTTTTCTTCTGGTTTTGTTACTGAATGTACTGTTGTTTGGGAAATCAGTTCTTGCTCAGTTGTTGGAAACCCTTCTGTATATTTGGTTTTTTCTCCTTGTTCATTTGCAGCATTTGTAGTCGTGGATTCTAAAGATGTTAAACTCGTTGCAACCTCCGTTTCGGGCTCCTTCGTTGTAGAAGTCGTCTGTTGTTGCACCAGATTATGCCCTTCTTCAAGACCTCCTTCATTCTCAGTGCCCTTTTTCTTTTCTTCTTGTTCAGTGCTTCTATGAGATGACGCTGGGGTCGAGCTGAATTGTTTTTCGCCAATAGATGTATCTTCTTCTTTTGCGCTTTCTTCTGACGTTGGCCACACCTCTCCTTTTGGTCTAGACGTCGTTATCTGCATCAAATCTGCTTCTGCTGTGATCGTTACAGTTGCCTTCGAAGACAATTCTGTTGTTTTACTCGCTGTTTCTGAAATAAACGATGCTTTCGTTGTCTTTGAAGGTTTGTTTTCAGAGGCTGTTGGCAAAGACTCATTTGTTTCTCCTGCTATCGCAGTCTCTATTGATTCTGTTACGCTCGATGTTTTAATAGCAATCTTCGGGGCAACGGTAGCTTCGTCGACTTCTCTGTGAATAGCTGCATTGCCTTCTTCACCTGGAATTTCCGATAAGTGCGTCACTAAAGTAGTAAATGCCGTGGTTCCAGAAGTAGTCAGGTCAATGAGCAACGTTTTGGAATAGGCGTCATCTTTTCCACTGATCGTTTTTTCCGTTGCACTGAAATCCATAGTGGCAGCTGGCTGAGAGGTCATCAGTTCTGTTTCGGGCTGTCCAACGTTTTTAATCAACAGCGAGCCGCCGTCTTGAGTGGTGATCTCTCCATGTGACGATTCGCTTGCTGCAATATTTTACACTCAAAGAAATTCTACGATAAACGTTGATGAGTGAAACGTTTTTTCTTTCACTTCATCACTGTCTCATTGAAAAAAGACTAATTGATCAACTGTCATGAAGCTTACAACGAAAGGTTATGCGCCAAACTGCAAATAAATCGAGAGGAATCTCAGATGCGCAATGTACTGTTACCTTTACATTCTGTCTCATTAGGTTAAGCACTGTTCGAATACACCACTGGGAATAAAGTAAAAGGAACAAGCTTTTTGAAATGAGAAATAAGCCTATAGACATCATACTGAACAATTCCGCTATAAATGAATTGCAATCGCTGAGATTTCGATTTTCGAATTTCCACGCACTGCAACCGTGGCAATCATTCTTCCAGCTTTTAATGATTTAACACTACCGAGTGGTTCGCTTCTGAGAAGTCTCTAGAATGGCCTGTCCGGAAAGAGGCCCAATCAACGTGTTTAGAACGAGGGCAGGGGGGAGAAAGAAAAGATCCCAAAGAATATGCCGCACATTTCAGTGCTCAACCATTCGTATATCCTGGGCTTCATACGAGAACACACAAATTTTGTCCATCACTTATCGATACGTGACTTTTGTGGTGAGGCAGATAAATTGGGTTGTGTTCTATCTTTCTCGGCAATAAATTCACTAACAATTCCATCAATGTGTGGGAGTGACACTGTCATGAGGTGATGTGTAAGACGTTGTTGCTAACGGTAAACGAAGTGCAACGAACACTGTGCTTGACGAACTTTAAAGCTGTGAACAAAAGACAAAGCATGCTTACATTGACCGCTTTTCAAGAACGAGCCATTCACATTAACACTGCCCAATTCGCCACCGACATTCACTTCGCTCCATTTAATATTGGAACTGCCACTCGAACCTTCAGGCATCCCGCTTCCTTTATTTGACTCATTAATTGCTCCTTTTCCACTGAGTTCGGTGCTGGAACCTGCCAGAACATCGCCGGTTTGTTCTGTTCCCTTGCCGATGAATTCACCTGAAGTGCCCTTCGCCAAGCCATTTATTGCTGTTGCATTCATTTTGAAAAGCGGTTCTTTGTTCGCTTCACCAAGTGTAACGTGAACACGGCTTCCTCTTTCTTGTACGGTGCCATCGCCATCAGTCGTCACTATGATATTCTTAGCCCTAGAACCCTTCCCTCCTTCTTTGATCACTCCAGCAATGTTACTTCCAGTCACCTTTGTGCCACTTGCACCTCCACCAAGAAGCGATTGTTGAACTCCTTCGCCATCAGATCTTCTATGGGAATCCCCAGTTATCTTAAGGATTTGTCTTCCTTCTCCACTAAAACTTTCTCCTCCGTTTATGCCCTTCCTCTCTCCAACACTTATAGCTCCATTCATTTCTAGGATCGGCCCACCAGGAGCACCGCCAACCGCCATCATCACGTGGTCTCCTTCATTCACTGCCCCATCGCCACCGGCAGTGAGTTTTCTTCCACCTGTACCTTTCTGCAAGGATATACCTTTCTCACGCGAACCTTCCCATGTTTTTACATCACCAGTATCACCACCAGTAATGGTTCCATTCATTGACAGTATTGGTCTTTCTTGTGCTCCACCGATCGCTACAGCCACACGAGCAGCGCCACTGCCGTAGCCACCTCTTGTTAAGTTGGTACGTTCTCGATCACCCGTCATCACTGCACCACCATCTTTATCGATGAGTGAGGTGCCACTGGCGCTGAGCTCAGCTTCAGCACTCCCTGAGCCAAATGTTTTTAAAACCCCTTTATTGACCACAATGAATCTTTGCGTGCCAATATCAGGCCTTTCGGTTGCATCTGGGCCTGATCCTTTCCGAAACCCACTGATTAAGCTGATTAATCTTTCGGCTTCTTTCTTCCCGTCGCTTATGACAGCTAATTCCTCTTCTTCTTCACCTCCGGTAATATTCCACATTCCGTTTCCGATTTTGCCTCTACCGATCACGATTGCTCCACCTGAGAAATTTCTCCACTCTCCAAAGGTTTCGACTTCCCATTTTCCTCCTCGTCTACCTGTTGATGCACTAAATGAGGAAGATTTGGCAATGTTCGATTCATGTGATTCACGATCGCCTAATCTCATACCAGCACCGGCAACGATCTCAAGTCCGATACAGTCAAACATATTTGATTGAGTCGTGCAACATTGGAATGACCCCGGCAAGTTGACGCACCAAGAATCTGGCTCTGTGCATGGACTCCGCTCGCATTCGTCAATGTCTGAACAGGATATTACATAGTGCTATCAGCTAAATAGCAAATAACATGGAGCACAAACTTGACCCTCACAGCGAAAACCCCCCATTATCGACGTTGAAGGCGGCATATTCGCCCAGAAAATTCAAGTAAAAGCTATAGGGCAATTTTTACTACTATATTGCTTAAGTTAGTATCATAAAAACATCATCCCTTTCGAAAAACTGCATGGAATTTGCGGCCATGCTGACTTGCAGGTTAAGTATTAATTAAAACTGGCGGATTTTTTTTCGTTAAGTAATAATTAAAACTGGCTGGATTTTTTTTCGAAGTGACAAAGTAAACCTTTTCACGCTCAAGACTAAGATGTCTATTTAACAGCATATTTTTTAATGGTTCTTATGATGTCGTCGAGTGTTCCACGATTCATTAGGAAAATTCCTCAAATCCGATGGAATAATCTACTTTCATTGTCCCACTCTTCGATGGAGTACCTCTGCCAATCTTAACAGACGGTTTACTAACTTTCATCATCAGTCAACCGCTGTGGCGAAACACAGTCCTTCTTGTAGCGGGTTTCGACCCTCCCGAAAGAAATATATAAAAAAGCAGTGAGTTAGTTGGAAAGCTAATGGATTTAGCCATATATGCTACAGTACTCATGATCATAGGAGAACCCTATCAATATATTGAGGATTTAAAGAAAAACTTCCGAATGCTCTGCTCTATGATGTTTGTAGCCCCGAAATCTTCTGCCTTGAATTATATCTATGTAATGACCGCGATGCTACTACGAAGGACTACATGCAACCTGAGAAAAGTATGTGGTTGTGTTGTAAGTATGTGGTTGAGACATGCACAGCTCACCATGGCATCCTTGTTTGGTGTTGCCGGTGTAGCCTGCATCGCAATGACATGTGCCGTTTTCACAATATGAATTCGGAGGACATCCAATATCGCATGCAATCTCCACATATTCATTCGATATAATTTTGCCATTTGTGACTATGAGACCTCCAGACGATTTATGAGATACTGATTCTGATAGTTCATTACGGATACCACCTAAAGCCATAGTGAAGATTGCACAATACTATGGCATGCTGTGATGACACTCTATAAAATCTGATCGGTCAAAACGGCTCAGTCGATCCGTTTTCGATCACCACTTTTTGAGAATCGATGAGTGCAATTCCGGATCATCACCCATTCATAACAGGCAGGCTCAACCAATCGATCGAGAGAAAATGGATCAACCGGACCGCTTTAGCAGGTTGAATGCCACTGTGATCACACAGGTTATCATAAACGTTACTTTTCACCTATATCAGCCGAGATATGTTCATTTAATGAAGCATATCTCTATTTGCTCCACATTATTGAAGCGAACCAATGTGATTATTTATTCCATTTAAAATTTTCACCGATACGTGGTGAATATGAAAACTTCGCATGCAGTGAGTGCGTACTTCTCTCATTCAACATCACAGTGCCAACATCACGAACGTTTCATCCATTCGTTAATGCTCATATAGTGAGTGCAATAGAAATACTTCGATTGTGATAACACACATGACATTCCCCAATGATGAATAAATAAATGGATGCATGAATAATTCTTTATAACAACCAATTCCAAAAATGTCGAAAGTAGTATGGAAAGAAACTCTCCGAGTTGTTGGTTTACATAGATTAGCCCTATCAAAAATAAATTGAAAGTGAGATATGTAATTTAGCTGATTCTTTGTAATGTGCAATAAAATCTGGGTAATTATTTCCCTAATTAATAACTAACATATCTTCAAGAATCTTCCGTAATCACCGAAAGTGTGCTTATTTTGGTTGCCATTGATGGTGACTCTCAATACATTTAGATAAAGCCTACATGGAACACATCTCAGAGACATCTATATAAATTAAAAAATTCAAAGCATCGTTTCGAAATACGATAAGAAATCTCTCCAATTACTTGGATGCTCATTTTTAGCGATTCAAAGAATTTTTTTTTTTTTGCGTTCACTATGATCTGTCAGCAAGCTACATTTATTTCAAGTTTCCAGTGAATAAACTTGATGTAAAAAACTTCCTCGAAAAGAAGCAATGCTTAAAATCTTGCGAAAAATAGCAGATTCCTCTGAAACGAATTTTACCAACTCAAGAAACTTTAACAGCTTCAGGTTTTTATTTTAAAAAATACGGAGAATTATTTTCTGAATTTATTGATCAATTACGCTTTTATACCCGCTATTTGCCTCAGTGGAACGATCAATGAGAATGAAGAACTGCGTACGTCTAGCTAGAAAATATTGAACCAACCTTTTGCTTCATGATCGAGTTCCGAAGTGGTCGTATTGTCATTTGTAGAAGTGATGACACACTTCGTTTTGCATTCCTCTTCCTTCGATTCGGGACCACAACAAGTATATCCACCGATCATATTTACGCACCATTCCCCAACTCCAGCACATTGCTTATCGTTCTCGCATTCATTTATATCTGCAAAAACGAGCGATATAAATCGTTTCCTAATATTATCATATTGCATGTTGTTATGCAAACGTTCATTCAGGTTGCTGGAGCTGACTACAGGAAAGTGGAGGAATCAAAAAAAGAGTGAATTTCCATATTGATCAGTTTTTTCCTCTGAAACACGAGCGCTCAATTCTCAAAAACAATAATATTCTCTCATGTTGGCTCTCATGGGATAAAATGCAATTGCAAAAACAGCGTAAAGACGAGTGGTGCCATAAACTTGCTTGTTATAAAGACGAGTGATAGGTATTTGGCACTCTAATATTTCCGGCTTGTTGAACCTGAATTTACGGAAAATTACCCTCAATAACTGAACAATTTTCGTTAGTCACATTTGTCTTTCGGTGGCACTGAAGTCACAAGATGGTTGGAAATGTTGATTATCAGGCAGCTTATCACAGCTTATCTTCATGACGATAACAGCCGTTATTTGTATCTGACCAGCAAAACGTGAATGGTTTAGTTGATGAACAAAGACATGGATTAACTAAATGATTCGATAACATGAAACATGCTAACCATCGCATTTAACGCGTGGATCACCCTCGAAACCTTCCATGCACTGACACGTTTCGTTATAGCATATAGCATGTACGCCGCATCCCCCTGAGCAAAAAGCTCCTTTTTCTGCAAAATTTACACCATTAAAAACAGATTCTAGAATAGTGAGGAAGAAATAAAGGAGCGTTAAATTTACATGATGAATAAAACGGACAGAATTATGGAACTAAAAGTTGTTAAGTTCTCCGACCGAAAATGCAAAATTACAAAAAAACTGAAAGTAATACAAGAAAAGATATTCGAACGGAGACGCTGATTAATCTTTGGTGATCAACACTGATTATCTACTGGTGATGACTTCCTTCTGAAATTAATAATAAGAAAATCTTATTAACAGCTAGCTAGAATGCCAAGTGCGATATGCAGGCACATAGTGATACGAATGCGTATGTTAACTGCGATAGCATGAATGCTCTGACTATTTGTTCTTATTTTATAGCGTATATTAGTTAAAAAGTGGCTACCTGAAAGATGCGACTTTTCATCTTTCGACTTAAGCAGTTCACCTTGGCTATGTCGACTAAACATTCAAACTCATCATTTTCAGACGATAGATGTATCCTCAAATTAGAAGGAAACCCTAACTTTTTATTAATCCCTGAGGCACTCAGTCGTCGTTCTGAAATACCGATGAAACGATTCGCTACTAATTCGTAGATGTTTTCTGCCTTATTTTATTTTTTAATCATAAAATCCTTGGCACTGGCTCAAAATAGCACCACTATGTCGTTAATAACCTCCGTGCAACACCCCGAGTGTATCGGATCTCGTTCAAAAAAAGCTCTTGCATGGTATGATTTACCTCGGATGCAAACGTCATCATCGACACCATCTTCGCAGCAAATATAGCCCCCGTCGATATTTACACAACGATTGCCAGACTGTCCCTCGCATGGATTCACTTTCGCATTACACTCGTTCACATCTGAAAACATATTGCTCGAACTCACCTTGACATCAATGCTAATATATGTTCATTTCAAGCGATGCAGCCTCCACGGCAATAAAAGGATCCTACTTCACTGAAAGCAATGATGCGAGAAAGAGATCGTTTGCGTTAGAGAGTCCTTTAGAATACCCATGACCCAGTTTTTTGCAGTAACCTATTGTTTACATAGTTTGACAAGAAAGATTCACAGCAAAGTTGTCCATCGAGGCAATACTCTTTAATCGGCATTTGTTCAACTTTGGGATAGCAATTACAACACTCTGATGTTGTGTCATTAGTTAAGCAGCATATTGATCACAGAGTGAGAGGCAGATGCAAAAACATCCTTTCTGCGGAGATGGGCATCACAAGGGAATAAGCAAATATTTTGCCAGGCGCTTCTGCGTTTTCGCTCATTTTTGCATATGCAAAAACGCATTACGTAGATGTCGAAGCATCGAGTTTGCGTTCGCTACGTATGTTCGATATTTTTTATTCGCAAACCTGGAAAGCTGCAGAAATTTAATGCGCATAGATTTCGGGCATAAATGATCTTCTGTTTCTAACGATCACTTCAGTTATGATTTCTAGATAGCCCAAAGATGGCAAAAAAAAAAGAAAATTGCACGCATCATATCACTACTCGCCGGGTTCTAAGTTACCCCAATCAAACTACAAAAAACTGAAACCTTTTGCAGTTGGCTCCTACAAAATGACTTTCTTTTTTATTCGTTGGCTGAGCGGCGAATTATGAAACGAATCAGAATGGCAGCTGAATTGCGAAAATTTCTTTAAATAAAACATATCTTTCTAAAATCCTAAAAGCCAGAAGCCAATTACAGCTACAAATGTCTTTGAATGTGTCTAACCATAGCAACTGAGTCCATCGCCAACATATCCCGCCTGACATATGCACATGCGAAGTGAGCCAAGGCAGAACGCATGTCGATCGCAGATACCCTCTTGTTGACTGCAATCGTTGAGAGCTGCAATCCAATTAAATGTTACTTTAAGATTGCTTTATTCAAAAGCACAATTACGACCAAAATTTCATTAAAAAATCAGAAATCTTAGCACCTAAATGCGATTAGGGCCGAATAGAATAGATAAGTTAACAAAAAAGTAATATAGATTATTGTTACAGCTAGCACCGCTTGCATTTCAATTGAGGTCATGTGCGCTCAGTCCAAGAATTGAAGATTAGAGGTAGAGTAAAAAGGTGTTCGAGGGATAAGGAGGAAGGGTCGACATGCCCCCTTCACTCAATTTAGCGCTTTCAAAAATCCCAAGTGAAAGTCCCCTTCCCTCTCCTCGCGAAATCTGTTCCGATAAGAAACAGAATCATACAGGTGCTGTCGTCATGTGATGATGTTAAACGGAAGAGCCGTCCATCGATGCTCACGGTCAAAGTTTCCTTCTGAATTTCGAAATGAAGTCCCTAATAATTTCACACCAATGTCGCTTGACATTCACACCTCACTTGTTTCCGAGTTTCGTAGATCTCAATTCCGACTCTAAAACTTTTGACAGCAACCTCACCTTCAGTGTCGCGAAGATACGCGAGTGAGTTACATGGCTGCTGCAGACGGTAAATCAAACTGTGTCTCAACGCGGTGACTCACAGAACGATCCAAGTTGACCTCTGGCTGTAGCGACTATATTGTCTTACTCAAGCAGCGTTGCGGTCGTGTGTACGCGTAGCGAGTTTGCATTTTTTTGTCAGCACTTTTCGTTTGTTGTTTTTTTTTCTTGAATTTCAACTCGAATCTCATTGTTGCTTGTTGGTAGCCTCGAAGTTTTGTGACCTCGTCATTAGCTTTGACGTTTTGCATTGTTCTTGCCATTTGTTCGTACCTCCTTTATGAGCTCATCACCAAAAATCACCTCGTTGGGCTCAGGTCAAGTTTTATGATGATTGTATAATTGTCTTTCGATTACGTCGCGTTTTTGCGTTGGTTTTAAAGTAAGCCAAAGGTTTAATTACCCAAGTTTGAGGTGTCGGGCGATCGCAGAGCAAAGAGGTATCCCCCNAAGTCGGCGAGCAGAAAGAGAAAATCATCGAAAGCGCAGAAAAACAAATTGCGGTGAACAACAGTCAACCGCACGAGTTAGGCTAAGGTACATTGATAACCTTATAACCTGGTGTCGGCACGAAAGCAATCGCCCGACACCTCGTATTCCGTGTGGTTTGTGTTGCGCTTCATTGTATTGGACCGTGTCACAGTCGGCATTCTAAAGTTGTACCCCGCTCTTAGCGCCTACTATATCGCTCAAGTCGCCCATCCTGCCTACCATCAAAGTTGCCGTTTTTATTGTAAATGTTTCGTTTATTCTTTTGATATCGCCGGTTTTGTAACAGGTCTGTTCAGCTTGTCAGTTTTACTTCACGTGCATCGTGACCTTAACTCTGTTAATCTGTTTTCTGATAAACCGTCGATCCTTCCGTTCTGTTTTCTGTTGTCTACATACGACCGTCAACCTCGTTTGTTCACGACATTCAGAAACCCAATCAATAATAATCATTAGGATGGAGTTGAAAGACAATACATTGTCTTTAAAAGACCAATGAAAGCTTTACGTGAGCAAGTGCGTCCATTGCCTGCAAAGCCCTCCTCACAGGTGCATTTATATCCACCGATAGTGTTCGTGCAGCTGGCCCGTTTATCGCACTCGGCCAACTTCTCGCTACATTCATCTATATCGATACATGAGCCATTCACCAGACGATATCCCTCACTGCATTCCTTCACACAACGGTAACTACCCACCTATAAAGCTTAGCATTTGCAAAACCGAATATTCAAGTATCAATTCAAGAATTCCAGATGAAATAACGTGGAAAATGCTTTATAAATAGGCTTCTGTAAATCTGCATCTGAAAAGCTTATAACAACATCTGAGCATACGCATAAATGTCTATTTGCGGAATAGTTTCAGTGTTCGAAGCATCAAGGTCAGAGTTGCAAAAATGTGCACAGTAGATTGATTTCACGCAATATCTTTCACCTTGATGCGTAAATTCTGAAATGTATAAACGTTTAAGGTCAGTAAAAAGTTTTTGGCTGTTTTTCGGCTATTCATGCCACAATCTCTTCAACTATAAGTACTAAAGAAATATTTAAGGGAGATTTATGTAAGCAATAGGATTAATTAAGATATGGTTGCATTATTGCGAGCATTATACTATTTGTTGGTAATTATTTGCTTTAGCGAGCTCATTTACGTTTCCCCTTTAGCATGGTTCTCCATTTGCTTTATTTTTATCGCACTATTTCTTCTTACTAGCATATAATTTCTAAAAATGGAATCTGAAAATATTTTGTCAGTTCATCATTCGACTTTTTAGATTTAGAATGGAACGCAATTGTGAGACAAGTTTTGCAATTTTGAAGTATTCTTTCTCATACATTAAAAAAACATTTTTCATTGGATAATTTTTCAAATTTTGTCCTTGCAATGAACAATAAAATAAATCGCTCGTTGTTGTTAGAATGTCCTCAAATTAAAGCCACCGGCTATAATTACTAGTGATTATTTGTCGCTGCTCAATGTTGCATATTCTTCCATACGGCATATGTATTGCGAATGCATCACATCGAATTGTAAACCACAATGCACAAATGCATTTTTCTTTCTTCTAAGACCCTCAAATTTTGTTCATGAGAATGTGCATAATAAATTACATATTTCGCAGTGTTGTTTGCCTCTTCCGGTGGTCAGACAAACGAACAACGACAATGCAATAGTCGCCTCTTTTTTTCTAGAGGTCCTTGGCGTATACATGCGATCCTATCGGAATTCCCACAACACAACATCTCCCCACAAGGACATACACAATGCTGCATCACCAGTTCGAGTCTGACATATGCCAAATGAAATAAGCATTAATTGAATAGTTGAAATTGATGAGACGTCAAATCGATTGCACTCGTACCATCAGTAAAGATATCAGTAAAGAAATCATTGGATTAGAAAAACGTTCAATGGAAGCATACCTCATTCTGGCACATCAACGGTTCAACACAACTGTGAAGACCCTGCTCACATTCGTCGATATCTGAAATTGCAAAATTTCAAACATCCTCCTCTCTCTTATGACTGCTGACAACTTTTAGATGGAAGCCTAGGTATCTCTACGAAATTTCTCATTGGCTTATTTAGTATTTTCCATAAAATCATGCTAGTATCACGCTACAGTGTGCAACTTCCAGATTATAACTTGTACGGCGATGACTTAGCTGAGACTTTAATTATATTTCTGTTAGATGTAATGATTTTAATTTAACGAAATAACATCTCAGCATATTACGAAAACATTTTTAAGGAGTTGAAAATATTTGCCAAATGTAAAAATTGCGCTACAGAAGAGAATGAATGTTTATGATACAAACCAGCACAGCGCTCAAGTGGTAATCCAAGTGGTTGAAATCCCTCGGTACAGTTGCAGAAATAGGTTCCTGGCAAGTTCACACAATTCGAGTATTCTGGACAGTGTGCAATTCCACTTGAACATTCGTCAACATCTGAAAGCAAAGAATATTTTATTTTGCATATTAAAAGCAATTTATTATTTTAGCAGCATAGATTTCAATCCAAGACGGTTCTTTCAAATGAAAAGAGTCTCATCTTCTCATCAAGCTAAGATCATGTATGTTTGTGTGTGCGTGAACGAAATGCAAGCCTGGATACAATTGGTCATTGCTTTTGTTCGACTAGCATAATTGTTAAAAAAATCGTTGTGCGAGATTAGGCTATGTGTTTCATGCTAAATGTACTTTATGTTATTTAATTGATGGTGGCTCGGCTTCTGGAAGTTCGAGATTTTTGTGCTGAATTGAATACATGAAATCCTAAGTTCTATAAGGTCTGAACATGCCTTTGTAAAGTGTATATAAGCAGAAGTTGCGAATGACTCAAACCTTTAGCTTCTTCAAAAATTTTCTGCCAACAATGCCATGCTAAGCCTCTAGGTATTGAATGGTTTAACAAACTATCCCATGAGTGCCTCATTAAAATCCCAGTTTAATGTGTGTCCAATTCATTCCACTATAAATATCTATTAGAATATGGATGGTTCAGCGGATTCGACCTGATTCTGACGTTCCTACGTGCTATCTCTTCGAGAATTGACCATGCGAATTTTGTCTATCCGCAAACAAGTTGTTCTCTTGCTGTTTATAATCACCCAACAGCAATTAAAAACGTGGATTACCAGCGGAAAAAAGTATATTCATGATTCTTCTCATCAATGTCCCGCAGTATACACGCAAAAGTGCATTAGGGCAACGTCGCGCCTCTCTGCCTGCGTTGTGTCTGTCGGTCTATTTGTCTGTCCAGCAGGTTCTACTGTCAAGCTAATTTACTGTCAAGCTTTGCTGATGCAATGTGCAATATAGGGTGAATTCTTGTGCCATATTTCAATTGATCCATCAACTTTGAGAACATTTATGTGCATTTAGAAGCAATGAAAAATTGCATAGATTTCATCATGGTCGACTAGTAGGAGAAATAATCTTTTGTAGATTTGATGATCGCATCAATTAAAATAAGAAAACATACTCCTGTGCATTTTATTTTTTAGTACTCATGTAACACTGATTGGTTACATGGGCGAATTGAGCGCGAACATATCGCTAGCTTCTCTGACATACAGTTTAGCTTGCTGATTTAAAAGCAAATCGATTGTGCATATCCTCTGCCTGCAGAAATGTTCGATGTTGGTTGCAAATCTGCATATGCGCGTTGTCTATAAAGTGCAACATTTTCATATTCTCTATCCGCGTGTCATCTGTGTCACTCCGAAACAGCGTCGCGCAATTACAGGTGAGCGCATGGCATGAATGGTTGATATGAAAGGTGGTGAAAGCAACTGCAATTCGATGATGCAAGCAAGTCTCATCAAACAATTTTGCATTGCGATCTCGACTTTGTTCGGCTCAAGGCCGTAACGGTGGTGCGGTTCTTAACAGTTCACACGAGTGGTGACCCCCGTCGTTACCGCATCGATCAAGATTCGCTTCGATTCATGTTTGTTTTGTATAACCTTGTCGATCATCGAACACCCGTTCATTCGCTATGCCATACTATTTCTAATACCGACCACCTCATTCCCGCACTTATATGCCGTTCTGTTTGAGAAGTGAATACAGACCATCTCCGAATGAAGTTTCCTCTCTACGATCATGTGCACATGTAATACATTTCCTCAATAGTTTCAATAAGAGAGGAAGTTGGAAATTTTGAAAAAAGATGAGAAGAAAAATGCATGATCAAGTTCTCTAATCATTTTGTTAATTGGCCTGTTGAACTGAGATCCCGAACGAAGGCGATGCTTGAATTTTACAACGCCTGAAATGTTGGGGGAATCAATGCTTTCCTGAAATGCTTCGACTATGGGATCAACTACTGCAAATTCACAGCTATGCAATCTTCAGACAGAGTAATGTAACAAGATGGGTGTGCTGCTTGCTGCAAAACTTTCTATTCATTGCCGCTTCCTGATTATTTCCAGCAGCCAATCAAACTTTTCCTGTAAAGCTTGCCTCCTTTATTAATGTGGTGCATCTAAAATTCTGTGTGAAATATCATGTGATAAAGTGATCCGAGAATGTGAAAAACTCATAAAAACAATCATCTATAAAGTGGATTTTTAACAATGACCTAGCACTAAATTATGAGAACCTTTCTTATTATCATACTTTTCAAGCGTTGGTGTGGTGACTTAAATGAGAGTTTATATCTTCGTCATTTGAAAAAAAAAAAGATTAAATGGTTGGATTGAAAAGTGATTTTGATTGATTAGCGGGAAGGGTGTGTATTGCGGTGAAGGGATACTCGATCGCAATAAGAGGATGAAGTAAACGAAAAGCGAAATTGAAGGGTGAAATGGTCGTAAATGTGCGTTCAATGTATGCCTCATAAGACCTTGGCCCACAAATGCACTAAACACATGCCGTGCTAAAGAACGAGGATAAACTCCTCAGCGATTAGCCACTTACAATTATTTTTCGACTCTATTAAGGCAATCAAAAGGATTAAGGGAGGGAGAACGCTTATTCGCCGGTTAACCTCATCACAATATTTAAGGCAATTATTGCTGAAATATATTCAAGCAATCTAACGAGATTCTTGTCAAAAATGTTCAATTTCAGTAGATTTTATATGAAAATGTGCTACGACAAGAGAAAATTATTGTACCAGAATTGTTCTTTTTCGACTTAGAAAATTGCTCGAACTTATAGCAATAGTTGAAATATTTTTAAGATAAGGGCGTCATTCATGTGCCGAGAAACAACTGGGCTTGAATTAGAAAAATTTATTCTCATTAACTGCCGCAAATGAATAAACTCTCACCTGAACATTCGTGACCATTACCATGGAATCCTGGGAAACAAGTACAATAATAAGAGCCAAGTGTATTTTGGCAATGAGCTAGCCAGTGACACGGTTTGTCTTCACATTCGTTGTTATCTGAAATTCGATGGCTTCATAATAAGTGCAAATATGCGCTCTCGGAATTACCGAATTGTGACAGCCTGCTTCAAATTTTCTTTAGTTCTGCAGCGTATTCTTATTCCTCTAATGTTTTAACGTTTTCCTACTGCGTTCTCAAAGATGAATTTGAATAGTTTTGTTTATTACTGGTTCAAATGTGTTTTTTATGTGAAATGTTAAAAAACGGTTTCATTTACTTCATCTTTAAATTGGGAATCCATAATTTTTGTTATACCATTGTTATAAATTTTTAAAAAGAAATGAATAGCGAATAGCCAAAACATTAAATCCTTTATATAGCAAATAGATGAATATCGAGAAGAAATGTTTGCTGAAGCGGATGTAATATATTTATAAGGCCAGTGCAATGAAAGAATCAAAACATTTGCATATCTTTCTGTAGTTTCACCTAGAGAGTGTATGGTACTGCTTATGGAAAGAGCATCCAGGAAGAAACTTACCGACGAGTTCACATTCTGGACCATGAAAACCAGAATTGCAATAGCACTGTCCTCTTGAACCATCGAAAAGACAAGCTCCTCGACCACTACAGGTCGAATTACATCTTCCCTCTGCAAAGCAGATTTAGTTCTTTTGAGACATGATAAGTGATAATTAATTTTCTGTAATACTGATCTTTACTCACTGAAATAACTAGGCTGATGAATGATTCCGTAGTAATAAATTCGTTTAGAATAAAATGTTCTTAATTAGGCGAATATTTATAGTGATATTATTTCCATTGTTCAAAGAACTCATTTAATAAATCAGTCGACAAAAAATGATCATTTTCGAACGCAGTTAGATAGAAAATCTTTTTTTTTTTCATTATTGCGATAGAAGGCACACTGTATGACTGAAAATTGTTAAAAGCATAGTAGTCGCAGTTTACCTCATATATCACACCATGAAAATTAATATTTCACAGGTCAACAGTGATACATACAAATAAACGAAATTTTTCATTCGCATCTCTGCAAAAAAATCCCTAAATCCTTTTTTTCATTTGTATACTTTGTTGGAAAAGACCTTGCAAGAAAATTATGTTTTAGATGGTGGCATTCTTAATGATCGAAAAAAGGCGTAAATTGCCTGCACATACTCATCGTAAAAAAATCTGTGGATGTGAAAATCAAAAAGAAGTGCAATGATTGACTCAAATGTATTTCAGTTAACCTTCAATTCGTTGTCGAAATAACGATCCAGTGGTTAATTTTTGATATATCCGCATATTTAAGCTTACTCATAAAATCATGATATTTTCATGCTCTACGATTTTACTTCCACACTTTTTCAAAACGATAACGGAAACTGTTTTAAACGTTGAAAGATAAAGATCACAACAATGATTTCAGTTACAAAGAAAGCACGAGTTAATTCGAACGTTGCATAAAGTTGTCATACTTATGAAACAGTATGATATGGGGGAAATGAAACAAGGAAGATATGACAATGATACTTTATGCAATGTTTAGATCCGGTATTTTTGGTACTTTCATCTTTCACATGTAACAAATTTCTTCTGAAATTGTGTATTGCCCTCTTTATTATCATTCATCGTTTTGTTGCAATATCTGTATGTTTATAATTAACGATAGAGGATAGTCAAGAAGGCTTGATAAGAGCGAACCGCAATATGGAAAGCTTTCGTCGTGCATTGCTGGATTCCTGTAGCAATCGGCTTTACCGTCGCAAAGTATGGACATTTGATGCAGATGGAGATCGGATGGGTCGGCTGAGTGTTGACAGATAACGGTTGCCATATCAAAGTTGACAACAAATGTTGGCCGCATTTCTGGCATAGAGCTATTGACGAAATTCTTTGTTATTGCATAGCACGCTCGGTGAAGTGTGATGATTAGAATCACTCCCAGGGCTCGTGCCAACGGACCCATCTTCGGGAGTGATTGCCGACTTATTGCTGTAGCACAATAATTCATTAATCCATCTCACCAATATACCGATAAAACACAGCGAAACGTTAAAAGGGTAACTGTTAGATATGAAGCACTCGAGGATTCGAATAGCGGTGTGGTGAGAAGCGTATCTGACTTGTATAGGGATGTGATGAAATTGTTGTAATGAAGGGATCCACTACATGCAAAATATGCATTTCTATTTTAAAGATGCCTTATAACTTCTCGAATCAAGAAGGCCTTTGCACCAAATGAAAAACAATTCAATCATGAGCGATGAATAAAAATATTCACATCTCGAAGCTTTGACGAATTAATTATTGGATGGTAAGGCTGACATTAAATCTCTATTGACTCTAAATGAAGTGTTTTTTTTATAAAGAAAAGGCTATATAGCTCCTTTCGTCAAATAAATTTTCATCAGCAAAAATCAAAGAAAATTTTTAACTGCAAAATAAACAGCCATTATAAATTGATACAAGTGAATTGAAACCAATAAAAATTATTATAAACTTTACACTACCTATGCTAATTCATTGTATTATTAGATTATATGATTCTACTAATAAATGCAAAGGTCCAGCAAGGACAAAAGCTCGAAAATCATGTAGAAAGCAAGAAGGACGAATAGTTTTTTTATATGAACTACAAAACTCAGTGTTTTTAATTCTAAATGAGTTGCTGTCATAAAAATATTATGGTATAGTGATATGATAAAGTTGAAACAATAAACGGACCTATTTTATGAATTAAATGCTTTCATATTTTAAGTCTATAGCAGTGCAATTTCCCGAATTACTCAATGCTAAATGACAAACGATTCAGCAACACAATGATTTGTAAACTTCGTAAAGTTTTTGGGAATACATGAAATGAGAATTGGATCAACAGCTTACAATAGATGGGCAATTATAATTTTTGTTTCTCGTCCTGGAGTTCTTTACAAAATTCTTTCGTTTAGATTCTTTCAGTGATATAGCAAAACACTTCAAGCATTTTTCATTTTTACATTCGAGCATTTATATGAGCACATTCAAGCAAACCTAAATTGAAGATATTCACATTCAATCGCTTAACATAAATCGCGCATTGTACATGTTTAAATAATCTAGAAATTTGAAACACCTAAATCATTGAAGGAATGAACAGACTGCGGCAGAAGTCTTATTAATGAAAATTGCCCATCAATTAACTCTATTATAACTTTCAGAAAGGCCTGAAACAAACTGGGAGTGTTCCGACTTTAACAATTTGTGAATTCTTATAACACATTACTTGCGATTATTTCCGAATAACGAAAAGATTAAAAAGTGCAATTTTTCGTGAAAGCAATTGCTTCATAAACCTTACGGAACTTAAGCGCAAAATATATTTCAAAATTTGAAGTGATAAACAAAATTCCTCATCTCATGAAATAGAAATCACTCGTATAAATAAATCATTGACCGGATGGCAAAATGTGATATAGCACCGCGAAAAAAATATGCTCAATGCGACAGGTTGAAAGATGGATGTGTTGTCCCATCACACTGCATCACCGATTGCACTCGCAAACACAAATCTTATCTTTTCTATTTGTGCTAATATGTGCGTTATTCCTCCAAGGTCGAAATAGTAAACGACTTGAATTCGTGCTCGGATTGCGCCATTTTCCATTTCTTTGATATTGAGAAATTATAACCGATTATGAATTGAACAATCGAAAATCTCATCGTACCACTAATGCATATAGACAACTATTAGCAAAACAGTTCATTCTACTACTTTATCGCTCTTTAGTAAACAATCAGCGAATTTACTAAAGCGAAAACTTCTAACCGAATCTGAATGACAGCGAACCATCCCACAATAGGTTAGACGAGCTAAATATTCACATTCAATGCATTAAGTTGGTTACTGAGAAACATAAGGAAATATATGACAACAACTTGATATGAAGGAAGAGGAATGAAATAAAAATAATTGGGATATCAACTGGAAACCAAAAATGTATGCTTCCACATAACGAAGGTGCTTCTGAAGAGCGGAATAGGATCGTCACGACGAGGAGCGCTCCCCTTTCCACTGCCAGTGTCAATGGGCTGAATAAAGCACGAAGAAATACGCTTCTCTGAGTGCGACCTTGAGCAAGCGGCTATAGCAACTTCAACTTTGTCATCACAACCCATAAAAAACAGTGCCGCAGCACTCGCCATGACAATACACAACTACTCTAATCGAAAAAAATATTCACATTATCATTGCTTGAATTCCTTTCCTCACCAGAGAGCCACTAAATCCACAAAAAGTTAACAAGCGGAAAGTAAATTTGGTTGCTTGGATTTGAGCGCGTCCAAGGAAATACGAAACGTTTGGTGTGCGGGGAAGGATACGTTCTAGTACCAGGTAACGATGCTTTAAAAGAGTGAATGGAAGCTGTTGAAGCCTAAAAACCGGTTAATCTACAAGAAATCTGCAAGAAAGCATATTTAAGAGCTTGATATCGACCGTCAGGCACCTTTGCATAGGAATGTCTTATTAAGCGAACCAAATTTGCCAATACGAAAATGGGGGTCAACTCCCTATGTGAAATCATAGAGTCATATAAAATAAATATGTACATACCAACAGTTGGACATTATGAAAGCGCAGAGATCATGCGTAATAGAATCAGCGCCATTATTATCTGCACACAGATTGGTCAAGAACCGCTTAAATGAAATTACCGAAAATTTTGGAAAGCAACGAATTTTTTCGACAGAGAGAAAATCCTTAACTTCCTATGTTATTTGATGTTCATCACTGACTGACTACAATATGTTGTAACTGAAATCAGATGGTAAAACCATCGTTTTCGATCAGGTCTGTCATCCTATCAGGAAACCACTCGAATCTCATATCTTTTCAGGAAGTCCTTGAAGGCGTTTTACATACAGCAAACGAAGCTCAAGCTTTCTTCTTCGCTTCAATTTGTCTGCATCACCATCATAATATATTTTTAAACAAATTTAGAAAACATGAAAAGATTCTGTTTATGCAACTTTTTTCAGCGGAATACAGTATTAAAAAAATTACGAGTTTTTTTTAAACTGCATGAGCGGGACATTCAAACTGTACACGGTAGTAAACTTTTTAGAGTGGAAACAACCAAAAAATTTGAGTTTTTCAAAGAGCCATCGACAGTTAAACAATAAATGAGCAATGGAAATAAATTTACAAAATTTGACCTGAATTTGACAAGAACCACAGAAACTTTAGCATCATCGAAGTCGTTTCAAGTAAAATTTAATCGGTGATGAGCATATTTTTGCACAACAAGCGGCAATGTCTGTTCGATCGCAAGTGATTCGAATATACTACTGTAGTGCAATTTTTGTGAACAGCATAAACAATTGCCTATTTTTCTTTGAGAGTTTGTTGTGTTAAAGAGCACAACTTTGGTGGATGAATTTTGTGTTGATGGCGTAAACGCATTTCCCTCATTTAACCGATTAGTGAAGGCGACGAATGGCACTTATTAAGAGGCAATGGCTAAACTTGCTTCAATACTACCTTACTCTAATGAGCGCAGATACTATCAAAATGAAAGCTCATTTATCGATTTACAATTTTTTAAAATGCTTGCTTCAAAAGTAGTAGGAACGACGACTTCGTAACAAAATTTCATTTAACCTATAAGGATTTGATCAGCTTTTTTCAAGCGTTAAAGATTACTGAGTTTTAAATGAGGCTGGAAAGTTGAAATTTTAAAGAAGTTTAATACCTACCAGAATCTTTGGGTTATTTCTAGGATGGCAATATGTTTCATGTGAAGGAAGATAAATTTAAGTGATAAAGGTGATACAAGATATATTTCAATGACAAAGATGTTACCTATAATCGTTATGCTAATCACTTCACTAATTAATTAATCTGCCTCTTAACTTGTGATGATATTACACATTTCTATGACTAGATCAATAGACATGTTATATGATACATAGCACATTATTGGCACATAATATTACAGGATACATACCACATTATAAGCACATACACAAGCTCATTCTATCTACTGTTTTGATATGACCATTTTGAATATATTTCACTGCAAAAGAAAAGATTCTAGTAAGCGTAGAGTGAGTGGTCACCTCACTGCTAGCGTGCTATTTATGTTATAACAGAAAATCCCATCATTAGTGGACTGCTATTCGATGAACTACAAAATGGGTCAATAGGTGATGTCTTCCTTTCTACAGAAGAAATTCGTTTGATTCATTAACATAAATAAACACTTCTATAACTGTGATGCTGCATCATGTTGACCGTTTGAGTGTTTGGTCAACATTTAACCAATCGAAAAAAAAAACAACGTAAAAGTATTACATAAAATTGTCGATCGAGGTCGATAGCATACATTTGCATTCACAAAAATGGCCCTTTAGAAATTAGCTTAGCCTAGTTTTAGAAAAGTTCATTAGGCGAGCTTGATTTTTAATGATTTGTTTTCGAGAAACTACCTCTCTCTTCCCCTTTCTCTTCATTCGTTTCGATCTATGCCATACAATTATTATATCGCTAAATGTGATAACTTTTATTACGATACTAGCAATCGTTAGCTATCAGTTGCCTTAATGGTTCTATTAAAATCACCAAAAACAGCAACCAAATAAGTGGGATATGCAGAGAATTTTCCCGCTCATCCTACTCCCAATGAAACACTCATTCGTTATACGGATTCAGGAATGGTCGGGCATTGCGGTTAATGCAAATACGACGCGAAAGTGGAAAATGAGACATCTGAATTGCGTAAGAAATATAAGACCATTTGTTTCTAATATTATCATCGGAGCGTTCATTACAAAGCATTTGTTGGAAGTTAGTGAATATCAATCACTACAAAGCTAGGACCACTTTTGTGGTTAAGCAAAGAGGGGTGGTTGGTTAACAAAGTGTTGCAAGTTTGTTAACACCTCAACGGTTATCTGTTTACTCAACAGAGCATTTCATTAAAAATTAGTTTGCTAAAGATATGATCTCGCATAATGAAGAAACTAAGAGTACAAGAGGCTGCTAGACGAGTTTGTTTGGAGGTTTTCAGCGATCTCAGATATTAGAAGAAACCATTTCGAGTTGGAATCCGTATAACGAATGAGTGTTTCATTGAGAGCAAACGTTCCGCTGAAGTTGAGTGCAAACAGCGGTGCATTACGCCGATAACCTTTGAAGATGGTAAATATCAAATGAATCTCTTTAATGCGATGATTGTCAGAAGATAACCACGAACAATATTCAGTCAACAAATAGTGACATATGATGACATTTCAAATACTTTAAGCAACTACAGCAACCAACTAATCATCTCATTGGTGGAGACTGCAAATAAGTACTCATCATGGCTATGAACACAACTACTCCATCCCTCACTTCTCATTCCATTCCTCCCTCCCAGAACAAATATTAGAATTCCAAATTTAGTCCAGTGCTAGAGTTCTTTGAAGCACTTTTACGCAAAAACTAATTGACCTTTCTTCTAAATACGCTATCAGC
This sequence comes from Baylisascaris schroederi, assembly GCA_006503575.1. Taxonomy (NCBI): domain Eukaryota; kingdom Metazoa; phylum Nematoda; class Chromadorea; order Rhabditida; family Ascarididae; genus Baylisascaris; species Baylisascaris schroederi. The sequence continues at coordinate 531,033 of QEWY01001009.1, forward strand.
GAAACAGCTAATGGATGCATCATAACAAATATTGTATAGCGTCTTATGATTGATATGTGTAGTCAGTAGCAATTCTCATATATATATATATATATAGTAACTGATGGCGATAAGTAAATATGGACTTTGGCGGCGGAAAACTGCCATTGAATTGGTGTCCTAACTATATTACCTAAGAATATTTACATATTTCTCATGCAGCAGTTTATTGGTGAAATATTTTAAACTCCAACCTAGTGAAAGTGTTTGCCAATTAAACGCTTCCAATCCGACGGTAATGGAATTGAAGACAATCTTCTCTGAATTTTTGTCGAATTAGTGATGCACGCTATTCAAAGGTGAAGTAACGTTGTGTGACCTGTGCTCTCGTTCACTTTTCAACAAATACCGAGTGGAATTCAGCTAATTTAAAGTTCATCTCTCCAAGATGCTAAGGTGTTGAAGTATGATAATCGTTATGAGCTGTTCGTCAAATTCTATCTGAATTTACCATAATCGTGGAACCCGTTTAATCGACAGCCAACTTAAAGCAGTGATCAGGTCATGCTTAGGTTAATTAACACTTTGAACGGCAACAATACGACCACGAGGGAAACTAAAAAATTCAGCTAAATAATAACGTGGATATTTGATGCCTGCTTCTTTTCGTTAAGGAAGATTTCAAGCCTCTATTGCCCCTCTCATATGGCCATAACAGAGTCATCGGCTTGCCCGATCTACCTGAACATAAACTTGCAAATATATAAAAGAAATATTGTTAGCAAAAGAACTTGAACCAAGCACTCACTCTGAAATGAAGTAAAGGCTCCATTGTGCCTTTTTTAATTTCCAAACTCCCCATAAAATGTCACTATTTTCATATGCTATAAATATTTACCAGAATAGACAGCAAAAGTTTTCATTCGGCGCTGAATAACAAATTTCTGATGAAATTTTCGTCAATTCTCACATTTATAATGTAATAAATTATGTGACACAAAATGCGCTATATACATATAATTGCAAATTTGCCATCGTTGTATCACTAGGTTTTTCTAGAGTAGATATTCGCCCATCCTATCAGAAAGAATTAACGACGACGATGATAATAGCAACTGTAAGTCAGGAAATATAGCGCATACGGCGCAGTATTTCGAAACGACTGTGTTGATGCTTCTGGAAAAAAGTATCGTTGTCAGACTTTATGCTTGAGGGTCTGAAGCGTGGTAATGAAGCAACGCACTTCGACCTCTTACTGTTATGAGTAATCACCGTTCGGATTCATGACGTGGAAATGCCCGTCACATTCTCGTCGTGACGGAAACAAACGAAAAGGGTTCAAGGTGACAATGACGTTGTCAATGAGACAGGGGCAATTGCATTTGCTGATGTTAACGAAACGTTGCACATCGCACATTCTTAGTTATTCGATTTTTCTTTATGAAAGCAAAAAATATCGATGAAAAATGAGAGACAAAAATGGAGAGAAAGTGGTGTTAACACCATTTCACTTGAGTGTGTGTTTGCCCGATTTCCTTATTGGTATTTGGCAAATTTTGAGGTGTTTAAAAGATTGTTCAATCTGGTATAATGAAGAAAACATGAAGCAAACATAACAAATGTCGTTGAGATTAAATCGGAACATCGCAGCGCTGCTTTGTCTAAACTTCAGATAAAACATGGGAAGTCAATTATCTGAGTTTCTTAGCACACCTGTTCGCAGTAGGATCATAGTATATGGTCACTATTACCACTTAGCATCCACATAATTAAAAAAAAAAACTTTAGAAAAGTGTGCCTATGAGAAGTGGTGGAAGTATTTACCTAACGCACAATCACAGCGTAATTGCTAACTCCAGTCAATGAACACGCCTAATAAGTGCTCATGATTTCAGCCCATTGCGGCATGGTTTTTCTTCGAAGTCATTTAAATGGTACAACAGTTATAATTTGCTCTACGGGCGAAAGTTCTTTATTTGTTTCAGAATTAAGTTGCAATCTTTTATTGTTTCAGATCTAAGCCAACTGACAATATTCCGCAACCTCAGAAATAAATCACTTTGCAATGCCCTAAGCAATAAACCAAATGTAATGTTTCACACGTTAGATACAAACCAATGGCAGTCTCTTAAACTACGTTAACACAATTAATTCCCTCTCCTACAACCTGAAACGCTTTCCTCAGCGCATATGAATCATCCATGAAAATATGTTGCTGCACTAAAAAATTTGAGAAATATTTTAAATTGCCTCAAATAGAAATCTAAAACTCTCTTTCATAAATAAGTGAAAACTGAGTATTCATTGCAGTAGAGTCATCGATGTTATCTAAGAGATAAACATGATAGAAATGAATGAGAAAGTGAAACCGTAAAGAAAGTGCGAAGAAACAGAAAGTGGAAAGGGTCGCTGACCGATGGACGCTTTGGTATCGCCGAATGATTTTTATTGCTTGTTGATGGCGCTTTTGACCGTGAAATCAGAACACGCATCGCCTCATTCTAACAAACAATTTCGGTGAATATTTCATTGGATTTCATTGAGAAAAGCTGCTTACCTACCTGAATATCACAGAATGACTTTTCATTTCAAGATGGAAGACAATTCACTATTGAAATGTAATAAGCTAATAAGGCAAAAATAAAAAATTAAATCATTTGAATGTTGCTAATCAAGAAAACGCAAATGGTTTATGCACATGGAGTGTATAGACTAAAGTGTTATTAGCTACTCAAGCAGAGCCTTAAGAATGCTTTCTATGAAATGATAATTCCTCAATAAGAGAAAGGATTGTGTTAGATGGGGAGCATAGACCGTCTAATGGATAAACGATGCTGGGTGTTATAATCCCTCAATTGCCAGAAGGCTATGCAGTTTATGAAATTCGCTTTGTCAATTCTTGGTCCATTTATGTCAGCCCATCAACCCGTCTCTGAATCACGATAGGAGAGAGTGGGGAAATAGAATAAAACTTCCTTTTTTTTACTGTAGATGTTTACAACAGGTGGAATTAATTGAGAATGAGATGAAGCTATTCATGACTGGTACAGATAGTAAGTAAACTTGACGCCATTAAAATATGGATCAGAAATTGCAGAAAAATTGGTAGGAGAAATAAACTTAAAACTATCTTCATACAAACAACCGATGAGTATATGGTATCTCAGCAATACGGTTCTTTTATTTCTGTTCGTTGCGAAATTCAAAGTTTTGTTGGCGGGAAATTGAGCGGTGTTCTTTGCTAATAAATTTGAAGGACATATGCATTCAAGCGTGATTATAACGATGATTCATGTTTTCGTTTTCTGTGCTTCTCAGAGTGATGTCGAAAATTTCAAATTTATTTCTTTTTGCTACACTTGAACGCACTCCGAAACTACGATCAACTCATCAGGCGAATTGCAGGACTTTTCGTACTCCCATCTGTCATCTCAAAATCTCTTCTGAGGAATTATTTGTTCACCAATAGGCAGTGATGATAAAATGGCATAATCGGTTATCGGCGGCGTGCGAAGAACGCTGACCAGATCCTCGCTCGAATTTGCTCAGCCAAATTCTATCGCCTGTTATGGCGAAATTAGTCACACATACCTTTATCCTCCTTATCAAATTCCTTTCTTCCTTCATCTTTCAATTTTGCTTATCATCGGTTAAACAACGTTCGCATATACGAACGTACGGTGAAAATGCTATTAGCATGAACAGTTTTTTTCGCTGATAGCCATTTCCTTTCGTTGAACGTCACAAGCTATATCGCCTGCTTTCAAAGCACGTTCTTAACTACCACATGCTCAGTACAAACGGTATGCAGTTCTGATCAATTATGATACGCTTCTTGGTGCCTTACTTTTGCTTCATTATTAAACTTCTGCGGCACAACTCTCTTGAATTTTGCCCTTATTCAGCTCCGTTAAGTGAGATGCATAGAGTAATTACGGAAAATGAAAAAAAAAATTGGTTTAGAACTACAAAGAGGTTTCAGTGAATCGGAGAGGATTCAAAAAAAAAAAAAATCGGTAACGTTTCGAAGGAAATTATTACAGCGAAGAATGAAAGAGAGCAAAAAATTCGTAACCTTTTGCTTTCCAACGATAAAACCAATGGCAACACTCGCTCGATTCGATCTCTACAAACCTTCAGTCATAATACGCATTTTATGAGTGTGCCATTGGATGAATTTTTATATTTCAATGTGAAAATTGAAGAGTGCACATTCAAATGAACTATAAAATGTCTAGGTAGAGGCTAGAAGACAAGGGTGTTTATAAAATGATTGATGGTTATAGCCGTATGCAAGGAGGACTTCATTCATCGTTCGCCGACGAGATCTCCACGGGGAAACCCAACGGGGAGCAGCTGCCTGATTTTTCATGGAGGTTCTTCTGTCCTTCCCTTTTCTCCGATCTAGTTCCTGCTCATCAAGACCTTCCCAGCAGAAAGCTGCTTCCTAGCCACAACAGCAGTTGTTTTGCGATGCAATCTAACCTTTTTTTTCCTCGACTTAACCGTCGATGTACCGCGCTTCCATATTACTCACTGCGTGATCCGCCTAACAGTCAAACTCCTAACATCTAATCATTCCTTTTCAAGCGAAAAGCGTTATGCTTTGATCTAACATGAAACGATAGAACTGATATATTTTTGCGTGCGATAATAATATTAGAAAATTGCCGAGAATCGTTCCGTTCGTTAGCAATTTCGAGAGGAATATGCCTATGCTTTCAAAGGAATTATTATTTTCTTCCGTCTTTTTTATTCAGACGTTTAATTTTAATGACTGAAATTCTTAGCAGTATTATTCGTTCATTTGTTACTATTATAGATATATCACAGCTTTAGTATCAGCTTACTTCTTAAATTCGGAGTACAGAAAATAGATATTTTTCTTGTACCATTGTATTAGAAGAGATGTGTTGTAAATGTTTTCCTTTCTCTTTCATCAAAGAAAATGTTTTCCTTTTGATTCATGTTCCGATATGGAAGGGCTTTGACCAAAACAGTCACATTTTCGCATTTCTTTACGATGACCTTATGGCCGAACTTTGCGATTGCTCACCCTCGAAAGGGATTCCAATCCGATCACGCTTCTTCGGTAACAAATTCCTGTCTTAGCCCACTTTCTCTTTTCATTTCCTCTCAGATGAGGCGATATGATCTTCAATTTTCTCATTTTCACATGATGGGGAAACAAAACGTGCAATATCGTTCATCAACAAGTCTAATTTAACCTCTGTATGCATCACCTCTCGATATAATCTTATGAAGGAGAAGGGAAGCGGAAGATTGGGAGCAAAGCACCAACGAGGAGGAGGGAGCCTGGAAAAATAGGAGGAGGAGATGGAAACGCTACTTTTCCTCTCCATCTCGCAATTTCGAGCGCGAAAGTGAAGTGTAAACAGTTTCATGTCTTCAAAATGTTATATTTTTGGATGTGTTGAAAGCTGCTTTGAGGATGTGAAGCAATCAAACGAATTTTTTCAAAATATTAGAGCCGCAAATTTTTTTCATCATTTACAAAGAAACTTAGCGAAGGGCGGCTGAAAAGAAGGACGAAAAATAGATGAAAAGAGAAAGAGGAGATACATGTTGATGATAACAGGGAGGAATTATTTGATGGCGAGGAGAATTCTTCCACAACTCTCCTCCTCCCTAACCCTAAAGGAGAATTAGTGAGGAGAAGATGGCTGAGATAGTAGCCTTGGCTCTCACTTCTCGTGAAGTGACGCAATGACGGTGCAGGCGCATCGCGTAAATTTGCATCAAGCGACTCCGATCGGAGCTGATGGAGCGACAGGGAAGTGTGCCCTAGGGCTCAGCATGGAACGACTGAAGCCACCAAGTTTCTCACCTCTTGCTTTAGTAGTTCCTCGAGTTTAAGCTTACACAGAGACGGACATGCAAACATACACCGTATTTACGCTCATAAAAGCGTAGGCATTATCTTTTCACGGTGAGCTTAAGAGATATTATTGTTTGTAAGCGCGATAACTTTTAAATGCTAAGTGCACAGAAAGCATTTAGAGAAATGTTGAAGTAAATTCTACATTTATGATTTCCGTTTGTGCAGTATATGTAGCGAGCATCGAGGCTGTTCTTGCTGAATGCATTTTTGGTGGAAGGATGAACTGAATGGTTAGATTTTCTGCAGAAAATTTTCATTCTGCAGTTGTTTTTTTTTCGAAGTTTTCAGCTCGAGTTTCGTTTGCTTTCTTTCTTCACCAAAAAGCAATAAGCCTGGCTCTAATAATAACTGCCTTAAATAGAGTTTCTCTTCTCTTCGAAAGTTTTTAGCTGATATATATGATCGGATCGCTAGTTGAAATTCGTTATAAACGCACTTTTGCACATGTGTATATGGACATTCATATGTCGACTATAAGGCTTTTTTTCAATTTATAAAAAACCATGAAAATGAACTCATTTTAATGAGAATATGAAACAATGAGAAAAATCTTGTGTGGTTTTTCCTCAATTACGACTTGAGAAGAAATGATTTGTGAGTTACTTATGTCGAATGGTTTATTTTCAGGAAAGAATGAGGAGAAAAAACTCTGAAGCCTTTCTTCATATTCCTCTAGAATTTGTGAAAGAGAGAGGGTTTTCATAGGTCAATTTTTTCGAGGAAATGTCCCTTTGGTGAATTTCTATAATTCAACACAATTAAGTGACCTGTGAAAGTTAAATAATGTTAATTAAGGCAAATAAGCAACATTGTTGTGGCATTGTCATTGTGATTCCTCGCAACACTATTGGTGAGGAATGGAGTGAGGTGAGGAGAGGAGTGATACAGCGTTATGAGGAATGTGAGCAATATATAACGGGACATTTTCATGGCTTTATTTTATAGGCTTTTCACAGCGTAAATAGTGAGTAAATTTTAATGAGTTGTGGCAAATTGGGTACGGGATCGCTGCACAGTCTCGAAAATTTGAAAAACTCACTGTTTTGTTGGAAAGCATATTCGAATCCTACCTATGCTTAGTGCATTCATACAGCTAGTTCTAAACATGCTTAACAATGATCATAGACGGGGAGAAGGAATAGGAAGACCCAGGAGAGGAATAGGAGGGCGGAAAAAAGGAGAGGAAAAAGAGACGAAAGTGGCTTTATCTTTAATAAGCACCATTGAATTCGGTTTTACACGTTTGCAACATGTTATGGAATTACTTCAGAGGACATACAATATGACACCTGGCTGGAAAATAAATTCTTCTGTGCCGTTTTTCGCAGTTGGTTTTAGACGTGCATAGAATCTATCAATAAAGGTTTATTGTCTTCAAATAGTGCAAATTTTTAAAATTTAAGGAATATTACTTATTCAAAATCTCATTAAGTAAATTATTTAAGTATGATACTTTATGTACTTAACAACACGTATTCTAAGGTGCAAATAAGTGCAAGAAAATAGATGTGTTCGATAATAAGTATGAAACTCACCGTTTAGGACGAGCTAACACTAAAATCGACAATCAACAAACGCAAAGGCACATAGCCTATCTAACTTCCGCCATTGCGATCCAAATCGCCTGCTGTTAAAGATGAAAGGAAAGATATTTGGAAAATGTCTTTCTGATCGGAATGCTTATGAATATTCAATGGGCGTCTACAGTATTAACGTGAAGTGTTAGAACGACACAATATTATTACCTCATCACTGAAAGGTATAATAATTCCATTAGGAGGAAACGACTGGCAGAGAGATTCCTCAGAAACGAAAAAATCGACTTTCAAGAATACACAATTCGTTTCTTTTATTGTTGTACGTCTGGATTAAACATCTATCTTAGCCTAAAACATCATCCATGGGCATTCTGCGAAAATTTTTGACGTAAAATGAACAGATTTCTCTCCAATTTCAGAATATTGATAAGAATTATAATGCTCGAAAAAAGGATCCATACGAAGATGCAGCATAATGTCGATGATAATGGGGGGTTAAGATGAAGTTCACATCTCTAGAGGGGAATGTAATAAGAAAATAACCTCAGACAGAATCTATGATGCCGCAGTTTGTATACGTTAAGTGATGAACGTTGATCGGAAAGGTTATTGAAGCGGATGGAACTGTTCGTAGGTAGCGTGATATGTGCTTATTTATATGTGACAAAAATAAATGGAGGGCAAGCAAGAAGTGAGCCACACACGACCTAGACCTCAAAAAGGTGAGCGATCATCGCCGTTTGCCCCTCCCCTCTCGAACCGATCCAACTGACCGACCGACCCACCGACCGGCCGCCGTTCCAACCGCATGATAATCGATGTGTTGCGATTTTTTCCCTCGAATGTTCGATTTAGCATTCGCACAAAGAAAAAATCCCATTATACGTGGTAGGAAGCTCTCTTGGCGCAGCTATCGGATGAGTGAGTCTAGCGATGAGGGCATTCGCTTCTTTTCATAACGCAAAACTTAACATCTCATTACCAACTGAAAACGATCAACGAATCCGTTTCTTCAAAGTTTTCTAATTCTTAAGGTGAATGAAAGTTTTTTAAAGTTGGATGAAGGAAATATAAAGTGGCTGACCTTGAATGAATTTTCATTGTTGAGTAACGTTTGCCGAATAGTTCACAACCGAACTAATTTATTACAATGAAAATATTTCATTAGCAATGTGCAATGAGGAGAGTGGAAACTGCTGTTGAAAAAATTTACATTGTTTTAATGAGTGAAGTGATTGCAATAGGAAAATGATTATGACTCGCTATTGAATATCACATAGGAACCTTAAAAATATACAAAAGAAATCAGACCTGAAATATGTGTTATTAAGAATTTTGAAATTTCCTATTGCATCGAGAATGGAAACAAGAGGACTGCCATGAATTATGTCCTAAACAATGGGACACATTGTATGGAGAAACGAATGCTCCTGAAGCTCTTTTATTCCATCACGAAGTCTTCAGTCGACTATTAACCTCCTTGCCTCCCTTCGTCTGGACCATATGGACGGGTGCAACAAGTCGGCGAGGAGAGAACAATGTTCCCTCGCATCTGCGAAAGGACGCGGTGCCTCCGTATGTGTCTTGGTATAAACGTTCTCAGGCTTATAAAAGTCCTCCTTGCGAATGAAATATTTTGCAGTAATAGGAAAAAGTGACGAGAAGGAAGAGGGTTAAAGAAAGAATTACTCTTATAAAAATATGAAAGCGCTTTAGCAAGGTAACCATAACAAGCATTTTTGCAATTCCATCAATCAAATAGGCCATAATGAATGCGATTTTTCTTACTCGAATGGATGCGTGCACAATTTTGGGTAAAAACATTTTTATATTCCATTGACTGCTTGCAGCAGCGAAATTTGAATTGCAAATTTCAAATGTCCTTGAACGCCTGTCACTCTTCTTAGAGGGAATGAAGTGAGATGAAAAAAACACAACAGATACCGCAAATATATTATTCGTCCAGCTAAAGTCCATTTTCAATGTTTTGCTCTTCGAAACAATCGGAAACGAAGAGAGTTGGTACGCGTAAATTTAGAAATATAGGGGTTTTTGCATCGATCTATTAAATTAGGTATCGTAAAAGCATTTCTGCAATTAATTTTTCATCGTCAAGGAGGATACTTGGATTCTGAGCAAAATGATCTGCAGTATAATTTACATCGCCGAACTGAAGGTATTTTTCATACGTCAATTATAGGCCTTTGCAAAAAGGCAATACTGTAACATCGTTCGTATGCAAATTCGTATGTGTTGATATGCGAGTATGTGTGTGTTTGTGTGTCTGTGCAAGTCGTATTTCTTTTCCTATGTGTATGTGCATGCAAGCGCGTGTATAAGCTCATCACAGTCTGTGTGTACGTGTTTATTTGTGTGCGTGCGTGTGTGTCCGTATGCAATTTTACTCCGTTAATTTCGTGTCGAAAACTACTGAAGCAGGACGAACGAAGCTTTTCATTACTTTTTTTTAAGTGAATTCATTGCTTAAAATCGTTTTAAAATATTTGCTCTCCAATATATCTAACTTCCTAGAGGCATCCAAGACTGCCACGAACATTCGATATGCAAAAAACATTTGGTTATAATGATCTGAATTACTGAATAGTCACCTCGAGGCATATCAATGCGCGCTGGCCGATGTAATGCAAACACGATATGCAGCGCCTGCTTCCATGCAACGCTTCGGCACATTTTCTTCCTTGTAATAGACATGTGTTGCATCAGTGCACGCATATCGAAGGCTTGCACGTGCAAACTTGTGGTATATGCTACCTTTGAGATCACTAAATGCGCATCTGCTGAGGTGTTATAATATTGATGATATCTGCTGAGAATAGGCAAAACGAGGATATTATAGTAACAAATTCACTGATCTATATATGTGAAAGCAGTGTTTGCAGTGTCCTCACATTTTTGAGGAACAATATCTAGTAAAGCTGTGCTTTTTCAACATTTAATGAACAACACAGTAATGCAATTCGGTTCTTTTTCAATGTTCTTTTGATCGATTTTATTGCATAGCCTCTTGAAGATTTCATAAAATTGAGAAACATTAGCGGTTTGATTATTGAAAGAAAAGGAATTTCATCCCAATGTTAGTAGGTGGAAATAATTAAGCAGTCAGCTGGCTGATGCATCTGTCACACTGTCGAAGCTCCTTTCGTCCATCCATTCCCATTCCCCTTCCCCTCCCCAACCTTTCTTTTGCCTTCGCCCCCTCCCCTCATCACTGGCATATTTCATAGTCTGCCGACTCATCGAATTATGTTAGCTACACACAATAAAGGTTCACATAACATTTCTAAATAATGAGTAGAATTTCAGCATAATGGCTATATGGGCCAGAAAACAAGTGGCAATTCGTCGGCAATTGAGTACATTATTTAGTAATGGATAGAGTAAACAAATGTGAGAGCACTTATGCGGAAAATCTCAAAACGATGTCCTTCAGTGCCATCCCATTTATATGGACGCTTCGTTGATACGTTCACCCCAAAACATGCGCTCTTCACCACACAAACATTCCCAATGCCTTTTTTAAGGGTAGCTGACTAATATTTTGAGATTATTAACAACGAAATATTTTTGCAACCCAAAAAATTTCTGGCAGGTAATTAAAATGTCCATTTATCACTGAAACTAATAAGATCATTATCGAGCACGATTATTTCAACCCTAAATCTTTTCGTAATCAAGCGAGATGTTATACCGTCAAAAAAAAGAAAGCCTAAATTTTAAGAGATATTTTCAGATAATTTCCGTTTGGACCGAAATTTGCCAGTAAGTATGGATGAAGACGTGTGTAAACTCACAAGACAAATGGAAAAAGAAGCGACATAATCTGTGCTGCAGTATTGCTTCATAAGCCCATGAGATGACATCATTAAACCCTTCCCGTTTGGCGCACGGTTCCGAGGCGATATTCTCAGGTTTGAATATCCCTCAAAACTGTTGTTTCTTTCTTTCCCAAATTTTTTTCTTCATTTTCTCAAAACTGTTGTTTTTCAAACTGGAATGCTGTTTCTTCAAAGTTGCTCAGCCCTAACTGCGTCCTTTCAGCGACCCTCCAAACAAAACCAGCCCTTCAGTTCCGAAACGATGGGGCCTCCGAGACATAAAGACCCAAGCTTAGACGATGACACCTCTAGCCCCGTTGTCTTCCTCCAACATCCCTGACCTTATATCTGCAATTCGTTTTTGCAGGGCTTAAATAAAAAGCTGCTATATACAACCAATTCAATGAAATAGTTTTGAAGAATTCGAAAAACTGACTCACTGATTGCGTCATATTCAATTCTAATAATACTTAAAAAGTTGTGCACAGTAGTGTGAATCTTTTTGATATGCCATCTGTTTACCCCATAATAATGAATATATCCAAACTTCGTTGATATCACCTTCCAGGTCATTAGTTTGATATAACAGAACAGTGCACGGTGACGATATTCATACATGCATAATCTTAAAGACGTGAATACCAAACGCCAAATCTACAAGGCGCCTTGCGATGGTGCAAAAGTGCACAGGATGGCTATTGGAAATACTATGGCTGCTCATTCAGTCCAGCACCTTGAGAGGGATAAATTCCTGAATCAAGCACAACATTTTACAATCTTGCCTTAAGTCAGTACCGTAGTGATTGGCCGCAAGGTTAATGAACATGTCGGGGAAAACTATAAGTTCGACGTATAATTTAAAGCATGATCTAATGCCTCTCAGCAAGTAGGCTTTTGAAACTGCTACATTCTCAGAAAGAGAGATCGGAAAGAGAAAGGTAATGCAATAGAGCGTATCTCTAGAGTACGAAACGAATGAACTTGTTTGAGTTGAAAAGTTTGCAAAACTTCGAATATTGCCGCTCACCTCTCCTTTTAGGGTAGCACCTTGGTTGGGACGAAAATATTTTCCTTTTTTGCTTCTTTTCCCCTCCTCTCTACATGACTCACATGCCGAGAACAAGCGCAGATGGTTGTGTGGGAAACTGACTCGGTTAAGATCATTCAGCCTGTACATATTTGATTTCTCCAAATATTTCCTCATATTGTAACTCACATCTTATTTTCAAGACGTGGCAACTTCCAAAAATGATAAAACACATGGTTTATCACATGGAATCTGACAGGCCGGCCGGTTACTAAAACATAGCTCGGACCCCCTCTGACCATGCCACGACAGACTCAATATTGTACTGTTAAGACGTGACGCGGCACAGGTGTAACAGCAGTAATCTTCCTGACTAGATATAAATGCATCATTTATTACAGTTTACTACAGTAATGATATATACAACTTAGGATGTCCGAGGGGGACATACTTAACATTTTTTAAGCTGATCACAGTAAGCCATAAAGTAACATGATGCACACATTGTCTGCAATGTTACATATCCCTTATGCAATTCTTCGCTCCGAAAATTGAGTATTTAGGAAGGAAGCAACTGCGAAAGCATAACAAATGGTTTGATGGGATATACACTTTTAAGTCCCTAACCAACCAAATCAGCTTTTGCACAAGTAATGTTGAAAACAATCTGGTCATTTATATCGTATTTTAAACGAAGTAATCGATTGATATCACAAATTCTTGAGCAAAGATGCCCTTTTTACACACCTCAGGTGGTTGTTGAATAAACTTGAATACGCAGATTTAATGGCATCTTCTGATATCCTAGCTCAATATGACCAAATGAAAAGAAAACGGATTTAATCAACCCATAGCGTCGATGATATCCTCATAATCTTATGAATTGCCATCATATCCATGAATTGAACTGCCAAACATTAAAATATACGTACACAAATACAGAGGCAGTAAACATTCGCATACACAAACACACGCAACATATACACGTGCGAAATTTAAAAAAAAAAAAAAGTTCTCAAAAAATGGCGGAAAATATTTGCATCGATCAGCGGATGGCAATGGTGAATCGATTGAAACTTCAGCCGATTGAGAAGCGTGGAATTTAAATCTTATATGATGTGGGGTTACGTTTGAATGGCGCGCTTCCTCCAACAAAGCAATTTAAATCACTCAAATCGGTTGTTTTGAGCATTGAATCTTCAACACTTTCATTGCAAAGCGGCGGCTGATCGTTGCGCATTTCACTTTCTTTTGTGAAACATTCTCAGTGAGTAACACAGTCCGTATTTGCGCATCGACTTTCCGGATTGCAATGATCGTCCTCCTGCACGAAGGTGTACTGATGTTTCATTCAAACCGCCAATTCATTTGGGAACTTGATCTAAGGAAGTCTTTTTGATTTGGGAACCGAGTTTTGCAAGGTGATGTCACGAACTGCCCAAATTTCGTTGGCCTCTCATTTCCTAGTGTTTCGCCAAATGCTGCAGTACTTACCTTGCAGCAACATGAACCAATAACTCTGGAGACGTCGTTTCCTCGTGCTTTTATTTTCTGTATGTTTTGTTTCTACAAGTTTCTCATTACCGCTACTTATATTTATTCGTGTAATTCACTCTTAACTGAATGTCTGGTCTTTACTCAAGCGCGGAGCAAAAAATCACCAATTGCAACTGGCGGAGTCCGACGAGAGCTAGCGGATCTAAGACACTGACCTATGCAGTAGCAAGAGTCAATAAGGTTGAAAAAGGGTGAGAAGAGAGCCATACCACAAGAAACACCAAGCACCTTCGTTTTACATAATCCGGTTTGCATTGTTGAAAATATTTCCTCAGATTTTTTTCACAATTGTCATTTGGAATTGGAAGTTTTTTGCATTCGTCATCAAAATCTGTTGATTTGCTTTTATCGGCGATATACCAACCAATCTGTCACTTCTCGCTGTTAATGGAAAACCCCCTGACTTCAATTTTTTTTGCGATTGCCATCACTAGTGGAATTTTTTTTTTCGCAAAATCATTCGCAAAGTTGTCGAACGATTTATCCGCCGTAAGAGCATTGATATAAACGTATTTGTACATATAATTTATGTGAAACAAAAAAAGGGAAATTACAAAGATAGCACAAACTCGTTTATGTTTTATGATGCACATGCATCGTTTAGAGATGCTTTAAGACGATTAGAGTTCTACGTGAAATTTATACTTGTAACGATCGAATTTTGAAGTTGCATTGATGTGTATAAAATTTGGAACACCTCAGCTGCTTGATTCCGACAACGTCAACTAACAGAAATCAATTCAAATTACATCGTCGTAGACACAAAAACTGAAATATATAGAGAGTTGATTGATCACTAATCGACCTTGCAGCATGTATCACAGTGTTATTTCACTGTTGCATCTTCAGTATTCAAAGAGAACAATCATCCACCATTGAAGTATGCTGGTGAAGGATGTCCCAAGTGGTGAATTAGTGTGAAGATGCTCTATTGCATTACAGCTCATAATTCAAGTTGATATTAAAGGCAATAATATAGGGTTGATCTTTGATAAGAACTGGAACACTTCGCCTCCTTTTGTTTCGTCGATCAAGATCGTTGTACATTTTAAAGGAACTTAGCCATTCATTCAAATTATGGAAAGTGATAGCCGAAACGCAGCAGGTGAGCACCTAATACACCTGCTTGCCTAAGTTCAGCGATAGCTAACCAGTGTTTTAAGTGGTTCACTTTAGTCACACTATGCTAAAAAACAGCATTTATATCAAAAACAAGCAAAACGTGGGTAATTGGCGCCATTCTTTGCTTTCCTTCGCTGCAAAAAAAGTGGAAGAACGCGCCAAGAAAGTTCACCTAATATTCGTCTTTTTGCGATTCGCCCACTCACCTCAACTCGGTATATGATATGCTAAAAAATAATCGGCGATTGATCAACGTGCATTTTTCTTGCAAACAGTAACGCAGATTATAGAAATCTTCAGTAACAAAATTTTATTTTTAGCTCACACTCACTTTGCAGAACAATTTGCCTGATCTGCAGGTTTCTTCGCATCTAATATCGCCTATAAGCACAAGAGGGCTACTAGGAGCCGAATTGATTGGGTGGTTAACCCATACTATAGGTCTCCTCCACCAGGTTATACAATAATTCCACCAAGCTCGTCAGAGTTTTTGCTACGTGAAAGTGAAAGTAGTAAAGGTCAGGAAATTGCACACACGGGCATGCACGACGCGTTTATTGCAACAAAAAAAAAAAAAAATTGCAGAAGGAGATGTTAAAAGCGCATTCAACTAACACCGATAAGGGAGACTTGCTGATAGTAGTTTCTGATTAACTGACAGATACCTATTTCATTTGCAAGGGTAACTTCCTGCAGATAAATACTCTTTAAAATGCAAAAGCTGTCTTTAGGAGTTGCTGATTTCTGCAACAACACTCGTAGACGTTCTGAGATGACGAAAGCAAAACAGTTTGTTGTTCCACGTCGGCTGAGGAGGTTATCTGATCATATTAACAGCACTCCTTCCGTGCAACAGCAATAATCAGTGGCCTTGACCATGTTTCTTGATTGCTGCTATTGCTGATGATTTTCAAGTAGCGTTTCATCAACAAACCCTCGTTTCTCGATCCTCTTTCTTCTCTTCCCTCCTCTCTTTTGTCCCCTTTCTTCCTTTCTCATTCAGAAAGCAGACTATTGCAGAGGACAAAACTTTTAATTTACTGCATACTGAAAGAGGGAAAACAGGAACTACAAGGAATTGGAAACTTCCCTTTTGCTACAAAGGAGAGAAACTTCCGATTAGTTGCCCACACCAAAAATGTGAAGGAAATTCGAAAAGAGCGTCTTCAAATGTTTTCGGCTGGTCTTGGTATCTTCTTCGTCAGTACATGATTTCTGCTAATACAACTGCCAAACTTCAAATTGCAGTCGTAAAAGTGACCACAGGACACTTACCAGTTCAAAATCATAAATTTTTAATTTCTAATCAACGCCAAAATTAATGGCCCGTGAAATCGATGAAAGCAAGCGGTAGCGCACAAATTTCAACTAAAAATTAAAACGGGTACAATTTTCCAATAATTGAGCAACACGGTCAATACGATTCGAATGTTTACCGATTTTTGCTTTCGATAACGTAGTATGAGCATATAACGTTAGATTTGATAAGTAATACCATCCTTAACTAAAATTTATAGCAGTGAAAGAGTGAAATAAAATAGAAGAAAAGTATTGCGTAAAGTGCAAATGAAGATTTTGTTTACTGGCAGAATGGATATGCTTGGCTTTTTCCGTTTTTTGACGGAATGATTGAAAATTTATGAAATTTATGAAAAATGTACACGTCTTGAACAAAAGCACTCGATTCCAGATTAGGGTGAAATTTCCCCTTCATTCCTATTAGCGAGCGTTTTCTTTTAGCAAAAATAAATTACATATGAAAAATGTAGCGATGATATAATGTCGTTTATCATGAATTTCTCTCATATATTGAGCGATCAAATTGCCGAATTAATTTATGAAAAATTTCTGCGTGCCTTGTGTATGAGTTCTTTTAAAAGAAACGAAACGAAAAAAATCAACTGCAATGGAATTATAATCAACAATCACTTTATCACTTCATTTGAATAAGTACTATCAAAATTACATCCTTATCTACTACTAATATTAGAAATTATATTAATATGAAAAAAGAAATCGATATTTCGAATGTTTTCTCAAAAATATTAGTTTGTTCAGAAAGAAAGGAAAACATGAAGTGTCTCTTAATGCGCACCTCCAATATTAGCATATTCTAGCATAAAATTCCAGCTGAATAGCATAATGTACACATACATAGATTTGTCAGAAATGTGCATATGCATATTTTCAGATATGTATGCAAATGCCCGAGAGTGAACTGAATTTTAAAATGTTTCATTTAAATGAGCAATACTTGTGCAAATTCTTTTAAAACTTCATACTAAGATAGCTTTCGAGAATATAGGCCAGTGTACGAACGCCGATACTATAGTAAGTATGTTCATATGCTCATAGTAACGAGATAATTGGAACGGTAACAGTGCAGTACTGAGTTTATAGTATCTTCGTGTATTCAAGACTGCTGTAGTAACTTAATGTCAACTGGGAGATAATTTCTGCGTTGATTTCCTATAAAAAAAATTTCATTTGTATCCGGTTCACCTCGTATTTCATTTCTCAATGCCTTTGAAAATTTTTACATTTTTCTCATTGTTAAACCTCCTGAAAATCAACTAAAACTCTTGAAGATGATCATAAAACGTTTTAGAAAATAATGTGCATCGTTTTAAGATTTTTCTCTCCCTCAGTCGCTGCAGTTTCTATAGCAATACTTTCCACTATCAAGTATTGTGAGAGTAATACTTCCTTAATTTAACCTATACTTCTTTCAATTAAATTTCTGAGTCACTTCTTATCTCCCTCTATTCCGCTTTTCTAGACTGCCTAAGTTCTGTAGCGATTACTGAGCTGAATCAATATTGCCAACTTCGTTGCTTACTGTTGATTTTCATGTTTTATAAACAAATCGATATTCTACGCGATTAGATGAACAAAATAAATTTTATAAAATCTGCGCTTTCTCGTTGAGAAGAATCTGAAGTCCTGAATTATCGATCATGGACCAGCACTTCGCTTACATCGAGTCAGCTGACTATCCAAATACTCTTCGGATGCGTCCAAATATATCCAAATATTAACATATTTCTTGATCTCAGGCTAGAATCGTAGCATGTAATATTTTGGCTTTATCGTTTACAAAAAGACTGCCGCTTCAGTAAGGTCTTAGAATTTATCATTACTCTCGTATGAAAACGATGGAAGTGCCAAAAGCAAATTCTCTACTTGGATCGTGAGGCAGTCAGTGTCACTCGTTGCTGAAGTGAAACCAGTGTCGTCCATGCATGTTTGTGGTAAACGAACATATTCAGGGGAAGGTGAGAGAGAGGTTCACCGAGATAAGAAGACATACAGCAAGAAGGAGTGAGGGAAAAAGAGAATGGGAAGGGAAAGCAAAAGGAGAGGAGAGGGGATGGGGGGAGGCAGAGTGAAAGGGAAAAGGAAAGGGAAAGGGAGAGAAAGTGAGGTAGAATTGTGAGTTGCGCTACCGAACGAACGGTAAATCTCAGGTAAACGGCTGTGTTGTCGGTTTCTATGCATTGAGCTCACGTGAAGATGTCACTGACCCCTTAACAGCTTTCAATTAGACACAATTTGCATAGTGGTAACTGCCTACATTCC
Organism: Baylisascaris schroederi; assembly: GCA_006503575.1. Classification (NCBI taxonomy): domain Eukaryota; kingdom Metazoa; phylum Nematoda; class Chromadorea; order Rhabditida; family Ascarididae; genus Baylisascaris; species Baylisascaris schroederi. The sequence continues at coordinate 549,573 of QEWY01001009.1, forward strand.
AGCATACAATACGTAACGAATGGCGTTAACAATTAAAAACATTCTTAAAAGTTGCGGCCGTTTCGCATAACCGCCGTCCAAGGTCAGCGCTCTCTTCAGTGCGATTTCCGCATAAGATTACAGAGTGACAAATATCTGTTTGGCTCTTTACCGAACGTCTTTAAAATGTTTTTTGCAAAACACCACCTACTATTAGCAATAGTTATGAGTAGGTTGCAACAATCTACCACATGCAAAGTACTGCTACTTTTGTACTCATGACATCGTACGAAGACAAAATTGTGGGGTGAGCGGTGAGCAATTATAGTTGGTTCTTCAAAGTATTGGAGGAGGTGGGGAAGGAGGGGGGGAGGGAGAGGAGGACGGTGAGCATATAAGGCTTTTTGATGGAAAGTAGCTCCTGGTCCATTGCCCATTCCTCTCTTATATTCCTGTCCTTCTACTCCAAATGAGAAAAAAAAAACTATCGGTCCTCTTTCAGCCTTCTCCTCGATAACAAAATCACCATTTCCAGATAATGATGCCGATGTTTCAAAATCAGCATAAGCGAACAACAAGGAAGTATCATTGCTCCAGATTGCTCTAACTTGTGTAAATTCACCAATTTATTGCAAAGTTACCTTAATACCACAATAATTGCAATTCGATGAATCTCTCTTATGAAATATTTCTTATATGCATCGGCTTCAATAGAGGGATGTACAATATAAGCAGTAAGAGCCATATACGTGAATTGGAACTACATTGAGATTTCTTTAATTCACTTGTATACATATTGATAGCGCCAGCTCCACAATCACTAAAATTGGGCGATTTTTGATATTCCATTGCCGATTCCTATTCCAGTTATAGCGTGGCTAATTTTTAAACATTAAAGCTCTCTTTCCATATAATTTTACGTGTACATTTGTTTTTCTGCAATCAAATATTTGCTACCACATAGCATCCCTTTTATTTCATTCAATTCAAGTGGGATACTTGCCGCATGGGCAACATACACCAAAGAATAATGGAGCGATATACGGAAGTTTGTGCCAAAAACAAAATTTCGTTGCTCCATTTTGGTCAAATACTGCAAATTCAATTGCACTTCATTCGTTGAAAATTATTCTTATGCTTGCTACCTCAATGATCGTATCATTCTTGAAGACGACGTTTTTTGTCGTACCCAGTTTATATACAATTTTAACGAGTATTAAGGCATCACCTAACCAGTAACTAACTAGCATTGCAATATGTAAAATCAGAAAATCAAAATTATTATTTTCAACATTTATGCAAATTTCAGTTCTTCAACTATACTCTATGAGAGGATGTATAAGATTTCAAGCGAAAGTAGTTCGACAAATGCATTAAGGAATCACCTTAAAAAATTAATCGAAATTTATGTGATGCAATTGTGAACATAAAATAAAACCGTTCTTTATCTCATTTAATTGATTCTTGCGATTGTCTTTATTGGACGAGGGCAAGAACCTCAACGTTATGAGTACAACTTTGCAAAACTTTAACTTCGCTTGGTGTTGATGGGAAATGGATGATGTAATTGAATGGGCACGCGAAGGTCGTATTTACCCGGCGGATCGCAACGATCGACAGACAGGTGAGGCTAGTCGAGCGGACGGGACTGAAACGGCTGATATCATCTATACTTTCCCCTAGCGAGGTCAACGTATCAGCATCGATGAACTAAGTATAGAAAGGCGACACGAACATACGCCATCATGTTTCCATTGCTTGGCAGCATTGATGATTAGATAAGGCTACTCCGAGAAAGTCTATGGGAGAAATGGCTTTGAAATAGCCTTATTAAGAAATAGTGTTGACTAACGCCTATTCGCTACCGTCTCAAAGAGATTTCATTCCGCGAAACATCCTTTTCGAACAACTGTTCATTTCAACTGAATCAGAACTTTGAGTCACCATTTGCATCATTTAGAGGGTTATCTTGTAACCTGCATGAGCGCAAACCATTCGACAACCGAAGTTCGAAATCCCGAGCTTTGAGCTCCCCCTCCAACTGAGTTGGGGTAAGGACTGAGGCACCCTTACATGTTTATAAAGTCATTGTCTCACTTAAATCGGTGTTGCATCCCAACCCGAAATTGAGAATCCCTCAAATCAGAGACGTTTAAAGAAACTTTTCGAGGATGAACACTAATAACCATTCACATTATATAATGAAGCTGCCGCGAAAAAAGCTTGCATTATTTTTAATACATTTAATGGTGGAGATGCGTTGAGGAGATAGATATTCCATAATAAAATTCCATAATAAATTATACTCACAAACAAATGTTCCCTGGTGCATCTCTCCTCCTTTATTTGATAAATTCGCAATCAAAAATAGAATTTCTTCGCTTATATAAACCAAAAATATTTTCACTAATTTGAGTCATTGCATTATTGAAATATTACTGGAAAATCTATGCATTCGCTTGACTTATGCGCAAGTGAACTAATAATTTTACGTTATTACTGGCATTTTTATGAGGGCAACAAACTCCGTTTAATTAGGAAATGAACGATTTCATCAAAGCGCATCGATGTTCTGTTTGCATGGCACAACTAGCAAAAATTTCTTTTTCAATCGTCTATCAGTCCATAAGGATTTAGAGCTGAAGATGAAGGGGAAAGGAAAAGGAGTAATTTTAACAAGATTTTATTACATCGTCATAGTCAAATGATTAAATTTGATGAGAGTAATCAGTAGAGGTTAGTCGAGTAATTTACACTTCCCTCAAATTTTTAAATATAAACTCCAAATGCAACCATTTCCTTCCTGAGATTTGACACTGCATATATGTTAAGAAAACTTTTTCTTATTTGAAAGCACTTGAGAAAACCGAATTGCTAGGTGGGAATTATAGATGTTATTCACTTACAATGACTCAACGAATTAGGTGACAACAATTCTCTCCGCAGTAACACACTATTATTTTTCCGCAACACTTATTTTTTATATATACCTCGGACGATGTAATTCCATACATTGCTTGGCAGTAGAGGGGCACTTCTAATGGGCGCTTAGTCAAATTTCAGCGATTGACCCGCCGATTTTTAGCAAGCTGAACGGAATCACTTATTTCTTTTTCAGTCTTTCCCTTTCCAATCTGTAAATTCTGCTAGGGCCACAAGTACCGTCCGAAGATGGTTGATTCCTGCATGCCCATTTCACAATGTGGAAATGCACTGTTGACATCTATGGACCAGAGGTGTCTCATGTCGCTGATGCTACGGCTTAATACTCAATTTTTTTTTTGAAAATCATTCCACATTTCATTCCATAGCTTTTTCAACAACTCTTTTACATTGAGGTAACTTGTGCCCCCCGGCGATATGCTTATGCGAGCCAATATATCCAAGTCCGATATAAGCGGGCAATACTCCATCCCACTGCGAACTTAAGAGTGCTTGTTTGACTTTTTCAGCTAAGCATTCAACGTATTGCATCCTTTTCAAATGGTGATGGCACAAATGAAAGTATATTTTAGTATATCTTACTTGCACGTTATTACATTTGATAGTACCACTTTTCATCGATTTAAATGAAACAGAAGGAGCAATAGTGAAGATAACTAAGCAATAATCCAGCATTTTTAAACACAGATAACTTGAAAAGTGTGAGGTTTATAGCAGCAACAGCAGTAAGTCACATTCAGCGCTTCAAATATAACAGAGAAAGAAATCGCATTTCAACATAAAACCTTATTTGACTTGTGAAGTAATCAAGGTGTAAACCTTTCTTATAATGAATAGGAAAGTGATTTGAAGCATTAATCATATTCGCTTAATTCCCTGAGGTTTCTTTGCAGTCCTCAGTTCGTAACATCACTAGTAGTGACTAGAGAATTGATCTTGCTTATCAAGCCAAGCAATGCGCTTAAACACCCAGAGATGCCGTAATATAAATAACAACGCGACTTGAACTTCAAAAAGCCTAAAGGCACCTTTTATTTTTGCGAAAAAATTAATTCATATATGCAGTGGTATTCAGAATTTTACAAGCGAGTCAAAGAAAGTGATGAGATTGTGTTTAAGGATAAGAGTTGGAATTATCACTTTGGTTGCTAGCACGAAATTATTTGTAATGCTTTACGCCTTTTCAGACGATTGCTTGATCTCACCATCGACATCAAGCACAAAATGCGTCCCATCATGAATTTCCGCATCGCATATCTTCTTCTTGCTTAGTAGTTTCACATCGAAAGGATCGTATTTCGGTTTCCCTTAAAATCAAGCTTCACAGCAACCTATTGAACACTCCCTTGAATGCTCGAATTTTGTGTTTTCAGCGTCCGAACAAAACGCTTAGGAAACATCGGTCGCACAAAAAGGGCTCCATCTGCATGTTTTGCTTCCCTTTCCAGGTTTCATTTTTTTCTTTTTATTTAATTTTTGGTGATCTACTCGTTTAGGTTTGTTATTTTTTCAACCTATTCTCAACAGATTCTCTCAAGGGATGGTAGCCTAATTCTCAGCCCACGGTTTTTTTTGTTGATTTTAATTATTACAGTGGGTTTATAGGACAGGAATTTTATGAGAGAACTCGGGTTTATTATAAACGCTTGTCGGTTATGTCACACTTACCACGAAGCATTGCTCACAAGGAAGTTCACGAGTTCGAGCGTGCAAGCAGATACCAAACAGTATTTATCTGCTCGATTAAACGTCTCGCAGACTTTTTGCTCACCACGAAAATTTCTACTGCCTTCTATAAGCATTCTCTAGAATCAATTGATGCTCCATGCCAAATGCGCCCAATTGTAGAGACTCGGGGCAACGTAAGTGCACCTCACGATATCTCAGTTGAAGCATCGTTGAAACAGTATGCGTTAAGCTTTACAGTCGTATTGTACCCCCTTAATCAGTATATGTGGATTACTATCATTTGCGAGCCACTATGACTATTCATAGTGTACCTTGTTTCATGCCGATGCAGCCCACTTTAGAGCTTTCAAAATTTCGCTGATGGTTGTGATGGTCTAAACTCTTGGCGTGTGATTTTTACATTCCACTGATTATTTGCTACACTTTTCATTGGAAACAATCCCAACGTTATATAAAAAACCGATAACATTGATTTTCCATTGCTACTGTAAGCCAATATTTGCCAGAAACGGATTGATCGCAGACGGAAGGGGTTTTTGTTCGCATTAAAACTAGAAAGGCTGAAATCATACCGCCAGCAGTTGTCTTAATGAAAACGCCGATGTTGTGGGCTGTGCGGAACTTTTTCAGATGCTGTACTTGTATCATGGCGGTAACCATGTCAAGTACGGTACACGCCGTTGGGAATATAATCGGCCTTACCGTACCCTCCGAATGGTACACCGAACAGTACAGTACGCATTCATCCTTGCCCTACAACCAATATTAGAACTAACGATGTCTTTCGAAAATTACCGCAAGGGTTCAAGTGTAGCGGTTAATTGGCTTGAAAGTGGCCTATGTAAAGGCTCAAGCTATACGAAAAGTGGCTTTTACCTAGGATTAGAAGAATGTTTGCCAGTTTCAAAACGCGTCATAAGTTAATCCCAATTTTTCTTGTTAGGATGCGAATACCGTATTGGAAATCCGGTAAAGCAGCTGGAATGTCTTTTTTGCAATGTTCATGTTGCAGTAATCCAACCCGCTTATGCTCTCAACATTTGTTTGTCGAATAAACTGCGTTCTAAATAACGCCATAACTGACTGCATAAGGAAAGAAGGTAGATTATGATAAACTGATAATAAATAGCTTAAAGGGGATGGAGCTAAAAGTGAGATGCAAGTATCATCATAACTTATGCTAATGTGAGGGCCAGAGACATATATTGGACAAGAAAATTTTGCACTTTTTTGGAATAGTTGCAGAATATAAAAAAAGCTGAAATTTCTCCATAGTACTGTTCCATTAGGAAATAAAATTCACTTAAAAACATTCGAGCAATTCCTTCAAGGAGAATCAAGGATAGTGAAAATATCAAATGTGTGTTTGACATGCTACAAGAAAGAGAAAAATATAGAGTATTGCTGCCGTAGCTTCAGCGCTTGAATCTAACATTTATATGCGAACGCATGTGAAATTATTGGTCACGAACCGGTGGTTCTTCTGGTAAAGCTTCCGGAGCGCGTTCGATAATATCGGCACAGATTTTTCGCATGCTGGCAGCACGCTCGGCCACCTTTGCAATTTCACTTGCCGTTAACCGATTTGCACAGAGAAAAATTGGACAATATGGTAACTCATCTATAAATGCAATTCGATGTATTTGCATTGATGAAATAAGCTTAAGAAAGAATGGATGCTGATTTCATTTTTTTGAAGGTCTTTCAAAGAAGTTCTGCTACAATTTTTTAGTTCATACTTATGAAATATTGAAAAACCATTTAAACTGAGTGATTTAAATCGTTAACAAATTACCGAGTCAAAAGTGAACTACTTGAAATGCTTATGACCTTCGGCGAGTAATGAGATTGCCTCGTTTAATCGCTTAAGATTCTTAAAATGAGATTCGAGACGATGCTTTTTTTCATAGAAAAATTCCAACCGCCACACTAACGCATAAATGATTTTCATTTCATTTGGTTTTCAAATACTTCACAGGGAAGTAATTTCCACTTTCTTACTTTACAAGCGTTCGCCATATTCATTCCATCATAATAGTCACATTCTCCTCTCCATCCTCCTCAAAAAAACTTTTGCCCCACAAATTTAGCTAATTTTTCTCAGCCGTAATTGTTTTCACCTTCAGAAATTGCAATCTGCTTTCAATGTGAGGCAACGGCCATAAAAAAACGAAGGGAATAGTTTTTAAAAGAAAGTTATGCAAAAAGCATTTCAATAGACATAAAGCGGATGTTGTGCACTAAGCCATTTACTTTATAGAGTGTCGAAAGGGCACATTGTCAATCCGATATCAGTCAATGACTGCCAAGAAAATTCGCTGAAACAAATCTTTATAAAAAAATATTTAATATAGCCCAGCTATTACTACGCATATTTAAGTGCTTGAAATGTTTCTTTCTTTGTTTTTTGCATCGAATTAATTTTATCTCTTACTTTCTGCACTAATTTGATAGTGCGCTATATATTCAACTTTTTTCTCGGATCATCTGGACTGATATACTAATGTTAATCAGCCATAAAGTTATCTCATAAAATCAAGGCCGATATCATCTCACACATTATCATTTCAATTTCACCGCTGTTCCAGTCGCTTCGTTTAATTCCATTCCCATTATATTCTAATTGCAATCATTGCTAATTTTCGGTTTCCATCGTGATGCGTACATGAAGAAAAACATACGTGCAGCGACGGCCGCTTTAATTCTCGAGTTGAGACAGTCAAAGCAAAGACGATGGCAACAATCGTTCAAAGTCATTCTTGCTGCATTCACGCATGCAAATGCACCTGAAAAGGGAAGAGTACAAGTTTAGTGCATTGTGCTCATTAGAGACGACAAAGAACTGTTTCTGCTTTTGAAAGAGAAATTGCCACTAGAAGGTTTAATAGAGCGAATGCAGTCGCGACAGCTCTTTTAGGAAATTTTCCGTAATGACTTTTTACGGTACCTTTGAAGCAAAAAATGCAAGACCAGTCACTTTCATAAGTGTGTCCATTAAAGGATAAACTTGCTGACAGTTGTACAATTTGAATATTCCACCGTTGAGTCAATATCAAAATATAAAAGCGCCAATATGGTCAACGGTGGTGGTCAGCTAAGAAAACAAGGTGGCTATGATACTTACAAAGATCAATCTACAGAAGGACAAAAGACAATTACAAACCTCTACGTCCATCACAGCGCTGTCGCTCTTCAAGTTGCAGCATTGATGGCAATTTAGGGCCGAGTTTGACCTTTTGGTGGCCCTCATCGGAACCCTAAGGAAAATTCACTTCATGAAAACGAACAAGAATTCCTATGAGCGCAAGTGCTACATGACTTTATTTTCCAATCTCATTCTGATAATTACAAAAGGTATGAGAAGATGAACAATGATTGCTGCCTATCGCGCACTACCAATTATCAGTGCAGCAAAGATACCTTTTGTGAGAATCTGATTAAGCCGCTGGAATATTTCTTTTTCAATGTTCATGCTGCAGTAATGCAACCCGTATTTCCTCTCAACATACTTGGACCTAGTTGTTAAAGGCTATGGCAGACTCAGCGTTTTTTCTGTCCTCTAAAATGGTTTTGCCTTTCTTGTAACACTTCTTCGAACACTTCAATTCATTGTAGTACAAATAACTATGGATGAGCTGAGTTGCTGAGCTAATCAACAACTAACCTCGTCGGCCTCGTCGATGACAACATTCACACGACGGATGTACGTGCAGAAAGGTGCAGGACATAGTTGCGAAGCAGTACAATGCGTCATGCACTCCCTGCAGAACGTATGAGCGCATGATAACGTTTGCATGTCGACCGCTTCCTTCGTCGCCAGGCAAATCGCACACACCACCATCCTCCACCGGCTACTGACGCAGTACTGAACAATTTCTGTTCTTTATCTTGCTCGCTGATTCTCGTCGATCAAATTTTGCATATAAGAGATGCATAAGAAGAAAGAGTTCCTACATATATGCAAATTTAACCACTATGTATAATTTATTGGAGCGCTGAATGCCAATAATATACCATCGAAAGGAAAACGAATATTTTGAAAAATCTTGTCAGAAATGGGTGTTCAGAAACCTTTCCTGAGAATGTTTGAAATATCTGCACTCAATTATGATTGTTTTATCACAAGTGGGTCCGTGTCGAGAATAGTATGCGCGTATTATCAAGTTTCCAGCTGAATATGGATGCACTCGTTCATGTTTGCTGGTCAGCAGAACAACTTAAGCGTATAAGCCATAAAAATGGGATCTACTGAGCTGGCAAATCTACGGAGAAATTTTTATTCACTGAGTGGTCTTAGAAGAGAGGGAGGGGTGAGGTGAGGTGCAAATGCGTAACAGTGCCATATGTAAATATGTGGATGATATTCTAGTGTTTAAAGCTGATGAGCTTGGTGATAGTGCTACCGATGTATATTGCCAGCTTCCTTAGCAAGCTTCTTAGATCTTGCTATCAATATTGCTAGGTATATATCTGGTAAGCCCATACCAAGATTTACAACAATTTCGGCGATAGACTTAGTTATAACAATGGCTACAATAGATGTGCATTTATACCAACATCCCTAAATTTATTTCTCCATGCATAATAGGTGGCCAAATTATAAGCTGTTACTACACTTACTTTTTTACAAAGATTTCGGATGTGAAATCCTCGACCCCTCATTAATCCAGAATGTATAGGTTGCGAATGTCACCTGTCAAAGGCAATTGATCAAACGGCTCAACAAACACATACCGCTTATATACAAATATATGCATCAAACAAAACAACTGTAGAATTTGGTGCATTATCTTATCCACCCGTCGCATCTTTCTGCATATTTACAATATATCCAGCTGTCTTTAGTTTAGTTTAGCATCACAACCCATTCGTGAGCCATATTTTCATTTGCTTAATAGAGACTCAAAGCATAATTAACCACCTACAATCTACCTTGCTTAATTAGTCTGCATAATAACATTACATAGCCAATTTCCTCCTCAAAGACGCTCCCCTTTCACCGTCTGGAAGGTCTTGTATGGAGCGGTTTCTATTCTGCGTCTTTGTTTGATATATAAAGTCTGACTATTGTTGTTACTTTAGAAACCAACCTATTATGCTTCTTACATCAGTAGATTCCGGTAAAGCTCAATTTTATGCGGTTGTAAATTTGGTCATTTCACTGAAACACAACTTCGTACATTAGACACATAGGCCCACAATAAGGCGCAGTCAACTCCTTTGTTATTGCCGTTTGAAAGAAAAATATATCAGGGTTGTGCGATGTTATATTGTATGGTAGCTGTCTATTTGATACCTTTAATTTGATCACCTTAATCGCTCTAATTTCGCCTTTTCTTTCTCCTACAGCACTCATATGTACTAAGGCCACCTAAAAATTAATCTTACGTCGTTCATTCCACAACGGTGTGCAGGTAACGAATCATTGAACAGCCAATTGGATTAGACGACCCCCAGAAAGCTCAACACTTAATTAACAGGCTGCTTCAATGTTTGCTGTGTCTTGAATTCCACTACACTTTTGCTGTAATAATCCGAAAGTCTTCCCCATTAAAAGATTTCTGGACACTGTCTCAAACCACTGCTTGACCGCTTCTAATATGAACCTTGCTCATTCTAGTTACTAGAAGCTTCTCTTCTCAATTTATATTCTGATTACTTTTGTGACTGACAGCGGCAGCACAGACAGGGGCGAGTGTAAGCAGAAGGCAGGAGCCGATAACCGCCTGCCCATGCCGGTAAGCGAGCACAAGTGAGAACAAAGACATCCAAATTGGCCGAAAGTCCAGCTTGTATAGGCCTCCTGTATCCCCTGGGGCGGCACAAAAGCACATAAGTTGATCAACGACTCTATGTGCAAAGCATTAAACGAGAATCTATACGAATAAATGTCATTATTGCAGTGTTAGATCACAAGTGGATATCTTGGGTTGGCTCTTTCGTGCCATACCCAAAAACTACTTTGCCAGCTGTTATATTCTTTGTCATTCCTCGTTTATTATGAGTCGAACTTTGGCTGGTCGTTCACACCACCCTGATGATCATCCGCATGTAGTCTACCTATTTGTGTCTATGACTGAGGACTAAAACAAAAACATGTTCAATCCCCTCACTCCTTTACTTATCACCATATTGCTTCTGATTCTCGTCAACATCTATATTCACCGAGATTATTATTGATATTTCAGAGCAGCTACTCTCTTCAATCTTAATTCTAATTTTATTTTTTTAATGAAAACGTTTGGCAAATAATGAAACAAAAGTATTCTACTCAATAGAACGACACACATCATAAATAGTGCTGTTACCCCAGTGATCTGCATTTCTATAATATGTTGTAATTCCAGTGCAAAAGATGAATCAAGCTCATAATCAAAGATTTGGATTCCAAGTGAAATGTGAAAGACGAACTTGAAATCTTCAAATCTATTGTTCATCATTGCTAGCTATACTTTGCAATAACATTCTCATAGGGCTATGTACATCATCTATTCTCTCTATATACGTTCCATACAGGCTTTCTACGCTAAGCATGGAATTGTTTTCTATGTAAAAACGCATATAATGCAACAGTATAAAAATTTTATTAATCGACAAAAATGAGATATATCATCGCGAAATGAACCGAAATGAGTGGCAAAATGAGCATTTAGAGCACTGCCCTAAGTGGTGTTATCCAATATTCATTGCTTTCGAATTCTACATAAAATTTCATATATTTCACTGAACGAAGGGCGTGCGTTTGGATCCGCTTCCCAACATTTATAAACGAGTTTAGCCACATCTTGTGGTGTGATCTGAAAGAAAAAGGAACAATTATGCGTTCTATTGCATTAGCACTGATTATATTCGCTTGTGGATGTAAACGCAGTGATATTTAACAAAAAAAAGATCATAGGGTAGAGATGAATAAATACACAACGTTTCCGTGATGAAAACCATCAACCCAGACTGATTATGAACTCAAGTTCCTGGGAACAAATATTTCCAAGTTTACCTGAGAAATACCCGGAAATAACTGCTTTTTCTTGTTAGAATTGAACATTCTCATTCGAGAATGTGTACAAATTAGACAGAATTTGCAAATAACCGGATTAAACATTTCTACATTTCCATACGTTGAGAGAGCGATATGCCGCGATTTCTGCAAAATTTTCTAAAAAGATATTGGTCATTTCGATTTTGGTGAGAAAACTTCTCCGGATAACTCATATCTGATTTTCACATGATGAATTCTGAAATGAATTAAACAGGTGGGAAAATGGTACTTCACTATTGTTCGAAGTTAAAGCAAAAGTGAGATGAGAACAGTTCGTTGATGGGCTTACTTTTGGCATTTCCATTCTATAGTTCTGAACAACAATTTTCGCTCTTGCTTGCAAATTTGAAAGACCAGGATACGGTTCACCACCATCCGCATAAATTTCATAAACCTTAAGCGAACACTTTTTAATTTTTTGTGACTTCACGATATATAGCAACACAAATTTTAATGATATATAAGCAGGCATAGTGAGATATCACGATATATGGCAAATCACGACGACAGGAAAAATTGACGAAATATATAAAAATAAAAAAACTGCCAGGCAAACAATAAGTGGTAGCACACGATACCTGCTTAAGCAGAATTATGAGGCTATCATTTCCTAGAAGACTCCCTGTCATATTTGTTGATGATTTTCCATTTAATGCGAAAGGTGTTCAAATCAATATTGGGCTGTTCTCCCTTCTAACATTTTTTGTTCCTTAGCGAACAATTGAGAAACTGCAAAAAATATTATCGTTTGAAGACATTGATAGGGCATAAGTTTCGATGTCGTTATTCAATAAATAAAATTCGAAAATGAATGGTAGCCGATGCTGCTCGATAAGAATTATTTCAAGGAAATATATATAAATTGATATCAGATAGCAGCGAAAACAAGAGACAAGTAGAATATTGCAAAACTTTTTAGAATGCTGAAGAGAATCGAAACCGAATGAAAAACATTTGCAGATGATGCACAGTTTTGGTATATTTTCTATAAATATCCAATATCACCAGATATAGTATCAGCACATCCTCTACCAACATTTTTGACTTCCTTCTGAACCAACTAAGTCAACTGGGCATCATCACGTGTGGATGACAACGGATCCAGCAGATTGATCGGGAAATAAAAATTTGTGTTCGAAATATTTTGAAAAAGAAGAATTCGTCAAGAAAAGATGAAATATATTATTATTACTTAGCTCGGTAATTAGAATATTTATTTGAATGAAGTAATATGAAATACATTGCACTAATTTACTTACCATTACTCCATAGGCCCAAACGTCCGATTTAGAGGAAAAGACACGTTGTTGCATAGTTTCTGGTGCTAACCATTTCATTGGCACCTGTTCATTAAAGAATTTCTTAGAATAAATCAAACAATTTCGAATTTATCAAATATTGCGAATAATCTGCTTATATGCTACCGGTATTTAACATCAACAAATAGCTAAAGTTTTGAACGTTCATTGCAAAAGAATGATGGACACCTCACCTTGCTATAGAAAACCAAACCTTTCTAAAATAACAACATTTTCGTCGGACCCAAACAACCCTAACATATCGATCTGTTCTACGGGATATATCATCGCTATTAACGGTTTCATAATTAATTACATTACGTAATAAAAACATTCATTGCTTCAGTGAGATAATTTATCGATTTTAGTCGAATAAACAACACAGCACGAGAATTATTGGGTTACTGCTATTGGAATGACGAGTAATGAGAGCAGTCCTAAAGTTGCTTTAATCCAAAAACGTTTTTTTACAGGAAAAGACTGAAAGTTCAGAATCGATGACGCCTAAGATAAGATTTATAAAAAAGCATCAATGATCACCAACAAGCTCGTCCCAATGTCGATTATTGATTATTGCTTATTAGTGACCATACAATTTCAAGCAAGCTAGAGCAAAGCACTTATGTGTCCGTCTTTATTCACCAACCTTTCTTAACTTATCGTCGTGAATAAACCTTCGTTCGTCAGACATTCCAAAATCACTGATCTTCACATCGTATTTAGCCGAAAGGAGACAATTACGAGCAGCAATATCCCTTAGTTCAAAACATATTCAGAGAAAAACGTGGATAAAGGGGCCAGAAAAAAAGCGAAAAACATAAATGATGAGTGAAAACTGAAAAACAATCGAGTACGAACTCTAGGTTACGACATAATATTTCAATCAAATTTAGTTAACTCCTGCGCTTCGGCACAACAAGAGCTATCAGAAAGTAACTACAATGCACCGACATACTTATTACAGCAAAGGAAAAAAACCTACAGTAGGCTAACAGATTATGACGGCTAATAAAATTTTTTAAACTATAAAAACGAGTAGTTTCAAGAGAGTTGGCACATTGGATAAGATCTTTATTCAGATCATTCCTAAAAACAAACTGCACTTTGTAGTTAATAACTCTTATTATGCTCGAGATAGGATGATGGAGTTATGATGTTGAAGGCTTGAAATCAAAAACATGGTCGAACTCAAACCTGTGGATGCAGTTTTTTGATTCTAAATAGGCAAGTCCAGCGGCCGCTTCACAACAAAAACGCAATTTTGTTTCATTACGGACAGGAGCCATTTTGCGCACATATGCCAATACGGAGCCTCCTGAAAAACACATTGTGTATTAATTCGAATGCTCTTGAGGGCACTGCATCACAAGCAATCAATCATTATGCATTAAAGATAAATAATTACAGCAGAGTAATTAATTATCGCCAGTTACATAAGCATCGGAGATAATTAACAACTGTGATTAATTACTATCAGTTAATGAGAATTAAATTCTGTGCTCACTGCATCCCTCCGAAAGCGAAATATGCAATATTCAAACTCTCTAGAAGAAAGATGCAATGTAAAGGAACTCAATTTAAATACGTCAAAGAATTGCGCCATTGAAAGCTATTTTATGATGTAATTCGAAAAGATTGAATCCTCAACTACACATTCAGTTCTTTAGGTTATATTTGCCAGTTATATGCATCTTCAGTCTATAGTGTTTATTTGTTCCATTTATTTCAGTGCTTAAGTTTAAGGACAAATCCTAGCACTAACATTATCTAAACGAATCATAAATGAAATCGCTCGCATCGCTTACCTGGACATAATTCCATCACAATCATGAGTGGATTCTCATAGACAGCGACACCAAGAATACGAATCACATTTGGATGACTAAATTTACGCATGATACGTGCCTCTTTCATAAATTGCAAACGCGCCTGTCGTGTTGCTTCTTCGCGCATCGTCTTCACCGCAACGTTCGTCTTCCCGGATGGCGTTATATAGAGCGCAAGATGCACCTGAAACGGTATTATTTGCCCAAGTAAACCAATTTTCGATGAGAAAATGACTTTGGCTGCCGAATAAAACTTGCAACAAGTTATGCTGATCATATGCACCGTGTCGTTGCGACCTTATTGTTCATTCATAGAAAGCTAATAAACCTTTGAACCATTGATCTATATAATATATTGGCACTTCCTCAAAAAAAAACACGAGTAATAATATAGAAACGTGGAACGATGTACATTGCTGGGAAAGCTGCTAACATCAAAGACAGCGACAGTGTGTAGCAATATATCTGAAAGAACTTTTAAACGATTTCCCTAGAATGATTTACTAAGATATTTCGGCCGGCAATTGGAATTATCCACAATTACCTCGCCAAAAGCTCCTTCACCGAGTTTCTTTTGCAAAACGATCTCATCGTGGTTGAGGAGCCACGGCTGTCGACCGATCCCTTTTATCAGCTTAGCGCCACTCAAAGTCGAGACCGGCTCACCGTTCTTCACGTACCAATCAATCAAACCATGAATCGTTTTATCCTATAATTATCAATTATTATAGGATTTTACAAACAAAATTATCAGTTATTATAGCATATCAATTATTACAAACATACGAGTAATGAAACATCGTGGAATGACTGAACATAAATGACTAGACATAAATGGCTAACGATAAAACCATTCCGCCATCCTTCTTCCTTGCCTCTTGTTTACCACTCACCACTTGTTGTATGCTGACTTATTGGCAGGTGAGGACAAGGTCTATCTGGAAAGAGGTTGAGGCGGTTTCGATGAGCGGCACTTCTGGTTTAGCGTTTGACGTTAGAAATATCGCCAAGTTTCTCTTTCTTCGAAATTCCGACTGTTTACAACAAGTCTTTTCTACAGTTTATAAGATGTCCTGAAGAGTATCAAGGAAGGCTCTCCTACATCCTGCCACTGCGCTCATGTACACTCTTCCAAAATCAGTCACCGTCGCATTAATCTGTTACGCTCTATCGATTTTTATAATGTTGAGTATGGCACTGAAGAGCCAACCTAAGATATCTACTTGTTATCTAACACTGCAGTGATCACATTTACTCGTATAGTCTGATTCTCGTTTATTGTTCTTCACATAATGTCATTGATCGACAGATGTGCCTTTGTGCCGCCCCAGGCGATATCTGAGGCCTATATAAGTCGGGCTTTCAGCCCGTTTGGGTGTCACTGGTTCTACTAGTGTTGGGGGCCGTCGCACATTAACTGCTCCTTCTGTCTCGCTCGTGCTCTCGCGTGTCGGCTTCGACAGACGGTTGTCCATTTGTGCCCTCTGCCTACACTCGGTCATCTCTATACGGCTGCTGCCAGTCACCACACATAAACAACACTCCTAATTGGCTTTTGGTCTGAGCTTTTTTTTTTAACGCTACAGCAGAACTACCGCTTTTTAGACGCATGAAAACATTAAAGTACTCGGAAAACAGAGCATTGAAGAAAAAGAGAGAGGAGATAAAGAAATTTTTTGAATGAAAGTTCTCACAAGCGTTTTCCGATACACTGAACAAAGGACGGAGTTTCAATATGGCCAACCTTGTGGGATTCAAAATAGTACATGCCACTTTCGTCTTGATTGAACACAAAATGTTTGATCTTTCTGTCCCATTTAACTGATAGTGCGAGTATTATTTCTCCTGCAATCACATACCTCTCACAAACTCGGATCGGCTAGAATCTAAATGAACACGTCCTGCACCTTCCCCTACCCCTATTTTTGTTGTAATGACCAACAGTAGTAGTGGGATCATGATTGTAAACCCGTAGGTGCATATGCGTAATCAGCAACGTGAAGCTGAGTATGAAAGATGTTGGGAACAGAATTGTAACTCGGTGAAATCCATCGCACCTGTAATGGAAAGAACTGAAAGTGCTGTTTCCTGATGCTATTTGAGGACTGAAAGACTGCATCTTGCGCATTCAACGTTCCCCTCCGTACGTTTAGCACCACGTAATTCAGCAGCAAAGCGTAAATAATAATCCCCTCAGCAAACTTTACGTTCAAAAAGTCACATATCAACTGGTACGAAATGAAATGATAGCGAAATAGAAACTAGTGACCATTTCTTTGGGTCTTGCGCACAACGAAACTGCCATTCTCCTTCAGTAACGGCTCAATATCCGCATGCGGTAATAGACCATGAAAGTAGGTCTTGTTGAGCTCTTGTTCCCAGTCATCAATTTCCATATTAACCATCTGTAAATATTCAATCAAATACTCGGATTTGTTAAACATATTCTCCAACACTAAGCACTGATCGTAGTCGAATTTGAATATTTGATCGATATGAGCGACACATTGGTTTATTAACACCATCACTGGCAATGCCATCCCTACGGAATAATGGATATATTGGAGGAAGATTTAAACGCTGAAATGCGCGAGATGGAAAAGAAATTTCACATGACCATCGAACCGATTAGATGAATAAAAAGATCAAATGCACATAGTTGAATAGAATGAAAACTTCTTGTCGTTCATCAGCTTTCGTAATTCGTGAAGCTCATAAAGCATTCCCAGATTTGTTATTTTCGAGGTTTTGATCCATAAATAAATAACCCACCAAACTAGTGATGTCGGAAGCAGCAAGTTCGCACCAACAACACCCCTCCGCAACAATCTGCTCGCTGTCGAAGAACGCGGCTCAGCGGGCGAAAATCTCGACAGCCGAATTCTGATAGACGGCTGTCTTAGAGCGTCAACAGACTATAGAATAACCGTCCCAAATGGGCTTTCGCTCATTATGAGAGAATATAATGCAAATTAATTTTCGAATGAAATATGAAACCTGAATGTATATTTATGCATCCTCATTCGCATCAGCATACTTTCTTCGCCGGGCTACTGTGGTGCAAGTGAGCGATAATTCTGGGGAAGCCGCCAAGTGCTTTTGCATATGGCAAGACGCTGAGTCATGTCCAATAGCGTCGCGTATATCACTGCATCGTTCTTTAAATTGTCCTCTCGTTCGTAAGGCTTATGGCTCCAGCCTGGAAATTCCAACCTCCCCTAGCTCCAGCCTGAAAATCCCTCCCCTCCTCCCATGTGCACGTATAACGACAGTGCCAACCATACTTCATGGCTTGTCAAGGTTCGTAAGCATGTTCCTCTCCAGTAAGTGTCTCTTCCGATATCAAATTTCTGCAAGCCAAAGCTGGACTCGTCAAGGAAATGTAAAGGCCTCATGCATGGACTTTTTTGTTCAAAGCCAGCCAGGTACAGATTGATGTTTTTGGTTCACTTGAATGGTCGGTCAATTCTACACGATTCTATCAGCTGGTGTTTCTTTGACTGCCAATTAACTCGCTGTAGTCGAATGGAATAGCATATCTGCGAACATAATTTATGGCGAAATATGAGCAAATGAGCTCAATAATGCCAAATTCTTTTGTTAATAATCTAATAAAATCAACAACACAAACAATTTTATTTATTAAACGATTTGAAAGATCACATAATAAATCCCGAAAAAAAAACGAAACAAAAAACAGCAGATGACCATCACAATATGTTACGTTACAATCGAAAATTCCCATTACTGCGACAAAAAGAGCAATGAAAGAGTGACGCTGAAAATGCGTCTTAAAATTAGTAACCGCTGTGCTAAATAAATAAAACGATGAAATAACAATACAAGTCAATCAACATTCAACAGCACTGAGAACGATGTTTTTTGTTGTTTGCGTGGCGAAGTGAATGCGCTAATTATTGAAATATTTCATCGGACCTATGTACTGCAGTACTGACCCTGAAGTTCGTTTATCCACACCAACACCGACCTTGCCGGTGAAAAAAAAAGTATTAAAGCAAGTGGCTACTATAATGGTTACTGGAATGGAACGACTTGTCGTAAATGCTGTTTTACTCGAAAAATTCGATCTTCGACATGACACACAAAAAGCAACAAAGACTGCTTCAGAACATGGTCACCGATGCGAACACCCACACGGTCAATCTAGTGGTACATAATACAGCAAAACCCAAACGTTCAACAGGATGAAACACGTACCTCAACTTACTTTCCTTTGAAAATTTTAAAAAACTTCGAATGATAGTCTGGAGGGTCTCATGCGGGAGATACATAAGGCCGTCAAATTGCCGATGAATAGCTTCCTTTTTTGAACATATGAATCAATAAAACCCAGTGGCAATATCCTCTATTTATGCACCAAAACAAAAAACGAGAATTTTATGATGCTCTTTTTTACCAGCCAAAGATGACTAATGAAACCCAGCGGGGTCAACAGGTGCCACAGGTTAACGACGTGAAACAGACACAAGGACGTGCAAAAGTTCCAAAAATTCAATTGAAGATTGACCGCTTGGTAAAAGATACACCTGAAATGAGCATAACGCACATTAATCTTGGCAGCTGATCTATAACACCGGGACGAAGTACCGATGAAACCAACCCTCGTAACTGATATCCTTCAAGATGTATTCTGCCTTAAAGAAAAGTCGTTCAAAGAGAGTGAAATATGTTGCTGCAGACGGGATAATAAACAGCGTTGAAGAATACTATGAAGGAATATGCGATGACGTCGGTATAAGTGGGGTTTGCGCAGAAAACGTTTGTCCCATTCAATTCATCTTTACGACAACCGATTTCAGTGAAACCATGAAATCAATACTGCGCCCGAATACCCCTCTACTCGAGAAAAGCGTTTATAAGATATTCTCTACCGTACAGAACAACCAACATACGTTAGAGTCATCAATTTCAGTGCGTTCCAAAATTGCTTATTAATTTCAGTAGACAAAGCACATAAAAATGAAATTGAACCAGACGCCACCAGACAGATGACACGGTTGTATGACTAACACAGCATCAGCACAAAAGTGCTGTAATGAAAATATTTTGAAAGGGACCCGCTGGATGGAAGAAGGGAACAAACCTTCTTAAATTCATCGCAAAACAGACCTTTCCGATAGATTAAGCAACTGTAGAAGACAGGAGGAGAGGAAGTTAAGGGAGTGGAAATGGGATGGAGGCACAACAGAAGCTCTAAGAGAAAAAGCTTCACTTGCACTTTGCTGCATCGCTGATGAGGAGAGATGTACATATAAAGAGGTGCAGCCTCTCTTCAGACGACTCTTCGCACTTCGAAGAAACGCTTCAGATAGAAGATCTGACCTACGGTCATCGAGACGAGCACCAACGCCTCGAACACCGCCCAAAGTACGACCCGTGAGTTCGTGTTCTCATTTACTGAAACATGCAACGCGTTAAAATTATAGCACGTAGTATTTTATTGCCATGCAGCTTCTTTTTAAAATCTATCCTGTCCACATTATGACAGCTATGGACCACCTCCGATTTAGTGACTATGAAGAATGTAGCCAGCTATGCTCAAGAGATGTGCTGCTTTTCAACTACTAAGAGTTCTTTACTGTCCGATGGTTTCTCTATCCGAATGAAAAGCTTGATGCGTCCGTTTCTTGCTGCATGGCATACCCTGTGAAACATTGCTACTGGGTCATCTTGTAGGCATAAATCTTCATCATAATGGTCGATCAAATTTTACATGTGGGGCGCCAGTAGAGAATAACACCAGAAGTCTCCAAATTTCACCATCTTGGGGCAGTTCGTTAGTGGAGAAGGAAGAAGAGGAAGGAGGGAAAGCAAAAAGGAACCAGAATGGAGATAGGTCATTAACTGCTAGGCTAATCCCAGCTTACCTCTTCCCCTCACCTCACCCCATGAATTCATAACAAATTCAATTTAAAACAGCAGCTATGAGCATACAACATATTACTGATTCTTTAATCTATGAACGAGCACTTTCAGCTATCGTACCGACAGCTGATATCGTATTGTTTTTCGACATCCCATAGCAAAAAGCAACTCTCATTTTAAAACCTTTTAGTAGATCATTATTCCGCCATACTTCCTTCAACTTCAATTTCCTACCACACTACATTAAAATCCCATCAAAGTTTACACTGGGCACTGAAAGCAGTCACGAGTTATAAGCATTTTCAAACAGCGATGGAATTTTATTATGTCCGGGATTCCGACCAAAGTTCATCATATAATTATTAAATGTTATTCCATGAAATGCCTTGTATCTGAACCCAAGCAACATTTTCCAATTATCCAAGGCAACTCTTTGCCCAAAATGCAACACCTCAGCATGGGTTATTTGGCGAACATAGATTAATGAAATTTTCAATTTTCGCAAAATCAATGGCAACCTTACAGTGATGAACACTGCAAAATGGAGGAAAGCAAGTAAAATAAAAAAACTAACAAACAAGAGAATAGGAAACGAATAAATGAATGCAAAACAAAAAACAAAACCAACTCGATCTGTGGACCCGTTCACGTACTTCCATATACTCCTGCTCATGCTTCACTGATGTCAGTGCTGTTGACAATTCACGAACCATCTCCTCCAATTTTTTCCCATCCGCTGCAATCAGTCATCGTTTTATAATTGCATAGCACCACTATTACCCACACTTCAACTATTCTGATACTACCTAAAGAATGAGTTGGCAACATAAAGAAATAGCATTTGCAATATTCCCCTTTTGATAAAGCAATCACTGAGCACGGATCACTGAATAAAGACGAAAAATAAAAGCAAGAAAAATGGTGAACTGATTTTAATAAACTATCCAAGCAAAGAAGAATGCAAATGATAAATTAATTCGCTGCTAGCTGCAACCTCTAAATGCTATACTCGTATGTCTTTGCAAATAAGCATAAAACAATATAACCGCACCGTCTTGCGTGCCATCTGGAGAAGTTTCTTGTCCCGCACTGGCGATCTCCATTGTGAACATAACAACTTTCGGGGTCATAGTGGACATCTGGTTGCTAAAGCAATAGGTGTAAATGCCGTCCATATGAGCTGCGAACGTGTATTTGCCAGAACTCTCTCGCTCTCCTTTGTAAATCTCCTTGCTGTCTGGTCCCGTAATCTAAGAAACAGTACATATTATAATGGCTACTGTTAGCATCGGTACTTGGAGTCTTGGAAATCGAGTAATGTCAAAAGTGAGTGCCTCTTGAATGAAACGGGGAATTGGAAGCTTGGAGAACGGCGACTCCAGAAAATCCAGGATTTCAGATGCTCTTGAAATTCACGATTTTTTAAACAATTTTTATGAACGGTTAATACTAGTATGAACCTCGTTTTCTTGAAACAGCTTGTGCGACATTTTTGTACCCACAAATGTCAGGAAAACGAGACGTGGTGACTGTTACATAACATCTGAATCTGTGCACAGTTCCTTGCAAAAAGAAATGGTTACTGAAAATGCACACTGAGACTTTTGGTGGTCTACAAGAGCAACAGGCAGGATATGTTGGAGGGAAAGAGGAAGAAGAGGACCGAGGGGGGAGGAAAAGAAATAATCCAACTATGCTATTCCATTTTATTTTAACCGCGAATGAAAACACAATGCGTTTATGCGTAACACTACAACAGCAAGAGGATTGAACGGACCGACAATTATTATAAAAATGAAAAATTTATGTCATGAACTCAAAAGATGCGGAATGGAAAGCGTCTATCTCTCTCACATTCCCTTCCGCTCTTTTCCTCTACTGTACGCCACTGCATCTACCATCAGTCTTATGCACCTTCCTGTGATAATACTTGTGGCCTACTTGCACCAATTATTTTCATGTAGAGACATTTAAAATGGTTCCACTTGTAAGATGAACACATCGTGGATCTCTTCCTAAATGATATAGAAACAAGCGTTATAAGGGCACTTAAACAGTAAAATGTGAAGTGCTGAGCATCTACTACTGCGTTTTAATGCAACTACTATGGAAAATTCTTGCAAAGAACTGATAGAAGAGAGAGGTGCTTAATGAAAATATACTACAATAGACGGTAATACAAAAAACTCAGTGGAACAGTCTCAAAGCCACACTCCTAAATGATGCATAGTTGTTGTGCCCTAGTGCAAATCATCCATTTATTTTCGAGGAAACAAATTTAAAGGGAAGACGACTTCTTCGAAAACTACTTCCCTTATATCTAGTAACGAGTGCAAACCTGATGCGACTACCGTTAATCGTTAGTGTCGTAGGTGTGATATCGCATTTTCAAGGTCACTCTCCCCATACCCCTGTTTCTCTCCCTTTGTTGAAAGAAAAGAATAAAGTGAATCAAGTTGAAGTTGATTTGAAATGACTCAAGTATGAAGCATTTACCTTGACGTCGATATCGAGGAAACCTCCCTCGGCCACTTCAAACATGAGACCCATCTTAGTGCCCGAGACGACCCGATCAAAGAAGCATTGCTCTTCGTTGGCATCGATGTGTATAAAATATGCAGATGCTATCGAAGCACAACACACTGTCGATACCAAAAACAACAGCCGCATTCTGTGCAGCTTTTCGATCCCCTTTAAATAGGTCATTATCTCTGTTTTAAAATATAAAAAAGGGAAAATTTCATGAACGCATCACAATTGCACAACAGTGATCATAATTTCGAAGGCATCTACCCTTAAAATAACAAAACCATCTATAAACACGAATATGGGGCATGTAGCAGAAGAATGCTATCTGAGAACCTGCTATGTACAATCGCTTAAAAGATAAGTTCACTGCAAGGCTGAGGTCAACCATGATACGCGCTTTCTGCAACCCCCACACTAAATTAGACTGTACTAATATTCAGAAGCAGAGGAAAAATACCTCATATGCTTTCTCTTGTGAGATTAGCTAACTGTGCCCTCCTCCTATTCACTTTATCTTTCAGATTTTTGTTCACTGACTTCTAGAATCTGAGGAAGGGGAAGTGGAGAGATAAGATTTCCAAACAGCTGTATTTCGTTAGCGCAGCTAAAATAAATTAACTTCTGAACTTTTAGTTCAAATCCGGAACAGTAAATTTGGTGAGGATGGGAGAGTTTTTTGCTTCAAAAAATTATTGCACTATTCGGCTTCTATGGAGGTGAAGCTCTGAAGCCAAGGAGCATGATTCCTCCTCCCCCCCCCTCCCCAACGGCGAGAAATCAAAAACATGGATGCTTTCATGCGATGATTTTGGTATGCAGAGGCTTGTTGAGTGTAAGGTAGACCAGTCGGCTATAGATAAAGCGGGAATAGTGAGCCATGTAAAGTGAGTCAAAAATCAGGAGCATACAGACAGATCAAACAACTGCCCAGCATGCGTCATGAGGCTAGTCTGAGGCAGAATCGGGGGGGGGAAAAAGGGGTTGATGTGCTCATGTATTCATTCCAGCTGCTAGATTGTTGGTAAGGCCGGGTGGGCCTACGTGTGCCGTGACAGCACGCATGAGATCGGCGGCAGCGTGGAGTTTGCCGGGTGCTGCTACGGAGTCGTGCCGACGATCGAAGCTATCCTTGTGAACGAGTAACTGCTTGTTTGTCACACTATTGTATATAAACTGTTCGCGCTTACACTGTGTCGTCTTACAATTTACTCGGCCGCATCCGGACATAGGACGCATATCAGCAAGAAGACCTGGACTAAGTGAGCCAAGGGGAGCTGACCCTTACATGAGTTCCGACGCTCGTCAACCTACAACTGCTAACTTTTATCATAAAAACCCCGCTTGTCAAAAACAACGCATCTTTCCCCCTTCCCCCTCCTCCCGTCCTCTCTTCTGATAGCTCTCTTTCAAACGACTTCCTCCAACGGTCTAAATGTTACTTCTGAAACGTTGCTGCGTATTGCCTTCGGCAGCAGCTTAGATGATGGACTGGCAGATTGACGGGCCGGTAAGAGTGCGTGGATGTGGAAGCGGGCGGAAGGAGGGAGGAGATCACAAGGCCATTTAGCTTTAGGTTATTCCTGACGAAACCTCCGACCCCAATTTCTGCAGTCCCACCCTCGAGTTGACGCTATGGGATAGACTAACATAACGCATATACGCAGACATGACCGTTGCAATGCGCTTCGCAAATGCGAGGCAGCAAAAGCGCATAAAAATGGAGCACACGTGCAAGGTGAAGAAATCCGACGTATGATCGGTAACTGAACACCTGTGTCACTAAGCAATATTGAAGCAACGGCGTCATGTAGGACTTGCCACATCGACATCTCCATTCACATTTGTGCCACATCACACGTTGCTCAGAGATCTTGAAATAATGCGGAGACCCAAGTATTGCTGCAAGTCCCAACACCTGTGGCACAAATATTGCACAGGTGAAATGTCGGCAACGCTGCTATCCTATGACCGCTAACACGCAGCAAGTGTCTAACGATGCAAATACTTCATTCCCACATGGAGATTGCAAAAAAAACGTTTCGATGTTGTTTCATAATGACATAACGCTCCAGTAATAACTACA
This sequence comes from Baylisascaris schroederi, assembly GCA_006503575.1. Classification (NCBI taxonomy): domain Eukaryota; kingdom Metazoa; phylum Nematoda; class Chromadorea; order Rhabditida; family Ascarididae; genus Baylisascaris; species Baylisascaris schroederi. Next base: position 574,845 of record QEWY01001009.1, read on the forward strand.
ACAGCCAAGTCCCTGAATGTGTGAGGATCAAATGCTAACGAAAAAATGAACAAGGATGCTAACGGCTTTCACGGCTTCGAAGCGTGGATGACGTGGTGATTTGGATGGAACTGATGCGATGTGCTACATGGCGCTTTGAATACAACGGTGATTCATGTTAGCTACTTAGCATAAAACAAATCCGTGGACCATTCAATCTAAATCCCCCCCAACTATCATCACTACTATCTCCAACATTCCTGAAAATGAGAAAATAACCCCCCAACACTTCTATAAATCCAAAGGCAGTAGCACAACGACAACATCAGCATTCGTTCCGTGGAAATAGCTATTCAAAACAGCGACAGCGGAAACAATCATGTGAGTACTTGAAGATTCATTGCAATAAGCAGGTGACACACTTAAAATTGCTTTTAAAAAAGAAATTGAAATATTTTTTGGAAGGAAACGCGGAAAATCGATCGCTTCCAACTCTAAAATAAAGGAAAAATAGGTGCGCGTTGCTGTTTTTGCATTTATTTAGAAAAAAGTTCGTTGCGTTTCAAAATCTCGCAACGTATCGTCTCTTGCAGCATTAAAGTATTTGCGATTTCTCATTGCAAATATAATTGTTCGAAAGATTGTTCTTGATTAGAAGAAATAATTTCAAACATAAGTGTGGGAGGGTCCGTACTTACTTTTTTCATCAATATTGGAAACCAAAACGAATTTCCCTGTTTAAATTAGTCATTTATTTTCCACTTATTTAAACGGAAGTCTTCGATTTGACTGCGAGTTATTTTGTTCGGGACAAGGAAGACGGCTTTTTAAAGGATACTCAGAAAAGATCATCTTATAGCTGTTCCTTTCCCCCTCTTCTTTCTGCTTTTGAATGAACTTGCTCGATTGGCGGAATAAGAAAGAAAATTCTCGCAAACTCAGTTCTCAAAATTGACATGTTTACTAAAAGAGTGAAAAGGTATACGAAGCAAATCACGCGATATGTGCTTTTTTTAATTCATCCCACACACTGCTATCTCGATGATAATCTATATAAGCAAAAAAAGCAAAAAAGCGCGCCAGGGAGGCTGCTCAATGTGCGTCATTGATTCTGATGATGCATTTTTTATCTGGAGTTTTTCAAAGTACTTTAGGGGTTATTGCATGATATGGATTGTATTCAGTAGATTTCATAATCATTGGCTGCCTAATTGGAACCAATCAGTAAGCAGATAGACAGACGCTGGCAAATATATACACGGCATGTGAACAAAAATCTCCTCGCACTATACAGTTTATAGGTGTTAAATTACAGCCGAATGATAATGTTGTGAACGGTCAATCTTTGCCCTGAAATGTTCATATTTCTGTGATATTCAAATGCCCTGAAGCGATTCGAAAACCAACAAGTTCACCGATATTTCACTTAAAACTCTTTTGGATCGGAGCCAGTGATGGCGACTCCGGAATCAGAGTCATTTGCACAGTTAATTAAATTAAATCGGTTGATTGCCCACTGCTTACGAAGCATTGAGAAAGTTTTACCACTAGGAGAATTCGAAATAAGAGTCAAATCAGGCTCCGGAGTTGTCCGTCACCGATTTTGCGATTAATGAATGAAGAACAAACAGACTCACACGAGCGTATTCAAAAGAATAATGAATATATTGACCTATCTTTTAAAAATGGAGATAGGCGAAAACGGCATCAAAACATAACATATTTTCATTGAAGAAAGGACATGCTTCATTCTTACGAATTACCAGAGTGTCAACTTAACGGAATTTTATTTGAGGTGGGGAGTAAGCTTTGGAGGAGGAGTGGGGAATTTTCCAGTTGATTTATGTCATTTGTTTGGAGATAAAAATTGGCTATTAGGACAATAATGAAAAATCTCCAATTCAGAGTACCAATTTTTTCAGAAAAATTTCAATTTTCAAAGCGCAATGAATTATTGAACTCTTCTTGTAACATTTGAATATCTGTTTATTTTCCCCATGCAATATATCATTTCCACTTTCTGTTCATTTCATAATTTTTCCTCAAGTAATCTCTCGAATACATACACACTTGCAAGTATATTTTATGTCTTATTTTAAGGCTATTTTCATCACTCAATTTCTTATATTACATTCGAACAGTGAATGATAAATGAAATGTTGTAAATGCTTAGGTGATTCAGTTCACAAGAAGACTGTCAACGCAACATATAACATTGGTCAATTATTGTATGGAGATATCGATATTTTGTTTTAATAAAATTTATTATCAAAATATAAATTTTAGATGGTTTTCAACATCCTGGATTGACGATGTATATAGTGCTCCGTAATTTTTACCGCCCACTCCCAGCTGCCCTAATTCAGTGTCACCCACTACCCCGCTCACTCGATACTCTCATCTGTTGTAATATCACTGAATAGTATTTCTCTTCCGTTGAATTTCTCACTCATTTGGTCACATCTTTCAGGATGCAATAAAGATGATCAGAAGTGAGGAAACGAGGAAGGAGGAAGAAGAGCTGGATGGTGAAATGGAAGAGAAAGATAAGTAAAGAAATGGCTTGTATGTGGAGTTGATTTGTCGAGAATTTTCAACGAGCTTTTCAAAGAAGATTCATCGAAGTGGGGCATTCATCGGACGATGAAGGCGAATTGGAAAAGAAGGCAGTCAATTTGAGGGGTATGTGAGTGCACATTTTGTTGACTATAATCAATTTGGTGCTTCTCTATAGCAACATGCAGCATTGCTAACGTCTATTGTTGCTCGTTTTTGCGTCGTTGAGCCGAATTCCACTCCATTACAGACGCATCGCTTCATTCAGATTTATACGCAGATAGACATTCAAAAGTGGGCAACAGCCCCCTCTTCGATTAATTTCCGTCACTGTTAGTGCAACTTTGCAAGCAAGTTTTTAACAGTAATTAACATATTTTAATTTATTTATAACTTGCTAATCAGCAAAATTACTGTTATTTTGGTTATACACAAGAGAGATGCACATTTTAGATATGCTCGATTTCGTTGATCATAACGATCCGAAATTTCACTCTTCAACAACAGCAATCACCCACACATCGATTGAGTGAGTATTACTCTACCGAGGTGAGTGGTGACTATCTATCTGTCCACTTCATATTTCATGATACTGTATTCAACCGTATTGTGCATATTTTTGCTCTGGAAACTGAGACAATATGACTGACAATTAACGTCATTGTATTTTCCCTCAATAAGAAATATCAATGCTGAAGCCTTTTCAGTTGCCATTGGTACTCTAGGTAAGGCGTATCTATTTTTTGAGCCAAACGAAGAAATTGTACTGCAAACTTGAACCCCTTTAACCGACTCAATAAGAAACAACAGCACTTTTCAGCATTGCAGAGTAACAATCATTCAAATTACAGAATGCAACTCCTTTAACCAACCTCAAACAACTCTTGTTGACGTCATCGAATAACAACTGTGCAGAATTTGCTGAATTGCAATCATTAGATCATTTCATCCATCCCGAATCTTTTCTGCTTCCAATTGATTGCGATGGGGCGAAAAAAATATTTTCATGGTGCATTTTATGCGAATCACTAGAAAGTGTGAAGTCGCTGCTTCTATGCGCGATGCTCAGATATAGCAATTTGGAAGAAAAAAGGAAAAATCGATAAACAACCAAGAGCGCAAATGTCCACTGGCGCAAATGTGCTGATACAGCAGTCATGACGCTCTTGTGCATTGTTTGTTGTGAAGAACAGTCTTAGTGCCACTGTCAATTATACTTATTGGCTTCATAACGTAGATACCGTAGTTACTGCCCTTGACAAGTATGGACCAGACAATGATAAGTGAATATCTCAGCCATAATTCGACACTTCAGCACATTGTGTTACGCCGATATGCACATTTTTATGCTTATGGTATATAGAGCAGAAATATTGTGTGTTCTTTGTGCAGAAATATCGCCAGCTATTTTGTTTCTGCCAATCCGTCGAGAATTAGATCTGTGCCAGAAGAGGTAATCCTTAAAGTTGGCAAATTGCTGAAATTTTCCAGTAATAAAGAGCGCCAGGTTTGGAAACTAATGGAATTCCAAAAAAATGGAAAATGTCGAAATCGCATCACATGTTTCATTCTTAGAAGCGTAAAGCTTACAGTTCACGACGATTTTCATTCCTTCTCGATGTTAGTTGGCGCATCCACACATAACAGAGGAAGGTGGTTCAAACCCAACTCCCATCCTTTTCAAGTTGAGAGTTTAAAAAAAATTTGAATTTCTAGTTATGTGTGCTTGTGGTTGGTGATTAATTGCATGTTTTTGATTTATAAAATAGTATGTTTTCTGTTTGTAAGTTTACAGAAAATTTGTCATCAAGTTATAAATTCAAAAGTGATTTATAATTGTAATATTAATAAACAAAATATTTTGTTACTATATTACTGTGCTATTCTGTTCATTGCACAACTAACTGTACCAGAAAATTCACCGTACTGTAAATCCAAGCCCAGTCAATTCGATTTATAAATTTAAATTCAGCCAGAATAGAATCGAACGCATCAAATTAAAGCAAAGTTTTCTTACTGATTTTGCGTTGCATTGTATGAGACGAGGAGGATAGCCAAGGCAATGGAGCAAGCAAATAAATGTAAATATTTACCAAAATCAGCAAACATTGACACCTTAAAAATTGCTGACTCAGAGCACACTTTGATTTGGGATGCGTTTAAAGTGTTTACTTGCGAAATTTAAAGCAAATAAGAGTCGTTTGATGTGCTATAATTACCATCTATGTTATAAATAACAACCAACTTGTTTTTTAATAGTTTACGCCTGTAAACATCATATGAAATCTAGTGCGCAATTGGTTGTGTACACGCTATTTAAAAACGTTGACCCTCACCGCTCATCCATTGCTGAAGTATTCCTTGAAGCGATCCCTGAAGTGCTCAAAGCACTAAATTTCTCTCTTCGAAAGCTCAAACAAGCAAATCACAAATAAATTTCCTTCTGCATACCTATTGCTCGTTTTATAATACTCAATTAGTGTTGAACATTTTAAAAACCGTACCTCGAATGTGTCAGTATGCTGCTACAGTAATTTTATTATAGTTTTATTTTAGACGATAAGCTAAATCAACGACTTGACTACATTACAAGCTTATATTACTGTATACAATAGTACAATATTACTGAGAAAACTTTTGGCCGTATATTTGATCACGTGACCTTGTTAAAAACAAAATCTAGCTGCAAAAAACTTGATAGATTACATCATGCTCCGATCATTTAAATTGCAGCTCCTTCTTTTGCTAGATATGTTTGGGATCGAATACAGATTGCTAGCGCAATTTCCACGACCTTCGAAAACTGAGCTGTCTTCGCTACCTCTTCGTGAGGAAGGAGAGGGCAGGGAAGGGGAAATTTTAGCAGCGTCGACTTTTCCTATGGAGAAAACTGGTTGCGAAAACAATAAGGCTACACCTACCCTCGCGAAGCATCGATTTCTTTCAAAACGGTTATCACTTCGTGCTAGTGGAGGAGGACCTCGTCCCAACGCCCCACCCCTTCGTGTAGTGGTCCCACAACTGCTGAGCTGATTCGCCTTTGACAGCTCTGCCTTGCAGAAGCGATGGAGTTTTCCTCTACTCTTTCTTCATTCGAGAAGGGATGGGGATGTAAGCGGTTGGGTGAAGGGAGGCTAAAGTATCCAAACGGTTGCGCCATCTACTGCTATAAAACCGTCAATAAAATCGAGAATGCGAGCCTTTCCAACCTCATAGTGATGCATCGAATGAGTTTTAATTGGCTTTTTGTTATGCAAACATTTGTTGCATTTACGTTGATGTAGGTGCGTTGCCCTCCACGCCTTTGATCATAAACGTCATCGCAGTTAGCGCAATGGGAGGTCAATTCGACCCGTTGTGCACTACCGATTTTCTTTTCGCTCTTGTATCCCATGTTGATGTGTTTGGCGCAGTCTTGTTGCGGAGATAACGATTTCCTGTATGTCTTCCAAAGGAACATTTCTTTCCTTTTTTTTCACCTTTTGTCGTCTATTTCTAAATGAAAATTAATGTAATGTATAATCGATCGCCCTCAGCAGAAATTCCCCTCCTCCCTATCCACAACATGTGCAAACAGCAAACCATCCCCCAACCATCTCCATCCTCCCTCCCCAACTTCAAAGAGGAAAATATTATTGGCAACACGCTTGTAATGTTGGTTTACTGTAATTGTTGGTTAAGGCACCATTTGCGTAAGACATGCATTAACATTAAATTGAGAGGAATTTTTATCGACATTTCCATATTCGATGAAGTCGTTAAGAAAATCATCTTAAAAAGTTGATCGATTCGAAGCTATAGATTAGGCGTGCTATTTCCTTTTGCTTCATCTCTCTCCCTCTTTGCCCTCTATTTTGAGGTTTGCAAACAAATTCAGCATGAATATTCACTTCATTCGCGGTATGAATCCTTTTTGACAAATAAAATGCTTTCATTTAAGCAACTTTTTCTCTCTTATTAAATCTGCTTATTTCCCCGCAATAATCGATCAAACGTCAATAACGGAATTGCAGCTTGCATTACAGTTCGATTCCTATTATTCATTACTGTAATATTGCATAACATTGTAACGTTACTCTTTTCCTGAAATTAATCGTAAACAGTTTGCAACATCGATAAAAAGAGAATAAAATCTCATTATTTGCAATAAGATTTGTGGCTTGTCACCAAGAGTTGGAAATGAAATCGATTCCTTAAAAATCTTTTTCAACAGTATCGAATTTAAATCAATTCAAATCAATATCAAGCTAGCTATCGTAATTATAAGAACATTAAGCCTTCGTTTTGGTATGAGCAAATCACCACAAGTTCATTAGCAATTCTATATCTTAATATTTAACTCCATTATCGATCATTTCCATTTTTACGAAGGACAAAATTACTGACTCTACCTTATGCGTAAGGGCGTAGGGTCCTTGCTTGGGCCCTCCGCCCTCAACTTATCCCTGAGGGATTCGCAAATCCGTTCTCTCTTGAGGCTCGACCGGATGTCTGGACCAACCTCGCTAAGACGACACCTCACGTAGACAGCTAAAAGCACACTCATTACATGTAAACAAACATACTGCTGTCCTTTAACACGCATCGACCCTTGCGTTAAGGCATTTGTAGAGAGTTTGCTCTGTCTTATGGTAACTACTTCTCTGTTGTGCACGAAAGCCGTTGATCTACAATTTACTGATCACCCCTTACATATGTGCATTCAAATTTATATTTAACACATTGTTTTGCCAGTAAAACTTACGCAGTTAATATCAAATAGCAAGTGCTGAAAAGTGCCAAAGGAAATGGCACGATATGTGTTTTTCAAAACGAATTTGCAGATGCGCACATGTGATATTGGACACTGCGGCAATAATAAAGTAGGGAAAATCAATCACTGATGAAGATAATGCAGTGGTTGTCATTTAAGAGCTGTTTCAAGCAACCCATAATTTTTGCAGTCAGCTGTCTTCTTTTCTGAATCGTTCGTCTTTTATATCAACGAGTTGGAGTAAACTTTCGAGTTTTCTCTAGTCGAAAATCGGTAAGAGAAATTCGGCAACACGTTTGGATTGTTTGCACCATACCGAATGACTGATAGCATCGGAATGTTACCGTTTTACGGATATAGTAAGATGAGGGATGGGGCAAGGATGGTGACGGGTGAATACCCTAAAACACGCACTCAACTCATTGTTAACGACTACTTCTTCAACCCCAAGTTGTCGCATTCGGCTTCAGATGGATGGCTCCAACCGGACTCGTGCTTCTTCAGAAACTCTCAGCCGTCCCTGATGAGCGCACGCAAAGCAATCGGTTGCGACGCGTGCGCACATATTGCGCTCTCATCGCATCCGTTCCATGGCTCCTCGTTCGCTACTTCGTTATCGGCAGTTTGCTCGTTTTCTCGCTGTATTTGTGGCTTTTTTGCCGTTGATCAGCGAGAATTTCTCCCCTATTCATTGGGCTTTATTTTGTTTTATTTTCTACTATACCATACGGTATAGTAGAAAATGATTATTTTTTCTCAGTAGATAGCACTTTCATTCGCAATAACAATAAAACAATTTAGTTCCATTCGCTTTTTTTGCATAAATTTCGCTATTCCCAGGAAGCAAAAGTTTGCCTACACTTAGTTTGGTTTCGAGGAAATATTGCAAAAGCTCTTCACATTTAATTTGGAGGCAGTTTTTTCAACACTTTCCAACACTTCTCTACAATTTTCATATCCCGTTTATTGTAAACAGTATAAAAAATAGTTTTTTTAATGTTCGCACTATTCCGTTCCGCTAAAAGGTTCAGCTATTCGTTCAATATTTCTCTTTTTTTGAGCCATTAAAATCATCCGTGCCTCACTTTATTCCAATATCCTGAATGCACTAGTTATATTTCTAATAATTTGTATTATATGTACTATCAAAATCTATGAAATTCAATGTGAGCATATCAGCAGTAAAGCGGAATTGAAATGTTCTTCTAGTCAGCTGAGCGTTTTCAGTTCATTTCATCTAAGAAAGACATCTTCCAGTGGTGATTGATGAATAGACACTGCATATAAAAAGTACGGGGGATTTGCGACGATGCTTTTATGGACAGCCGTCATTGCACTCACATATGACGGAGCTTTGTTGTTGCCCACAAAGTGAGCATTTGAAAGCCTATGAGATTATGTTTTCTAACGTCTTATTCTCCTTATAAATATTCTTCATTGTTGTATATGTTATTTCCCTTCCAATATTCTTATGTTAGTGCGGGTTACAACCACAATATATTTTAGTCTTTACGAAGTACTTCACTTCGTTGTTGCCAGGAGTAACAGAATTTGTGAGATAGAAATAGGATAGAGGGGGAGGGGATTAGGACACCTTTCATGATGATGTCAACGGATGAGCGAGAGCTGAAAGTGTTGTTGGTGATGAAATGAGTGCTGGACAAAGTCATCGAATAAAATGCTGGAATGAAGTGACTTTGAAATTTCCGTTTAAAAAACCGACGGGAAAGCAACTTCCTATTAGCATCTCAATTTTGATGTTAGTGTTTTTGTCAAGCTTCATGCTCTTCGCCCGTCACTTTTTCCTGGAGATTCATTACTTACATATATGATTAGCTACACACATTTTTGTTGTTTAAAGTCTATTTTCATTCCATCAAAAACTCTCTAAACAACATTGCCAGGTTGAAGTAGAAAGATCGCTGGATGTCAGTGGGAGGTTATTGTGGAATTACGGAAATGTAAACGACTTGGTAAACGATTTGCGTGCTACATATGTTAGTTGCTTATTCGATATCGCATGAGAGTACGCTTTATTAAAGTGAACAGCACTTTTAGTTTTATTGAGAAAAAACATCGTTTTCGGTTTTATTGAAAAAAATACATCTTCAGTAAATGTGTGTAAACGTTAAGCTTTTTATCAAGAGCAAAAATTCTGGGATCTGAGCTGAGGTAGGAAATTTATCTTCTTTTGACTTGTTAACGGAGGTCGGTGTTAATGTTGAGGGATATGGTAGGGTTGCATAATTCACTGTCTTAATGTATTGCCCTTAAGTTGCTATTTTATCGTCATAAACGCACAGATCACCTTTGCACTGTCAACTTTTTGCATTCTGTAATATCAACAACTTGCCTTCGTTGCATTTATTTATTCATTTATTTATTTATTCAGCATGTTGTACTAGAAAAAGCACATAAATATATTTGAGAGAAATAGAACGATCATAGAGAGACAATAAACGAAAGGAAAACATAAACATAGGTGGACGATCAATGACTAGCATACAAATTACACGAGGAAATTCATGGTGGAAACATGAAAGCAGAGAGCGAGGTGACCACTGCAAGAATATAAGCTGTAGAGAAGTTTAAAAAATCAAATTTGCGATAGAGTGCAAACCAACGTAATCAAAGCAACTTCAACACTGCTTCTACAACATTTTCAACAAGAATGTTTCACATGCATATTATGCAGTAATAAAAGCTATTCAGGACATTGTTTGCCTATCTTCGAAAATATTGTGGATGTTCATTTCTCGCACCTCCACTAATTCGTGCTCTTTATTTGCTTTTGCATAGGAAATATGGATCATTGTTTGTGATATGCAATCACTACTCTTGTCGGTAGTTCGCTGAAGCGAATTTTATGATCGGTTATGTAAATGTTTTTGATTTTCAGATTGAAAGCTGCTATTCCTGAATTCTATCAATTCAGTCGATTTATGAACCCTTTGAACAACATGGAATTTTTATCATAACTTTTAAGTAAAATTAGTATAAAATTCAACCAAACAGTTTGTCAAGCATATTATTCAGTTTTCTTGGAGGTATGACAATGATCCGAAAGTGGCGTATTCTATTGCCAAATTGGCATTCATTTTCTGAGGCCAATGAATATCGTCGAATTGCCTTCATTGAATGTGTGGATGCAGAATCGAGAGCGTGGTGACTACAGCGTATGTGCCACTATACTACTTTCTTGCTCGGATGCAGCTTCAGTTGCACTATATGTGGAAATTTTTTGTGTCGCTTAGCGATATCGAGTCCATCATCGATCTCCTTTAAGAGGGTTGCAGCCAGGAGTGGGGAAGCGCATCAAGAAGACTGGCACCATTTGCAGTTTGCTTAGTTCACAAAACCGACCTGTTGCGTAGATGTTCAGAAAAGAATGGGGACCACATCCTAAATCTACATTGACCTACCCACCTAATCGGTTGATAGTGCCCATGATTTCATCCGCCGACCGTGCATATTTCATGCCATATTTAAATTTCCACAATTTTTGTCAAACCTGATCAATTGAGGTTAAATTCGGTCAGCGATTATCAATGTGGTATAATTTATACCACCCGATATTTGTTGTCAGCTGTAATTACGGGAAAAAAAGATATACGCGTGCATACGCGCTGAAATGATGTGCCACATTCGTTTTTTGCGAAACTTTACCGAGAAAAACACACGAAATACTTCCAAAAATCTATCAGAATTTTCAATCCGATACTTATGAATGTTTTTTTACACAAAGGGCGAAGCAGTAATCGTCGAAAATTCGCTGACTGGCACCCTCTAAATTCCCTTTCTTTTTTATCTCATCGGAAATATCAATGCTGTTTTTCACTGCGACATTTTTATTCTTCACTGTCATCACTCTCAACTTTTTTCCATTTGCACAAGTAGTCTACTCGAACAATTCGATTTTTTCGTCTGTTTTTTTCTTTGCAATAAAAAAAGTTTCTTCAGTGCTGCCCATATTCTCATCATGTTGCAAAACTACAATTGAATAAGGCGATGAGGCGCAGAACGCTGCTCAGAGAGTGTGGCGTTGTCCGATGGTGTGCGTCCGTCCTCCATCAATTCACTCCCATTCTCGTCTCAAGAACTTTGCTTCAATGCCCTTCTTTCCCATGGTGGCCGACATTTGCGCTTCGTTAGATTTTCGTTAGATATTCTGAACACTCGTTTCGCTGTCTTTATCGTATATTGCCCATTAGAAGCTTAAATGCATTTTGCATTTTTCGTTTAACACGGGTCGGTTTACAGGTAAGCGTATCTCTTAATGTAAAGCGTGTTTTTCTGCATATTTTATTTCTTGCTGATAATATCATGCTTCCTCACTTGTTATTCGTCCATTTAATTATATAGAAGTAGCTTTACTGCAAATAATTGGTTTGGTATTTCTGAAAGTGGTAAATGTTCGGGTTCTTGATGTAATATTTGCTCTTTATTTGTTAGTTGTTGGATTGTTTATTATTATATTTAATATCCAGAATGACGTCATACTAGAATTGTTTATTTTGCTTAATTCTACAATAATTTTTGTTTGTTTGATTGCTTATGTTCTAATTTTTGCTTACTTTATTAATTTATTTTACGTCATAGAATTATTTACGTTTACGTCATAGAACTTACGTCATAGAGCAATTTTACGTCAATTTTACGTCATATTTTACGTCATATCTAATTTTTTATACGTCATAGAATTATTAATTCTTACTTTATTAATTTCTGCTTACTTTATTACATTATATTTTTTGTTTATTGATTTATATTTGCAATTAAAATGTAGTATTTAATAGTCAAACGTGTTCACTGGATACGGTTCATTCGAAATCAATTCTCAGTTTTGATTTGTTCATTCAATAGATTAAAGCAAGAATATGAGATAATGTGAGATGGAACGATTGCAGATTGGTGTGCGCTTACCGCTTTACACTCTTTCAGCGATGCGCTCCTTCCGCTCAGATGTTTGTTTCTTCGATTTCTTGCTCACTGCTATCTTTCTATGTTTTCATTTCGTTGATAAATTCCCACAACGTTTAAATGTCTTTAACACTTTATTTCGCTAATTTTTATGTTTTTTTTATTATTACGAATGTTATAAGAGTTGTTATAGTTTTTTTTCAAATATTTCAATATTTTATTCTATAAATATATGTTTTCTCATCGCTGCTTATTATTGCTTCAATCGCTTTTCTACGTGCAAGAAAGGAGGAATGGAACTGACGAAACCATTTCATTTTTACATATATTTTTCTATTAAACAAGTATTGTATTAAACTAGAAAACACAGTAAGCATACTAAACTAAATGTGTATAAATATGTACTTGCCTACATTTGCAGGTGTGTCAGTTTGTTCTATCTATGCTTTTTGTGTTTACTTTGCTGTTATGATAATCATGTCTTTGGAATAATATTCGGCGCTATGCAAAAACTGTTTGGTATTATGAATTTTTCAATAATCCATTCTCATTAAAACATTTATCAGTTTTGAATGATTTGAAATTAATGTGCGGATTGAACTCGAAGTAGACATTCGATAAAGCAATGTAGTGATTAAATTTTTTACGATATTTCAATGTGACGACAGCGCTTATCGCTATAGAGCTGTATTGCTAAATAGCACTCAGTCGATTGCTTCAATCTAGTCACACCCATCGGCTCGTTCTCTATCCACCTTTTTTGCTACTCGTTCCATCTCTCAACAGTATTTTTATTGAAAATGCTTTAAGCAAAGCTTGAGAAAATTGGAAATGAAGAGATAATATCAGTATTCTGAGGGAACTTTTAACTTAATATTTTACTGATTTTTTATTAAAATTTTCTCTAATAATTAATTCAACTTCAATTTAATTTAGCTTGAATTTAATGAGATAGTTGAATTTGGAGGATGGCAATTTGAAAATGTTTTAATTAAGGAGCAATTGAGTGAATTCCACTTTCTTTAGAAGTTTTAAATCACCTGAGTCTTATTTTTACATTTAAATTTAAATTCCCACTTTAATTTTCGAAATATTCGCTTTAATTTTATTTTTGAAATAAAAGTATTGAAATATTGATACTCAATTTAGGACTTTCTTCTGGATTTTCTAATATTTGAATAATTTTTTAGATGTAATGACTGAGCTTCACGAGCTTCACATTAGTGCATATTCTTTTTTTAATTGTATTCAAACCATTTATCCTTATTTCTTTAGCTTTCGATGTGTCTCTTCGTTGCAGAATTTCTATTCTTCAGTCACTTCTCTTCTTGTTCATTAGTGGGGAAGCAATTATTTTTTTGCAAACTGCCAAATGCTCAATGCTTTTTTTTCTTCGCTCTATCGTTTTTTCTTCTCTTTTTTTTTGCATTTAAATCGACTAAATTTTATTGCTTTCTTTATTGGCCAAATTTTATCGTCTTCAAAGTGGCCATATATCATCATTTCTTTTATTGTTCAAATTTGTTCTCTCATACAATTTGCTTATTTTTTTCATTATATTATCTTATGAAGCAATGCGACACTTTATGTTATTGCTTTTGAAGCAACGCAATGCTTTATATTATTGCTTATGAAGCAACGCAATGCTTTATAATATTGCTTATGAAGCAATGCAATATTTTTAAGCAATTTACAATTGTGATCTTTGAATTTCTTATCAAGGACACTAGCGGGGTTGAAACTATTTTACTTGCTACTGCGCTTATAACAAAACACTTCAAACTAGGCTCTAATGCTCTTTAGATTTACATTTAGCGGAATATATAACGTTGGAAATATGCAAAATAAAATGAAACAATCAAAACTGAAAAAGAAAACATCATAAACATTGATATTTGATAAGCAAAAGGATTTGATAAAATAATAAAGAAATATTTTATTCAAATTGAGTTATTAATTATTTGGCTGCAATAACTCATATTTGCAATATGTTATAAATGCTTATAGCATTTTACTTGGCTTTTGTTTTCTCTTTTTTTTCAATGTCAGTTTTTACAACTGATATCTTAGAGGTTTTCTTCATGCAGATTGCATTCATCATTCGATTCTTTGCAATGATAAAAAGAAATACTTTAATTCAAGATTCATCCTTCTGGCACATAAAACATTTAGCATAATTTCATGCATTCTTTTCGAAAAGAACATAATTAAGTTGTTATTGATAAGATATGATAGAATTGTTCTAGGAATAAATCCATATTTAAATATTTTCGTTGTTTGTTATTATAATAATTTAAACTCGGAAACAAAAATCTACATCTAATCAAATCTTCAAAGTTAATCATTGTATTACTACCAGTACATTTTTCTGAAACATAACTTCAAATGTATATAGAAATCCATTTGCAAAATATGAAATTCTTGTGAATGTATTTTTTTAAAGCAATTCATCGCTATTGGCATTCATCATAATTGCTTTGGACTGAAATTTCACTTTGGCAGTTGCCTTTGCACCGTTTGATTTCAACGTCTTAATCTTGAAGTTATTCGATGAAAAAATTTGATTTAAACTGCATTGATACTGTCACATCACCAGACTGTTGATTACAGTTAAGCATATGCGAGTAGATCTTAGGATATTTTTTATGTTCTTAATTAAATGTGGACTAATCTCATGAATGTTCTGCTTGGGAAGTGCTTCTTTATTTGAATTTTGTATTGTTATTGCATTTTTATTGCTTTAGCAAATAGAAGACAGGTTGCTACCATAAATAAATCAGATGTAGCGCTCTATTTTCAATTTATAGAGGAATAGAATGCTTATAAGAGGTATTGCTGTATTATTTTATTGTCGATATTGAACAATGCTATAAGATAGTCCGACATCAGTCTGAAAGATCCTCAAAAATACTTCCTTAACGACAATTTCGAATTGTGTTTGTTGCATCCGTGAAGCCTTGCAATAAAAGGATTATGGGCAGTCTAGCAGTGCTATCACATTCGTTGTTCGGTTTAATTGGATTCATTATTTGAGTGATGATGTCGTATCCTTCGATGCTTTGCCCCACTCTTGCGTCATTCACAGATAATGCCATTAGGTGACGCAAATTAGTAAATGCATCTTTGCCTGAACGGTATTATTATATCGCCAACGCTAGAGAGATAATCATCCACCAGAAAACGCAATAAGATAGCTAATTCACATGGAGTTGATCTTTTGCTTTTGATTTGTTAGAGCTATAACATTAGTGAGTTAGAGCACCGACAATAATTCGTAGGATTAAAGCCTTTTATATTCTCTTTAATGCATGATGTCTCGAGTGAATTTTGAGAGGAAGTTCTTATAGGAATTGCGTTTATGTGCACCACCTTTTTCCACTTTATAACTACAGAGCTTATTTTGGCGTCTTTTTGTCGGGCGCATGTATTTCCGTGTCTGCCTATTTGTCCTTATGTTATTTTCAATCTCAAAATCATTAGTGTCTTGCCACAAAGTTGATTTAATACGTCTAAAAATTTGTTTGCATTTCCGGAACATAGGACTTGCACATTAAGCCGATCGGATCATGAAAATACTGATTTTGTTTGGAAAGTTTCTACGAACGGTCGGGTCAATTTGTTGATAATTTATGAAACTGCTTGATCCGTTAAGTGGAATTGCAGAAGCACATATCTAACGTAACAGTTTCTCTGATAAAGTTCTCCATTTACCTTTTATTTCGATGCAGTTTGCTAATTAGTAGTGTTTTTTACTCATGTTATCCATTATGTACATTTCTCACTGCCTACAAATTTCTGCTCAATATCGTTGAATAGAAATGAAGGTCATTTTGAGAAGTCTGTCTCGATCGCTGAGTGAAATAGTCGAAGAACGCAAACATGCCAATAGGGCGACACCATTGGACTGCCTTTTATAGCGATATTCGGTTTCAAATTAAACTCACAGAGTCGAGAAATTGGCACTTTTTCGTCAGCCAATAACAACGCCTCTAACGTCACTTGTTTCTATTCGTGTTTGTAATTTCACGCATCACCGGAATGTTGTTTGTGTCACCGTTGCTGTGGTGTGCTCCTAAAGTAGCTTATGCATATGCATACCGCCCACAGTTCTTATTTTCTCAATGAGTCGAAGCCGTCCGCTACATTGTTTTTTGGTCTTTTATTCAAAATAATAAGAAAAGCAGAAGATGATGCCATTTTGCTTATAAAAAGATGTTTCGTATAAGAACCCTATTTACACAAGAAGCGTGACCACTCGCATTTGCTTCCACCTAAACAGCTTGTGAGAGCTAGCTTATAGTAAGCGATAGTGTTGAAACGTTGCAGGCGAGATTTAGAGCGCTGAGTTCAATGCTTGCAAGCTGCACGGATATCAGCATTGCTTTATTTATACATTGCGCATTTTCATGAGGATTTCATGAGATAGTTTTGTGCAGAACTTTTTCAAGAAGGCTTCAGAAGGTGATGGAGCCATTGATGTAATAGTTCAAGAGAAGCGACACCCAAAACGCTAAATTGAGAGCAATTCTATCTTTGAAAATTTTCATGGAACTTCCATTATGTACGAGAAACTATTAAGAAAAAACAATGCAATTTGTTTCTGTTATATAAATCTTTTTCAAAATATCTTTTATTCGCTATAATTTTCATGAATTTAACACCCCACTGCTATACGCCTCCTCTCCTTTCCCGATTCTCCATTTTTTGCGTCGAAGTAATGGCAGCTATTCTTCACATCTCCACATTCACCGTCTCTTTATTGGGCGTCTATTGCATTCATTGCTTGCAATCCAAATTGTTTGCTTATTGCACATTGCAACCCTTATAAATAACACAGAATATGGTCATATATGGCACAAATAACGACACAATTAAAGTTGCAATCACTGGCCTTTGCAAGCATGAAACTGCCTCGATTTGTCTGACAAATTACCGTTCTAGTGTATGGAAAATGCAAATGAAGAGAGAATTTTAATATCTCCATTCAGACGATGATTAAGTTGAAATTGAGCTGAATTCCTTCACCTTAAGCATGCAGGTTAACTATACTTCAACAAATGTTTTAAACGTTGAAACATGATCAATTTAAGTGAATGAAGTGCAAGAGATAAATAGTATTTGCAACATCTGTAGTCATCGTGCACTAAAAACATTTTGCCTTGAAATTCGCTTAAGTTCAGCAGGTGAGGCAAACTGGAAAGGCAATAGAGTCAGCGTGCTTCTGTGTCTTCTACCGGCGATGATGAAATGAGCTCCTTCCTTTTTCGATCATTTCCACCACATTCGGACAGAAGCCACCATTCTATCACCAGTTTTTTTCTTTTTTGAAATGATGTGATCACACTTTTCTTTGCTTTTTTTGAAATGCCCTTCTGAAATTCTCAGATGCCCAATAGGTGAAAGCGAAAGAGTAATTACACACAGTTGTTTGTTGTTATGTTTATATTGGTGGTTCAGAGTTGATGCAGTTTTAGCGTCATCTGTTGAGAGCTAGCGAACAATAATTGAACCAAGGGCTTCGAAGGAAGTTTTAATATAGTTGAATAAAATGACCTCATATTTTTGATTAGCAGCAAACTTTCATTATAACCAAATTTAAAATTCACAGGTAATATCAAGAAGATTCATCCATCAAAAATAGACAGCGGGGTGCATGAGCATGAGTGTCGCAGTGTAAGGAACGAGGAAAGATTCATGTAGAAACATTGAGAAGTGGAGACTTTAAATGGAAGGTAATAAATAAAGATGGATTCCCTTCGCATTTCTAATTTCTTTCTTCTGTATCAATTAATTTGCTCCATGTTAAAGAATTATAAAATCGCCGAAATGTTCCACGGCTTAAAAATTATTTTCTCTTTCGCATTATCTAGTTTATTTATCTTCAAGAAGCACATTCATAAATCATGTGATTGAATTCAGAACAGAGTGTCGAGAATGAAAGTAGGTTAATAGTTAAACCATAGCGTTTTCAAACGGATTCTTTGCGCTATAAGGCTGCATTTTTCATTTTCAATAGTGTTTTACCCCGATGTGTTTGAATTTCGTCGCAAATATCCACCTATTTGCCAGTTCTTCAATTACCCAAGTTTGCGGTGCTTGGCTTTAATTAAGGTTTTTCTTGAACGAAGATGTAAGTAAGAGTGACCTTAAATAGGAGTTCAACATCTTGATGAATTCACAAAGAGTATGCGATAGTGGTCTCATCTATGACAAAATCTGTGTCACTGTTCGGAAAATCCCTCTGCCTACCTCTTCCCTGCGTATAAAGTGACTCGTAATCTTTTCAAAAATGGGCTGATTCAATTGAAAATTGACAAATTAGGGAGTGAATTGAAAGTTAAAAGTAGCATATGGAAATTTATTGCAGCATTCCTCACGAAGCTGTATGTCCGTCAGAATATTTGAGATGTCTCGCTACTGCAACTCATATGTTTCCAGCGGCTTATGAGACATAAAAGCTGTTCAACTTTTTCATAGGAAAGTAAAAAAGAGTCCAGAGGAAAGCATCAATGAACTTCATGTGAGCCAGAGCACTTGCGAAAAGGAGATGCGAGACGGAGGGAGAAAATATGTGAGAGAACGATGGCGCATAACTCTCAACCGTGGGACCTGTCATATTGTCTCATGTATGCGATCATATAAATCCAAAATTCATCTTTTATGTGCAGTAACTGTGATTTCAAAGAGTTGATAATTTGAAAAACATCATATGTCAAAAGTGACTTCATTTTCTCCAAAACGAAATACTTGTTGGATGCTCGAAGTTATCTTCATTAAAAGCGATAGAATTACTCTGTTCTCCTCATCCTCATTACCTTCTCTTCTCAATAGGGTTCATTGATGAGAGATAATCAAAGTTGATATCGTTTTGCAATGGCTATTGCTGACACCGGCCACAGCCTTCAGGCTCCCATTGCAATTTTCCTGTAGCTTTCTACTGGGTTAGCACAAGCAGCACTGAGGAGGTCTACAAAAGCGGTGAATTGTTGATACGGTGACCCCTTGCCTTCTTATATAGGTGGCCGAGTATTGCTTTGGATGTTACTCCTTCATAGCGTCACTGAATTATTCGCACTGGTGTACCAGAATTATGTTCACGTATCAAGTCAAGAAAGCCATATTTCGTTAAGGAACAATATCCGCATAACAGTTAGCGTTGTTCAGCGATGTGTTCCACCTTATTTTTGCCCTTCATAATGAGGGACACATCTTTCTGCACAACCATAACATTGTCAGCCCTACTTGGCACGTACTATTCGGATACACTGCTTTCCTTGATCTCAACCATATCAGGGACTCTGGTTACGGGAGTTTTATGAGACCACCGGTACAGCAACTCAATGCGTTCGATTTGGATTCTTCGAATATTCATTCGTTGCTAACGTGCATCTCGATGTTATAGTGAGCGGCTCTTCCCGCTAAAATACGATTCTATTCCCGCATCCTAGGTGCATTTGCCTGAGGTAACAAACCATCTTGCATGTTGGCGCACTTCAGCTTACAAGTTCTTTAGTACTCTCGGTTGGTAGCGCATCATCCGTCGCCGTCATCGCGCCCAAAAATCGTGGACTTCCTATTTTGCTGAAGTATAAAACAATTACGGCGTCCACTATTTATATATGCCCACTGAATGCGCCATGTTCATCTCAGATTCCTTGCACGAACAAACACTTGTCTCTACATCAAGTGTGGCCTCAAGTCGACATACCCACTACGGCAGAAGCCACTACGAAGACCCTAGGCAAATCTTCGACTCTGGTAACTCTCATCTGCAGAGAAATTGCGAATAAAAGATGAATTTTCGATTCATACGGTTGCATTTGTATGATGTGCAGTGGTGCATTTCACGGTTGAAAGCTGTGCGGCATCTCGCTTGCTCGTATATGCTCCTCTCTCTTCGTTTGTCATCTCCTTTTTTTGCCAGTTCCACGACTCTTCCACTTCATTAACATTTTTGAAGCAGTTTTCCACTCTTCTTGCACGGAAACGTTAACCAATTTACAGGTTTTTACTTTTACCGAAAAGTACATAAGATGCCCGATTGAATGGTTTCTCGAATATTTCACTACTTAATTGTATATCCGGTAATAAATTTTCAAGTGATACATTAGTGCAGCTTAAATATGCTATTTGTTTTACAAATGCGCTATTATTCTCTATTCTCTTACAATACGATTCTTTATTTTTCAATCCTATGAGCTGTACTACAGAAAGCTTTTTTCCGAATATTGCCAAATAAGTTTCATCTCAAATGACCGGTCGCTTAAATGCGATTCACTTTTCATGTCGACGAACTTTTTATGTGGGCGCGTAAAATTTCATCCCTTTTCATCTTTTTCGCTCACTATTAACGAAAATAACATTGATTTGTGTCGATCGAGCTGCCCACGTCAGAGAGTTGATACACGTGAAAGACTGTGTTTCGTACACATGACACGAATGGATCGGTAGTGCAGGTCAAAAACGACGTTTGCCAGTGCAGAGGGCAAAAAAAACGGGAGTGGAACTTTTGTTGTCTATAAGCACTATTTCGATAAGAAGTGTTATTTTCGTCCTACAGAATAATGTGAAAATTTCCCACACAGTGAAAATTTCCCACACAAATTTTCCAGTGAAAATTTCCCACATATATCATTTTGGCACTTATTCAGTAAATCGAATTTTATGAGCTAGTGGATTGAAAAAGTATATTGCCGTTGTTTGAGATTTTCAAATAAGATCATTGGAAGTTGGATGATCCTTTGAAAGTCGTTTTCCACGTGGTTAGTTGCGAAGTAATTGGAATCATTCAGGTTTCATAGTCAGCGAGCTGAGAGTCAAAAACGAGTTCAGAGGTGCATTTCATAGCTGCAAATTTATTTATTGCGGATGCCGATACATATGAACTTTCCGCTTGTGGATGTTTTTCAGATATGAACTAGAAGGGGAAGAAGGGAAGGGTTGAATACGTCTGGAACGCTATGAATTATCCTTCTCCGATGCGATTCGCACTGTTCAATAATATATTTAATGTTTCATTTGTAAAATATTTAATGCTGGAGTTGCTTGATTCATTGGTGGTGACATTTAGCATTGTTTGTGTACTAATTAATCATTGAGTATTCAAGAGCTAGTTTTGTGGGGTACTCTCATTTTTTAATAAAAGCAGCTTATGAATGATCTCTTGGAATGGCGCTTGTTCATGTATTGCAAGAGTAGCTGTGAACTTGGAATTCAGTTATAAGTATAGATGGGTGTTTCAAGAAGAAACTACAGACTGACGATATCGCAAGTAAACTATTTAGAAATGTGACATTGTTCGTATCTGCGACATTAGGTCTCACAGCCAACTAAACCCACAAAGTATTTTATGCCTCATTGTTGACAATTATTTTCAGTACATTTACGTATCCATATGTAATTTTGAGTATTAATTGAAGATAAATATCTCCATACCACATCTTCTGAAGTTTTCAAACTCTGCTTCGGTAATTTTCTAGCTCATAACCATCTTCTGTTCATGAAGGGCGATTGGTGTGAAATTTATAAGTCACCTGTTGCATTCTGGTTTGACGAAGATGTTGACCGATTGTTTTCATTGGTTAAATCGCGTGAGCACGTTTCATGCTGACTCATTCTCTCGTTAGTCAACAACAATTCATGCCTGGTTGATTTAGTGATGATCATAGAAAACTACTCTATGTATATACGATCGTGAAGATTTCTGGCTGATAGGCGATTGCATCGATTACATTATTATTAGGCTATTTCATGTTTTTATATCTTTCAATGTTCTATGAAAATTTCAGATATCTTTTGTAAAACTTCTTTCTTATTTGATAAAAAATTATTGGAAAATTCTCAACGGATATATTTCTTTTAGTACTTCTAATCGTTTACTTCACTAATAATTTAAGAAATCTACGTTATAAACATTTAATACTTCTGCTTCTGCACTATACGGCTTAGCTCATACTTCTATGGATAACACTAAGTATTTACAGTGAAATTCAATGAACCTTTGCGTTATGTTTGGAAGCGAGCGAATCGTTTTCGTATCGCTGTGTTGTTTACCTTCCGCATTCATTCGTCAACGTTGCTCACGATTAATCAACAATTCTCACTTTATTCTCACTTTGCTTTCGTTCACAAAGCCAATAATCAATTTATATATCATCAAATCACTTCGATTATGATCTCCTAAGTAGTATCTTTGTGGAATTGATCTTTGGTCGTTGTTAGATCAACACTGCTCATATAATATCGGTACGTATGAGTTTATTGTATGTCACATGTGAGAGAAAAACACAGGGGCCATTCAGCACCCCCTTGCCTCTTCCCTTCCCTCCCTCCTCTCTCCCATCCCCCTTCTAACCCTCTTCCACACAAACCTGTGGGCAAACGACTGGAACGTTTGTGTTTGCATTGAGCGAAACACTAGTGATTGATAAAATGAGCCTGATTCATCATTACCTCAGTGGATCTATAGTGCTCTCGACAATAGTAGTTGAGACGCTTGTTATGAATGTATTAGCACGGATCGTATCATCCTACTGATTAAATTTGGTTCGTGCAAACGTGCAATGCAGAAAAATATAAATCAATGGTGTGCAGCTTGGCGTGCGATGCAAACATCTTTGCTACTTACACAAAATCTAGAGTTTACGAGGCCCAATTCGTGGGTCTCGGCGATATTTTGCAGCTATGGAACGATGGTGACTTTGTTCCCCGTCACTTTGCCAAGCGATTTCTTCGGACCACAGGGGTCGGCCACGGAAACGAAGACAAAATCATAGCGGGTTTGCCTTACCAAGATTACTGGATGGGAAAACTGGTTAAAGACATTAAAAGGTGTACCAACCGGTTCCCGGCAAGTGTACTGCGAATCTATATAGGCTCCGTCCTGCCGAGTTTCCATAAATAAGTCTTGGATGATCTGCATGCATTCATTCCACAGGGAACGCTCGCAGCAGCTGTATGAGTCACCATGACGGGGGAGGGGGATAT
The DNA here is from genome assembly GCA_006503575.1 of Baylisascaris schroederi. Taxonomy (NCBI): domain Eukaryota; kingdom Metazoa; phylum Nematoda; class Chromadorea; order Rhabditida; family Ascarididae; genus Baylisascaris; species Baylisascaris schroederi. The sequence goes on from QEWY01001009.1 coordinate 598,039, forward strand.
TTTCTCCCTGCGAAGCAGTCATTTCATCATAGGAGGAACAGTAGCTGTAGGCAAACCCTGTGCACACTGCTGTTATTGGAATTTTTTTTAATGGTTTTGTTAAGCGTTCTTAACACAGCTCAATATAAACCAACGATCTTCATTTTTCTTTAGGATTTTAATAAATCCTTTGATGAATGAAAATCATCTATAACGCATCCACATTGCGAAATCTGCAAACTTTAGGATTCTCCAGTATCGCTCTAAAAAAATAAGCAAATGTGTGAATGATCATGATTCATTGCTGAACCCGAATTCTGCTTAATAATATAAACTGCAAAATTACGGTAACAGACCCTAGAAATTGGTTTACCCGAATCCACAGTGGTATACAGATTCAATCGCCAGTAAGCCTTTATCGATAAACGCTATGTTTAAGTGTACAATTTTCCTTGCATTGGCATCGTTCAGGGTAAAAAGAAAACACTAGAATATCATGTGAATATTTTTGTTTTTAGAGCCACCACTAGCACTGTGGATAGGCCACAGAGGGGAACAGTGGATCGACTTATGTTCTTCAAGACATATCTGATGTGCACTTTGTTGTTTTTAATCGGCCCCCAACTCTTAAAGTGCACAACTTTTTACCGATATTTTTTGCCGTGATTGAGGTAAAAAATCGCTTCTAAAATGTGGTAAATCTGCTGTCGATTTTCATCACAATAAACACCGTATTCATCCATGACTAGGGGTAATACGCCATTTCTTAAGGACCGAAAAAGTCTCTGTGGCAATTTTGCACTTTGTAAAATGCGGTAAAAACCGGTGGAAAAATTTCCAAGAGCGCACTAAGTTGGAAAACTGCGATTTGATGCAGTACAAGCGATTATTGCATGAGGCACTTTGTTTCAGAGAAAACTTTATGTTGTTTATGATGTGTGACAAAAATTGCCATTTCGTTAGCAAGTGCGCGACAGCAGCGCCTTTTTTGTTCGAGTTGCACGAATGAATTTTTCAGTGTATTTATTATGAATGCAAAAGTCTGCGCAAAAATATTTTAAAATGTATGAGAATTGTTTATTGCTTGATAGAAGATGATGTGATTCGAATTGAGCATACCCACTGGATTTGTCTATCCAGGTTCTAGTTTCACCTCCGATAGCGTGTATTTAACTCACTTTCTCATTGTTTAGTTTTCCAGTCTGAACGAACAGATAGATTTGCATGCATCTTTATATTTGTACGTATGTGTGTATCCATCCATTCACTAATTTCAGCATGAAAGCCATTGCAGCTAGAATTATAGAATTCGATGAGTCTATTCTATGGCTTGAAGACTTTAATTCTTAAAAATTGTGTTTCCAATTTGCCTGCATTTCATGATTTGTTTGGTTGCATTTTATATGCAGTCAGATCGGTTACTCTTTTTAAAAGGCGATATGAGCAGTCAATTATGTTGAAACATGAGTGCACTATTGTGCATTGCTCTTCTTGACGCCTACGATACTGCATAGCCCTAGGAGTAGGGATTTTAGAAACGCATAACACGTCACTCCATTCGGCGCTCTTTTCCATTTGCATAAATAAAATTTTTCCTTGGTCTTGTGAGCCGTTAATAATCGCAGATAAGCAAAGATAACGCAAATAGTCAGCATGTTCATTCCTTTCGTTAGTATCAAACTTATATTTTGCTTTTTACAATGGTTATCAAATTTTCAATTGTGACACAATTATTGTGAAATTAAGAAGAAAAATTTCCCGAAATATTTCAGTACTGAGGAAAAAGATAACGATTGAAATTTATGTTCAATAAAAGTGTTGTAAATTGAAATCTACGCACTCTAGATAGTGGAGGTATGAGTGTGCATGTGATAAAGCGATTTTTTTTTTCTGTTAGGAACAGCAATTCAGATGTTTTCACTCGCTTGTAAAGTATATGTTTGTTAGTATCGTTGTGGAAAAAAATTATGAAGACCTAGAATCATCTCTGTGGACAAAATATGAAATTTTTAAATTTTTTCATTCTCAGATAGAAAAATATGAAAAAAGGATATAAGGAATATGAAAATTTAGAACTATGAAAAAAAATTGAATTTTGGAAGTGAGGATTGTAAACCCCAATTTAAAGATCGAGCCTTTTCATAAATGTGTGAAATCGAAGGTCAGAGACGAAAACCTGGTTTAACTTTATTAGCTATATATTAAACGCACATATGTTTAAATAATATGCATGTTTTTTGAGCACATTTATATTCCGCTTCTTATATGCTGCAGTTGATATTTTTCACTCAACTACTCTCATTTAGTCATTTTTCACGTCATTCTCGCATATGAATAACATGCGATCTGTGATGACTACCAGAAACAGAGAGAACTTTTCAGGTTGTATGCGTCAGAGAGAAGCACCTGTTTCGTGTGTGTTTTTAGTGATGGCGTCGAGTGGGAAGAACACTTGCATCAAGGCAGTAATGATGCATCTTTTCAGTTTTACTTCAACACAATGCACTGCGGAGTTTTCTTATGCGTTTTAACTACCGTTTTAGTGTCTTCTTTTATTTTGAGTTCAAAGTTAATAACTTGAATATTTATTTGTTTATTTATTTGTTTATTTGTTTATCTATTTATTTATTTGTTCGTTTATTTGTTTTTTTACTAGTGTATTTGTTTATTTACTTATTCACTCACTCATTTATTCCACTTTCAGCATAAAAATTAGTGTTTCTTCTCACAATCTGAGTTTGCAACATGTGTTTTATATCATTTCATGAATCTCTAAATTTGTTCTAAATTTTAGTGGATTGCTGTTTTGAACGTTCCAATTAATTTTCATTACTGAATCATTTACAGTATTATCAATTCAAAATATGTCGCATACTTTTTGATAGATACACTTCAATTTTTTGATTAATTTTGTGTAAATATTTGCTCTTTTTTTTCCCTTAATTTTTTGCGATCCTTTGCAACATATTCTCTTATCACAACGCTCCTCTCCACATATCGATTTATCCTTTTTCCTCTTGTGCCCACATTTGAGGGATACTTCATAATGACTTTATGAAGAGGCGAAATCGGTCATAAATAAACAAACTTTATCCACTTCGATGCGCTTACATATTTTTTCCACTCTCAAGTTATTACCATTCTGCTTCACTAGCAATCACTCGAAAGGCCACATGTATCAAATGATGGAGCCAAAGTGATCTGTGCTGGTACCATAGTTTCTTTCCGCAACAATAATCTTTAGGTGCCTGATAATTTCTTGGCGTTTTTACTGCTCTTTTCTAATGAACACAAGTATTTGATTTTCGTATTCGAATGCTCTATTCTATAATGTTTGCTAATTTAGAGAAATAAAATATAAGCTTTTATACACGATAAAAATATATTTTATGTGAGGAAGACCTTTTTGGCGGATTCATCTGGTTCACTTCAGTATGTCAAATCTTTGAGAGTCGATGCTCGACATCTTCATGTTACCTTCATTATGAACACCAAAAACGTATATTGTGCCTCTTCCTTTGTGAATCCTCTGTTTATTTTCCATTAAAGCTGCAGAATTGGGGCAAAAATATTGTGGAATCAAGTGCTATACCACAACCTACATGTCCATTGCTTGTTATTACCACTGTTTCGAAGACAGTCATTTGAAATGCTTTTGCAAGCTTCGAGGGAGAAAAGGGGTCGTATTGGCCACCTTGATTTTATCGCTTTTTTTGGGTGGCAGATAAATTATATGAATGAAGTTAGGGTATGAGATAATGATTGAGGTTTTTCGAGCAAGGAAGCCGAACTCTTTACCCTTTTTATCTTGATTATGATTTGGCAAATAAACTTCTCAACTGATTTTGCTTAATCTCTTTATTGTTATAAAAATTGCGTAGTTCTAAAAACATTTTGGTGAGTTTGTTTCGTTAAGTGATCGGAGATTGAAATCTAGTTAATTTAGCAAAAATTTGTTCGTTACGAGTATCGACTTTCGAAATACTCGTTTTTCTGTCAATAACCGTCTCCTATATGCGATGGCAGGTAAAGAACACCTATGCGGTTGCTATATAGAGGCTTGCGATACGATACTTTGCAAACGTTTCATTCCATCCAATCTAATGAATCTATTGGCTTGCGTTTCTCACGATGAAGTGATGAAATGCGAAATGCGATTTCTTGTTACCTCTAAGAGTATTAATACCGCACCCAACCTCAATCGAGGAAGAATATTTTTGATAAATCGTCTCTGAATATAAGAGTAATATTGCATTTGGCGTCAGATAAAGATATAATCGGATATGAATAAGAGTATATAGCGTAGGTCTTTTCTAAACATAAAGTACCTATTAGTTATTTCACGCAGTCCATTTTACCTATCGCAGTTTGAAATTCTGTAACGCGTCTGAGGCGTTCATATTTTTCACGTTGTTGTTGCAATATACATCTTATTTACAACTTATCGCTTAATTCATATCACAGCGCAAACTTTCACTCCCGTTCAGTTGTTATCTTTATTAGATACAACTGAGTAGTGCGGTCGACTTTCCTCACTTCCAAACGCCCTTGTAAGAAGGAGAAAAGGGAATCCAACTGCATTATTCATCGGTTATTGCGAAAAATGTTTGAGACAATTTCTTGGGATTTATAAATTGTCTGGCTTCCCTAATAAAGTACTTTACAGATATAATTACTTTTTATATCTAAACGATTATTATGCATTAGGCTATATTTTAGCATAAGTAATTGCAGCCATGAGAAGCATTTTTGAAATACGCTAAGAAAAGCAACATTTCTTGCATGTGTTGAATAGTGCAAACTAGAGAAACACGAGCGATTATGAAAATATGAGATAGAAATAAACGTGGCGATTAGTGTTTGCGTGAGGCAGTAGGTGAACGATGGTGAAAGAGCAGGTGAGAGAGCATTCTCAAAAATGATCGTACTTAGGGAAAGGCGTGGCATTTTCTCTTCCTCTCTCTCTCATTTTGGGGATTTTTTTAGTTTCGTTTAGCATTGAACGAAGTGAGTGCCATTCGATGAGACACAATTGTATGCATTGTGTTTGCGTAACGATGGTGCAATGCAATCGTCGCGTCATGGTCTGCATGAATTCTTCCGGATTCTGTTGAATTCGATTGCGTCGACGGTAAAGGAATCGACTGGCGGTCGTTCATCTTCTGCTTCCCTATTCAAGAAAGAACGCAGGCACTTCCGCTAATAAATAGTGCTATTTATGTACACTATCATAGTTCACCTAAGACGTGAGCATCCGGCTATATAGTCGAAGCTTTATACGGATTTAATCTCATCTAGAGGCTTCCTGCTCGTTCGTATATTTATTCGCTTCCATCTTAAAACATTCCCGACCGGAAGCAATTCCATCGTAGTGAATGAACGTTTTCGTCGAGCAGAATTCATAACGAAACCGTCAGTTACTTTGGTGATCCGAGTGGCACTGTGTATTCTATTTTCCCATTGGTGCAATCTTTGTCATAGCACCGCCGGAAGTGAAATTCATCTGATTGAAAAACCGTGTTCGCGTTAGTCACCTTCTGTGTTTGAACAGTTGTGTGGTTTACTTCACACAACTCCAATTACGATCCACACATCGCCTCGTATTTTACAACTATGGTCGAGTATGTTTCAGGTACAAATTCTAAGATTTCCCATATTCAAATATTCAAACATTTATTGGAAGGGATTCGATTATTCTATCGTTTCATTGCATAGTGGAGAATTAGGAAAGCGAATTGAGAATAAGCAGCCCAGCGCTTTGCTTACTTATTTGTTAAGAATACCATCGTCATTTATAAAACTGCATTGCTCGAAAGATGCATACAGGAGTGACGTTTACCTGCTTTTAAAAAATGATATCCTTTTTCTACTATTTTCACACTTTGACGTTCATACTCTTTGTCTATCTAAATGCATTCCCAATGAAAAGCCATAAAATCACTTATTTATTTTGCCACTACGAGGTATTTCTATTTTTTGTTTATTTTTTATTTACTTTTTTTTATTATTTCTTACGTATTTTGTTTCAATTTCATTCATTTGACAGCATAAGTCTTTAAACGAATACGTATTTTTCTCTTTTTTTTACTCGTTTTTGCTTCCTGCCAATGGTTCGAAGGCAATTTGTTTAGTTGAAGCTTGATTGAGCACATCTTGTTCATTTCCACATTTATACTTCGCCTCTTTCGTTGAAATTTTTTCTCTCAAGTATTCTTTTCAATGAGCAGCAGTCTGCATCACATCTCCACTAATGCTGACAGTTAGCCAGAAACAGGCAATGAAGCAGGCAATGAGTAATTGATTGGCTCTTTTATCACACATTTAACCGGAAACAATCTCATCCCGCAATAAAATCCACCGAAGTTTGTTTGTTTGTTTGTTTGTTTGTTTTTTTATGAATTTGGATTTGTTGAAACAACTTGATGCTGAGATGAGGTATTGCGAATGTCCATCATTTTGTTATTGGTGATAGCGATTCATCGGATATTTCTAAACAGTTATTTGAACAGTCGCTTATATTGAAATTTAAGTTTGCTTAGAGTGAATTTTTCTTTATTTTTATAGATTTTTGCAAAATTGTTTCACAAAAGCGAGTCATGGCGACGTTATGTATGTGCGTATATATGTGTGTCTATTTCGAGTATCCGGCAGCTTCACCTCGAGAACTCACAAAGCTGGGATTACAAAATTTGGTGGTCATAATCTAGTAGCAATTAAGTTGATCTATTGGGTGGAATTACAAAGCCACATATTGTTTCATCTCGTCTGGCGAGCTATTTCGCTTGTTTTTGTGATATTGTTTGAATATACCATCACTTGATAGTGCCTTCAAACGTCCATCCAGTCCACAAATCGACGTTGCTGCGGAACCTGTTCGACTTAAAGACAAAATCGATATTGCATGGATCGATTTTTCGCATCGTTCTAAATTTTCCGTTCACGGACGAACTGCTATCCTTTATAACTTCTCTGCTCTTTTCTTTTTTTATTTGAATGTGATCCTTAACATGCGATAAAGATCGCAGTTTAAACTTTATCATTTATTGTTCCATTTAAACACTTTTATCAGCACGTAAAGACCTTTGAAATGATAAAAATAAGCAAATCTTCGAGATGAGAAATAGACCCTGAATAAGAATAGATTTGAGAAGCGCAGAATGGATGAGCAATCGAGAACCGCTAATGAAATGAGCGATGCATAAAACATGAAAACATATGAGCACACCACCAATCGCGTAAAAAAATTACTGTATAAATCAGCAGGAAATCATCCAGTAGTCGATATCGTTAAACCACATTTATTTTTGCGGCAAATATTTCTTGATGTGCTGATGCACCATGATACACCTGCATAGATAAACATACTTTTATAGTACATTTTATAGCATTTTTCTCTTTATGAGCTCGACTTTCTTCTGATGGAACCGATCGATTTCTATTATCGGTTGTAGGCTTTCAGAAGGCAGTGTTCTAAATGATAATAAGTTTCAACCGAACGAAAGAAAACTGTAAAAATCACGCGAAATATTTGAGTTTTTTCATGCTGAAGGACTTTCAAATATAGATGTTTGGAATTATAATATCAGCAGATAAAATTCGTGCGGGAGTGTTCTTGACAGCTAAATAGAAAACCGCTCTAGCAAAAGATTGGTTGTAACTACCGTGTGACCTTAGTTAACATATACAATCTTATTTGATATCTTAGCCAGAAATCGGAACCTCTCTCAACATGCAGGAAAAAATACGTCGGTTTTTCGTGATCTTTTTTTCATTGGAAATTTCCATCTTGAGTTGCAGTGACCAGTAACACCATAAAAGGCTACTGATTATTGTTATTCATTGTGCTAGGGATAGGATGATGCAAAATTCATGCTCGGTTTGGCAGCAACTTGAAGAAGAGCTCGAATTAGGGAGTGCTATGAGAGAAGGGATGGAGGAGAGAGGGGAGAATTAGTCTTAGAGGAAAACGAAAGTTTGATTGTTGAATCAAGCGCACACATGCATGCATAGATACTTTAATACAAGAAATAATAAAGAAGACAGCATCAGTGAATACTGGTCTTAGGTGCTTCTGGCAAGAAAACAGTTTCACGAGATTTTTGATAGAATTTCCTTCAAGAAGCAACATACGGCGCCTTTTTAATGTTTGAAATATTTCGTTGCTGCCCTTCTTTTGCGCCAAATTAAACCGTCCATTAATCTAGAATTCAGTGTTCTAAATGATCTTCGAGGCGTATATATTTTATGGCATTGCTTAATTTGATATCATTTTTCGAATTTTTGTTTTAGGAATTGCAAGCAAACTAATGAAATAATATAACCGTTTGTTTGAATAATACAGCGATCGAATTTACCAACGAAAAAATTTGACGAATTGCATTGTTGCTTATTGCTAACGAAACAATTTTTTGCAATAATAACTCGTGTGAAATGGATCTTTTTTTCATATTCTATCGAGTCAGGTTGCAGTCGATAATTGCAAGCTCTCTTTTGAATAGATTTCCCTTGAGTTCCATTAAATTCAACTTAGCCTCTCTTTCCTGACTAGATCACTTGTATTTTGCCTAAATTGTATACAGTTTGGTGCTCTAGAGATGATTCTCAAAAAATTAGTGCCATATTTAGAAGAGGTGTTTGATCTAATGTACGACATCTTCGAAAGGTCAAAAGTGTGTGTTCTTTTGGTGGGGTTTCGTGAGAGGCGATGTCCAGTTCTATCCTGTTGCCTTGACTTCATCATTAATTAATATGGAAATGATATATATATATATATATATAATATATATATATATATATATATATATATATGTTTTATGCACTGCTGAGGTTTTCATGCATGTTTCAACTTATGCATAGATGAACACAATGTCCTTCCTGTGCATGTGCAAAATGTTTCGCCGAGCTGTCGACAGAATGAAAAACTTGCTCTATAGTAAATCGATCTGGAATCAGTTTTAGCTCTCTCGTAAATCGATTTGCAATCACTCTTCCTCTTTTCTGAGAGCAATTCCGCTTACATCTCTGAAATATTTTCACTACTTCATCAGACATCAGTGCCATGCAATATATGGGTCGTCTTCAACACCTCAAAATCGCACAATTTCGGTGTTTAGTTGTCTCAAACGCCAAAGCATTTCAACCCTCCGTGCCGTCAGTATGTCCAGGTGTTGCATTCGCACCGCCAAAACTTCATACGCTAGTCCTTGGTTGATCAAAGTTCGAGTGAGCAAAATTTGTGCAGCAATATAAAAAATTTTGATCTCAATTTATTCATATGTTGAATCATGAATTTATTTTTCTGCATCAGTCGGAATTATCTTCGTGTTGTTCTCTATCGTGCCGTTTGCTACATTTTATCCCTCGCATTATAGCATTCTGCTGTGCATACATCCTCCATATCTTTTCTTTTCCTTTTCTAAAGTCACATGTATTTATAAATTCATTATTCACTTACTTTTTATTCACTTAATCGAAGACTTTCAAATCGTCCACATCGTCTTACCACACGTTTTGAAGTTGCAATTCAGCATAATACAAATGCTACGTTTACTTAATTAGTTGCCTGTAGTTTTCGTTGAGAAAACTCATGTGCCTTTCTATAAAATGGGTTTCGATTTCCGTTAGTTCCTTCTTTTTTGCTGCAATTTTTTTCGAGTTTTCTTACTTCACTTACTTCAACTTAATTGAATTTCTTGTAATTTATTAGAAAAAATCGATATGTGGTTATTGGCGCTAGATGGACTTTGATGAAATTTCATGTTCCGGTCTGTTCGTTATCACCATACACAAATCAGCGGTGTAAGGAGTATGTGCTATGTTCAAAATGTACAGAAATATTTTAAGGCTTGAAAATGCTTGAAGTATGAAAAACTGTATGAAAGGTTTTTCCTCATAAATACCAATGGTGGAAATTGGCCAACAGAAGGAATTTAATTTTTTCCTGCTCGGTGTTCTTGTCGAAAAAGGGATACCTTTGTGAAAATTGTGGGATCTTGATCCTTCGTTGTCATTCGCAAACACATCATAGCAATGGTTGATTTACTTGCACTATTTGTGTTCACAAAGCTAAAAAGGTATTGTAATCATTCACAATGCCGATGCTACTATACTTCTATCCGGCCTCGTGCTGCGTTCTCATACACCCATTTTATCCACATATTCTGCAGAAAAGCATTGCGAAAATGTTATCTGTGTTTGTGCGTATTTGTATGCCTATCGTAAGCTTTGAGTTTGCGACTCGTAAGAACTGGATACTCTATGTGCTGATCTTCTGCATCTGATTTCTTTTTGAGTGATATTCTCTAGGTAGATGCTCGGCCTTATTGAAAACGTTAAGAAGTTTGCAAATTAGGTTTTTCCATGATCGCAGTGAGAGGATGAACCAAAATCAGGTTTTTGCTTGTGTATTCCAATGATGGAATGGACAGTTCGAAAAACGAGTACCTTCATCGTTTTTTGTTTGATTTTTTATGCAACCCGTTGATTGAATAAGTGAATTAGCAAATTTTTTTTTTCAATCAGCTTTTGTGACGCATTTCCGAATCTCCCTAAAATGAATACTCGTAACTGTGAACACTCATTATGCCAATGATAACTCAATACTCAGTTACTCATATATCCAGCAACTTAAAAATTTTCACTCACTCGATTCTAATAATTTCATAGGAGTTCCTCCGATACAATTTACTGAAATTCTGATAGTCAGCGATTATTTCTCGTGAAAGTTACGCTGAAAATCGCCTATATTGCATAGAGGATCGTACAGTAGAACTGGTCACACTTTATAATTACTATTGGTACCATGAAGCTTTACAGAATTTTGAGATTAAAAGCAATGTTTCGGTTTTTAATGTATTTCATTCTCATACTGTAAAATCCAGTTTCAATCATATTGGAGAATATAATTTGGCGTCCATTGATCCAATTTTTGAGAAAAATCCCCTCTTAATTGCCATACAATAAATTCTCTTCCTTTTCTTGCTGCATCTATAAATCTATGCAAAATGCTATGAATTGGTTAATTGGATTTAGGCGTTAGGAAATGACCGATGAAATACATTTCATGATTTAGCTTTGTGTTGCCATTCCACGCATAAAACACTTCAACGCCTATCTGTTTCCCATTCATTTCGTTTCGTTATTCGTGATGCGCCATTCACTAATTTTTTTGTCCATCAGAATACAAAGAAAAATGGAAAAAATAATCAAAACTATCCCTGCTGACATTTTTGTCAGGTTATTCTCCATTATGCTATCTAACTTGGAAAACAATGAAGTTAGAGCTACGGTTTTTCTTTCGATAAAATGTGCAACGTAAGTTAACTTCTCTCAGCATTAAAGAGTGAAAATTTGGAATCAAAAAGCGAAAAAGAGATCAGAGTGGCTGATATAGGATGAGTGCAGAAGCGTGTAACTTGGTGTACCGAGTAAACAATTTCACGAATCCGCTTGCTCTTTTAAGCGGCTTTTAGAAAGCACATATTGTGCTGGTTCCTTTATCTGATGTGCTTTCCCACAGATTTTATCCAAATGCTGCGACGACAAATGCTCGAAACAATCATTGAACATAATTGGTGAAGTGTCATGAATCGTTTGCTGAATTTTTCGTTGCTTATGCTTATTTATTGGGAACGAACTCTTCAGGAAGTTTTTCTCTGTCTCATTGGAATGTTGAGTGGACAGCTTATTTGTTCTTAGGGAACAGGATTTTCATCACTATTTATAGGCTGTTTTTAATATTTATAGTTTTCGTATTTGTTTATAGTCTTTAAATATTCCTCTGATCGCTTAATGTTTAGAAGTATTTGGTACAAATTGTAATAGTAATGCTTTGATTTTTTGAATAAAGTGTAACTTATCAGCTATCAGCTTAACAAAATCAATAATAGCGCTTATCATTCGTTGTCGTGTGCAAATGCATCTTGTTGAATGATCTCATAAGAATAAGCTGGGGCTTGCCATTCGATTGCACTAAGCATAGCATATCTTTGATATTCTAGCATAGCACAAAAGATTTGTACTAAAATTTAACTTTACTTCACGTTCACTGGTTTTAGTTTACGTAATTGATCCGGGAAAATGCTCTGACGAATGATCTCTGAAGTTGGACGAAACGATAAGTGATTTTCTGTCACTTTCTTATTGATATAAATTCAGAAAATAGGAAATCGGTTATAAGTAACAAATAAAAATGGCTAAAAATGTTGTTCTGGATGTTGAATTTTAACTAGAAAAGAGCGCAAACAAATGGAGTGATTTAATTTTTACGCATACAAACGTAGCATTATTCAAAAAAGATGCATTCGATTGGTGCATAGGAACGAGCAATGGTGCGTATTTCAAAAAATCAATGAATGTGCTTGCAGTTGGGACAGCCGCTGCGTCGAAGAATTTTTGCTCGTTGGGAAGCTTACCATTAAGTGTACCCTCAAAGCACTGCACCATGTCTGTGCGATCACCATCGCAGAGTCCCTCAAAGCATATCACCGTTGTCGACGTCTATGATTTGGCTGCATCAATCGGCAAGGACTTTGAAAGAATCATCGATCAATTCGGCAATGATTCCGTTAGACAGCTTATGCCTAAAGTGAGTCTTTCATATAATATTTGTAGATAATGAGATTAGTTATTTGTCATAAATATTTAGCTCATCACTCAAATGACTCATTGGTTGCTGGATATTTGATGTCTTGCAAAACATATGATGATACATCGTTATATTCAAACGAAAATTGGTCCCAGTTTAGAGACTGCCGCAACCTTGGCTACTGCATTCGCATTTTCGCCTGAAATATGAATTCTTTTTTACCCTAATCAATTGAAATCCCCGGTTTTCTGTATTTCGCTTATGCAGTGCTAACTGCTTTCACTGATATGAACAGTTGGTTACTTATCTTTTAATGCAATAGCATTACTTAAAGCTTGGCACTTAGCACAATATCTTTATTTCGGTCATTTATAATACCGAAAACTTGTAGATTTCATCAACGCTTTATTCTGCTTATCACTGCAACGAACAGCCTCTCTTCTAATAAATGCAGTTATTATCGAATGTTAAAGGAAATCACTTATGCCATAAGTAGTTGTCCTCTTGTCCACAGTAACATTACTCATCAGACGAGTAGCGACAGCGTGATTGAGGAAGTTTCCGGTCAAGATGATTGACAACCCTTCATTATTGGCGTTATGTCAAACAAATTTTAAGTTTGCGTCATTGAAATACGGTATATGAATTTTTGATTTATTGACGTAAATGTTTTCCTATACACACGTAAATATGGCATAAAGATAATTACATTTCTTTAGTATTTGCAATTTTTAAATGTTAGGTGATACTTGTTCTCAATAAAATTCAAAAATGGAGCAAAATCTATATGCTATAAGAGTTAAATAAGCGCAAAAATTTCTAAAATCCTGAGATAAGTTTCTGTTCCGAAAATATTTATTATGATATATTATAGAAATTTTATGTTTTTATTATGCTTTTAAATGCTTATAAACTTTTGCAGTTAGAGTATAATCTATTTGTTTCATTCCTAAACATATATACTACGATCATGTGTTGCTCATTATTTATTCAACAACTAATCTATAAAATCGCATAAAACAGACCACTTCATAAAATTTCCTCATTTACAACAATTTCGATACCGTTATGGTCATATGAAGCAGTAAAGAGGGAAGGAGGAAGAGGATCTTGATCAATTATATCATCTTGGTTTTATGGTTGTGCACAAGAGGGTGGATGAAATTAAACACATTTCGTTGTAGCAGGGCGTCGCTATTGAAAAAAGGGCGCTTGCAGCATCAAATGACAAATTTACAACAACGACACAGCTTCGATTTTGCTCATTTGATATTCGCCCAACATTTTCCGATTTTGTTTCCCTCAAACGGCTACGAATTTTCTTTCCAATTTCAAAGTGTGCCAATTTTTATCGATTCGCTCTGATTTTTTCTGTTGTACCACTTCGTTTTCTTCGAAAGGCGAGGATAAAGAAAAACTTGAAGGGGACAGAAATCGAGAGGAAAAAGAGAGGAAATTAAAATCCACGAATATCTAATATTACCTTATTGGAAAGCATCACAACAACCTCTGTTGGAGAGTGTTATCAACGAGCAATTCATTCACTCATATTATAATTAGGTGGACATTGGAAAGTGCAATCTCAAATAAAAAGTGCTAAATTTTGTATCCATAATATCTAGCCAAGCAATTGCTAACGTTCCCTTTCCATTTTTTATTTAAAATAGGAGAAGAAAAATCGAATTATTGTAAGGTATAAAATCTAGAAATTTTTCATCTCGACCTTTCACAGAAAGCAAAGGAAATATTACTTTATAATAAACGAATTTATAACAGCGTTGTCAAAATGTCGTTAAGACAAAAATAACAATTCTGTCTCTTTGCTGGTATCAAACATAGGGAATATCCTTCTAAAATGTTACTGCTAGATCGTTGCTGCTCGTTGTTTCATTCGGTGTCTGAAATTGCATTGGTGGACTAGCGTAATGCTATGCTAGCGTAATGCTATGCTCAGTGGTAGTTGTTGGTTAAAAATGGGAAACAGCAAAATAGCAGCAATGTTTTTAGCTGTTGCGTTTATCAGACTGCCCTAGGCCAGTTTTTGATGCGATGGAACACATTCGGGAAAGTGGGAGAGAGAGGTAGGTGGAGGCACATTGCAAAACGCCATTTTATTTGGAAACATCTTCAGCGGAATGAGTTGAATTCTACTACTAACTTGAAAAGAGCACTCTCAGCTATTTAAAAAAGAATCGAATAGTGGGTATTCATTATCGTTAAAGGTAGATTACTTCACTCTTATATTTATTGTCGTCTATCGAACTCTGTTCACCTAGTATAGACTGAGACATAAACAGCAGATTTAAACCATATATGTAGCTTTCCATTATAAGTATTGTAGGCCGGACAAGTGGTCTAAACAATACTTGCAATTTCCCGTCACATGTGATATAGACTGGCAAGCTGTGTCATGCTTATCCTCAAAAGTATAATGGATGCGCGCTTTTGCTTTTTATTCTTATAGCAAAATGTAGTTACCACTCTAGAGGGAGATTTCTGGAAGTACGATATGTTGAGCTTATCTTGTTTGCAATCGAAGAAGAATCGACATTTGTTCGATTTATTTTCTTTGGAGAATTTTTTTATCACTTCACAGTGGCAATCAAACAATGTTTTCGAGCGATTCGAAATGGCGCACAATCTTCAGGGAGCCGTTTGAGGAATACGATTAAAGAAACAACTAACTTTAAAGTACCTAGTCGGCCCACTATAAAACCACCATCATACCAGCTAAACAACATAGATCTCTAAGCAAACGTTTAATGTATATCAAGTCTTCATCCTTAAGTCTCTATTCCATGCAAATCGGTTTTTTTCTAACTTTTTCAGTAATTCTTTTCAACTTTTTTGTTGCTCAATTTTTTCAAACTTCTTATCAATTGATTCATTTAATGATGAATTCATTTTGATCTTTACATAAAGCAATTATTGACTTGACTATCCCGTCAATGGAATAATTTAGGCTCTATGAGCATAGATGCTGAAGAATTGTTTTTTTTTCGTTTTTTGCTCACTTTTATGTTTCCCATTTCCCCCATACATTGTGATGTAATTTTTATTTTTATAAGCTTTAGGTGATTTCGGCACTGGAAACACTTGAATCACTTGCCAATCACAATGAAAGAGAGAATGAAGAAATCCTCAGCCTACGAAAAACTGTCGAACGATTGGAGAATGAAAAACAAGCAAAACAACAAGATCGACTTAAATTTGAAATGGTTTCTTCTAATGTTGCCTGTGTTTCCTTGAAATGAAATAACTCGATCTTTGTCGTTGCAATTTTTGCATTCCAAGAATCTTTAATTGAAATTTTTTATGACATCCCACATTTAAATTTTTAATTTTTTAAAATTTATATTGCTAGTTTCACTTCGTACTTGTGATAAGTAGTCGATCCTCAAATAAAGCCCCAACTGAAGAATATTTCTTCGGCTGATTTAATTTATGATTTAATTTACGAGAGATTGTATTTTATGTCGTTTTCCCCTCATTTCTCTTAATAACTATTGAAACAGTTATTTACAGATGAGCGAAGTTTTATTGCTAGTGATTTTCAGGAATTAGAAGCTGTGGAGGAAAATTATCGAAAAGAAATTGACGATCTTTGGTCGATGGTGAAGAGCCTTCAGAACGAAAACAAACATCTAAGTAGCAGTGTTTCACCTGAAGCTTTAAGCCCAGCAAGTATGAATTTAGAGAGTACTTCAGCTCACTAATTATGTCAAAAAGAAAATGAATTAGAACCACTTCTCTATGTTTTATTATTTATTTAAAATTCTGTTCACTTCAGTTGTATTTCACTCTTCGAGAATGTTCCCTTTAATTGCTTAACGCTAGATTAAATGCGCAAATGGAGCATACCCGCGTAACAAACAGTGTTTTTCTCATTCACGGCTGATGATGAGGTTCTGAATATCTTCGTTGTCGAACCCTCATATATTATTTTCACTTACGAATACCCTGCAATAGGTATTGTTATTATTATTGCGAAACCATAAGCAGCTGGGAAAGTTCAATATTGAGTTGGCATGCTTTTCTATGTTTCTGGAATTACTTCAAAACAGTTGGAGAAGCATGTCAAAGTGGTATAAAAACATGACACAGTAAGTGCTTTTAGCATCATATTTCCTTGACCAACTAGTTTTATAAATAATAATTAAGTGACATAATGTCTCTATTACAATTAGTTCGCTGCTCGCATAAAACTTCCATAAAGAATCACTTTTGCAACTCGACCGGTGTTATATGAAAAGCTTGTAAAATGTAAAGTGTACTCGACCGGTGTTATAAAATAGTGTTCGTACCTTTAAATATCAATAACTTCTAAATACGCTAGTGGGGAAATCTGAATTATTCTACGGTGTGCGTGACTACCACATTATGTAACTCTGAATAACTTGATCCCCAGTTGAAGCTATCGCATATGCTGACGCAAAGGCACATGGCAACACACAACACCCATTAAAACAACGTTATCGTAATCTATATTCGCAGAACAACTTTGCAAGATCACAAACAGTTATAACGCAGCTGTCATAAGTATGAAAGATTAGCCCAGCAACTGTGGAATTGTGTGCGCGTAAAAGGGTACGAAGGAGAGACGTTTAAAGGATTTATTTTGTGATAGTTGATTACTAGAAGGTAAACAATCCTCATGAGTAATTCGACACTTTATATATACATACTATATATGTATGTCGTATTCATATATATATATATATATATATATATATATAATATTTCATACAAATTTAGTGCTATCGCCACAGCAAGTGAAAGTTGTCTTCTCAGATTGCTATCCATTGCTATCCATTCCCTTTTTAGCCCCTCGAGATGAGGATCTGAATGTGATGATCGAATTGCGCGAGCTATCCAACAAGCAGAAAGAACAGATCAAAGAACTTCAAAGGGATGTCGAAACCTATTCTTGTGAAGTTGAAAACGTTAGTTCTCCATCTGCTTGTCAAATATGGAATATAAGTTGTGCCAACTGAATCCTTTATCAGTTTTCATCTATTTCCACCCAAATTCTAGCAGAGCTTTTCAAGTCCGAAATGTTGCAGTGCGGAAAAACTGTCATCTGGTTAAAATTCGTTCATAATTTTGATCAAATTCATATGTATCATCGTATTTTTCACAACATTAAATTCCTCATTTCGTCAAAATTGGAACTTTTACTTGTTCATTTCTTTGTATTTTTTTAATCGTTTCATTTAATATTTTTGGACAGAAACTTCGATCCATCTGTTTAGCAAAAGAAAAGGGATTCAAAATATATTATTTCTAAAAACGATCGCCGGTCGAAAATGTTTGCCTTCATCTTTTAGTTTCGTTTTACTTTGGGATGTTTTCCCGATAACAGAAATTCCTGAAGAAATGAAAGCTAACACAAAAGTTGAAAAATGATAAATGTTGCTAGCTTCAGTTATTTGCTTAGCAAAAAAAAAAAGAGAAAAATGAACGAAATGTCGTTTGCGTTGTGCGTTGGAATCCTAATTAGCTTCTTTGATAATAGAAGGATGCAACGCAGAAAAGCGCTTTGCTTCATTACGGCTTTCTGTGGAATATTTGCTTCTTGCCTCATTATGCATTTTATCAACAACACAATTTTTCATCGATTTCAATACATCGAAGGGAATTTCATATGGAAAGAACATTATTCTTGCAGCGTTATAACAGTTTTCAAATAATATTCCCTTCCTTATTCCATAAGTAATGTATTAGTTAACTCGTAAGCCTTTTCTTCTCACTGCAACTGGTAAAATACAAGTAGTTCTGTTATCGAAAGATGGGAAATTTGTAAGTCATTTCGCACAGTGTTAGAAAGCAGTGAATATTTGGTGATCATAAAACAGATTGCCATAATTCTCTATGACGAGCATCCATTCTTGGATATTGCGAATTACAAGTATTAAAGCGAAATGTGCATATTAAACAAACTAATGAAACATTAAAATAATATATATATATATATATATATATATATAGTCTATTCATATCTATCTTAACTATCCTTGAACCAATGTGACCACAGCAAAGTGACCGCAACATCGAAGGGTTCTGCTTTCGCTGAGAAATGGATGCGGGCGGAATTGGAGCTGTGCTTAATTCGTGACGATGTGGAAGGAGGTTAAACCTGATTTCGAATCGATTGAACCTAGTTACCGAAACTGAATTTAACCTGAAACCAAGAGGGATAGCGATGTTTTCAGTTGCACAACAGCATCGAAAAGTTGATCAGACAGAATGAGGAGCTGCTGCGAAAGAATGCCTCACTGCAGAAGCAGGGTCGTATGTTGGTTGAAGAGAAGAGCGAGATCATTAAGCGCCTTCAGCAAACTGAAGAGGCGAACTTCAAATTGAGCAAGTTGTTCAAGGATGCTACTCGTCAGTGCAAGGATCTCCAGCAAAGTCAACAGGTTCCTTCAAATTATAGTGTTCATTCGCATCTACTCTAGTTTATTCTTCTGATTTTTGAAATGAACTAAATAAGGCTCCTCATAGAGGCGACCACAAAGGGGCCCTGCACATCTGGTAACCATCTGGGTGGTTAAACTCTCTGATGGACTTTCAAAAACCTTAAAATTTCTCACCATTCTGCGTAGTGCTCACTTCTATAGGCAGTAGTTGGTTAGTCAAAAGACTGAACAAAGGAGATTGCTCATGAATTAACAGCAATATTGCAGGAGGATAATGATAATGCGCCAAGGTTCACTCTAGCAGAGTTACGCGAGGTGCTACAGGAAAAGAATCTCCTAAAAGGGAAAGTGCTTGAATTGGAGGAAGAGCTCGAACAGCTTCGACCAGCACGAAGACCGGGCTCGGCGGGTAGCGATGCGAATCAAGAGCTGGAGCAAAAGTAATTTCCATCGTTAAATGATCTACCTCTCAGTGATTATGATTTCTTCACTGATTAAGCTTCCAAAGCAGCTGCCGATCACTCGCGTTTTTGAGATGTCTTTTTAACAGTGATATCGAAATAGTTCTTGATATAGCGAATTGAGCATAATACTGATCGAGTTCTTTAATGCCATATTTATATGTACCATGCTTATGACTGATTATTTTGCAAGTAATTCGATAGTCACGGCGATTCTAGTGTATTGGTCAATTATCTATCCTGAGATCTAGGTTACCTGCGATCGAGTCGTTTCGAGCAAGAAAAATTACATGATGATAGCTGATCTCCAAAAAGTTTCTATGAATATGATCATCTAAATCGATTAAATAAATGATATAGGTTATGGTTGTTTATTAAGAAATCATTATTTGAGAATAATAACAGCCAGTCTAGATAGATGAGCGCTTACCCATCTGAAAAAAGTTACCAATACATAGAGTTGTGACCACAAACACTAATATAGGTGTTTGTGGTCACAAAAATGAACACAAGCAATTAACCTAGCATTTTCATCACTTTCTACTTGCTGACTTAATTAGCTGTTTGAGATGTTCAACTGAGACATTAACGATGGTTTCCCTCATTGATAATTTGAAATTTTTAAACATACTTCGGAGGTTGAAAAAAATTTGATCCATATTGCGTTAAAAACCTATTGCAAAGTTTAAAAAAAAAAAAACTAACTTATTCCAGAATGCTCGAATTTCTCCCTCATCTGCGCTCAGTGTTCTCGTTTCACCAGCCCAGATTGGTTGTTACTCAGAAATAACATTAGTATTTAATGAATTTTGATTTAAAATTAATAATTAATAATATCATTTCTTAGGCCTTCTGATTCGGAGGAATGCGTTGTGTATGGTCCGATCAATAAGGAACCTGAAGAGAAGCTTTATCCATGGAAATACGAACGAAAGGACAGCGGTGTACGCAAATTGTGAGTTAATTAATATCTCTTTCTTGAACGCTAATAAATTAACCCTAAAATCAGTGCTGTTGTTAATGTATAATATAATAATTATAGATGTACACATCTGCGGATGAGTTTATCTGCTAGATTCAAATGCGATCACTTTGAAACTTTGACTCATGGAAGTTTTTGGCGTTTAATCTTTAAGGTTCATGAAAAGGTGAAAGGTGTCGATTAATCACTAATAACCTCTACGGGAAATTAATTCAAAGCAACCTGAAATCAACTGAGCGTAAATTTTCTTAAATAAAACTATGAAATTCGAATTTCCAACCGAAATAGGCAACAAAGATTTGTTCACCGAATTATGCTAAGGAAATGATTGCTTGCCTGTTTGGAAGAAGAAATTTGTAATATTTTGGAAGGGAATAATTGCAATATAACCTCTTTAACGAGTTCTCATTTCTTAACTTAGTCATACAAAGTATTTTAATGAAAGTCACTAGAATAGCACGATTATAAATGAAGATTTGAAAGTAATATTTACCTTGGATGAAGATGGTCAATGTGCAATTCGAATTGATCTTCAGAGATGCAAAATTCGAGCTTTGACGAGAAATGACTAATAACAGTGATTCCTTCTGCTCAAATTTTACTGTTTTTTTTGCAGTTTCCGTTTCTTCAAAGAGGGTCTCAATAGTGGTGGTTATAGTCCAGGCCAAGGATCAAGCAGTCCAATACCGTCTACTCGAACGATGTCTTCCTTGTCGAGTATCACACAATCGCCACGTTAACTTTCCATCTTCTCTTGTCATTATTCAATAACGTATCTCAGCAATTGCTTCTTTCTTCATACCTTTTTAACAAGCGATCTTCGTCTTACGCACATCCTCGCCAATGAAAACATCACAAATTTGTGAATCGTTCACCCAGTCACTATATCCCAAGAGTGGTTTTCTTCAAATCTCATTTGGTCAAAACAAGATCTGAGGAAATATTTTTATACCTATTGAGACGGGAATATCTATGTATGTGTGAGGAAATATGTATCTATCCACAGATGGCCTTCACGTATCCTCTGAAGGTTTCTTTTGAATAACCACCTAGATAAGCTATTGATTGGCGTATTTGGAAATGGCTTCTTTGTAGCTCAGAGCTGAATTTTTGTTTAACTCAATTCGGTTTCAGAAGGTGATTCTAAAATACAGTCATAAATCTACCAACTCAATTTGCAATAAACAAGCTCTTATCAGGCAAGGCTATGCGTATAAATACGTGGCTTGCTGTTATCGTTATTGTTTTCTGGGTAGATGGGCAACGTACTAAAGCTTCGAAAATTTATACTTTTATGATGTACACGAGTGAATGCAATCTTTGAGAAGGTTTGAATATGAGGATTGCCCATTCGCTCTGAAGTATCCATCTTTTCGATGTTCTTTATTCGATTCGATTCGTGGCGTTTGTGCAATAGACTACGGTTAAAAAGAAGAGCGCGTATTTCACCGATAGCCATCTCCCTTGTACGGTGATGGTACTTCGTTAACATTGCAGCGTCAGTCAGCATTTTGCATGTAAAGCATCACGAAGTTTAGCAATGCTGCTGTACAAGGGAGACGGAATTTCCCCGCTGTCATGGTGTTAACTACGCGTTTTCTATGTCGCTAATCAGATCCGACCTATCTGTGCCAGGACTTTTAAGTCGTTACAGGATGATGGGTCGATCTGAAGAGGATACGAGAGAAACTTTTTTGCTAGAAATGTGACTAGATGCAGCTTAAATAATGTAACTGATTGGCCTAAATGAGCATAATGTTCGCTTTAAGCGCATCACTCTTTCTTATAATTTATTTTAGCCCTTGGGGTTGTTTTGTCTCATGACTTCAAGAGGTGAGTTCATTCGGGCAACTTCTTATATTTGAGACTAAAGCTGAGTTTTTTAAAGCGCTCACAGGTGGAATATGCACTCAAGACTCAGCAGTAATTGTGGCCGAATAATGTCATTTCGAAGGAAAATGATAAAACTTTCAAGACAAGCTGAGAGGGTTTCATTGATTTTTTTTCTTAATGGAAAACAGTTTAAAAACTCTGCTGAATGAAACATAAACAGCAAATTCTGCATTTCCTTTGTAATAAGCAAAAGTGTGGAAAAGTTCCCCGCAATAGGGGCGTCTTATTCGGGAGAATGGCTATATATTTCAATTGCTTGCCAAAGATGTGGAAGAGGGAAGGGAGAGAGGTCGATAGAGAAGATCCTATACGAGGTATTATGATATTGATATTGCTGTCATGTGCATTTATACAAAATCATTTGATTAACGTTAGTTCGAAATATAAGATGATGAAGAGTTTTCTAAGAAGTGATAATATTTTTTGTGGGAATGGTAACGTATCATACGAGGTGCATCATTTTATTTATCGCTGATTTATTACTGTTTGATGTATCAACAAGAAATGTGATGTAATTCATGATCAAATGGCGAGATATGCTTATCGATTTTTTGATTTAATTTGCTAATTATTCTTTGCACATTACAAAATTATTCTAATTGCTTCATATTGTATTCATACGGTCTCATATCGTGCATAACTTTTAAATCTCTTCATTGCATTATCTTAGTTGTAATTTATTACTAGTAATATATGAAAAATACGATAAAGCATTTAGGAAAGTTTTTTTATGAATATTTAATTTTTAATTTTTTAAAAGCAGTTTTATCTACTCAAATGTATTATAAGATTCAAATCGATTAGAGAATCGTTGATTGAATCTTCGAATTTTGAATTGAAGAGAATATTTTATTTGAAATATTTTGGAAGACTTTTTAGGAGATTTTTTTAATATATGTCAGCTATTTATTTCTTAACTCTCTCTCTCATGCTTTAACGCTTTTTCCGATTTGCATATGTAAACTTTATTTTCCAGTTAATGAAGTATTTTACAGCTAAAAGAACTTTTAAAGAAATTCAACGTTCAGAATATCGTATAAAAAGCACTAACGGATGCTGGCAGTTATTTATGCATTTTTTTTCATTTGATTATCTAAAATAATCACAATTGTAACCGCTTTATGCAGTCAATTTTATTTTGTGATAATTCCAGCAAGTTCGCCCTAGCACTTCGTTCCATTGTTGCCATATGTTGTTGCTACCGGTTCCGCTTCCTGTGTGCTGCGGATCGATCTATGATTCGCCAACCGAATGAACGTATTTCTCTGAATTTGTGGTGCACATTCTCAAATATAATTTACGAAAAGTCCATTATTAGCTATAACTTGTACTCATTTAGACATCATCTATAGGTGAAAGCCGAGGCCAAAGACTTCACGGAGTAAAAATTATGTGCATAACACCTTTTATTTGAATTCAAGTAAGCGTGTACTAAAACGAAAGGAATTTAATTTGCTTATTATTTCTTTGGAATACCGATAACACTCTTTCGATTGTATTTGTGGATTTAGAAATGCAGCACTCGTAATTAGTTTCGTTATATCAAACAAGGGAAAGGGCAGTGAGGTGGGGGAGCGGGCAAATGCCGATAATTGTAAAAAAGTAAAACAATATTTTTTTGAACAAATCTTCAAGTTTTTGGAATTGAATGTGAAGAAAACATAGATCTTTATTGTGGTTCAAATTTTCGTTTTGGCAGGGTACTAAAACTTCTGATTGGTGGGTCATGAGTTTTGTCATGTTCGACTTCATCGATAAGTATGCAGAAGAACATAGAGATTGATCTCTGTGCTTGTTTAAAAGTTACTTAGCTCAGATAGGCAATACAATAAAAATTATGAGTTTCGGCATATTCTCACCATCCTGAGAGTGTTTGGAGATGATCTGATGTGCGTTTTCTGAGTTATGCTAGGATTACATCATTTTTTCCTTTCGTCTGCTTCTTGTCTCCTATTTTGAAATGTTCCTGGAATATGCAGTCATTATCCATTAGCCTCTTTCAAGCTCTTCAGTATGAATTATCCGGGTAATAGTAACAGCATTTGTGGACAAACGATCTTCGTATGGAAACGTTTTTCAAAAGATAATCTATTTTTTAACTCCTTTGCCTAATTCCGGCACCCTTTATATAATTTCATTTAATAATTTACCGCGGAATGTAATGAAATCACAGCAACGCCGTTTCATGATGGATAACAGTGCTACGTATCGCAGGTATGTGACACGTTTTGATTACTGAATGTTGTCATGTTCCTAGGATTATCTCACTTTTTTCTTTCGTCGGCTTACTGTTCCCCTATTCCGAAATGTTCCTGGAATATCAGTCATAATCACCGATCCTCATTAGGAAGCCTTTATAGAAGGGGAAACCGATGAAGGATGTCTGAAGAGTTCGACTGTTGAGGAACATGTGAGGTGTTTCACTGCCTAATTTAGTTCCTCACTAAGAGAGTTCATTGCCGACGCACTGCAGCATCAGAACTTTCTTCCAAGCAGACCCACTCTGCAGTTGTCGGTGACTCACCAAGACAGAATGTGGCAATTTGACCTCTAAACGACAATATGCTATTTCGCTTCACGCCCGCTCGTATTGTCACTAAACATTCACAAAACGACGATCAATAACGAGAGGAGCAAAACGAAATGGAAGACGTAATTTCCGTGGCACCTTCAGTGACGGATGAGGATGCAGTCATGGAGGAGAATCAGGAATGGTGGATGATAACAAGCGTTCACAATGGTATTGGTTTTGAAATTGTGGGAGAGGATATACCTTGGCGTTTCACAAATAAGACAACCAACAGCAGGTCTGTATGCCTTCTTTTTGTGCAGTCTTTTACTGGGCATGTATTCGAAACGCTTTGAAAATAGTAATTACGATACCGATATCAAAAGCGTCTATCAAACCGTGTATCGGATTATCTAATATCATCACTTTGCATGGTGTTCATAACCATCAAGAGAATATCAGCCATGAGCCAACTAACTCCACTGATCTTATCAGTGATTATCACCACTGCTCTTTTAGAGGGAATTCTGTTCCCTGATATCTTAGTGTGATTACTATGAGATCCCACTTAAGATGATTTCCAAAACGATGTGATTTTAGACCGATTTTGCTAGAGCTTTTCACTACCGAAACCACAGCTGAAGCTGCAGCTTCATAGAATAGCCGATTTTTCTTAAGTCTTGTAAAGAAATTTTTTTGCACATGAAAAAATTGGTAATGCTGTATTCTTATTTCATGTTTTTCTAAGTGAATTGAGTAGAGTCAAATTCGGGGCTGCTTTTCTTTCTCCTCTATATAATTGACCTTTTAGAGAGCGTCGCAAAATTTAAATCAACAACATGAAAATATTAAAATCTAATATTGAGACCAATTTGACCATAGAATGCTATTTAGTGATGTGCTTTCACTCATTGCTGTGACAGCTTAACGTTTGTTAGGAGAATTGCATTGTCTTGCATACGAGCTTTTTGAACGAATATCTACAGGTTACTTCTTACTATGTGGTGAAGGATCTCGATATTTACCTAAGCACCGATCTCAGATGCTGCAATAATTGTGTCGAACTTATGCAGTATGCTAATCAATTTGCCAACTGTAATCTTTACTCCTTGAATTACAGTTCTATAGGAAATTGTCGGACAGCCCAATTTCCACTTCGTTTGGGTTTTTAAACATATAGTCGTATCCTTTATTTATTGCCAAATAAAGACGTGTTGTTGTCATCGTTGTTGTTGTTGATGGTAGCATTATCACTACACATCAGTGATAATCATACCTGTTGTATACTGTTTATTTACACTCAATCCAACCTTTGCTAAGAGCGACATTAAAGAATATGATGTATGTCTTATCGTAAGCATTGAAATGTTTGAGAAATTGTTTGTCACAGAATGACGTCATCGAAAATTGTCCAACCGTCACATATAAGTGCACTGAAATGGTCGTTTGGAGAGATCGAAGTTGTGAAAAGGAAGGAAGCGACGTCTACGAAGTGAACACCAAAATCAGCGATCGCTTTGTTCACCGGCTTGTGTTCCTTCGGTGGTATCTTGCGTCGTGGCCGCATCTCCGCCGTCCTGTGTCGCACTGACGCTTTTTTCACCTTTCTTGATCTTAATATCAATGTTGCCTTCTTCTTCCTTCTTACTCCCTCCTTCCCTCTTGCTTCTTTTTTCTTTTTTACTTCCTTCCTCCTTCTTGCTGCCCTCCTCTTTTTTGCTGCCCTCCTCTTTTTTGCTGCCCTCCTTGTTCTTTCCACCTTCTTTGCCTTCGTTCTCCTTTTCCTGTCCATTTGCATCGCTTTTTCTGGATTTTTTGCTATCCTGAAATGCAATCATTTCATCCTATTGACAAAGAAGGGATTCGAAAGCAAATCTATTGCCCTGAAACTTTAAAAAAACATTATGCAATATACCATTCATATAGCTCTTAGTTTTTTGTTCAGAATGAGTACAAGATTATTTGCTTTCAGATGACTAGCATCATATTGCCTACACCAATATGCTAATAAGGAGTCAGCTCTCGAATGCTTCCTCACATCCTATAAAGTAACTTAACGAGAGGAAATCTTTTGGCAAAGGAAACACTATCACAGCGTCAGTATGGTGGGTATCAACAGTGATTAGTAGTGGGCAGAAGATTAAATAGGTACGAGGAGTGATTATGAGATGAGTGGAAGTAAAAGTTCAAGGAGTTCGATGAATGCAAAGGTGGAAAGAGGTGAATCAAATCAACGTGAAAACCAAACACATTCTGCTGCAAGATATTTGCTAATAAGTGCGAAATGATAGGATAGAATAATGGATCGAATCGAATTGAACAATCACATTATGGCCATTGAAGTGTTGTATGGCGTACAAGTTGTATGAAGGACAACAGAGGGAAGGTACACTAACTGTAATGCTCGTAACTGGTCATCTTACCGACTAGCAGCAACCGTTGCTGCCAAATGCACCATAACGTGCCAAAAACTAGTGTGCCTAGAAAGTAGATCACAGGGTGGTGCTATGGGCTCGTTGCATTTCAGGAACTCTTTCAGGAGGATCGACATTAATGGCATGTAAAGAGTTTGGATGACCAGTTACTACCACGATACGACCGTTCCAGATAGACCACGACCGTCACATCAGTTGATGCACATTTGATCGGTTGTCCCTCATTGTCTGTACTATGAATTTGTTTGATTTCATTATGCTACTCTATAATTTACCACCTGCTCGCTTAATCTACGAATGTTTACGGGTAGCCGTGCTTAGTTCACACCTTGATTCGATTTATCTCCCTTATTTCATTCCCCTTTATTCTTCCTTTCTCCTCTCCCACATCCACTTTACATTCCCTTTTGCTTCTTGGTCCATCATCTGTCATTTGATGATGCCGTATGAGAATGGAAAGCTATGGCATTGCTATTTCTTGTCACTCTTTCTTTCGCATAAAAGACTCTGTCTCCCATTATTAACTATACAATACAAAAAAAATATATTTTCACTGTATTGAGTACTTATGTGGTTATAGCAAAAATAGCTCGATGATTCAATGAAAATAGTTCGGCAACTTTAAGTTGTAGTGCATCTTTTGATGTAAATACATTTTCCTTTGTGTTGGAAAAAAGTAATCTGACATTAAAGTTTACGAGTACAAAAGGGTTCAGCATTTCTAAAGGGTTATTACTGCGCCTAAAATGTTACTCCATGAGCTGGCAATTTAAGGAGCCATAAATGTTTTAGGGCTTGCTAAGGTACTCTAAATAATTGTAAGCGTTCACTAACCTTCTTAGCCTCTCCTTTTTGTTCTTCAGTTGGGAACTGAAAATCACTGAGTTAAGTCAAGTTGTAGAGCTGACTTGCTTGCTTATCTCCACCAAGGAAATAGCGTTACAACATAGAATAATAAGATTTAGTTCTCCGAAGTTGCTAAAAAGACGGCAACCCTTCGCTTAGATCTTGTTAGCTGTGCAGCTCCTCCCCCTTCTCATGACCACCTATATCTCTGGAAAACAACCCCCAAAAATTCGCATCATTTGTTGTTTTAGCAATCCCACAACATTTATCCTACCTGCGAATATATGAAACTTGCAGCGCAATAACCCTGTGAAACTTGTGTAGGGCAAATTTATTGCTGGATATGTAAAATATATGCAGACTAATCTTCGTATCAAATGCGCTGAATCAAATAGCGAATATTTTTTGAGTCTTTACACTCTATTCTCTAAAATTTAAAGATCGCATTGCAAGCTTGCAAATTACAATGGAAAGTGGGCAATTTAGATCGCATTTTTAATGGCAGTGAATTGAAACGCGAAATTGGAAGGCATTCGATGAGACCAACACTAAAATTGCACTCGTGCAGCCCCACTTAGTTTGCGGAATTTACACTATTGTTTTATGGTGATTCGAAACAGTTTGTTTCCTTCATTATTCAATAACTTCGTCTTGTACTACTGAAATTACGAGTCGATTTTTAAAGTATGCAAAGTGTCATTGTAATCTCCGTGCATTGGCTCATTGTTGCAATGTGACGTAGTTGTGACGGAATTTTGAAGCTGTTGTTGTTGTTTCCTTACTGTTATTTGTGTGAAAGGTATTTATTACATCTACACTTCTCATTTTCCCCTCTCCCACCTCCTTTTCAGCCCGTCCAATCCATCATAACCAAGATTCGCCTTTTCTCGAATTATCACAGTCTATTTGTTGTATCATTGTAATCACTGAAGTTCACTCAGGCAGATGGCTGACTGAAATAAAAGTTGATAAAGCAAAAAACGTACCTCATCGGTGACTGGAGTCACTATTGGATTGGACACCACTTTTTCGTCTTTATTTTCTGCTTTTATTGCATTCTGAAAATGTTTTTCCTGATGAGCTGCTTTTGACATTGTGCGTTGACTGTTTACATCGATCAGCACTCTTTCATATAGCAATATATCTCACCACTTCTTTATCGCCCGCCACAAAGGTTGTCACCAAATGATAACTAACTCCTATTCACAAATAGCCATCCATCACTTATAATGGTTAAAAGAAGTGATTTCGTATAGCGAGCGATGATATGTTATTCAGCAATTGTTTGGTGAAAATATACAGCAGTGAGAGGGGAAGGGTGTAGTATTGCTTGCAAATACCCTTTACTCTTTAATACCTGCAATACCCTTTATTTTTGGGGCCCAACAACAATCGCTCATTGTGTTCACAAATGCTATGCGAGCAATTTTCATATATTTTTCTGGTTATAGGCATTACGTGCCTACCGAACAATTCTATTTGCATTATTTCACCTTTAGTTATGTCAAGAAAGATTAACTAACCGCAGTCTGCTTGTTTTCAGCGGCAGGTGGAGGTATTTTTTTCTGCTCGCCTTCGACATTTTCCTTTTTCTCCTCTTTATTTTCATCTTCTTTCTTTTCGCCATTTTTTTCATCTTCTCTTTCTTCTCCTTCTTTCTTATCTTGCATTTCTTTTTCTTTCTCTCCCTTTTCTTTCTCGCCCTCCTTCTTACTTTTCTCCTTCTCTTCTTTCTTCTCTTCAGGTTTCGCTTCCTTTTTCGCTGCCTCAGTCTTTTTTTCTGGTGGTGCTGCAGGCTTAGCTGCTGCCGCTGGTACTATTGCTCGAGGGGGTTTGGTCGGTACGGCATTAGGTGGAAGAACTGCTTTTGGAGGAAGGGTCGCAGCTTTTGGAACCTGAAATCAGAAGCTGATATGCAGGCGTTAGTTTTCTGTTCTTTGTAGGGAAATATACGAAATATGTTCGTCT
Source organism: Baylisascaris schroederi (assembly GCA_006503575.1). NCBI lineage: Eukaryota > Metazoa > Nematoda > Chromadorea > Rhabditida > Ascarididae > Baylisascaris > Baylisascaris schroederi. The sequence continues at coordinate 628,117 of QEWY01001009.1, forward strand.
AGAAAAGGCTTGTACCTTATAAAAATATTACCGAGATAATCTATAGTAATTCGACGAATGGAGTGTTTCTCATACATCTCATACGTCCACGCATTTTTGATCTATTTAAAGATCCTAGCAGTACGTCCAGGATCAACATATATATATATATATATATATATATATATAATATATATATATATATATATATATATATGCGCTTATTTATTTATTTGTTCATTTACTTGCTTAGTTATTTACATTTAAGATCATCTTTATATATTATATGTATTTATACGTATTTATGTACATAATCGAAGTAAAATGACCTAGGATATTAAGATGTAACCGCTAGACTTGGAGAGTAAAATTTACAATTTCAAAAGTGCTCAAATGCCGTATTTTTACTAGTCTTTTGTAACGATTTTGATTGTAGAGCAGCTCAATTATGCCATAGAGCAGTTTGACTGTGATCGTAGGAAAGTGTACACTATGAAATGCTCTTGTAGCTATCGCTTTGATGCTATGAGTAAGGTATATAAGGGCCGTTATTGCCCACTCTAGCAATTCGTTCGTGGTTTGTTCATTCGTTCTCCGCATGCGCTGCTCTTGGGCCTAAGTGAGGCCACGGGATCGACTAATAAAAGTTTGCTTTTTGTCAGGGAACTCGACTGCAAACCGAGGCCCGAAAAGGATTTCGGGTTGTTATACATTGTTTAACTATGGAAGTGGTACAAATGGGTTTTCTTCTGTCACCTTTGGGGTATACATTTGTTAGGTGGCATATTGCTATTGTGCGTCTTCACTTCTTTGTTGAACTATATTTACCATCAACATTTCTGCGATTCTTTAGATGACATTCTTCTGAAAGCCTATACGATTTATGAAGCTACTAGTAGTTGAAAAGCTTCCTATACAGCCTCATTCCTGACATAAGTATTTTTTGAATTACTACTTTTTATTTTATAGTGGAATCATATGAATTCCTCATAGAAATAAAACACTACTAACAACGGTTTAACTAGGTGTGGAGATTAGTTTTACATGCTGAAACCATGGTGAATCTAACAGAGTTAAGTCAATGATTGGGACTGATGTGTGGTTGAATGATTATATAATACAGAGATGTGGTCATGTACGTAAATTGAGTTCGATCTCGTTTCCATTCCCGGTTGGGTTCAAGGCGATCTTCCTGGTTGGATCTCCACAAAAGGCAACTGCTGGTTACTGAAAAATTAATAGGTGACAAACGAGCGAAAAACGCACCGATAGCCACCGAATTTTGACGGTCACCAAGCAAAAATCTGTAGCGATCGGTTGGTACCGAACGTTTCAGGCGACTATTATCTGTGAACGAATATTGCTAGACATAAGCTAGAACGAGTTGCATGTTACCTCCTTCTTCTTCGTGCAGGTAGATATGGCAGGAACGAAAGCAAAGAGGGCGAGAAGGTGTACGCCAATATGAATGAACGAATATAGCAGTAATGCATCGCCGTGGTCGTGTTCGCTGTCCGACACTCCCCCAACGATCAGTATTCCATCGGATATCTGTGTAAAAAGTGCACACATCACTAGCACCCTTTCAAAAGCCCATACCACCGCCATTGAGGACAAAATCTATAAGAAGGCTGCTTCCTCTTAGAGAACCTTCTTTTATAGGACTGAATAAATTTGCATGAAGGTAAATTGATTGTATGAGACTAGAGAATGCAAAACAGATTCATCGTTTCTATCCCAAAGAACACCTCGAGTTATGTTTCGATTTGGGTTGTGCAGTAAGTGAAAAGCAACTCCACTTCCTGCTCATACTTCCGAAACAACTGAACAAAAGGTGTTCAGCATAGATGCTCTGACTTTTTTTTTGCAAATATTTTCGTCAAGCTTTAAAGGGCCTAATGCAGTTTGTTCTTACTGGTGACGAGTAGCACTGCTTGCAACCTACTATATAAAATTACCCATGCTCCACTATGCAAGTGATTATGTTCTTTTTAAAATAAAGAAGCCATTTACTATCGTAATGCTTTATCTTCCAGCCAAAGAAGTCAATCGCAGTAACCAACTAACAGAAAAATTATCGTAAGATTTGCTTACTTTTAAAGAGGTGCGCCATGATGACATTTTCGCCTCCCCACCCTTCTCTTTTCTTCTTTTTGATTGCTAGCTATTCAAACACAATCTATACTCAGGTGAAGAGAAAGCGGATGTCGGCCATTATATAAATTTTGCCTCGAAAGTTTTTTTGAACAATTCCGGCATGCAAATTTTGCTGAAGAGATGCTAGAGATATAATCTCCATTATATGCCCTTCTTGCTGATTTGATGATATTTCGTCATGCATAATCGGGCAAGAGAGCAAATAAGCGGGGAAACCAACTTAATAATTGCTACATGTATTTGCATTTTTGCATGACCGATGAATGCTCAGACGGTCGGTCACTCACACAATCGCTAAATGGTTTAATTTACATATCGAGGAAGCATCTAGGTATGCGGCTGCGAGTTGGCATAGAGCACGTGAAATCATCTTGATAAAGTATAATATATTGATGCAAACGTGCTGCTTGGGAAGATAAAGCCCCAGACATGCCGCATTTTGCGAGTTGTCTCAGCAAATTTAGAAGTTCGAGTGCGAAAGGTAACTAGGTTGTGTTTCGGTAAGGCGAAAGTAATAGATAGCTCCTGCTAGGCATATATATATATATATATCACTTGATAGGCCGGATTAATATATATACCCAAATCATCCAGGCCCTGAACTTATCAACAAACAATGAAATTCCTCGCATAGCCTTCAACATTCTGATCTACTGCGCAAATCCATGAAGAACCAGCCGATCTCTCCGTCGCGAAGCTGTGAGATCAGATGAGAATCTGTCTGCTGTAAAATTTATAAGAGTACAAGGGCGACAGTACGAGCTTACATCACTACTTCATAATTCTAGGTTTGGCGGTTCCCAAGACAAATACATATACATGAGTTTTGAGCGTGTTCACATAATTCAGCTTAAATATACTCAAAAACCAACACCTTTCCGCGTTAGAACCATTCTATCTAATAAACTTTCTGTTCTTGGTGATATTTCGATATCACACAAATTTTAATGCCTGAAGGGGACTTCGGATATATTCAACAGAGTTATTAGTGCAAAACAAATTTTAATACGGCCGTCGTTCAAATAACAGGGAATATCCAAAGGGAAAACTTCCGATGACTAGATATGAAGGGCAGATACACCATAACGGGGTTAGGTGTGTGAAGTGAAGAGTGGTGTGCTGTGTGCTGACAAGTCCAGCATAGTCGAGACCATCCTAGGCATTATGAGTATGGTAACAGCACATGTGGAAATAATTTATTAAAACTCAAGTGCAAGAACAAAACGAATGAGCCACAGGGCAGAAGCCAACGAATGTTATCATCGATAACACGCCAAATAATCACAAGTATATCTGAGAGACAACGTACGCATTGGGACTTCTTTATTACCGATTCATTCTGAAATTTGGGAAGGGAAGGTGGTGAGAGAGGGAGATTGGGTCGATAAAAGCAAGGATAAGGGTTGGGGTAAAGGAGGGCGAGGTACACAACACGGGGATAACTATCACACGAGAACAAAACAAATAACCAAAACACAGTAACAGCATCCCCCTGATCCAATGCGGACATGGCGACACAACCACTCCGCAAAGCTCCTTCCGTGAGGAACAGAACAGGAAGCCGACAGTTCCACTACGAGCACAAATACATCCTCCACAAACATGTATATCCCCCCAAATTATATATTCATAACGGTATAGACTTTAAAGTGACCAGCGATTACTGGCACCGATAAGCAATCTCAGGCAAATTATTGAACATCACAATCAGCAACAACGTGCATGCATTTCTGAATTAGCCAGCTATCAATCCTAGTCTCTTCAAATAACCCCTCTTTTTCAAATTATTCCTAGGCACCGTAACCTCCTCTCATACTGCTGCAAACAGTAGGACCAATGGATCAATAAAAGGCTGATATGGAACAGGAAGGACGCAAATCGGAACAGGTGGGATGCCATGTGGAAGAGATTGTAAAAGATGAAGGGCAACGATCTACTGACGGAGCCGGGGATTCCAGGGTCAGCGATCGTTGCAGCTCTAGTCCTGTCTCCTCTGACGCACGCGTTTCCCCTTCGGCGAGCTTGTCCCAGCCACCGCATCGTCGTCCTCTGCCGCACTCGATGCCGCACTCCCCTCCTGAGATGCCGACTCGTTGTCCTTAAAAACTGATGGGTAGCAGTGAATGACAAAGCCCTCCAATACAACGCAAAAAGTGGCCAAGTTTCATATTATCACCCGGAAAGCTTACCTCCCCTCAAAATACTTCAGTAACAAATTCCTAACAGGTATGACCAGGAGGAATAAAGCCCCTCCCTCTGCCAATTCTGAATCTAGTATAACACGCACTTACTGAAACAACAGCAGCACCAAAACGATAAAACAGCTGAACGAAACGGAAGAGGATGAATAAAAAAGGAGGCGACATCTACCTAGAATGTAACGTTTTCGAAAAACAAACGGTTCACCTCTTCGAGATCATTCTTTGTTTTAGCAGTGGCTCTTTGCTTACGTGCTGGCGACTTTGATCTATTTCTTGTTTCGCTGTCCGATTCGTGCTTATCACCTTCGGTTTGCTTTTCCTCTATGACAGTGTCAGCCGGTTCCTCCTCATCGCCTACCAAATCTGGCACCTCGTCATCCGGTTGTGGCTTTAAAAAATACTTTACTTGTCAATACTGAAATAGCCTTCAGCGATACCTCAATGAATATTCTGTTTCAAACTTCATAATGTCGAATGCGATTGCTTGCAATTAAAGACTCTCTACCAGCTAAGCAAACTGTTTACTGATTCATAGTTCGCGGCAGATGAGTTCAACCGACCGAACCGCAATATTGAATGGTCATAGACTCAATCTTACCATTAAAACAAACACAATGTGTGGATGAGGTCGTCCTACTCACATTCAATTTCTGTACTATGCCCACTATTCCGACTTTCAATTAAACTAGTATTCAGTATCGTTTTATCATTTATATTAAAAAACATCGCGCTTCACGAGAATATTCCTCAGTCAGAAGATCAAGTGAGCCGAGGTAAGACCACTAAATAGAAGCGTTATCAAGCATATATAACTGTACACATTAAAGACATCTTTATCAAGTTGTCCCCTTTTTATAGGAACCTATGAGCAAATGTGCTAACAAGGAAACGCCTGCAGCATGAAATTTTTTCCCTAATAGAAAAGGCGTCAACCTATGACCTTTTCGAGTACCTGGCCCGCACTCAAGTTTCAGAAAATATTAGGTGAGCTTTGGGGGAGCTCCAGATTAGCGTTCTTAATCAGAAACAACCTTCCAGTAAGGTTGGTTATTTGCTCACAAGCATCCAGTTCGTGAACTTCCAGGCGATGCTTGTTGCATAGGCCTAACCTGAAGTGCTCATAGAAGCCTTCCATTTGTCTACAGGATTTCTTTTTATCCAATTACCGTTGCCATAGAAATCTACTTGCAGCCCTCAAAAACATGTTTATCCACTCGACCCACTGATAACATCACAGAAGCACATACCTCCCACTTATAAAAAATATGCGGTAATGAATAGGTGTGCTCACCTCATCGGTTTTCTTATAATCGGCTGCAGGCGAACGGCTCTTACGGCTGAAGCATACAAGCGCTATCACAACGACTGGTACCAGCACAGCAAGCACGTAGACCGCCCATAACCATGGACGCTCATCGGTTGCCGACACCAAATGTTGCAAAACCCCTCCGTTCGGTGACATCGTACTCTCATATGCCGACTCCTTGAGCAACACAAATTATCAGTTTTTAGGACAATCAGAATACAGTGAGAAAAAACCATCACGATTCATTAAATAAAAGCAACGCACTGTTCAACATAAGCAATACTGCTAACAAGTAATCAATGCTGCATTATCGATGAAAAATTGAAATTTTGTCGGAGCGATATTTAATGTCATTTCTAATGAAACTCTTGATGCATTTCACTGATGAAATTAAAAACTGTATTGCTCTAATGACAACTATTCGCTAAGTTGTAATCTTCTACTATAGGCAATGTTTCACATTTTGAAAGTTTAAATAACAAAGAAATTAATAAACAATAAAAAGTAAAAAATAATTGTTTCCATGCCGGCACAACCGAACTCTACGTTTCAGGCATCGAACAAATTTACTGACCGTCTCGCATAATTTCTGCCTACGAGTCACTCATACTCGCCATCCCAACTACAGTGCTAAATGAACTAACAAGCTAGTCAAGTACAAAACTATTTACTCTAGCTCTACTCTATTCAAAGTTATAGCAGTTAGCATATGATTCACAAAACAGTGCTGCCTAATCAATTTTCAAACCTCATCTTCGTTAACTAGATCTTGAAACTAATCTGTTCGAAATGCGCAAAAATATGATTATAGAAACATTGGCCCAGTTTATCGCCAAAGAAATTTGCGACAATGCATATTTAATGTATGATATCGCCTGTAGTGATATGCACTCCATGAAGAATAAAAATAAAAACAAAGTGGTTCATCTGCTGCATGTAATGAATGTAGTGACTCACCTGGGTTTGTTTAACAGTGAATGTCTGTGAAGCGAAGTTCGCTGCTGCATCAACATCATCTCCCACATAGACGTTGTCAAAAATGATGTTTGCAGTCATCGTCCAAAGCTCGATGCCGAGTGCCGAGATGGGTGTCATCTGCTTGTAGGGATGTGCCTCGAAGTAGTTCGGGTTCTCGATTTGACGCGGTGACCATTTACCCTTGTAGGCGGGATTCGAGATGCGTCGTGCCTTCCATTTGCCCTGAAATGAGTTATGAAAAAAGGTAGTTGCAGAAATATCTGCCAATACACCTGATTACATCGACGGGAATTGAAGAGTGGAATTCTTAATTCCGACATTTTGACTTCAGAGTTTTACTTCTGTAACTGCTGCGTGAGAAATTTGCAACCCTTTTTAATGATGTCAGATGAGATGAAACGAAGTGACCTTCGCTGTTCTAGCTCACCGATGCCCGCTTCATCTGAATAATGTATACCTATGTAAGTGCGTTCTAGAATGCACTAAGAATCATTTCTGGACAGCAATGCTTGCGGAATCAAGCTTCTGTTGCCATGTAATAGAGTGCGCTTCGTTATTTAAGTCCCAATTACGACTTGCACTAAAGGAACATAACTGCTGACCGATGTGAAAGAAAAACCTTGTAATTAGGATTAGCGATCATTGGTCGCTTCCAAGGCCCGCAGCCGCTGACATCCTTGCACTTGGGATTCGGAATGAGTGGTGCCTCCCACTGCTGGTCGAGCTCATCGTCCCAGTCGTCAGGCTTCTTTGCCGCCGGATCGTGGATATGCACCGGTTCCTCTTCCAGCCAATCAGGTGGTTTCACTGCTGATTTGTCCTCGATTTCCTTTGGCGCGTCTTCGTCCCTAAACGTACTCGGTATTACTCGTTTTCCTTCATTCTTCCCGCCAGCTATTATGTACCATTTCACCGAGGTCTGCTTTCTACATCCCCTCAGCTACCTTAAATGTCGTAACATCTCCACCGCTGATTATTCTTTCTCAATAATCGTCTCATTGATTTAGACAGTCTTCCAATTTGCAGTGGAACAAGACAAAGAACGAAAGAAAGGACTTAAAAAGTTTCCACTCTCATTGTTCCATTTGCGTCTTTTGAGGTGATAAAATATGATTTTGACCTTCACCAGCACCAAACAAAACTGCGTAATATGTAGGTTCTATGATGTTTGTGGAAATTTATAATAGGACCTTTACAACGAATCAAAAAATTATTGGGTATGAAGAAAAAAGAACAGTTAATAGGTTACGAAACTAGTTGCTCTCTGAAATCGATTGTGAATCACATATTCCACACCACACGAACTCATTCCATTCTGTGGTTGTGAGAACGCATGCAAACAATTTGCGCATCCCTGTAGTCATCTAGTGAATGCACCATTCCACTCAATCCGTTTCGATGCCTTTGCGTTACCCTAACTAATTAAATTAACCCCCCTCCGCGAACAAAATTTATCCCTAAACAGCACTGAAACAAAGTCCCGTTTATGAAGTGCCCACTTAGAATATGATAGCAAACGATCGCACCATTATTCAAATGTGATCGGTAATCATCGATAACCTAAACGAGCAGATAATTCTCCCGCAAAGAGATCCTTATAAATAACAAAAAGTATTCGTAGATAAAACTCCATTAAATCTGGCCATCAGAAGATCCGTCCATACTATAGGAATCGCGAAAAATACTAACTATCTACATCAGACAGTTCAAATCTTTCAGGTACCAATTCAATCAATTCAATTCTTTTTTTCAATTCAATTCAAGCAGAGTTCAAATCAGGGAACAATATCTTTCAAGTAGCAACAACAGCAGAAATCCGCAACTCGGATTAAGTAAGCAGCGCGTATGGAAAACACTCTGAAACACTAACCAATCATCGGGCTTTCTTGCGTCTGGATCATCGATCATTTCACGTTCATCCCAATCGGCTGGCTTTTTATCGTCAGGATCATCAATCGTCGCAGGTGGCGTTATTGACGGCTCAAGATCCTGCAAACTGGGTCAATCATTCAACTATAAAAAAAGATCGAGGATTACTTCAATCTAAAAACTATTACAAACTCCTTATAACTTCCTATACCATTATAAGTTCCTATCAGTGCAGCTATCAATGGAAAGAAGGCTCAAATACGACTACGGCTGACATCTCGTCCCCGTTAAAGGAAGCAAAAGGGAGAAGGTTATTTCCCCTCTCCCCTCCCCCAAAGAAATCGTTCTCCTCTCTCTCATTGCCATAATTGCCTCTTCCCTTCTCTGTAGCTTTTTCCATCTTTACCTCCCCCTCTCCTCTTACCAATCTGGCACGAAAGTGAAGGTAAACAAGCTACATAACTGATATCAAAATAATATCTTACTGGACAACACTATCGCCACTAATGCAACTGTAAACAAATCGTTAGAAAACAAGAATAAACAGCTATAAGTCTGAAAATTCCCTCGAAGTTCAGCAAACGTTTAAAAAAATATATGCAAAACTCCGCGAGCTGTTATACAAGACCAAAACTCAGACTTCATCTTCAGAGAGATACATGAAAAAGAGGATCTCTCGTCCTCTTATAAATAAAAGCAGATGATATAGAGGACTCTCTCCCTTTAACCATCTATCCCTCTTCATATTGTGTTAGTTCTGAGTAGGACACAACTTAAAGCTAACTGGCTTTGCGGTCACACTCATAAGGCTTTACCCGCAGATAAAACGCAGCCTTGCCCAGCTGTTAAACAACGAGTCGAATTTTACCTCAAGCACAGAGTGCATGTTGATTGTTCTCTTACATCCCTTTTTTCCATCCAACCCTCATCATCGTTTTGTTTAGAGGAGACAAAACATAATAGTAACGTGAAAATATTTGATGTTCATTCCCTATAAAACGTCCTTTCAAATGTCCTAAGTGATAAAATAATGAGAAAAAAGAAACGGGAATATAGGTGTGATTTGCGTCTTTGCAGTCTTAATTAGTGAGAACTTAGTAAACAAATAGCTAGAGTGAAAAGAGAATATGATTTTAAAAAATCTGCTGTCTCTTACTGAGTTGGCTGTCTTTGCACAGACAGGCCTGCCTTGACTCTATGAATATAAATAAAAAAACGAGCGCTGAGGACGCAAGTTCCGGCTTATCGCATAAGTAAGCGGATAAGCATAAGTCTCTGCATAAATAACTGTCTTGATTCAGAGGACAATAAACGCTAACATATGGCTTATCAACTGATAAAATAATAGGACGGAACTTATGTACAAGAGGTTCTTTTGGACTGAAGGCAACGCCTATATGATTGCACGTTATTGGGTGCCCTGAGAGGTGTTGGCAAAAATATTATATGCAAATAGACACGGACAGAAAGAGAGATGAACTGAAATCACAAAGCGTTTCGCATTGCGATAGATAAAAGCATAGGAAGCAAAAGAAAAATGCACCGTAAGCAGACTGCCCGACATGATTTCATAGTTGTCCACCAACACTTGGAACTTATCATCTGGATGGACAATAAGCGTGTAGAGGTGCGAACGACGATCGTCAAAATACGACGATATCGCTTGGTTCGACTGCTTTGCGTGATGCTCCTGAAGATGCTCATCTAGAAATTAACATCAAAGTGAACTCTTTTAACTATATCCCACAAGTGAGTGCATTGCTGTGAATATCACAGTTGTGACACAGCATTTACCTGGTGCCATAATGACTCTCATAGAATATCCCCTCGACGTTGCTAACAAGAGGTTTGTAAATAGAAATATTGCTTGTAACTCGCATGTGCATTGCTTTATGACCCTTCCCCTATCCTCCTCCCCCTTCCCCCTATTCACCTCACCCACCGACAAAAGTGCAAACCAGCACTGCTAATAATTTAGTTGTATGCTGTTTCTGACTTTAGCAATATTCATTTAAAAGAAACTCAGTACAGATGAGAGATAGAAAAAGAGATCAGATGTGAATTAATGCAAAACAGAGGGTTGATCAAAGAACTGTCTGTAAGAATTTTCAACTTGAAGGCCAATTCTAATGGAACTCAAGCAACGCCAAGTATCATCACGAGATGTTCGTGCCTCTGAGTCTCACTCTGTAGCGGAACCTGAATTACAGTTGCTCGAATCCCGCGACCAATAAACATTAAATCCATCTTGAAAATAGGTCTCCTGCGCAGCAACGCCTAAAACTCCTCGCCCCGGAGTTACAACCATCTGGCCTCTTCTTTGGAAAGTTGATAGATTCAAACATGCCAACGTCTCTATTCGGTATTATCCTTTAATTCAACATTTTCTAACAAGGAATAATAAAAAGCTCACTTAAAAATGGAACTCACAGTAACAACGCCGTTTTTGGGATTCGTGAAGCGAACAATGAAATGGATTTTGACGTTCTGTCCACACCTATCTGGCCCAAACATGATCGTATAGGGCGTCTTGTCGGTGAACTCACTCAGCTTCTTCTCCGCGCCCGTCGATAGCAGCTTTATGTAACCACCACCACACTCTTGCCCTTCTTCGTACTTCGCTTCATACCTCAAAGTTTACGCTTTGAATGCACCATTGGGTCTCTTCTATTTTTTCCACATTTCAAATGAGTCTCCTATTCAAAGAAAAGCGGTAATCAGATTTTAGTTTGCTTCAATTCCATAATTACATTCCGAAAACTATGAACGTTGTTTCGTTTCGAACAGCCATGAAAGCTTTATAAATTTACACTGAAAGAAGGTACTAATGGAAGAAGAAACACAAACATACTGTGCGATAAGTGGTTTGCCATCGAAGGCAAATGGTCTCGAGAATTTCGTGGCAATCGCGTGATGACGCGCCTTCGTCTTCACAATTAAGCCCATATCACCGTCAATCACCTTCTTTGTCGGCTCGCCGATTTCCCATTCGCCTAAAAGTTAGCAATTTCACGTCAAACATCTAGCACCCTTTATGAATGAGCAATCCAACAAACTTGCTTCAGCTTAAGCTCGACTCCTCAATGACGTCTTATATTAATATTAGAGATTCTGGAAATCGACACACCATTGTACTTAGCGATGGAATCCTCCACATCGTCCTTCTTGCCACGAGAACGAATCCACTTTTTGTCGAGGGCGTCCACATCTTCAAACCAATCAACCAGTAACGGAGTACCCGTAACTGTCGGTCTCACAAATTTAGGAGCCACGTACATCTGCAAAAGCGAATATAATTCAGTTCATTCCAGCCGACTGACTAATAAGATGGAGCCATTAAAAAACACGAGCATTAATACACCATTTGGCAGACCGATTTGAAGGAAGAATGGACGAGGAAGAGGTGGTGAGTGCATTCAGATGAGAACAAAGGCCTGAGAAGCATTTCTTGTTGGGGCTCATTTACTCATCAAATTAGCCTTTCAGCAGTGTGCAAAATAATAGGTGAATCATCGGAAAATAAAATATATTACATATTGAAAAATAAATAAGAGCACTAAAATATCGACTTTAGGGATTGGAGATGTACTGAAGATATTCTGGAATGATATCTAAGTGTCGGATGATGAGTGCGACGGTGACTTCCAAAGAAAACCGAATCCTGGAGGCAACTGCTACGACATTCAAACACTGCTATGGGACACAAACGAAACTTTTAAACAGCATTTTACCGGCGTTTGAGATTCGCTTCGTAATGCTTTCTGACACTTAGCAAAGCTGTTTTAAGCAAAAAAAAGTTGTGAAAAATCCCACAAAACAGACATGTTTCCAAGGATAGAGAATACCGTAATGATATATTCGAAATACACTTAGAGAAGGATCTCACTAAAAATCCAGACTGCTATGTTACAGTGGTCTGAGCATTGATAATCCCAAGGTATAGACAACTGCTGTTTTTAGCGTTCACACGTATGAACAGATTCAGAACAAGCTGAAGCATTCGTTATTCAAATATGGATCGAAACATTATTGGCAACAGGAGAACAATATCATTCCGCTGAATAGATTAAAGTAGTGCCTCCACTGAAGGATCATTAATTCACCTTTGAGTTGGGGGAACAACAATGGCAATACCCTGTGGGACAGTTGTTCTCTTGTCTCACAGGGAAATACGAACACTTCATTGAGATTTGCGACATCAAAACCTCTTCCCTCCATCCCCCTCAACCAATATCTTCACTATAGGCCAATTGCTTCCCCATCGATTCATTACACGAGATATCTGTCCTTTGAAGAAATGAGGCATTTCACGACAACCTTAAATGCCAGTCACAATAACCGAAAATTCTGAAAACGAAAGGATAAAATAACTGACCGCGTTGGTATCGTCATCCTCGTCTTCAGCGAAGACCAATACTGCGAGCAGCAAGCTGAATATAAGCGGTAAATAGTGTCGCTTCATCACCAAATTTGATCAATAACTGAAAACAGTGATCCATACGCTCCAAAATTAAAACGTTTTCTATCGATAACAAATCGGTATCGTTCCATCCGATGAAAAATAAAATGAAGAAGCAAGCTTTGTAAACTCTCGTTGTCTCATAAAAAAAAGACCTGAGATTAACACCACTTTAAAAAAGACCGAATTTTTGACAAAAGGAAGAGTTAGGGAAGGAGGGGGAGGAAAGAGACGATGAGGAGAAATGGTGAAGTTAAAGAACGCGAGGTTCCGTCTCGAAGTGGAAACTCCTGAAAATTTTTGAAGTCGTCGAATAATTATCCATAAACATCCTCCTCTTCACTAAGCGGATGCAAACGTAAAATGATCTCATTTTACACAATAAGTAAAAGCTTCTTAATGTTTCCACACTTTTCTTATCTCTCATAAACTCCCTTAGGGTTCCATAAAAGAGGATCACCTTTGTGGGTCCATTCCACCCTCCCCCTCCTTACTCTCCAAATCCCCACGAAAAATCATGGCACCTAAACACAAACAATGTGAAGTAAATAAAATGCATAGCAATTTTGTTGAATAACAGTTTCATTACGATTCGCTATTTTATTTCCACTATAAAAACTGCTAAATGCATATGAATTACATATATGAATATACAATGGTACTTCTTTTTGAGAACATAGCTAATAATATAAGTTTATTAATGAAAAATTATTTATTCAAGAGGTGATGGCAGAAGTAGAGTCACTGCGATGGTTAAGCAGACAGCTGTGAGGATATTTAGAGGCAAAGTGAGCAGCCAGTTTTGATGAGAACGCCACATCCCACAGGCCAGTCCAGACTATTGCCAACCTCAATGTTTGCTCTGCAATGCATCCCCTTACTTTTTAATAATAGTTACGCAGATTGGTTGTTGACACACTGAAACGATATTGCTTTATCGCATCAAATGTTCTATACTGTGCTATTACATCGTGTTATAGAAAGTTGATAAGGGGGAGAGGGCATGTCATGAGTATAACTTCATCGCAGCTCTTTGGCCCATAGGAGAAGAAGCAAAGAATGGGAAGCAAGCATCGTGGCCCTATTATGTGCTAAATGTCCCAAAACACTCTATCAATCATTCAGTTCTCATAGCGAAATTCTGGGAAAGGATCCATTCTTTTGGAAAGCTTTCGTGATATCAAACGGTTATAAAATGAAAATAATAAATGGAAAATATTCGAGGCGCATTTCACATTATTCTCGCGCATATTGAGGCAAATCTCTGCACTCCATACAATAACATTCAACAGTTAATTAACGGTAAAGAGTTAAGTGCTCTAATTCAAAAGTACAATCAAACCTTAAAGCCTAGATTGAATTAAATAAAAGATTTGAAGTTGGCAATAAAAAGAATCTAAAATTGAAAAATAATAATCTTATAGGTAAAAAGCGGTTGTCAGACTGGTTAAGACCACTTTTCTGCAGAAAAAAAGGAAACATTTTCAACAAAGAAAGAGATAAAGGCTCACAATTCCTCGATGAACAACGCCACTGAGCACTCAATCGACGAACACCAACAAACAGCACTCAATGCGATCCAACAACGCACTACACGAATCGCACTATCGCATTCAAAGAGGTGAGTGACAACACATGTGACGATGCAAAATTATGTGTAGTTATGCAAATATGCAAATTTTGCACAGTTTGTACAAATGAACAGTGGTGGACGATAATTCACTTATGTATACCTATCTATCTATATGTCTATCGATCTAACAGTTTAAACTGTTGACGAGAAAAATGAGTGCCATCCATTATTTAAGATATGCTTATGTGAATGATAAAAGCAGCTTAAATTGAAAAAGCTGCTCAAATAAAAGCAGCTCATTCTTGCTGCTCATATTTTTGAGTTTCCCTACTTCGGGACGTTGAATTAAGGCAAAATAAAATGAAACCAATACAAAATGAGGTCATCATTGTGCATCACGTTCCGCTATCAATCCAAGCTGAGTTCAACACCAACAATTTTCATCCATTAGGTATCACCACGATATGAAACAATTAAACACTTTCATATTCACTTGCAGCATAAATGAAACGGGGTCAAAGATGATATGCCATGATGACTTTCGCATTGAAATATTCCATTCACAACACAGCAATCGACTGCACAAATACTTCAAAAAAGTGATACTCCTATCTCATAGAAGAATCACTAAAATCGACTTCAACAACCGATAGGATCGCAAGGAAATTCCGGAACCAAAGTCCCTTCAGTATAACATCCTCCAATATATATCATCCAGAAGTGCACTTTGAAAGTTTCGAATCCTTTTATTTTGCTTTAAGGATCAACTAAACATTCAATCATTAAAGGGTAACTTCTCAATAGCATTACATTTCACATCGATCTGGTTTCTCTTTGCTTCGATGCTCAATAAAATATAGCTGCCAGCCGCATCCAACGCTGTCAATAAACCTTCGTGAAAAGTGATGACAATTTGCGAAATACATCTCTTCAGATATCGAGCCACTCTTCAATAAACAAAACTAAAAGCCTTTCTGAGACTCGCCAGCAATAGCAACAGTGAGACTCTCATTCAGGCAACCGCGGTAAACAACCATGGTAAAATCTTCAGGCAAACCATCGGTAAAACAAGGGTGCCCCTTATTCCCCTTCCTTTGGTGAGACTACAGAACATGCAGAGATGACAAATCGACCCACATGCAAATGCCTCGATACTATTTCCACAATGATGCACAAAGCTCAATATCGGCCAATTCAATCGCCTAAAAAATTTCTGCCAACATCTATCAACATTGCAGATTATGAGTCAACCTATCGCACATCAAATACTCTCAACACCTACCGTAACTCTCACCAATAAAAGCCCAAAGAATTCTTGATAATAGTAGACAGACGCATATAATTAACACTACGTCAACATAACAATCCCAATTGGCAACTTTGTTTACCGAAGCACAAAATACGACCGTAAGACCAACGCAAAACGTAACAGCACTTTTACTGCATCTTGAGAACCCCAATTGGTCATGGAAGAGCATCGAATTCGATGTGAATACAAAAAATTTCACTAATTGCGAGATGCATTCAAGTTGTAGTTGGCAATTGCGACTAGCCTTCATCTCAGCCGATATTTCCTGCTAAGATACAAGTGATTTTCTTTTTGAGGAATCGTTCTAAGGTTCCGACCAACGAACTGTTGAGCTTCGAAGGTTCCAAAAAACTTCAAAAAGAATATTAAGTAATATAAAATTTAGTCTGAAAATTCGGCATAGTTGTGTTTGTGTTATACAAATGGCCGAGTTGACTAATGTAAAGGAGTGCAAAGAGTACTTAGATTATTGCTACAGGTATTTTGGGGCATACTGATGTAGGATGTGTCATTTCCTAATGTCAACCCCATCCACTCTGCGTTCTTTCCTTGCCAGAGTCATAGAAGAGATAACTAGGAGTTTATTAAATAAATTGAAGAAGAAAATAGCATATTGATGTATCGGGAACTCTGTTGTTTTTTAAATCACGCTCCACATGCTTTTATTTGATGATTTATTATGATTCGTCCCAGAACGATTCGCAAATTGCTAGTTGTCTTGAAGATGTTCGAATCTTCTTCAAAAATATGTTCAAAATTTTCAATTCTTCAAGAACGGCACTTTTTGGTAACTTCATACTTGGAACCCTTCCCTCCCCACTCCACTCCCATTGAAGTCTTGCAATTATACGATGATCTCTCAAACTGTGATGTTTCTATTACCTCTCTCTTTATGCACTCCAAACACGATAGTATCTCGGAAAATTTATAGGGAACAATTGAATAATGCTGAATTTCATCACTTTAATAGGTCATATTTCGTTGCTCAATAGAACTAGCAAACTTGATGCTTGATTCTCAATTTTATGCTTAATAAAAGAAGAAACAAATTCCACCTCTTCATTCGACTAGGATACTTGACATCGATAAAGCAGACTAACGCACCGATTTTGAACAGCCGATATACTTCAATTATGCCCAGTTGGTTTATCATATTTGCTTCATCCTTATGAACAATGTGTGAGAGATTTTTTAGATCACACTCCACATGCCTTTACTTGATGATTTATTATGATTCATCCCGGAGGGATACGCAGATTCCTTCTCTTTCGAGGCTCAACCAAATGCTGTGTAATCTGGCAATAAGGCAACAGGTTGAGGGTTTTATAAGTCTTAAAAAATCAACAACGGTAAGGCGGAGGTATAATACGGCGCCACGGGGGATGTCGCTCCGATGGAGTGGCACGGATGGTGACACCTCCGCGCCAATGAGCACCGGGCACTCCTCACGTCCGAGGCACTTCAAGGTTCGACTGCGCACCGCTACGGTCCGACCCGATCCTCGCAAAGACGACACCGTACATGAAAAGATAGAAGCACACTGATTCCTGTGAGTAAATACGCTGTCCTTTTATATGTACTGACCCCTGCCTCAAGGCACTTGAGAGCGTTTGCTCTGTCTTATGATCATCGCTCTTCTGCTCTGCCCGAAAGCAATTGACCTACAACTTATTGGTCACCCTTTCCAGGAAGAGAATCTGTTTTCAGAGACTATTAACCATTTTGATGGTCTCCGCGCCCGAAACGCGACTTTTCTGGTCTGAGTGACAACCTCTCAGAAATTACCGCATGCTTGGAAACTTTGATTTCAGAATCCTAGTGAGATAATTTTACTGTGTTCAGTCTCTTCGTAATGTAAGAACTATATGAAGTCCAATTGGAGTCACAAAAACCGGAGCCACTTTCCTTAATCGAACAAAGGAAACGCTCTAGCACCAAACGACTGTGGCCGTTAACAACTTCTACTACGAAGATTCACTTTGCACATTTCGTACTTTACTAACAAAGACTCAACAAAGTGGAATCGCAAGGATCCTACGACACCATCGAATGGGTGAATTAAATGATTAAGCCATCTCTATGAAATATACATCACTTTTACTACTTCCAACGAACGAAGTAAAACTTATGCGTGGATAGGATTTGAGCGTCCACAGCACAGAGTTCATCGTAAAATTTTTGATGCAGTGCACAAAAGCAGACGACTATCAATAGGGAAAACATTGGGTTATTGCAATGCCACTTACGACTTGAGAGCAGTGATTGGACAGATATACTAATCGGTGATGTTTTGTTGTTATAATGGATCTCTTACAAATAAGACGAATAAAAAATGGGACCCCAGTAATTGAGTGGAAAACTCGTATCATTACTCGTTGATTGTGATGTAAAGGCATTTACTAAGAACGATTATTATTAGAATCCACTGAATAGCAATACAAAAATTAACCATTGGCAACGAGTGAATTGAAGAATTTCTCACAAAACCCGTTTGAAATAAACGAACAATAGTAAAAAAATAAGTATTTTAGGATTTCCTCTTTTCCCATCCGCCATTGCATAAAAGGCCCATTTCTCAATAATATAGTCACCGAGATATACACTCGTTTGATCTATACCACCTGTGCCACCTGCAGCATCTATACTATTTGTACCATCTGCATCATCTTCACAGTGCACATCTTCGACCTACACAAATGAATGTTCTTCAGTAAAATTCCGGAAAAAAGGAGTGCAAGAATGAAAGCGAAGCCAAATTTCAGCTACTAATCATACGCCTGACTTTGCAGCAAGATTTAATCCTTATTTCAACCTTTTTTAAATGTAACTGTTGACTGTAACTTGCTGAAGAATTGGACTATAATGGCAGCAGAGAATACAAAAGAGAAAACAATCTACTAATTATGCATACTACACTTCCCAAATAAGGGGGTCGGAGGAAAGCAAAAGAAGCAAAGTACGACGATATCATCAGATATTACAGTCGTAAAAAGGACTCCCCAATTCTGACGTAACAGTATTTACAATAACTGAATAATGCGAAAACCACTCCACAGATGGATTCATTGAGCTTTCGTTTGATATATTAAAGGAATTTATCAATCAAAAATTTTTAGTAAAAACTTCAAATAAAATATTCCGTTTGAAATAACATGAATCAAAATTAGCCAATCGTTGATTATCTGTCACTAAGGATGGCAAGTATCCGCCCTCTTTGGCTTTGCTAATTCTTTCTATGCTACTTTTAGCTTCCGGAATTGGCACTATCAAAGTAAAATAGGAACAAACAGAGAATATGTTAGATGAAGTCAAAACCTCACTCCAAGCCAATTCACCAAACGCTTTTGGTACAAACATATGTGCTGCCTCGCGAAGTTAAGTTCATCGGTTGCGCAATCTGGTGCGGATAAGCATAGAAGATAGTATATATACGTTTGCATGTATATACCACGTGCACAACGTGACAAAAACATGCTTGAGTACATTCAGCGAACAATCCCTGAGTCTCTGTACTTTATGGCTGTTATCCCGAGTGCAGAAAAGCACAGTTTGGGACTACTGTAGGCAGCTTCGTACTACTATAGTCCAAGTGAACTCGAAAGCAACGCCATCACTCGAGAATAGATCCATAAAAACGTAAGGCGTATTACATAGACGAAAGCACTGCAACTGTACGTGAGACCCTCGGTCGACGTCGCTCAACGAATGCCGCTGAAAGAACTTTTCGCCACATTTTATTGTATAATAAAATGAGGGCTAAAATATCTGAGTATTTCGACGGATATACCAAAACACCATTTTCATACAGTTGTGCATTTCTGAATATCCCCATCAAACAACTATTATTTAATAAAATATTTGTTGTCAAATAAACTGCAAAAGATTGCGTTTTCAATTAAAACTGAAATTGAACTCATAAGAAAGAAACTGCAATAGAGACGTTAAAGTGATGGTTTATCTTGCTACAGAAAACGGTACTGAATGAGTTACCAACAAGGTGATCCACAAAGGAAAGAAATTTAATGCAGTCAAATACCCTCATAGACAGTATACAATAAATATGGCATTCACTCACTATTCGTAAAGTTCTTCTGCGCATACACCATAATGAAACAACGTTGTTTTCTGTTACGACTGCTACAGTATATATTCTCCTCCCCCCCCCCCCCCCCTTTGGACAAATCACAGAACATGCACTCCAGCAGAAGTTGCAACTCAGCGGCTTCTTACAGCCGTTTTTGCATTCAACATGTACGAAGGTTGCCTTTAAGCTGTATTATGGAATACAGTCCATCAATTATAGCATTTGTGCAGTGTAGTCCATGTTCTCGCAAATTGTTGCAAAGGTGTGATTGAGGGAGATGTGAAAGGGAGGAGGCAAGAAAGACAGTCTCTCATTGAAATAAAATATTACAGTACAAGCCCATATTGATTAAGTGAACAGCCAATAGATCATGGCGACCAATGTTGGCTGGCAACTAGCAAAATCTGTGAAATACGCTCACACCAAATAGAAGGTATTGCGAAATCGCATCACCTATAGCACACTACAACAGTACTAAGAACGAGTGATAACTACACACCTCTCAATTTGTGGCCAAAACATTATACTGAAGCTTTGGTCTAAAAAGACAGGAAATCACGCAGCTTACAACGAATAAGCTGAAAATATGAGTTGTTTGAGTTCATCTTGGCATATAAGTTCTTTTCTTTAGAGATGATAAAAGATCACATGAAAATTTATGTTGTCTGATGCAATGATGCAATGAATGAAATGTTCTATGCAAGGCAAACGCTTACATATGTTGTCTGATGACATAATGCGAATGCAAAAAGCGCAATGCATGAGAAAGTGATCACTTCGACGACAATAAACCAATAAACCTAAACTACTAAGCCAGGTACCGTATGCGCATTAATAACACCGCGTGCGGGGAACTATGGGATAATCAAATATGCGCTAAATATAAGGTTTTACGAAAAAAGTTTAAAACTTCATGTAATGAGCAAAAGGCTAGAGATTCTTTCTGTTTTACTTCGCAACAATACCAGTATTCTGGAGAACGCTTTTATATATGGCCCCTTAGGGACTTTTTGGAACAAATAAATTTATAAATAGCGAAGAATTAATCGTTGTAGAAAAGTGATAGCTATTTGTTTCTAGCAGAGAAATGTAATGGTAAGTTACAAAGAAGTGGACGCACAACGCCAAAGAGAAAACGCATTTGGAGGCCAATCTTAAAGAAAAATGCCTGATTGGGGATTAAAGCCCTTTCCACATTTCTGCATTTAAAGTCTTCTTCTAGGCCAGGCAATTCAATGATGAGTAACTAAACCGCGATATTTTCTTCCTTATACAGTTGGCTGAGGAAAGGGAACAGAGGGAAATGCGAAAGCTACACAAGTCCAGAATGGATTCTCCTATCACCCTGGTTAGAGAGAAATACTTTGGGGCATTTAAACAATGTGCTGAAATTATGAGACTTACACATATGAGCATCAACAAATTCGGTGAAGTTTTCATTTGGTGCCTCGGATATTCGATAGGATTTGAATGTCCGCCAAAGAATAACCGTCAATCGTGAAATCAGTGAGCTCATTGATGCTCTCTCATAATCGAGCAATGCAAGTGGCACAAAATGAAGCTTTTCACATTTCAACTGCAAATACACATTAAGTCATATAAAAATCATATGATCTCAATATTTACTAAAAAAGAACTATAAGCGTTGTAATGTTTTAGAAATTGTGAAGGAAACGACACAGAGGGCACCCGTGCAGTGGCTTATCGAAAATCTCCCTCATATATATTCAAATGCTCTATATGAAGACGTTTTCATAGTAAAAGTTTGTTTGACAAAGAGAAAATTTATGCCGAAATTTAAAAATTACAATTGTGCGTTAATTTAATTTCGAAATCACTTTTCTGATATAACGGTGAAAAAGAAAAAGTGAACAAACAATAAAGGAAATGAAAAATTCCCCACCGTAAGATCATTGCCAGCATTATCGATCAAAAGTGCTAAACTACGAATCCAACCCGCATCGTCGGCAACCCGATTCATCATCGAGATTTTCTTCGCCTCAATCCAACTCGCATAAATCCACAACAGCGATAACAGCTCTTCCTTCTCCTCCTTTGATCGTCCTTCCTGAAACTGGCAACATCCTTGATAGAGAGAATTTTTTTTTGCAAAACATAGAAGCATTACTTTAAGGCATGATAAATAACACCGTCCCATAGGCGATGCATCGACCAGACGCTCTACTCATGTCGAACCTCAGATCGAGTTCGAGTGAGTCTGTGGTCAGATCTCACCTATCGATTATCTTTTACGTCGAATTTTCCGCTTAGGAATTGGAAATCGAATGCGCTATAAATGGAAAAATTCATAATATCTACCTTAATCGCTAAAGCAATGCTGGCAGGTATGTGAAAGTGTAGCCATACGTGAGAATGGCGTCAACTACTACGGTACAGAGAGGCGCATAGGTAAGCTTACAGCAATGTGATGTTGCGGCCTACAATCAAAACTATGCTCCTGGTCAACCTCCACTGAACCTAAGCAAAATCATTGACCTCAAGGGGCCGAATTATTCAGTTTTTACAGCTTCACTCACACACCACGAATCATCAATCCTTGCCTATAAAATAGAATCGATTAAGAAATACGGTTACCTTACCCTGTCTCTATGGTTTATATAGTGAAACCGAACTTTACTATAATGAAGTCGAAGAGTTGGAATTCTCTGGCAGATACTTGAAAACATTAAACACCTGATTACTTTGCAATGTTAAATCGCCAGAAGTGGGTGGCGGAAAGGTCGAACAACAACTGTCTGCTCTTGCTGCATGACGAAGAAAAATTAATATTTTACTTAAAGGTCATCATTCGAAATGTCTGAATATGACAGGTGTCACCTTGCCAGTGCCAATGTCTTCATTCAGACACGAACAGACACATACACTGGCACAGACAGACATATTCAATGAGATAAATAAGGACCTATACCATACGAAACAAATCAATGTTTGCCAAGAATCGCATTGAAAGCAACGAACTTTTAGTGCCTGCTCCACAAACAGGACGAATTGGTCGACAATAATTGTGATTATTTGGTTGGCACATCTTACTTCATCCTGTGATCCACCAAGTGCATACCATACGGCTACTGCGATCACAAAATGCATGTGCAGGCGACTGTAGTTTGTAGTACGTTCGCGCAGCACACTACTCATTCGTTGTAGTATCGTCGACTCGAAGAACACCAACTACACTATTTCATCATTACTGCTTCGGTTGAAATCACCACATAAGTTAATATATAAATTTATTTAGATGCATGCATGCACGCATGCAACACTGATATTCTTTCCAATGGTTGGGTTAGGAAAGATCGACTACTCTTCAATCTCAGCTGTGAATATCCTAATGACTTCTACGCAAAAGGATGCCACCGCAAATTCGAACACCTAAAATATCTATAGCGTATCATTTCCTTCCACTAATTTTGGCTCCAACTTTCTCCACCTTTTTTAAATCTATCAAATTCGATTGCCTTTTGAGAACCTTTCAATGGACGCCTTTATCTTCTAATATAAATTGAAATTGAAATCAATAATCTGAGAAGCAAAACATTATGTGGATGACAGCAAAATTGGATTGGAAGATTAGCATAAATGTTTGCACGAATGTGACACTGCAAAATTTCACAGTAACGATAATAATTTTTAATGTGAAAATTAAAAAAAGTCTCCAATGAAACGATTCAAATCGGTTTTCTGCACAAATAAAAATTCTTGAGCAGATATAGTGCAATGACGATTAAACAAGAAGACCCTATAGGCAGGTGATGTTGTTGCTATATGGCTATTGTGCAGCGCTTTCATTTCTAAGTGAAATATTTCAATTGAAAAAAATAAAAACCTACACTATGACATCGGCCGATCACCTTCAAAAACATTAAGTCATAATCGGTATTATTGTCCTCTGAAAAGAAAACAGTTTTACTTTTAGTAATAAAATAGTTACGAACAACGATAAAAACCGTTGGACTTCTGTTTCTCAATCATTAAGATATATCGTCGCTCCATCATCGTTTACTTCACTCTTGAAGAAATTTAATTTATCAGTAAATGGGCTCAACGATTTGCGTAACTGATTCGTATATATATTCTCAACCACCCTGACGGAAAAAACCACTGATGTTATGGACAGGTAGGAAAAGAGGAAGATAGAAATGAACCAATACAATAGTGAAGTAACTTCCACTTCGCCATATAAGTTCACATAAAATCTTCCATTACCAAAAACTTTCCACATCTTTCTTCCATAATTGACGCACAGCGAAAATATGTGCCATGCAGACAAAATTACGCACTTTTTTCAACATTGCCCAAGAAATCATTTAAATTCATATTATTCAAAACAAATGGAAATATGACATGGACTATCATATATTTGTGGGCTGCTATGATATCAGCTACAACCCATCGATAGCTTGAACCACCGAAAAATAATAAAGATGTATAACATTGAATTCAAGTCTTAATCAAGCAGCACTCATAAGTGTTTGACAAAAGTTAATTAACCTATCACAAAAATAGATCTGATTGGAAGTTGATATAAGAGGTATCATCTCATAATTCCAACTTCGGTATTTATCAAGTTGAAGAAATCGCATAAAGTGATAAAAAGAAGCATTAAAGTTAGAAGTCCAAGATCATCTAAAAAATAAACGTTGAAAAATTGGAAAGAAGCCAAATTCGAAATATAAATAAATGGCATTACTCACCAATATTGATCGATGCAAATTTATTGTAAATTTGCTCGATATTAGCGGCAGCTGGTGTGAACGAATTGCGTGTATTCAACGCTAATACATGATAGTATAATGCCTCTAAATGACGCTTTTGAGCACTTTCAATGAGACCAATCTGAAATTGAATGTCGATTTCATTTTACAAACAAAGGGGGAAATTATCAACTGCTTACTTCAGTTATAAATTCGTCGTAATCATAATCGTTTCAATTTAATGAAAGAAACAAAGGGAACTAGTTAAGATGAACGGGCCCAATGAAATGGGATAGACGATCAAATAAACGTGGTAAGTGAGGTGTGCTCAAAATAGGCCTGTAACGCATACGACCATTACTCTTAACCAAGATTCGTTACAACTCATTTCCACCCTTTATTGGACTCGCTTTTCACAAAATTTCATCAAACTAGCTATTAAATAATTTAAAAGCCAGAAAGTCAACTAGTGAATCGCGTACTGCACCATAACGAACCACTCCAATAAAAGTAAAGAGAATCCACTTTGATTGAATTAAGTTATCGATCGTATTTTATGTTAGAACTACTGAAAAATACTACTGCATTGCAGACTACCACGCTTATTTTGCTTTATTTTTCAAAACTCTTTGAAATGAGTGACAAAAAAATTGTAAAATTATGCGCAAATGTAGCGAGTTTCCTATTAAATTGTCAACAGGTAATGAGAATCGATTGCGCTTCTTATAAAAAAATATGCACGAATGGTTATTGCTGAAGCGATATCAAACGATGTATTATTAGCGAATACCTGATTACACGATTGCCCATCATCGGGATATGCACGATACGCACATATATACAATTCACGTGCCTGTTTTATATCACCCTGAAATGTTTAACTCTACTGCCTCTTGCATTGATACAAAGTCTTTAGGCGTTACCAATTATGATCCTTTTTATGAGCTCATCTGTAAGGCAATGCTTTACATGTGAATATATGCCTTATAGATAGAGTTGTATGAATTATGGTATAGGTGATATAGATTATGATTGTTATAGATTATATATGTCGTTACTTTATTCGATATATATATATATATGTATATATACATCAGGTGCCTTTTTCCGATCAAATAACGAACCAAAATTGTGAATCACCAAAATGTAATCAATCTTGCAACTTTATTACTCACATTCAATTTCACTGCAAATCGCCCTACGGCATCTTACGAATTGTAATTTTATCTCAAATAAAGTGGAAGAAAATCGACAGGTCGGGGGAGGGGGCGACAAGAAAGGGAGGATAGATGCATAGGTGATGGAACTATTGATTGCCTGAAACAAGCAAATTGAAATTCCCACCAAATAGCGAAATATATCGCCCACTCGTAGGCATAGGAAATGTGCAAATCGAGCTTTTGTACGTGGTGATAAAGGCGTACGACTGTGTGAAGGAATAATCGCTCTTGGACACATCGATACAATACGCGGCACATCACTCAGAACGAACCCTCAAAAACAATTTAAAGTTAGATACTCGTCTAATCAAGGACAACGAATATTCCGGAAATGCTGGAAAAAGCAAGGAAGCAATGCCGGATTCCGACTAGAACGGACTGAGGTCGAAATCTTGACAGGCAGTACGCTGCAAATACCCCGTCTTATATTTAGAAAAATCTCGACCTTTTCACGTAGACGGTTAAACTGCTGCAACATCTTAATTCCAGCGTGATGACCAAAGATCAAGGCATTCATTGGGGCTAATTACAGAGAGATCTGTGCTGTATTGACGTGAACTTAGGTTCGATGAGTCAAAGCGGTGTGATGTCATAGCCTGGAAGTGTTGCCCATTTAAACTAGAGAGATGAGGAAAGGGCTGCAAACCCTTTCCTCATCTGCATTAAGGTATCACTTAAAAATCTCAGAAATGACGTTTTGTTCCAAGTGCGTAATAGTTTTCACTGATACAGACGACAGCATAATTAAGTGAACAATTGATAAAGTTTGTCAAGGGAGCTGATATAATCTGCATTTTTGGAATCATGTCAGCGAATCAACCGGTTTCATAAATTACCAAAAAAAGATAGTCGAATAATGCATCCAGTCGTCGCACTCGTTTTTCCGATTTTACTGAGTACAAAAAATCACCCAAGCGATCAGCAAATGTAAATCGATTTCCAGGCACGTTTAAGTGCCCATAATAGCTTATAATTCCTTTCAAGTTTACAACTGAACTTGGAAAATGTATGAAAACTATCCCGCAGTGTGGATTATAAGTTTCATTACTCAAGCTTCAGCAGTTTCCTAGTTGAAACCACGGAACAAACATACACGCATATCCACACTCAGATATGAGAATGCCATAACGAAATTTGCAGGCAGAAGTTCACGCAACATTTATTCAAACGTGCATCCTCTCTTCAGGAGCTCATAGCATCCCGCAGCCACTCACTGCCCACCCCCTCCTCTTCTCATTGAAAGTGAGGTCTCCGACCGATAGTTAAATGTAAACCTCAGTGCATCACCACTAAATAAAAACCACACTGAACATAAATGATAAGCTTTTAATTTCAAACCGATTGCACGTCACCTCGCAGCATTTGTCTCTACTGATAGAGGGGGGTGGGGGCAAATACATATTGCAGAAATCACCCTTTGAAATACTGTGATTACTGCTTTTTATTGACTTAAAAGTACAATTGAGAATCCCACAATAGAAAGACCATAAAAGTACAACAGCAATCATACCGTATTCGTCTTGAACAAGCATACTTAGCTCGGAAAGTTCGCCGAGACATTCATAAAGTGCGTTCGAATAATCCTGCAAAACAAAACCATGTTCCTGCAATCGTGCGAAGGGTCCTTTCAAGAGATGGGGAAAAACGATGGTGATTCTGATATTTTACCCCTCCAATCAACGTCCCGTGGGAACGTCGGAAATCTAAACGTCTAAAAGTGGACCAAACATTATGGCTGTTGGGAGTTTGGTGATTACCATTAATTACATATACAGAGGTGATGAAGTTACATATGGTTGTGCATATCAGAAAGCGATATTCGGCCAACAATGTCCATCTGTGCTCATATAAAATGCAGTCCGAGTTCAGTCTCACATAAAATGCAGTCCGAGTTCAGTCTCATATAAAATGCAGTCCGAGTTCAGTCTCATATAAAATGCAGTCCGAGTTCAGTCTCATATAAAATGCAGTCCGAGTTCAGTCTCATATAAAATGCAGTCCGAGTTCAGTCTCATATAAAATGCAGTCCGAGTTCAGTCTCATATAAAATGCAGTCCGAGTTCAGTCTCATATAAAATGCAGTCCGAGTTCAGTCTCATATAAAATGCAGTCCGAGTTCAGTCTCATATAAAATGCAGTCCGAGTTCAGTCTCATATAAAATGCAGTCCGAGTTCAGTCTCATATAAAATGCAGTCCGAGTTCAGTCTCATATAAAATGCAGTCCGAGTTCAGTCTCATATAAAATGCAGTCCGAGTTCAGTCTCATATAAAATGCAGTCCGAGTTCAGTCTCATATAAAATGCAGTCCGAGTTCAGTCTCATATAAAATGCAGTCCGAGTTCAGTCTCATATAAAATGCAGTCCGAGTTCAGTCTCATATAAAATGCAGTCCGAGTTCAGTCTCATATAAAATGCAGTCCGAGTTCAGTCTCATATAAAATGCAGTCCGAGTTCAGTCTCATATAAAATGCAGTCCGAGTTCAGTCTCATATAAAATGCAGTCCGAGTTCAGTCTCATATAAAATGCAGTCCGAGTTCAGTCTCATATAAAATGCAGTCCGAGTTCAGTCTCATATAAAATGCAGTCCGAGTTCAGTCTCATATAAAATGCAGTCCGAGTTCAGTCTCATATAAAATGCAGTCCGAGTTCAGTCTCATATAAAATGCAGTCCGAGTTCAGTCTCATATAAAATGCAGTCCGAGTTCAGTCTCATATAAAATGCAGTCCGAGTTCAGTCTCATATAAAATGCAGTCCGAGTTCAGTCTCATATAAAATGCAGTCCGAGTTCAGTCTCATATAAAATGCAGTCCGAGTTCAGTCTCATATAAAATGCAGCCCGAGTTCAGTAAGTATGAGATCCACCTGACCAACCGCTTTCACAACACACTGACAAATAATTGCCTTCATTTTATTGACTCGATCGCTCATTGATGCAAAATGATGTAAATCCTCTTTTTATCCATCTTTGAATGTTTGTAATTCCTTTGCAAATTGACAGATCAGTGCGAAAGTAAAAAAGTGTCTCCATGAAATTTGGCCATAGAGGTTTCAGCGATCCACAAATTGAAACCATCGGACAAACAGGCAGACAGAAACACAGACATGAAGCTGCCTACCACAACGGGCAGTGTAAAACTTGCCAAATGTGTATGAAAATGAACGTTATTTGAAAGGCCTCTAAAGCCATTAATCCACTCAAAATTGGGATGCATTACTATGAAGGTTTTTATTTGTTCCTTAATTCATGGAAGCGGTGGGTTAATGTGTGGTGTTGTAAAAGCGTATACCGTTTAAGCTCTCGTGCATTCAAATTTAGATCTATTTCCCGTTTAAAATCTTTTGTTTGCAGTAACTTCCCAATACTTCAGTTTGCTTGGTTTTACTCGTTAAAAATGAGAGCAAAGTTAGAGATAAATACCAGCTTGAAGCGATCAAACAATATGCATCGTTTCTCTATGGAAATAATCGAGCTCGCTGAATGCAACTTCTAAAAGTCTACCAATAACAACTACAACAGTGAATTCAGTCATATTTAAGACCTTTTTTATAAAAAAACGAAAAATTGAGAAAATGACCAAAATAAACACAAACCGCTCTGTTAGTATGAGATTGGTGTTTTAGCTTATCGGTCCATTCTTTCTGCACACTAAAGAACAGCATATCTGCACCTTTTTCAATAGCGAATTCCAAATCGACCAGAAAAAGATCTTCCAATAACTGCAAATAAACAATAAAACACACCACCAAACCAGTAAAATACACCACTATTTTCAATCAACACTGACGAAAGAAAGAAGATAATCATATAAACACATTCTGATAGCAGACGCCATCAACGGATCTCAAGCAGATACATCTACCCGCGGGTAATGCAGAATGAATGCATGAAGCTGTAAGAATACAAGTCGCCGGAAGTATAACACCTCGACATTGAAGCTAACGCCGAAATAAGAAAAACTTCTAGAGAAATCTTCAGCAATACCACCCTCGTCCTCTACAATCTCACCCGCCCCATCTAAAGTGAATCAATTGTACCCCTAGATTCATGCAGTTAAGAGGTCATTCTAACCTATGAGGAAGACATTGTAGTAGAAAAATCTCCTGGGTGATGTTCCTGATAGTATTATCGGTGATCAATTTAGTACGGAAAACTGGGAAACAAATTGGCCGACAAGAAGATCACTTTACACAATCACAGAGAAAGAGGCTAGGTTGCATTGCTAGCTAGTGAGAAGTCAAGAAACATGTTCATTTGTGGGGACCTGCTTCCCGATCAGAAATCTATTAGAGGACATGAGTGACCACTGCTGAGCGACCGCGGATCGGTTTTGGTTGAATGTGAGCATACCGCAAAGAAGTGACCGTTGCTATAAGAAATTAATGATTCTACTTGATGAACCAATCTACTCGAAACGACAGAACGACTCAGACCGCGACAACGACTCACTCAATCGCACTAAACAGATACATTTTGCTGTACGCTACCAAAAAACATTTTATGCATAATAATGAGCCATTTCAGAATTTAAAATAATAAATTTAAACGATCACTTGCCTTTATAATGGGATAGCGGTGATTATTTTTGTTGCGTTCTTCTTTCGGCATATATTGAAATTGCTTTATGTTCTGCCAAATCTTAGCGCCTTCTCTTGTCGATGACATTACCCGCTCGTGCACCTAAATGAAGCAAATGAGTAGCGACGAATATGTGAATTTCAAAGAGGTGAAACACTCCATAAAATTACCTTATAATACCGAATAAATGCCCATCCACCAATTGCATACTTTAAAATTGTGAAGACGCCTTTTGATGGTTTTGCTGTTAATAAATGGGAAGCCGTACTAACAGTATCTTCTTATTTGTAAAAAAAGCTTTCAGAAATCCAACAGAGATAAGGTAGATGAGCGAATATTTTTCGATGGCTGAATTGGCCCTTCCCAAGAAATTCAACCACTACAACTAAGATATTTCCCGTTGGTCAATAAGGGTGCTAATGAGTGCTTAGATTGCTTCCCACCTATCTCCCATTGGTCTGAGGCGGCGGTACAGATATGATAAAGGCTCATTTTTGAGATTGCTGATCCAACATAAACACTTCGCTCACCAACATGCAGCAACCCTTCATGCAAAATAATCGTTGAACAAAACGATCAAAATATAAATGAGCTCTTATGGCGATCGACTAACTGGGTTTTATAATTTACATAACGTTCCACGTTGATCAAAATATCACGCGATCCTATCCTCATCCAAACCTGTTCCGACGGTCGATGAAGGGTATTGAAAAACAGATTACTATATCACAACTCACTGCATCAAACCATCGAGGCTACTCATATAATCATATAATTTCAAAATTAAAACGTGCACAATAATAGGAATGCCGTTAACACACTAACTTAAAGCAGCTGGAAAAGCGAAGTATAGAGTTATTTCAAGGCAGCAAATATCGCCCCAGGCAAAATGATCTCAGACTCAAGTAAAATTTGTAAATGACTGTTGATACAGTTCTTTGTAGGCTTATATAAACTGTGCTAATAAACGCATTATACAAGAATGTGTCCACTGCTACAGTTACTGTTCGAAGAATAGTGCAAAGCCCAAATTATTAATCAACGAAGGCGTACCGTCAACGGATACCTACTCTCCTTGAAGAAAAAAACGGATTCCTGTGAAGCAGTGATATACAAAATGGTGGCTGAGGTTTTACCACCAGAAGATTCATTCGATGGTGGAAGCCATCTGATGGCTCAAAACAGGGTTCAGTATCGTCCTACTTGTGGTCAGATTGGAATCCACCTTAACTTCAGTTCTTCGTTCCACTAAACTTCTCGCTATGACCTCGGTTACGCGTAAAGGTTGGCTGGGTTTCTCTGGAGGCTTACCAGGTGCTGCGTGGAGCCGCCACAGAAAGGGGGGGGGGGGGGCTAAGACTTTATTTAACGCTTAAAACAAATTTGAAACAAAACCACAAGCAAACAGGGAGTTCGGGGAGGACAAAGTTTAGCCTCAACATGGCCCCGGGAACATCCGCAGTGCCCCATGCGCGATTCCGACGACCAACGACCACAGCACGCCGCTCCAACGTCGGCACACCCACTGCTATTCCAGCCCTAGGTGAAGACCGAAACCGGCACATGAAGCTGCAAGCAATACGCTTCCCCCTTTATACGCCCCATGTTTTGCCTCAACGCATTTGTAGAAACTGTCTACGAATGCCTTGAGATCGTCAAGGCATTCGTAGACAGTTTGATCTGTCGTGTGGCCGACCTTCCCCTGCTCTGCACGACAGCAGTTGATATGGCCTTTGTTGATCTCCCTTGCATACGCACTCTCTTCGAATAAATCTATGGTTGTTTGCGTCGTTCTCAGTCGTTTTGATTACATGGCGCCATTTGATCACCATTCCCTTTACTTTGAAAATGTTTCGAGATACGGGGTGTCCGCCAAGATCATCCCGTCGTCCGCGCCCACGCCCACGTCCCACTACTTCAAACCCCAATGAATGAATCATCACTAAGTGTATACATCTATACTCATATTTATATATTCAAATGCTGGCGAAGAAACCGAATAAAAAAATTCGAAAAAAACAACAAAATACGTAATGAAAACTTTATTAGTTCTCTGCAACAAAGCAAACGTACAATACTTTTAGCATTAAAAAATAATAACAATGAAATTTTAAAATTTCAAGAACAACAAATTCATTCAATCGCTATGTTTGCTGGAGAAAAAAACGAAAAAAGAAATTAAATATTAAAATAAGAAAAACAGCAAAAAAAAAAAAAAACTCACAAAAGAAAAGCACATTCGGCACCATCCCAAATATTTCATACAACAAGACGCCCAGAAAAATTTTCCACATGATGTACATTAATAAATCCTCGAATAAAAAAGAAGAAAGGTAATACCGGAAGAAGAGAAACAACACGGATTTCACATAAAAAACTTTTCATTAAAAAAATTGAACAATAAAAAAGAATTCAAATTCTCCACAAATCAGTGCGAATAAATATAATCGATGAATATATTACCGATGTGCTCAAACCCTTAAATAATTTACAGCTTCATCGTAAAGCTGCCAGCCTCCAAGCTTTGTTCCCTCAATAACAACGTACATATCGCAAACGTCATATCAATATGCCCACAAACGTGCAGTTCCTATCATTCGATCGATCAACTCTGCGAGTGCATGAATGAACGATGATCAGCAATATTCCACGGCCGTACCACTTAAACTGCTATCAATTAATATCAAGCGATATTAAACCCAAAATGTAGAACCACTTCAATTGATCAAATTTCGAAGGATGTACCCCTTTTGCAAAACGAATCCCATAAACATACTAGGATTGCAGTGCTTGCCCTTATGGAAAACCCATCCACTGCGTAGTGATGCATCAAAAACTGACTCCTACGAAGTCCCTTCAGACATTCCGACACCGTCAATCATTTCACAAAACATAATGAAGCAATAATAAGAGCAAGCATCCTTTTACGAAAAAATCGAAAGACATTCCGCCAGTGATCAGATATTGGATAGACCGTATTGCTTCGAACAAATATCTCATCATTAAATCCCGGCGAGATAATCGTTACTTCCAACACTCACCAAGACAATCGTCCCAAATGTCGATTATTTAGCATTAGAGGTGGGCATATCTACTCATCGGCTATTCTAATCCCCTAAAATCTTATACAGCTAAAAGCACCATATTATTTTTACAATAAAAAACTTAGGCAGAGAACGCACTTAAAATAGTTATGAAATCTTTTTCAAAAATATGGCTTAAAGGAAGAATTGAATATAAAAGACCACAAGGAAACTAAACAGAGAAATGAACAAACGAGGAAATAATAGAGCGATTAGAACACATACATAACCACACATACATACCTGTGCAAGCACAACGGTTGGTCATTAGTGACCAATAGGTGGACACCCGTCATACGCACAAGTTACATCTCAAATTCAACGCAACAACACCCGCCACAAACATTCAAACAAAAACACTTCAAACGGTTTAACTTAAAACATTAACAGAGAGTGTTTAAAAAGAGAAAAAAGGAAGATGATGCAGTGGACATCGAAAAAGTCATCACCACAAAGTTACCTCACTCCAACAAGTTTTCTGCTTTCTTTGCCTCCTTGAATAAAAACCTGTGCTAATATTGCATTTCAATATTATGAAAGTTGGCAGCATTTCATATACCCTCTATTCTTAGTTCATCTGTTTACTGGAGATGCCATTCAGTGGATATTAAAATCATCTATGCAAAAAGACATGGCAAAATTATCGATAACTATAAATCAAATAGCATATGCAAATTGCGAAAAGTGACACCTAAAAGAATAAAATATATTTCATTGCATTTTCGTTTTCAGTTTTGAGAGCAATAAAAATCGATGTGATATATTTGTGAACGGTGATAAAATAATCTACAAATTGGACAGAAAAAAAAACGAAGAGAAAGGAAATAACTTCTGATGAAAATTCACAATGTTATGTAATGAAGACTGAGATGAGGCAAAGAAATGAAAGGAAAAAAAAAAGGAAACAGCACACAATGCGATCGGCACCAAGAAAACATTCAAAGCGCCGATTTGAAATCTCTTATTCTTAATTTACATAATGAGGCAATTTTAATAGCACAACAATACACAAATTCCACTCGCTAACACACTGTAATACTCAGAACCTCTACGGTTAGGCTAAAGAATTGCTGTAATCAGACTATAAAATGCTCATAGTCGGATTACAGACTCCCTACAATCAGAATTCAGAATGGCTATAACCAGATTTAGAATCCCCTCCCTGTAGGCCAGATGGAATCCATATCAAGGATGAAGGACAAGACACATACCTCGCTAAGACCTCTTAAAGCATTGGTCGCAGCAATGAAATAAAGATTTGCCGAAATAACGCAAAGGCCATAAGCTGCCTTGATAACAACGTCATCAATATGAAGGAGAACATCTATCGCTGTTTCAGGCCCGCCTACAAAGAAAAAGGGTGGGAGGAATACACATGGCAGCTCACTTAACAAATCGCACCTGTGCTATAAAATGACGTAAAATGACGTCAGCCATATATACGCAGTACAACGTCCTGCAACATATAATCATAAAATGAAACAGAATTTACCGTACTAAAAACAATAAAATCCACAATTTAAAAATTAGCATTGTACTAAAAGAAACAATAAAATCGATGAAAGAATAAAAAAGGAACAATATACTGAGTGGAAACAAATTTACAAAACAAAAAACATTAAAAATAATAAATGAAACAATAAAAAATTAGATCGTTCATATAAACCATCGAAGAGCTAAAATCAACAACAATTCACCTGAACACAACAGCGAGGCCTTATCATCACTCAAACAAAAAACATACAAGAAGGCAAGTAGAAATTAAACAAACTATCGGATTCAATCCCCTCCAGGGGACAATATGGACGCATAACTTGTGCCACTATTCCAAGAAAAAGACACCCCCTTATTACTTTGACAGTTCATAGCATAACAAAAAAAAATTCTCTAAACGATACTCACGATAAATAACTTCAATGAACCGGGAAGAGTATAACAACGTTAGAGTGGAAACCAAGGAAAGAGACATCTCGAAATTGAAGAAAGAGAATTACTATTTCCGCAATGCTCAACCAAATTTGTATATAACAGTACAAATTCTAGAGCATTCTACAGGTATTTTAAGATGAATTTATTGCCGCCCAATGTTTTCCTTACTATAAGCGTGTCGATGTTAAAATTATTATAGAGGAAAGAATATTTTCGAATCTCACCGGGGTGCCATAGGTAGCAAAGGTGGGGCAATAGAGACTGGAGGTGGTGGTGCAATTGCGGCGGCATGTAATTCACGGAATGCGTTCTCTAGGCATCGTCGCAAATCCAGGAACGACACCACAAGCACATTATCTCCATCACGTGACACCAACTGTATCTTCTCGTTGAGGCCCGCATCTAGCTATAATCGCATTCTCTCAAATATTTTTATATTATTCAATTCATACTTATAATCCATCGCTATTCCTATCAATGACAATGAAACTTATAACAGAATGCTACCATAAAACTAGGTAGGTAAATCTGTACGTTTGCCAACTACTGATCAACGCTCACTACCAGCTGGTACAGTTTGCACTTTTCAATTAATTCTGATCTTATAACGAGCTTATAATTCGTAGAGATCAATGAACCAAAGAGAACAATAAAAGAACACTTCATTAAAGCTCGAATATATGGGGATAAATGGAAAATAAGCAGTTTACAAGTAAATAGATCCGGTAAAGTTTTGTGATACAAATCGAATTCTTTCGTTTTACATAACCGCTAAATGAGGACCTTTAACAAGGCGAGATAGCAAAAAATGTCAAAGCTTTATATTAAAAAAAAAAACTTATTTCATTAGAATAAAAAACTGATAAAACGTACTACCTTATTAAGGCACGAAATTATATGCGCCATATCGATCCATGGTTTACCTGCTTCGGTAACCTGGTGGAACAGGTAATCGCGGAACAACTTCAGCAGGTATCGATCACCTGTCTCACTCCAAGACATGTCCATTTGAAACCTATAAATCACTCCTTATGTGAATTTTCGCTCGATATTTCTTTCATGACGTGGGATCGAAAGTTTTTTCGCTACTGCCCTCTCCCTTTAAAGAGAGATCGGTTTGGTACTCAAGCGTAAAACGGTTGCTGCAGCGTAAAGATCAGCACTCAAAATTTGAATATCGATGATAGAAACCTCCGGTGCTTTCCGCAGCGCTTCCTTTTACTTACCCCCACCCCGCCCCCAACCCTTGGCACCTCAGCAAACTTATTTAAATGAAGGAAAAGCTCACTGCGGTCGTTCGATGATCGTATTGAGTTTGCATAAAAGACGAAACAATCTGCCGTTCTCGAGTTCTTTAGAAAGTTCGTTCTCCAGCAAATCGTTCTTCATTTGCGCTAACTCGAGCTGTGCATAGAATCTAGCTCCTATCATTGGCATCACCTCGTTTATCGATCGTACACGACTACTTTGTGCTGACGCACTCAACAGCAGCCTGAATCAAGTCACATCCTTGCTAAGAAATTAATTCATACGAAGCAATTATTGGAAACAAAGATGATGGGAGGAGGGAGGAGACAAAGGGCAATGCGAAGGGGACGAGGGGAGAAATGGCGTCAAAAAACGCTTGACGAGAGGCATCGGCGAGTAACGTCGATGATACATTTAGACGGAACAGTCAGAACTCACTCGTCTATCAGTGATGATCTCACAGCACCGCGAGAGTTTTATAAGCTCCCAATCACTATACTGAAAGAAAAAGTGAAAAAGGGAAGAGATAACCCTGTGGCCCACTTCGATACCATATATCATCGGCTTCCATATTCCAACTGCATTAGTGCAGTGGCCTCACTTTCATATTTTCTTATTATACCAAACGATTGCATCAAAAGTGGACTTCCAATCGTAGCAAATCCTTTCGTTTCGTAAGTCTTCTTATTTGATAAAATTTAAATCGCTTTTCACATTCACTGCTTGAATATTGGATGTCCTTAACAAAAGATGTTAGAAATCCTGTGATTGCCTGTATAGACTTTTCATTGGTACGCCAATATTTATAAAAAAGAGAAAAGATAGCTTACGAGATGATATTCTTCATATCTGCGGTGTAGTGTTGCGAGATGACGGCCAAACTTGCCGATAGGTTTTCGCGTCGCGCCGCATGCAATGAACCCATCGCTAGCGCAACGATCACCCGTCCCAGCCCACAGAGATCCTCCTGCTAACAATAGGGTCATTCTGTTTCTCCCCATCACATCAGAGGTCATACCACAGCTGGAGGAGGGAAACCGATACCACCTCTGACAGCTATTGGAAGTATTGTACGTAAAAGGAAATGAGTGCAGAAAAGTTTGGGAATGAAAAATAAGCAAACCAGCATGTGACCGTTAATCTTCCTCCCTTTCCTCTTTCGATAAAACTTTCTCGCTGCGGTTCTGCCCTTCAAATGTCGTATAAAAATAAAGCGAAACAACTATAGAACTATATATTATTGGAAGATATGCATCCATCCCTTTCTATTTATTTATTAATTTACTTCAAAATCCCGAAATGGGAAAACATACAAACGTATGGGAATATGAACAGCAAGGAGCATCTTTCGCAAAATACAAAGACTACTGTTGTATTGTAAGGAATCTTTATTTGTAGAAAAACAAATATTTGTATTCATTTTTACTCCTCTCTCGCTAACACTGAGCAATTGTCTTCGATACATTATGTAAAATAAATAAACAAATCTAGAACGTGTCGCCGTAGTAGAGTTATTACATTAAAATAATATGTCTAATGCTCGATGTTGAAATGAAACTAATTTGAGATTACTGTCATACAACTAATAATCAAACAAGAGACAGTTTCCTTATTAATATTCGCTTGCTGTGCTAGTGAATTGAAATAAAATACAGTTGCCAACATTTCTTGATTTGCACTACCCACAATATTTCACTACAATTTCACTACTTTATTTACCTTCTTTTACTCTAAAGACAGCTATAAGCATACACAAAATGGCAGTGATAATCTCCTCAGTGGTACATACAACTACGGCTAGATGCAAAATGGAGACATAATGCCAGCTCAATAGCTCAATTCGTTAGAGTGGTACCAATCGGAATTAAAACAAAGGTGGTTCGATTCACAGCTACAAAGAAATAAATCCACTTCTTATTTCACTAATACCACTCATTTCAATCTAAAACCAAACTCCTTTGATTCCATCAACATCATCACCAACAATACAAATTACAAAGATCAACCTGTTGATGTTGGATGGAGTTGTGGTTATTCTCTGGATTGATCACATCGAGTACACCGCACGAGCTCAACATCAACCTAAATATCAGAAATGCTAGTAATGCTTTGATGGTGCAGCTAATAAATCAAGCATAATCAGAAACAGTGAAATGCTTTACAGCTAAGGACCTTTGAAACGACAAGGATTTTGTTTTCCCTCAATTACATTCACCGAATAAGGCTGTCTTTCGCGAGACAATTTCTAAAAAAATACATCCCGACAAGAAAATCTGTCTTTAGGTAACGATATTGTCAACTATTGCAACAACTGAAAATTATAACTTTTCTCAATTGTATGAGACAAATAAGAGTCTGCCTGCTTACAGTTTCAACTCGAAAATCATTAAAACTACAATGAAGAATCCTGGTAGGCATAATCTACACAACAGTGAAAAGAAATTGCCAAATTGATTGATCAACTCTGAAGAAACTTATAAAAATTTCGGATCATCAAAAAAATTCAAGCATTTTCAACAAATCGAATCAAAGAAAAACAAACCTTCTGGCAGCAACCTATACTCAAAATGCAGCATTGCGTATTCTTTACCAAGTGAAATAATAATAAATACTGCCATAATAAAAGTTCCACCACAAAACAAACAAGTGAAGTGCATTATATCATCAATGATTTCATGAAAAACATTATATAACCCCTGCTGAGCATACTCTCAAACGAAAGCACAAAATAAATTTTGCTGGTTGCGTTTTACTGGAAAATACCAATTGTAGCACTGTCTTCACAGAGATGTGTTAGGGATCCAGGAGAAGGGAGGGAGGGGGAGGTAGAGAGGGAAAGAGGGGGGAGGGTGGGAAGGAGGAAGGAGGAAGAGAAGGAAAGAGGCTTGACATTGCACAGCACTTCACAACCACAAACGATGTGCTCCTGTTTCCCCTTTCAAGTTGCGCGACAATACAACAGCAAATACAAATAACAGTTAAATGAGCCAACTTTGTCTTGCTGAAAACAATGATCTTCGTGGGATCAACAGTTCTCGCCGCCATTCCACTCGAATGAATGGCCCGCAATGCAGATGACAGCTGCACAATATACGTCCATATTAACGATTCTTGCAGACCACCGCCGCTCATCCCTTAAAGCCGAAATAAATCAATTTGTGACAGGTACAAGCCCGTTACCTTTGCACCAGATAATATGACTCCATTCAAAAATTTGCA
This sequence comes from Baylisascaris schroederi, assembly GCA_006503575.1. Lineage (NCBI taxonomy): Eukaryota > Metazoa > Nematoda > Chromadorea > Rhabditida > Ascarididae > Baylisascaris > Baylisascaris schroederi. The sequence goes on from QEWY01001009.1 coordinate 668,022, forward strand.
TATTTAAATCAATCCAGTCACTCCGATCACCTACACTCACGAACCCAAACGGATTACCTTCCACAATCATCACCGCTGCCTCATAAGGCATCATGACAATAATTTAACTAGATTCTCTTCCTATAGTAACAACCCAACCAGCTTGATTGTTTATTAAAAAAAAAGCGAGAGAGTGAGGAAGAAATCAAACTCTCTGTTGCTCACCCTGAAATCCATTCAGATAGCATATTCCTCGTCACCTCTTCTCAAGAAGAATAAACAATAAACAAACATGAATCCATATCCACCAACTATCCTGAGATATACAAATAACCGCCCGATTTTATTTTATTCGTTAGCATATATAAAATATTTTTGCAACATAAGAAGCAGCCTAAAATTTTAAAAAAAGTAATCGAATCCTATCTAGTGGAGTAAACCTGAAGGCTCAATTTTCTCGGTTTCTGAGTTTCCTTCACCCCGTCATTTGACACGCCCTGTTCCACTCTAACGAACAAAGCAAAATATGCAAGTGAGAACAAGTGAAACGCACCATCCATAAAATTAGTCGACATTCCATTTATTCGGTTGCTCAAGTGCCGGAATTTCATCGTCTCAGATAGAGGGTGAAAGTCATACACAAATAGCAATGCTGCAAACAAATATATAATTCAATACAAACCTTAGAGATGATTAAACTTTAACGTTGATGAACAAACACTCCTCCCCCCTCCCCTGAACGAGAAAGNCCCCCCCCCCCCCCCCCTGAACGAGAAAAGAACGTTCAGTTGCAGATATCAGCGTCAAAAAATGGCTTCAAATATTAAGGCCCAAGCAACATTGTATATAATTGAAATCTGAGTGCAAGTACCCTTATTTTTGTTCCAATCTGAAACTGCCGGAAGTTCGTATACGACTACAAGAGCATCCTCAAATTGACTGACGATGAGTGAATAAGCTACGCCTACGAGTTTCTAAAAATCCGTTAGGAACAAAGCTAAAAGCTTACAATAAAGCCTATCTGACAAGTCAGCCTCGCTGTCACATCTCAACTGGAAATTAAAAGAAAAAATCAAAACCGTAAACATAGGCACAGTTCCACTAAAAACTTTTAGGACCTAATTTAAGCGATGTCGAGGCTTTGACCCTTATATGTCTTTCATCTATACGATAATTCCTTAAGCAGAGTGAAACCTTATGCAAATGCAGAGTGCAATTCATTACACATGAAGGATAGACAGATAGGTTTTACAATATGTGACGAGTGGGATATGAAAAAAATCCTACCACCATTGCATGCAAAACAGACCACTGATCATAGAAAACTAGAGTAGTGATTGGGATGGATCTGACAGCTTTGTGTAATTCAGTGTTTTGAAAAATGCAAAGCAATAAAAATCAAGTGGTTTCAGTCTGTGATGATACATCGAAGGTTTGCATGAGTTCAAACTCTCCAATTCAGCTAAAAACACAAAAAATCCATACTTAAATATCGATAAAGTCTCATCACTCCACTATCTTCTTTAGCTTCTTATCTCCATGTCAACATGCCTTCCAACACACCCTCCCTCACTCTTCCACCTCCCCCTCCCCTCACACCACACAATCTAGGGAAAATAAGACAGCGGAAATCTTTGTTAAGTTATTATCAGCGTTCCGCTTCAAATGAAGTTGTGGGAAGATCTATACATCGAGTAACGCTAAATCAGCATGAAGAACTTACAATGGTCGCCGAAATGTCGCGTAACGAGTACCTCTCTGAGCTGTACAACGTTCGCGTGGATCAGTTTCTTCCAGTTGTCCGCCAGACTCAAATGCTTTGCTGAGTTGACGCGATAATCTGCAATTGCACGAAACTTGCCTCTCAGATTTAAGGATTCCTATATAAATACATTTCCCTCATTCAAGCAGCTGTAAGAATGGCAGAAAATCACGTTGAAAGCTGTTCACAGTTTCAAATAAAATCCCACAGCTATAAACCTCATAAAAATTTCAGCTTTTTTTGAAGCGGTCGGTTAGCATTTCGCCAAAAATTTAAGTAAAATAGGCTATTTGAAACAGATTTATTGCGCGGAAGAAATTTTCTAAGTCTCAGTGGATTCATTTTTGAAGAATCATGAAAAAAAACTCGCTTATATTCTTTCGATTCGCTATTCTCCCATGTCTCAAAAGTATATTGGAAGCCAGAAATTTTGAAAAAAAATGCATCGTAAAAATCACTACTGGGAATAGTTCTGATTAATACACAAACAATAGACTGTAAACAGATTACGGTCCTACACATCCAATAAAGAACCCTTCTATAATCCGCATACTAAACAGTGCCAATTTACACAACAAACAGCTCAGCTACTATGGAAAATCAAGGCGCAAATATTTGCATATGTCAATAACATTTTATTGAGCGAATAGCGAATGAGCTGGAGTAGTAAACTTTTTAAGAACTTCGGTGATAGCAATATAACTTATTTAGTGGTTTGTCTTTTACATTCACAGCACAGAGTACCTCATTCTTGCATTTTTCAGATAACTTTTACAGTATTCATTCACTGCTCTTTTCGACTTTGCTATTTCTACTCTCTCGCATTTTGCTCTTCGACGATCTCGTCCACTGAGAAAAAATCACTTTTAATATAACAACTCCTCTCCGTGCATAAAAATTCTTAGCAGTAAAGTTAGGCAATCAGTTAACACTCACTGTGTATTCGCCTTATACAGTACGGCATTCCATCTCGAATGCTCGTTGCCTTATAAACGGTGCTCGTATATGGTCCCAATACACCTCTTTCACCATGCCCAAGACTCGGCATTTTCAATGGTTCCAGAGGCACTAGATTCTGGAAATGTTCCAAAGCCTGAGGCAAGTCGCCATAGACCGTTGGATCGGCGCGACATTGAACGGCCAACTGACGTTGAAGCAATTCCTGAAAATATTCAATTCAAACATGATGTAATATAAGCTAAAAAAGACTTGGTGTCTTATGAGTTGTTTTCAGTTAAAATATAACACAGCATATCTGTAGCCAGATGGTACCTGAGGGAACAACGCTATCTCGCAAACCCTTAAAGGTACGGGAAGCTGCCCTCTCTACTCTTCAAACTTTCACAACCAACTTTAGAATTTCTTGCCGTCACACCCACGAAATGCCTTACATTCTCTTTTATACACTCTAAAACTAGTGGCTTCTACAAACCTTTCGAATAAATGCCACATTAATGGGACAGAGAGGGCTTTACAATAAGTGGCCTCAATGACACTCATATACTGAAAAAAAATTTGAGAGAGGCAGTGCATATTCTTTTGCTATGCGCATCAAAGAATTCACGACATTCAGAAATAAGCTTATATACGACGAAAGAGAGATGAAAGATGCAAAAATGAGCATATATAAAGCGAACCTAATATTTTACCATACGAAGCAATAGATTGGCAATTGCGTTCCCTATAATTAGCTCTATCGGTCTGAATACACTGCCCTTATCTTCTTGAATGAGGGATTTCTGAGGATATACTGCTATTGTAAGGGCACCTTAAACACTTTTACAAAAGAAAACAAGCAAGAAAAGTTACCATCTTAAGTTCAGGTGACGTGAAGAACGACTGCGCAGTAGAACCTTTCGGTTTGAATTTACCAATATGCGGTAAGGGACCCTGGTAGGCAAAGCAACCCGGAGTTGTCTGAAATAAGCCTTTTAAGACCTTTGGTTAAAACGGACACGGATATTACCCTTTCCATATAGTGGTTTTGTTGTAGATCAACGCGAAAACGGGGGGACTGATTGGATAGAAAGTTTATTTCTTTCCTTTCATCTTTTCCTATCCGAAGCTCCTTTTGAAATCGGATGACAACTTACGAGTGAAATTAGTAAACATGCAAAGAATCTTTCAAAGTGGCAATCGACTGACTAATTTCATCCACTTTGGACATGCAGAGTTCATTAGTCAGAACAGAAAGAACCTCTCTCAGCTCTTCTTTTCCTATCCTCTCCCCTCCCCCCACCGCCCAGCTCCCTTCCTCTCCTTTTAATCACAGGAATGAGGTCCAAACAACGAAAGACAAAAAAATAATTGCAGGAAGAAAAAGATAGTATTGCATCAGCGCCAACTAAAGAAAACTTCACCATCACCCATTGCCAAACAATCTCCAAAGTGGTTTTGCTTGAAATATTGTATTTGCAGCCAATCTTTTCCATCTAAACAACCTTCAGCAAGCGAAATACGCACCACACACAAAAACAACTACCGTATCGTTCCACTACTGAAGTAGAACAGCAGCGTTGACACACATTTGTTCCTCGTTTAATTTTGCAAAAATATTTTGCTCAAATAATTTTGCTAAAGTTTCATCTTTAAGAATTTTGGCTGTAAGATATTTCCCATTAACTTGGGAATAGTACGGGTAGTGGTAATGATAAAATAAATCAAACGAACAACGACAATACGCCCGTCATTTGGTTGATCCTCTCTTGGTTGTTCAAGACCGGCGTTTGCTCCTTGCTGGAAAAAATATGTCGTACCACCGTAATTTTCTTGCTGCAACTCATAATAAAATGAATATCACATTAGAGCAATGATGAAATAAAACTTAATGCCTTTTTCCTCTCTAGCTAAAATTATATCGGCAGCTGTATCCTCTCCGTGCTGTGTATTCGAAACAACTTTAACATCACTTTCATTGCTTAGTTATTAAATGAAAAAGATGCAGAACAGAAACTGACCATATAGCCAGAAGCTGACCCTCCCTCAGCAAGATGACCACTGGCACGAAGTGGATCGTGCATAACCGGTGAAGCCGTCAATACCTGCGTTGTAGGGCCCGCTGAAAATCAAACCACTGTCATCAGAACGCATACAAACCTCTCGCAAAAGCTTCAAAACGCAGACTCAACTCTGAAACACACTAGCATGTTGACTTTGCCCGCTGCCATGCAGTAAAGCGATAATGCAGAAAACCAGCCATCCAGGAAATGGGAAAGGTTTCACCTACGTAACGTATGTTTTCGCACTTCTTGCCGCTATTGGTTTTCATTATGTTTGCTTCAAACGCACCGGAAACAATCTCTCTTTTAGTGTATAAACAGAGATGTCACTTTTCCAATAATGTGAAGAAAATTTCGCCCAGTTTGATGCCAACCTATTCCATCAGCCTGAACAATTCGTGTATCGGTCACTACCTTCACCTCTGCCTTTGCATGTTTTGATTTAGAAGGGTAAGATTATCTCCCTCTCCTATCTTGCTGCATATTTTGATAGGTCCTCACAATCGCATAAGCATATCTCAAGTGTGAGAGTACAGCAAGACTTACCATAGTTCATAGGGCGCTGTGAAGAAGAAGGCATAGAGAAAGGGGCCACTGAAATGGATGGATTTAGATCCTTGTCATCTCCGAGGCCCATCTGCGCGAAGGAGGCCATATAACTTGGCACCTGCATACTTCACAATACTGTAACTAACCAATAAGCAACAATTTAGGTTTCAAGCGATAGAGCAAAATAAAACTTTAACGTCAGCCCCAATTTGATGCCTTTATTAGCTCGTATTCTGGTGCCCCTTTTCAAATACTCATTGAAAGACAAGCAACCCTAAGATGGATCAAGCCAACACCAGCATCAAAACCGGTTGCACAACAAATCAGTATCCTGTCGTTCACATCAAACGACTAGCATTCCCTCCGCCTTGAGATTTCAAACTAGAATCTGTCTTGTCGTCATCACAGCAACAAAATCGATCCATTCAATGTCCAAAAAACTAAAATTGATTCAAAATGTGACTTTTTGTATGTTCTCTTATCTACCTCCACCCTTTTCTTACTTATTTTATTCCACATTTGCGATTCAGACCAACAAGTTTCGAAGCGCAATTGAACACTGACGTCTTTTCAACCCCTACGGGCACGATATGACGAAGAATGATTGCGTCAATTGCGTCAACACGACCTAAATATTTATAGCAGTCTACCTCTTGTCACCTATTACGTATCTTCACTATACGCCCTCATATTAGAGTACGGTTTAAGATGAACATCTGCCAACTTATTCATCGAATATTCAACGGTATAAAGCAATGCCAATAAAATTATTCAAGTTCTCTTCTACTAACAAATATCTAAAAAAAAAACATACGGTCGATGGCTGTAGTGTACTCTGGCTGCTGATACCATAAGGAGTGGCTGTAGTCTGAGACTGAGAGAGCGCTGAAAATACCCATTTTTAAGTACAATCCAATATTTTTTATTCATACAAGCATATAGCGGTACCATCTACGAATAGTCCTTTAGTTACTTATTTACACAAAAAATAAAATTTATTGTGAATTGCCGCATGAGATTTACATCTTCACAGTATAACCTGGTCTTTACAACTTGTAACTTTAAGAATTGATACAACTCGCACACTTTTATACTCCCCCCCCCCCTCCCTTAACTCCCTTCAAAGGCCTAAAATTGGAAACCGCAATTAAGGCTGCGGACTTTCAAAGTAAGGAGTCTAATTATGCATGAAAACATATGTTTGAAAACAGTCAATCTTTCAGATAACACCAAATACGAAAAAAAGCACTTTAGAAACACTGCATTTGCTCTCACTGGTTAATTATTTGCAATTCGTTGCAACTATACATTTCCTATTTCGAAGCGTTCATAACAACAAACAAAATAAAACACTTCGAATTTTAAAGTCACTTATTAAGAGAGGAAAATAAAAAGAATCTTGCTGCAATAGCTTCAGCAAAAACTTTGGTAAATATTTATGCTATGGCACGACAGCAATTGATCCACAAGCGAAAATATGAAGGACTTCACACCTCTCTAAGAGATGTGATGCTGAACGGCGATTGGAAGATAGTGTTGCGTACACACATGCCACCCTGTGTCATAAGCCTCATCTACACATACCTATCATCAAACGAGTATTGAACAAGACCACCAATGGTTACATTTTTCAATACCAAAATTGATTCAGCATAAATATACTGTGAAGAGGATTAAGTAATTGCAGTGTGAAATGGGAAAAGGATGGGAAAACACAGGTAATGCAACAGATAGACAAGTATTACAATTAGAGCAATAAAAGAGAATAAAGCATACGATTGTTCCATGATGACTGTCGAGGAAGGGGTGGTTGTGTGTTGCTGCCGTGGAGGTATTGTGCGAGACGTGAGCCCGCAGGCACCGCACCCACCGATGTGGCCGAATGATCGCAATTTGCAAATATATCCGATGCTGCTGAGTTCCCACTTTGCATTCCTAAACTCTTTGAAGTGATATCGTTGATATTTACCGTCAAATTAAACGTATTATAAAGAGAGATGAAACATATTGCAACAATCAGCACATATATTAAATGCGAGAGTGTATAACAGCAAACAACGTTTGATTATTGCCATCAACAACAACCAATTAATTCAATTAATAATCCATTCAAATACTACTTTAATTTCATTACTGATCTTGGAGGGAATCCATTTCCCCACTTGTGACATGCTTAGAATATGCACAAATCAATGTGGTGAATTGATAGGAAACAATGAACAGTTAAAAATAAAAAGTAATTTTGAAAAATGAGGGAAATGAAGATAAACATGAAAAATGAGTATCACTACAATATAGGCTAAACAATTACAAGAATGATTCGAACGCTGCCTAATTTCAAAGAAAAAAAATGCAAATTTCTGCAAGTAGAGATGCTGTAAATGGTCTGTGGGAAAAATTTTTTAAACCTTTCAAGTGGAGATTTTTCACTCTTTGAAAATGTTCCGAGCACACAACACCAATGACAGATAAAGAACTCAAGTTTCCACTTTAAAAAGCTTGGAAGTTACCATTTTCATATAAGAATGACACGATAATTGCAATTCTTCACTCGTAAACCGACTGAGATGCTAATTCCTCGAAACAAATATCTTGCAGTAATGAATGTAAGCATAGATCAAATCAAACAGTATGGTGACTATTCCCACCGATTCACTTCATTGCATATATAACTAAAACGAAGAAACGATTGGGAAATGAAAAATATCACTGAGATATGCACACTTATCATAGAAGTGAACATCGATAAACGTTGCCTGTGGGAGGCGCAATATTCAGATACTGACTTACATATTGGTACTTTTCCTCCCCCTCTCCCCCTCCCCCTCCCCCCTCCCACAATGTCAATTCAGGCAATTTCCAGTGATTGTGAAAAGAGACCATGCACAAGCACTAAAAATATCCGGAAAATTTTGGCAAATACACATAACTAGCAACATTTGCGAAGAAATTCCAACTTAGAAATATCAACTTGAAAATGTGAAAATTTCGGTGCTTTTTCCTTTATCGGAAGCAACTGCTAACAATTTCTCTATCAAATCTACTTCGAAATGTTAAATGATTTTAGATTTGCAAGTTCCATCATTATATTTTTTATATAAAATAAATCACCAATAAATTAACTCATATTAGTGATTGAAATTGGTGATATGCAAATTTCAGCGGAAAACAATCTATTGCAAAATATGTAAAAACTATAAGCGAAGAGGCTACGTAACCATTTTTTTTGTATCTTTCATGCAATTTTTGTACACCTGTGTAAATCTATTTAACAAAAGCACTTGATAGTATCGCTCCCTCATTGCTCACGTACAGTATGTCGATGCTGTAATTTCAACTCGGCTGTCACTGAAGCTTCAGTCAGAAAAAGCGATGGACACAAGTATATCAAAGGGTAACCAGATCTCATGTTGACTCACTAACTTCGAAACGAGTTATAAAATTCTAAAGCTGCCAAAAAAATTGCAGCCACTTTATATCAATTATGCACATCAAAGAGAACAAGAATTTTCTGAAGAGAGATTGTGCCAGTGGTCGGACTAGTCAACGCAAGAAGTCGGTGCTACACATTCTTTAATTTTTTGTTGCTTACTTATGAAAACGGTCGGTCAGATAAGCGGATATGAAGATTCACATCGTGCCTGCTCCTTTGGCACACTCTACACTTCTACACAATTGTGGCTTCCGACTGGAATTTGCGACTACGATACCATTATTGATGACCGATACGGCAAGCTTCATCCACATGTATGTGTTGTGAGTGTTTTGCAGTCTCAAACCCATACGCAATGTGTGCCTATGAGAGTGTATCGCCCACTTACGAGCGTTCTTGGGATGTGGCGCTCATGGACGTAACAAAACACTGTACACTAAACAAGCACTAGCACATACCACCTCTGGCAAAAGCAGCACACAAGCATGAACATACGATCACCCCTCATCAACAATTTGTTCGATTGACATTCCTTCCTTCATCCCTATACGCTCCCATCGTCAATGCTGCTATCTGTAACAAGAATATATACTACTCATAGCAACTTGTCGTCAGTGCTTGCCATATACAGCAGATATTACTTGGTTACTACCCCCTCATACATCTCAATGCAATTTTTTCCGTGAATATCAATAGTCGTGGCGGTATCATCTGCGCACATACTTCATGGGATATGAGCATCCATACTAAGTTTTCTATTAGTGAGTTGGCGGCGGGGAGTGGGGGGGGGGAGGGGGGGGGGGGGGGGGGGGGGGGGGGGGGTGAGACTATCGTGCATAGTTAATTTCAGCGACTCATCTACATTCGCTTCATATCACAGTCACGATGACAACAAAAATAAAAGACAAAACGCCAACGTTTATAAGAAATCAGCATAAACAATGGAAAACTGTCATACAACGAGGAGGATATTCACTACCGGAACATATCACCAGGATATTTAAGCTGTGACAATAAGGTGAAGTTCAGGTTAGTGTCTGGAAGCTTTTTATACTTTCACTATGGAGTCGGAACCCTAAACGATACAAAACCTGCAAACCTAATCTTTGAAGCATCAGCAGTAATCACGGCATATCGAAGCAAAGCCAGAGATACACGTACCACCTTGAAGAGCGAAAATTTCGGGTAAAACAACAGAACCCTGATTCAGCACCCATCTCTTTTCCCTCCCTTCGCACCCTTGCCCTCCCCGCCCAACTCCTTATCCATCTTTTTTGGCGTCACGGCTGTTATCCATATCCGGCTATCATTCCTTTTTTTTTCAAATCGCAGTAATGCACAGGCCGAACCTCAAGTTCGTCATCTAAGTCGGACTACTTCAGGATGTTGGGATTAAGTCTGGTACCGATGTCGGTAGCGATCGAGACCAGATTTGACGCGAACTTACTGCAAAAGGTATCTTTTCAAATCGAGACAGAAAATTGCCGATCCCGGATTGAGGGGCTATAAGGAATAAAGTTTCTGATAAATGCGAAAAATCCATTACGTTGAGCGGAAAAAAATTAATTTACAAAAACTTTGAAAAGCACCAAAGTATGGATGAATTTTTATGAACGAAGAAAACCCACTACGCTTGCTAAATAATGTAGCATCTAATGCTCCGAGTTGAACCTGGGGCCGATCCCGGCCCGGTGTGCTAGTTGATATCGAGTGGAATTCTGACATAACATCGCTTCTTGTAGATGAGCTAGAAAACTGGATCGACATCAAGTAGTTGCTAAAGAACTATAGAAGTACCCAATACTCCAATAAATACAAACAAAAAAAGCCCGCAACGCACGTACCACTTCTCAATAACGACAACAACAGTACGTGGTCACACACCGCATGCATTCCATGTCGCGTGACCTCCGACTCAATTAGGCTGCACTCTATGCTCATTCACACCTGCAGCATCTTCACAAACTTTTTTCTTGTCCACCACCACCCCCCACAACTCCCCTCTCCCATCTCGGGAATTGCCCCCCTCAACCCCCCCATCTTTGGGAACCCTCATCCACATCACAACAGCACACAAAACAAAAGATTTGTGTCAAAACATATCGTTATTTGGAAAATTGCCAAGTAAAAAATTTGAATTACGATATGGTAACTGCAAAGATTAACATGATTGCATTTTTCAAATTCGAAAATAGCGGGAAAATTTTCGGCGTGCTGTTTATTATTTTCACAATTGCGTTGTGTTCTTATTCACTGAAATTGGCTTTTGTGAGTTGCGTGCATATTGTTTTTGTCACTGAGGTTGAGCTCAGTGAGATAGGGTCATCACCGCTTTTGTTATTGAAGTGTTAGCTGTGAATATCGTCGTTTGCTAATATTTCCGGATTGCATCCTAGAAGTGGATTAGCGTCAATCCCCTCCTCCCAACTCGAAGGGGGCAGGGGAGAGCTTATCTTTCTCTTTCGCATCATATCGCTTCCTTCTTACCACAAAACCAACTTTGGCACCGATATTTTTTGCACTCATCCATCACCTTAACTTCAGCTTGTGATGGAAAATGAGAATAAATCACCGTTGAAGAATGTATCACTCTACATTTACTCGAATATCTTATATAGTGAAAGCGTACCACTCTGTGTTATTGCATTATAAAGTGAGCATCATCTAAAGTTACCAGATCATTGCTGAACTTCGCTTTGATCTTTTGATCTTTGTTGGCTCCGCTCAACATTCGAAAATTAGAAGAATTCAACCCGAAGGGTATTCTTTTTGTGCAACGGCCCATTGTGGCGGTTTTGAATTTCTTGCTGCATACCCTTCATATAATGACAACTATATGCGTACTTCAGATGTTTTCAACGTTTTACGCTTTTATATTCGAATCATCAAATGGGGGACCTCTTTAGTCCATGACATTCGCCTTTCTCAATCTATTCGCTCAAAGAAAAACAAACATTCATAAAAAGTAGAGAATTTGACACAGCGATGATGGCTTCTTTCAACCATCTTAATCCTCCTGCTGAGTGATATGACAAATGCGCCCCTAAGAGGCCGACATTCGATGGGATAGCTTTAAAGTTTTATGTTAGGGCATTATGTAATCGAAGTTCAGGCATTCACCTGTCGACCACACATTTATAGCGCATTTATCGAGACATTCAGCTGTTTTTAGTGTTCGTTATTTGAAAGGTATCAAAATCGCCTATATCCAGAATAGTTTACGCATAAGTAACAGTGATGTTTCTTGAGGTAAAGCTTTTCTCGCTTTCAAGGCAAAGTGAGATGGAGCTTTTAACGCTAACGAAGTTCACAGTATTCTTCCCTGGACAACAAAAACTTCAGGCTTTTCCCTCAATTGTCGTATGCAACAACAATAGTCGGGAGTTCTTTTGTTGATAGCATATGTAACTGCAGCATTTTTCAATACTCATTCGAACGTTTAGTTACCAAGACGAAATTGCAAAAAGCGCATATTGTGTTTTTCGATTAGCTCATCCTCCGACTCAATCATCTGCATTAGTTGGAGTTGTGAAAAGCACCAATGTCACAAATATTCGTGGCGTACATTCCTAGTTGTTTTCTGCTATCAAAAAGACTTTTTTCGTCATTATAGGAAGAGAGCGGAAAAATTTTAGCGCGAAGATAAGGGGCAAAAGCATATAGTCATTTGCTGTCATTACATGTAAAGGTTAAGTCGTTCCGCCATCTTTATTTGTTTTCGCATCGAATATTTGAATTAGCATGCGAATGAATTACGCATAAATTACTTGAAAAGTGATTTCCAAATAGGTGGATGCCGATATGCACGCTCATTGTTGGTTTTTGATTGCTTGTCGGGCGGTTGTGTCTGAAGACGGCGTTGTCGGCCTATGCCGTCTGCTCATTTTGTTTGTAAACCGTTTGATTTTCATATGGGATCCACTTTGTGAGTTGATTTTAGCGTCTGTGTTTTATTCGTTCAAGGAAACAGCTATCTCGGATTGCAACGACCGTAGAGCTAAGAAAAAATTATCATTAGATATGACTGCGTACAATGTTTTTCAGAAAGTATGCAAAAAAGTTTTTCAAAATATTTACATACCAGCAAATTGAAAACACATCGGAGAGATTCGCGCGACATGTGCTTTTACATTCCGCCCATGTAAAGAGCTATTTTTATAAATGATCTTGGAATATAAATAGCAATCTTTCTCCATCTTTAAATGTCTATAACTGCTCCCAAAATTGATAGATCAATGTGGAAAATGCTATAGCAGATCTTTTTGTTGTACATCTTCATAAGTCCAACTTTGACGCTTATTGTATTGAAGCTACTCATCATATAAACACACAGACATAACTATATTAATGCACACAGACTTGATCCCCTCATGCCTATCTGAAACAACTTTACAAATTCACAGTTATTGTTGCTGTGTTTGTTTAACGTTGAATTGTTGATCAGCAAGCATCACTTTTGCAAATTTATTTGCACATCCAATTGAAGCACAGTAGATCGATCAGCACACGTGAATTCTTTGTCGTTGTGAATTTGTAAGCAAACTCATTTACATATCTACTGGAAATTTGCCCGGTCGGTCATTCACTTAGTCATTGATCCAATTGATGAGAGAAAAAATGCGATGCTTTAAAGTCAGTCGCTGAGATCTGCATTAGTCCTTTTCCTTGTCTCCCATCACCCTTCTTTTCTCCTCTCCCCAATCATCTAAAGTATTTTGTGTTGAATGTTGAATTAGTTGTGTTCATGGCTTCTTTCCTACTACGACTGTGTTCGCCTTTATGATGTTTTTTTTTCCTTATCTTTGCCACAATTTGTGCGAAATTTCTCCTTTTTTTCAGTTTTTGTTGCCAGTAGGTCATAAATTTCAAACATCAATCTGATACGTTCTCAGTGTTGCACGATATGAAACGAGGATATTGTTTATTTATATGCTAAATTGTGGATGTTGTTTGTTGTTTGAAGTGCATCTGAAAGAACTCTTCTTCCCGCAGAAGAATTAACTAACCAGTTTTCGTTACCGAACGAAATCTTTCCTTGCAGATATTTTATCAAATATTTTTTATCAGAAAAGATTTAAAAAAAACTTGCTTAAATATAAGAAATTCACTAACAAAATTATATTGGATACAATTAGCAAATCCGAGTATGTGGTAGTGTACAGTTGTGATTTATAGTAATGCATCGATGAGGATGCTATAATATTGGTGAGCTGAAATTTCAGCACTCTGAGCCATAATTACATCGCACAAGATTGAAAAACATGAATCAAGAAACTAGTAATAATACCACAATTTCTAAAAGGGGGCAATGTTTCTATAACTACAACGAGCTGTCCTATATGACTAAGACGTACAACAATGACAATATTGAAGAAGAGATCCAAGTAGTTGGTTGAAAGGAAAGGAGATGGGAGGCATTGAAAGACATGTTTGAAGGGCTTGGGGGGCTGGTGAAAATAATTTATATGGGGGGGGGAATCTCTTTGATGATGTAATTAATATTTTCTATAAAAAGCGTCCTGATATGAATTTACTCTCTCGGATGAAGTAGTGGCAAGTCTTTTTGGCAGAATATCTTAAGTCTGTGTGTGACTGAGAGAATGCAAATGCAAATAAAGAAAGAGCTTTCCCGTCTATTGCATTCCATTTCTTTGATAGCAACAAAGAATTAATGATTTGAGACGTTCATTGTCATTGAATTTCATAAATTTCACTCAAAAAATGAATTTCGATTTTCAGATCTCGGAGGCGAAACCACGTTGATAGACTTGTGCAACATTTTGAGGGCATCGCCTACGAACGGAAGAAAATGGATGAAACACAGGTATTTGTATGTGCTTAAGTGAGAGGCAAAGTTGAGCTGAGTTGCTCCGGGGATTGGAACGGCATCGGAGCCTTGAGCGATATAATGTTGTCGTCTAGCACTGAAATCAAGAGTACTCGGGTCTGCTGAGGGATGAAGTTGTTAAAGGCTTGGAACGAGAGGATCGCGGGGATGAGAGGATAGAGTATTACAAGCGCTATGGCGTTGCGTTAAGGTTCAGGGGTCATCAGTCCGACCCTACTACATATTTCCCAAGTTTAAGAGGGGCCTCACCAAAGTTCTGGGAATTATATGCAAAAGTGAAGTTAAATGATTTTAATAGATGATGGGGCATTTAATTTTCAATTGATTCGCATTTACTTAGAGAATGTTTTTTCATAAGGAAGTAGAATTTGTCATAAAATGTATTGCTTTTGCATGATTCCAATAATACTTGTCATGAATCAAAAGAAATTTCTGTACGTTTGGTATATAAACGTTTATTTTAGCGAATCCTAGAGCGCGCACGTCAAAGAGAAGCTGAATTGGGCAAAGAAAATAGCTTCTCTTCTGATTTGCCAGGTAAGGGAGCCACTCATCAGAACTTCTTTCTATCGTTTGTACATTTTGGTGAGGGAAATATGTTAATAGGTGATTCCAAGGAGAATGCTGAGTAATTTCATTAAGTCGTATGTTTTGTAGTGATCGACAACTTCAATTCTTGGCATATTTTAAGGACATCGGGGAAGAGATGGGTGATCTCTCCGGTCGAGTGCTTCAAAAGTAGGATAGAATTTGAATATATTTTCTGGATTCCTAGTATCGTTCGATTGGAGTAGCCTCCGAGAAATACAAATTCGTGCTTCACTTTTTTCTAACTATATTATTTAGCAAATGCTAGCATTTGGAAATTTGCTTCTCACTCGAGGATTCTATTTGTTGAATGTTGGAAAGCAATATTTCACTAATTATTGGACTGTTCATTGGGGAACGATATGGTTCACAGTTGTGTTCTTTACTCTCAAATAGGTGATGGCTAACCCATCGAGCTTGAATATAGTGGGAAGGATTGTAAGAAAAACAATGAGCTTAATGAATGAAGGATTGGTTTAGGTAGAGTGAAGTCGTTTCGAGCGTTTGCTTTATTTAAGAGAAAGCAAAAATTTGGGATTTCACTGAAATTTAGTTGAAGATGCTATAGTCTTTAGAGGTGATAAGTATCCATTCGTTATCAAGCTGGTCGACTAAAAGGAGAGTGGCGAGTGTGCATTCGCTCGCCGATATTTCTGCAAATTCTCTGAAAAGATTAATTAAACAAACAGATTATTACTGCTTTGAAATCCTTTATTTCAAGTTTTTGAAGTTAAAACTGAGTTTTTATTTTAATTTTTGCAGTTAAAGCTGAGGTCCCTGTTGCGTATATGAAACATTATATTTCATGCCAATAGAATGAATATTCCTAAGTGATTCTTATGTAAGATATAGATGATTCGATGGGGATAGACGAAGATGATGTGAACAACACTAAAGCAGAGCCTGATAGTAAGGAAGGAAGTACGAAAAAAAGACCTTCATTATATCCGAGCGAACAACTTGATCAACTGCGTCGAGACGCGCTCAAAGATACATACAATGTCGTCAATGTGAATGTTCGTTGATTTGATTTTCATTTTACGCGTTTGGTATTTATCCGTTATTTGTTATTGATATGCTGCCATCGTAGCCACCATTACACCGTTGTTATCGTTATCACTTGTGGTGTTACTACTGTCGTTTTCAATACCCTTAAGACAGTAACTGTTATTATTATTTCAATATTTCCATATCTGAACGGTGTATGTCCAAGTTGGTTGCATCGTTTTATGAGTTGAGATATCTCAATTCTTTTCATTGATGATTTTTAAGCTTTCAAAAAGGTAATATACCAGTTGGAATTCATCTGAATTAATGGGATATCTAACCAAACGAGTAGGGCATTCACTGGTTGTTCTTGGTTTAGAGTGTGCAATTGACCTTTAGACTGACCACGACAAATATAGGTGATAAGGAATGAGTGCGAGGGTATAGCTTTACTTTTTTTTCTCTTCTCAACTTTTGGTCCACTTCGGCATCGACTCTTGATTGCGGTGTGTAATAAATTTTAAGTAGTGCATTTTTTAAATTTAACAGTGTTGAGGAAAGTTTTGTAGTTTTTGAAGTAATGTGAATGGTTGCAATGCTCAATTTTCTGGAGCGGATAAGGAGAGTGGGTTTCGATTAAACGTGCTTACAGTTGGTCATCAAATACTGGCCATATGTAGCCAAAAAATCTGATTGCAGTACCTATGCCTCAAATCTTTGGTGCAAATAAAAGGAACTTTGCCCTAACATTCCTACTCAGCTTGGTACCTATGCCAATTTTGTTTTTGCAGACACAAACAGCGGTTCGTTAATTTACATGGATAGATGTTAGAACGAGGGAGGACATTTAATGTTATTTCAGTGATTGAATAACACGGATTGGGATTGCTCTTTCCTCTCAAAACGTTTTTGCTTTCTGATATACTCCCCCACCCATCCACCTTCATTCCACCTTCTTCGTCTTCACAGTCCACTATTTCTCCACTCTCAACATTTTCTGATTTATAATATCGTTGTAACATCCTTCAGCTACTCTCATTTCTGTGGATTTAGAAGTCTCAATCACAGTGGTAGGGATGGAGATGCTATAAATATCGATTTTTTCCTTTCGAATTCATTTCTTTTTAGCTCAACATCGATTCACCTCAAACTCAGCAAACCCCGCATTATTCGAAATCTGGAATGCGTTCGCGCTTCGCAGCGTTATCGGCTGATGTCGAAAAGTTTGAGTGTAACCTCAAGTCATCTCGATCCAAAGAATCTTATGTGAAAGGTGCATCACCTCGTCTCAACGTTGGAGAGGTTGCTGACTTGTTTTTAAATTGTTAGAATGTGCAGGGAATTTGTGATCGGTGTATCTGCTTCGGCGAATCCGGCCTATCCTCCTTTCCTTTCCTCTCCTCCCATTCAATCACTTCTTCCCTCTCTTTTTGCTCACATCGCTTGTTTGATTTTCTTGAGTCTTGATATTTTATTAAGTTATGAAAATATGAAGTTTTCGATTGCAGCTCATATATCTAAGGCTTGTGGATTTTTGAGGATCGGGGAGAAGGGTTTAAGGCTGCAGAGAAGTGTAGACAGCAGGAATTGGAGGTTGTGGATCAGTCAAAAGACGTTTGCCTGAAGTTCAGTGCCTTCTCGGGATTTATGGATGCGCATTTCTGAAACACACATAGTACTGAAATAGTTCTCTGAAATGAACAGCAACAACAAATATGTTAATGTTATGTTTAATTGCAGATACGGCCGAGTGCGTTGTTCACTCCAACAGCCAGTTACTACCCTATCGCTGCAAAGGAGTTGAAGCATTCCCCGCACAGTGCATCCGAATCATCCATCACACAGGGGAGAGCTGTTGAAGAGGGTTCTGCGAATACTATAAAAGAAATTAAGGCAGATAATAAGGAAAATAAACTGACACAGGATTTTAGCGGAAGTGCGTCTGCGTCATTGGTGACAAAGACCGTAGATGCCGTCAGATCGGAAGAGAAACAGACTCGATTGGCATCCCCTCTTTGCGAGGCGAATTCAATCTCCACCACAGTAGGTTTTCATTGAAATTAGCTAAATTACCACTGACTGACGTAACAAGCCTAACAATGGGACATCGAAGTGGAAACATAATTCAAGGGAGGGGTAATGAATGAGTTAGAGCGATACTAGTTTATCCATAGAACACAAGGGAGATCTACTGCCTTAATTGTGAAGTATACGGCTAATCAATAAGCGCGTGAGTCTCTAAGATCTAAAAGCAGCTTGTGGATTAGGTTTCTAGCCATATTTATATAGCCTTGTATACTTAACAACTATAAAAGTTCTCAATTTATCTGATGTGACGTGAGGTGTTCACATTTCGATTTATTGAGATCTCGAGTCTTCATGCATGGTTCTAGGGTGTCTCATCAACGGCTTCGTCCACACTTTCAAGTGATAACGAAATGTCCAACCCGGGCAGCGTTAAGTCGTCTATCGTCATCGATAAAGAGCGGTGCAGTTCTTCTGGATTTGAGATTAAGAAACGTGAGAGTGAGGAATACGGAATACATAACTTTTTTAAGGTTATACTTTCCGCATTTCCTTTCATTTATCTGTTGTTGCACTTTTGCAATTAAAGTTTATGCGGTTATTCGATTTCTTTGACGCTTCTTATGTTTTAATTCTCTGTGTGAAGATTTTTGTATTTTTATAAGAAACTAGAAAAGCGCTTGCAAATGAAAAAAGTGAAGAAGAAAGCAGATTCTGGGAAGAAATCTTTTTAATCAACTAGGCGGTTTTTAGTTGAAGAGATTATTTATAGCAATGTTTTATTTATATCATTTTCTTGTGGACTGATCATTTCTTTGAAAGTTATCGATTTATTTTTAGCTCTTTCAGATCCATTTTGTTTTTAAATTGAAACGTGCTCATGAAATTTCAGCGTAAAACATCAGAGAAAACTATTTCCGATGAGCACCATCCTGCAGATGCACCGTTGAATGTATGTGTGGCGTTTTATTTCCGCTTTGTTTTTAGTTTATTATGCCGGATGGAAACAGTTATATTTGGAACATTGTTATTTTGTTGTTGAAACTGGCAGCAATATTAGATCCATGCAGAAATTTTTTTGTTAAGGTTTTGATTAATGTAAATCATTCTTTTGAATGAATGACCTACTTTTGTTGCTTGTTTTGTGTAGCCTTCCAGATCTGACTCTTTTAGAAGCGCGATCCAATGAACTGAAAATATATATATATGATGTCCAACTGAGCACCTTAAAATGCTCGATGATATTGTTTGCTCTACAGAGAGCCTTATTTCGATGCCGTGATCCTTTTTATTCAGTCTCCGATGCCATCATTTCAGTGTAATCCCGATGAAACGGCCGTCACTGCTGCAGTGCCCATGTCTTCTTCAACGCCTAAAGATGCTCCCAACGCAAGTTCTCGTAAGTCTACCAAGATTTTCCTTTTTTATGTGTTTAATTTCTGAAAGGGAATGACAGATTGTCACAATTTTGTTGCTATGTTATCTGAAGTGAGAGCCTGTCTTATTTTAATTCATTAAGCATCTGTGTCAAATGTTCTCCGATGTAATCTCAAAGAAAAAGCCCTAAATGATCTCTGATGTAAATTTCAAGTCTAAATACGCAATATACTTTTCATATAACGTCGATAAAGATGTTGTGTCCAAATAATGAGAGGCGGTTTGAATCATGGAGAAGAATCGTTGCACTGAAAGAAATGAGATGTTTCCGAATCGTCGTAAACGGAGAAAGGGGTTTAGGTGTGGAAATATTTAAGATGCGATGAACGAATGACGAATAAGGGGCATGTTCTCTTTACTTTAATTTTCGTTGTCAGCAAGGTTACCTGTCGTTTCGTTGATAACGTTGGAATTAGATTCAGTGGTTGATTTTAATGGTGTATTAATCATTTTGGGCATATTCGTTCTGGTGAGTTGAGTGAATGGTAACGTGAAAAATGATTATTTTCTTTGCGTTAATGTAGGAAATGAAGTGTGTTCAAAAAATTATCAAAGATCATTCGAGCACCACAAAATTCATGAGAGTATTGAGAAGATGCCACCCTCTTTGGCACTTTGGCAGATCGTCATTCAGTCGTGGATCGTCTCTAGCGAGTTTGAAAATCAATTATCTAGTACCACATAGGTGGAATATTGTTTTATGTCAAAAGTGATTTGCAACAAAAAGCGGAATGAATGGATCATGAAAATTGCCTTCAAATGAGTCAATTCGTTGCAGCAATTCAGTGCGAGACCGAAAAAGAATTTATGCCAACACGTGGTGATGTTGTGGATGAATTGACTGCAGCGGCCAACAAAGCGACCGCCAACTTGGATGGAGCACCCTCTAATTATGGACGGGCTAAGTCTATTGCCAAAAAGTCAGTTCCCTTCTGGCAGCTTTTATTGTTGTTTTGTTTTATTCTCTGATTCATAGAAGAAAGTGATGAGCGTGCTGTTTGCCGTGTTGTTTCTGCTCTTTTCGAGAAAATGCATCGTTTATCTTATCCTCCCCATCCCTCCCCCTTCCCCTTCTCCCCACCGACGAATTTCGCTATTAGCCACCCACCTTCATTCCTTTCTCTCAAAAAAGCACACCATCTGCGCCAATCACCCTTCCTCCTTCCCATCAAGGCAAATACCCCATTTATACCTATTGTGGACGTATTTATTAAGGTTGTATCTTAAAAGCCATGATTTCCAATGCAGTATGTGACGATTGCGATTGTGAGGGGATTTTATTGAATCTTTCATTGCAGTTTTGGTATGTTATCTCATAGATTTGGTTGAGTAAATGAGTCGCATTTAATAAGGTGTTATGACATGTTGTAGGTGTCCATTTACAAGAAGCAAATGCGTGTAACTGCTATGAAATTACAGATTGGAGCAAATAATAAAGGACGAGTCGGAAGGTGTTTCAAAGCCGATGAAAACATTGTCTCCTGGACGACTTGCTTTGAGCACTCCGAAAACACCTTCCAAATTTTTAGCGGTACTGTCTTTCTCGGTTGTTATCCAAACATTCGATGTTTGTTTATTGGGTGTTATGAGACGCTTTGCAAAGAAACAAACTCGGCTTTTTTATATGCAGCGTTTTGGCTGTTGGAGTTTTCCTTATCCAATAAACAGATTGTGAATGTGCTTCTTCGATATCAAGCAGCCACCATACAATGCTAGATTGAGTTCCGTCTATTGGTAGTAGCGTTGAATTGCGTTATCGATAGAAGAGATGGGGGGGATGGAACTCTAGCCTAGGCTGCTGCATTTTTTCAGCACTATTATCATTCATTCAGCGTATAAGTTCTTATCAAAGAAAGATTCCCACTGAACAAAACCTTTGCTTTCTTAAGCACAGATGAAAGGTCCCTAGTGATTGAAATAGGGGTGGCAAAACTGCATCTCGCAACTGTAGGTGGAATTAGCACCGTTTCATCTGTATTCGCATATCTCTTTCGTTGTTTCCCTATGAATGTCATTCGTTAATTTAGTAGGTTCAGTTTCAGAAAACCTTAATGAAGGACTGTATGAGTTACTGCCGCTAAAGGTAGATGTGATCGTTTACCTACACTGTAAAGACACAACTGAGAAAATAGTTGGTTAATGTGGATCTGTGATGATGGTGTCATTGCTGAATGAATAGATGAGTTGTTTAGCGGTGAGAAGGCTACCTCACGCTGAACATATTTTTAAGGACGGTCGAATAATTTGGCGTAAAGATGTTGCTAGAATGACGCCGAATTCTGTTAGAATCGATGTACGATCGGCAGATGTGAAAAAGCTCAGAAGCAGATGGGAGGTTCGATTTCTTTTGCTATTCACCTAATGTTTATTTATTTTTATTGATGTTTATTGATTTTGCACATATAAGTTTCATGGGAAAATACTTTAAAGTATTGCTTGGGGACAGCCATCAACAAAATCGTTCATTGTGTTAGTCGATCTGCGAGTCCACACATTAATAGCAGTTGTTGGTAGGAAGAGCCTTAACAAAGGGAGAGCCTGTTCCTTGTATAGTAGTGCCTAAGTGCCTAACTAATAAGCAAGATTAGGTTGTAAATGAGGAGTGCTATAGTCTGAATCGATAAGCATTCCACAGTCAAATGCGCAGACTGTTATGATTTTTTTTGGCTCTGATGCGAAATGTCTAGCCTGCGGATGCGTTGTAGTCTTTTGATATACCACTGTATCGAAACTCTCACTGAAAGTGAGCTGGGTTGCTTGAGAAGTCAATGACACTATAGAAGGGGAACGTTATGAGCATAAAATCCGATTGTGGTGTGGTTATAAGAACGTCAATCTCTATTTATTTAGGAACTCATACGAGTCGTCTCAAGAATATTTGTAGTCTATTTGGAAGGTGTGTAGTAATAAATGTGGAATTTTTAGAAATCAACGATACAAGTACAGTTAAGAAAGTAGGTTGCGAAATAGGTCGTAATAATTATAAAATGAGGTCCATTGGCGCGCACCGTGGCTTGGCATAAGATATGATGCAAAAGGCATATATATTCAGCAGACTGGTGATAGAGTTATGACAATGTGATTAAGGTTTCATCGGCAACGGGAACGCCATTGCATCCAGATCAAAAGCCAGACGAGCTTCTTGAGGCAGCGATACGCATGTCACGTTCAGTGAATCAGTCAAAGGCTTGGAATGTGAAAACCACCTCTCTCATTGAAACTCATGATAGAGGTTATTTTCGTGTTCAGTTTTGTTCCATTGTTACTGTTACTGCGAGTGCAATTATAGAAAGCTGACACATACGTCATGAATTGAAGTTACGCATTGGCGTTTAGAGCACAATTTACATGCACTTTGTTGGAAGCAAAGCCATTGAAATATTTTATTGATTTCTCTAATGCTTCGCCTCTTTAATGTTTAGATTTGTCCGTTTACCGGTACGAGTAAGTCCAGCATTTTGCTGATTTAATATTGTAATGCTGAATTGAACAATTTCTGAATACACGGCATTTAAATTTGTCTCAATGTTCATTTGAACATGTTATTGACAAAATTGTTGCCAGCCATGCGCGCAAGCTTTTTACACATTCATTTTTTTGTTGTATGTAGTATGTAAAACAGCACTCTCAAATTTGGAGTTTTACAGACTAGTATCGTACTCTCTCTGCGTTACTATAAATGTACGTCTGATAGCAAAGATGGATTAATACTATCAATGGCGCATGAAAACTTATTTCTTTTGTGCGCGCTCGCACCGATTACCCATCTTTTGTATTAATTGAGGTCGGTGAGGATTCGTTATGAAATTGTTGTTCCGGTATAGAGTGACTAATTTTGAATAGAGTTGCGATGTTTACAGGTCCGAATGATCTGTCGAGCAGTACTCCATCGGACAGTTCTCGTCCTGTATCGCTTACTGCTTCATCTTCATCGAGTGTGCGTTTTTTTTCGTTTATTATTTTTAAGGTTAGTTGGACAGAGATAACTATTTTAGGTTATTGGACAATAATTTAACATCTTTAGGGGTCGTTTACCACTAATGAAATTATAAAAGGTTTTCCCATAGAAATTTAGAGAGCGACAGATGAGAAATGCTGCCTAATCGGTGCTCCTTGATTGTTAAATAGAACAATTTTTATGTTCCACGATCACTTCTGACTTCGCTGAAATTGTAATTCTTGGTGATTCTTGGGTTTGTGCTGCGAACGGAGCAGACTGGTTTGTTGGAATTGCTCGTCTATATAGTAGAAATGAAAAATTTAATAAAAACTTTTAGCGATGGATGATTGGTTTAGTCCAAAGTAATTGAGGAAGATTCGGTCAGCATGTTTATTTGCATATTGTTGCGATGAGGTTTGTGGCGAAACATTTTTTTGGTTTCTGTTTGCACTTCTAAATTCCCTAAATGCGCTCAATTAGCAGCGATTGTAGTTCAGATACGTGCGATTCCATTCGATAGAGGTGGATGATGTTCTTGAATAACTCTACTGTTTGTTACGTAAATGTTGTGAACCATCTCGTGATAGTCGGATTGATCTCGCATGTTTGGGATCGACTGTTCATCCCATTCGATGTTTTGCATTGTGGATATTTTTGTTGTAAAATTTTAGGAGGTGAAACAACCGGAAGGATTGCCTGCATCAGATAAAGAAGTAAAAACGACTGATTTGAAAAATACAGAAAATGAAAAGTTTGAAAACGCTACAACACCACAAGGGGCAGCATCGACGGCAACTGGCGAGAAGTCAGGAACCTGCGGAGCGGATCAGGTCATCGACGATCTCTTCAATTTTATTTACCAGGTTCTTTATGCCATCTAAGCATGCGCATGCCTCCGAAGTGGTCGTGGGTCATCATCAGATAAGCATGCAGTTTACAAGTGCACGTTCAGAAGGAAAAGTAAATAGTGACATGTCACCTGCAACTGGTTTGGTTTCGTTTTATTCTGTTAGTGAAATGAGAGAAGAGAAAATGGGTTATTGTCATTTTTCTCTGCAAGAAGCATTTTCATTTCTTTACGATGCAGCTGCAGTCTATTGGAAGAGCGCTTTTGCTTCTCATAAATGATTGGCACTCTCCGACGCCCAACAGCCATAACAGATCTTTCAAAAGTGAAGTGTCAGTATGAGCTTTGATATTTTTGTTATTGCATAGGTCTTTATTCACGAAAAGAAAAAATTCCATCTAGCAAAACACTGTGCCTAGTGAAACATGGCTTGAGTAGGTTGAATTTTTACGAAGATCTGCGACTCTAAGATGCGAGAATGGAAAGCAAAGAGAGGGAAGGAAGTTCGCTCAGTGGATCGACGTTAATTTTGTTTCTAGAATTCTGGCATAGTATAACAGGAGTGCTGCGTTTCAAGAATATCAAAGCAAGCCATTTATGCCGGTTGTTATGGTTAAAGAAATTTGTTGAAACGTAGATTGCTGTCAAAGCAAGGCTTGACGACTAAATGACTTTGTTTTAGGTCATTTTTATGTTGGTTCAATTGTCTAACATGCCTACGGGTTCCGAATCGTTTTTATCATTCATATATAGACTTCACTAACCAACCACTGTCTGATGACCAGTAGAAACACTGTCCACAGAGAAGCGCGAATCCGCGACATTTCGCCTGTCAGGCGATTGCTCTGACACAACTACTATAGACGGCAGCACTAGTCATTATTTCCCGATTGGGTGGATAGTGATTTAGTGGTAAAACATTCGTTAGACATGCCAGAGATCGCGGGTTCGCATGTATTTGTTTCACTTGGTGTTTTCGTTGACCATCGTCAATAGTTGTCGTTTGACTCTGAGCTTGACCAAAAGGTTGATCGTAACATAAGACATAAGTCATGTTTTTATTTTCGACCTCACTAATTGCACTTCTGCGTGTGTGTGTTTTCGCTAACGTGTTGTGTTCATGTTGTGTCAGTATGCATAAGTACACCTTTGTTGTCCCAGTTGCCAAATCTGGGTTGGGTCTCACAAAAGTGGAAGAGAATTGGCGATTTGAGTGATATAGACATTTTTAACTTTTCTGAAATTGATCACGTCATGTTTCCCGTCCACCACGGATTACTCTTCTCCAAACGAGCTAAAGAGGAACAGGAGATGTAAAGGGATAGAGCGAATAGTTGGGGCATATTGAGTTTAAATCAGGAAGCTCGATGACCATGGTTTACAGCTTTTCGACTGGACTGTGTAAATACTGTTATGATATTTCAGCAGTGAGATGAGGTTGCCTTTAACGAAAACGCAGGAACGAATTTGAATTTATTGCTTATTTGCAGTTTATAGCTCGTTCATTGTGTTCATGATGTTAGTCTCGTAACCATTTTATATATTGTGTCAGTTGGCTTATGATCAGTGAAAATGTTTTAGACTCCGAACAGGAATTCGTCGTTTATATCAGCTATGCTTAGTACTCCAGAAATGCGTTCTCCCGATGTGATGTCAGCACCTTCAACTCCTCTTAATGCGGATAACGCTGAAGGTAGCAACCATTTTTTTACATCTTTCACTCGTCTTTGAAAGTATGCAAGTGGGGTTAAACCTGCTTTCCCTTTTCTCGTTCGCAGTCTTTTCTTATGCACTGCAGTATTTTAAATGAAGTTAGAGAATGTGAGACTGTATTTCAAATGGAACGTCGATAATTTATCCTGCTGGCGAGATGATTCCCAAAAATTTTTATACTTATTATTTTTTTATCCAATTAATATTGCTGTAGTGGTTGATGAAGTTCACTTATGCGTGTATTGTATACTTTAGTTTTGAAATTCCTGTAGTGAATGTAAGAAAAAGGGAAAGAAGTGGCAGGGAATAGGGAGTAAGTGCTTCATGAGGTTGAAGTAGGCTGAACGAGAATGCTTCATTTCTCTTTTGACAGCCATTTTTTGAAAATGCTATCCTATTTGAGTATATCTCTATTATTTGCTTCGTTCTTCACTGAGAACAATAGACCAAATATTTCCACTTGCTCGTGCGAAGTTTTGCTGAAAGAGTATTTTGCTCAGTCAAGCATCCGGCAGGACTGCGTCTGTCGCGACTTATTAATGGGTCACAAAATGCTTCTAGTTGTTTCGGAGAATAAAATTACGTTTATTACTTGCAGTGATTTAAAATACGAGCGTTCGGGTATTTGTAAAAATCGAAGGGTGCACCTCTTTTTTGCCCCCTCTCCCCCCCAACCTCACCTATGCAAAAATAGCGTTTATAATATATTTCGCTTTGCCTCTTGCTTCATCTATATAATTATTAATGCTGTTCAATAGCAGTTGATCAACTTGCATTGTGTACATTGTGCAAAACAGTTTATTTATTTTTTTTAATGATAAGGTACAATGAAGTAAGCACGGCATTTGCAGAGAACATACCACTGGCTCATTCGGTATCATTTTACCGCAAGAAAAAGAGTCAGATTCGACATACTGGAGAAACTATCGTTCTTGGGTTGGTTGTTATTCTATTTCGAACACATCTTATGTGCAGTTATTTATCTACCTTTGAGTTGTTTGTTTTTATTGGTGAGATATATGCAAATAATTTTTTATTTGATATTAGTGAAATTTCCGTTTTGAAGTTTCGTTTTTATTCCAATTGCATTCAAGTGTTACTAGTGCACCTTTGAACTTTTTTTATACAGTTTGAAGATGAAAGAGATTAATCGTCAAGTAATCTGATTCTGAAAAAAAGCATCTGTCTCCACGTATGCAATGTCCGTCAACCATGATGATGTTCAGGCAGTTCACGACCTCACCTGCACAAAATTCGAATTCTTCACCCCCACGTCAAGCACTTTCTGAAGGAGAACAGTTTCAAAAAGAAAAGGCACGCCTTGAGGAAGCAATAATTGTACAAGAGAAGCAGGTGGCTCAAGCAACGCGAGCATTGCACTTCTGCAGAAATACGGAAGAATTCAGGGGTAGCAGAGAACAGGTCTTGTTGCATTTCTCCTCTCCTATCACTTTTTCAAATTCTGCGTTCTTTATTGTTTTTGTTAGGGTTGTCACTGAACTCAAGATTGAAACGATAGATTGAGGGTGGTGATGGGTGCTGTTGCTCAAAGTGAGGAGACCTTACATATGTGTTATACTTTCCTCTCTTGTAACAATTTTGTGTTGTACTTTTAAGTTATTAATGTAACTAACTAAGTGGTTCCATAACATACATGACGTTTTCAGTGATGTAGGTATAATACAGTCCTTATGTTAATAGAGTAATAGAGTGTGATATTTTTTAGGTGGATGCGCAAAGAGCGCTGCTCATAGCAACAGCGCGTCGCCGTGCGCTAATCTTTGAACTTGATCGGATGAAGCAAGCCAAGGCTGATGGTATCGGAGGACGATTATCATCTGGTCCCAAGGGGACACTTACAATTTCACATATTAGCGTTAAACTCATGCGGGATTTTATCAATGGCCACATCAACTACCATAATGGTTTGCATTTCACTTCCTTTGGGCTGCTTTCAATATTTCTTATTCTTCAGTCATTTTTATGCTTTATTGTTAGAGTAAACGACACCTTTTCGGTGTGTTTTGTTGATCTCTTTTTTATGTTAATTAAAGGCAATGATCTACAAAATTGCAGATCACATCCTTTTTTACTTCATCGTGTTGATTCGCTATGGTGGGATTGTCCTACATACAACCATGACAACGAGTGATCAAGGCCTCAAGAGTGGGAAACTAGAATTCCCACACTACATTCAGCTCAACTCGCTTCCTCATGACTTCTCGTGCTCTCTCGAAGTTTATGCCTTGGTTTGTTTTGCTGTCATTTATATCGATTTGATCACTCGAT
Source organism: Baylisascaris schroederi (assembly GCA_006503575.1). Taxonomy (NCBI): domain Eukaryota; kingdom Metazoa; phylum Nematoda; class Chromadorea; order Rhabditida; family Ascarididae; genus Baylisascaris; species Baylisascaris schroederi. Next base: position 696,418 of record QEWY01001009.1, read on the forward strand.
GAAGTTATCCTAAGGGAGCTTATTACTACAGCTAGACAACAACTCCAGAAAGCAAGAATGCAGACGGGTTTAAGGGAATCATATGCAGGGCGATGTGCTCTAAATTTATACATTCCTGCATTGCTTGTTCATAGTTTTTTTAAGTTATTAACATCTTGCATAATTCTAACCAAAAAAAACTAACCAGTTTCATAAGAAGGTAGCCATACCCATAAAAAGAAGTTCTGTTCCATTTCATTTTGAATCGATTCAAACTCGGACGATGTTCATGTTCGAGGGCAGACCTATACGATTCGTTAAGGTTGCATGAGGAGGTATTTTTTATAAGATGCTGCAAGGAAGACGGGATGATTGCGCTAACCGGAAGTTATCTAACAGCGAATTTCAAGAGCCATACCGATGAGCAAACTCTGCTGCCGGAATTCCAATACTTTTTTAACGTTCTGCTTATATTTTAGCGTAAATTTTTATTCGTTTATGGCTGATTTTTTTCTCATTTTTTCGAAGAGAAGTTTGCAGCGAACACAAAAAGAAATGATAGAACATCATGAGAAGTATCGAATCAAGAGGGCGACTATGAAACGAAATGCAAAGTCGCCGATGTTTAACGCAGGTTCGTTTTTTCGCCGAATTGTATATGTTATGTGAATATAGCAGACCGAATTTATCGGTTTAGAATAGATTTTCTTAGAAGAATATAGGAAACAGGTTATGGAATCGATGACTAAAAAATATCATATCTCTACCGTCTCTTTTTCCTTTTCGATTTGAAGCATACTGAGCGACTAGATGACGAGCGAATTTTCTATGAGTTTTCCGAATTCTTCATTGTATCGGTGTCTACCGAACAAAAAAGTTCCTGATATAATGACCAGTTTCTGCTAGTTGATAAATCAATCACTAGAGATATGATAGAACTATTCAGTTTGCCGCACGCTTAGTTGTCTTGTCAGCTTACTTTCTATTTTTGCCTTGATCCAGTAGTAATTAGGTTTTCCTCATGTAATCATTATTTTCATCTCAATCGATTTCCTTTCATGTGATTATATCACTAGCCGTTTGTAAAAAATGCTGTGTACAATTGTTTTTGGAAATCAACTTATCGACAGAAGAGATTTTCTAGGCAGAATGTGGACCCACTTTCCTGTTATAGCTTAATTGATTGTTCTAAGCAGAACAGCTAGTAGAAAAATGTTGCAGCACTGAGCACAAGCTGTCATCTTACTATTCATAAAAATTAATGATCGTTGTTTATTATCGATTCTGTTCAATGCGTTCATATATTCAGCATTTTCATCATCTCCGGGTGGGCCATCGGCAGAAGTGGATCCATCCTTTCAACTCGTTGGCAGTCTCACACTCAATATTGGGTCGTTGCGCAAGAATAAATTCCAGCTAGTCGATCCGATGTCCCCACTCGATGGGGCTATTGAAATGGATCTGAAGTGCTATGCTGAAGAAACCGGCACTATTGGACATAAAGCGTTTTTGGTTAGTGCCAATTACACTTGCATTAACTTGTCGTCGTTGTGCCTATTTCCCAATCTCATGAAAATGTTGTTGGCTGTTTGTGTAATATCAGTCGGAAGTGTTTTCTTGGCTTGTTAACAAGAGGCTGAATTGTGTTGACAGGGTTTATGGTGTGGCCTACTTAATCCATCGGGTTTGTCTCGTTGAATGCTGTTCGAGGTGAATGCGGTTGATATACGGGTTATGCGTTAGTTTGGTGATAGGGAATTCTCGAAGAAAAGTATGGATTTATTTGCATTAAGATAGGATTCAGTAAGAAAACACTGTTGACCGAAACGCTAAGGCGGCAAGTCATCGTAACGAATCACCATCGGGTTCAGGAGAGGGGCGTCGCGTTTATTCACTTTATTTTTTTATTTTATTTGATAAGACATTCTTATGAATGATCGCCTTTTCATGTCGTTCCCACTTCGGCTGAGGTGAACTTGTAAGGTTGCATGAAGGTTAGGCTTTAGACTCATCTTCTACCTTTTCGAGTAGGGTTTGCTCCACCGCCTTCATCCCAGTGAGGGTGCTGACTGGAGATGGGATGAAGCCGAAGAGTGTGCTCAGAGTCTACTTACAACCAGCCGCGCAGTAACCAATACGCAACGATGAATGCAGTGCGGTTATTTATATGCAAAGCGTCTTGCCTGCATACGTAGTCTAGTATCTCACTGTTGCATATGCATTGTCACAATCACTGAGAATCTTCCAAAACCTTAACGATTTGCCAAAAGAGTCACAACAATGAAGGAAATGTCTTGATTTTAGAGTCTCTATCAGGATGTAGAGAATATGGCATCGTGGACTCGTTTTTGGTGTGTCCTCAGTGAAGGGCAATTGCGATTCTGGCGATATCCTGAAGATGAAACGACTAAGGTCCATTGTGCTTTTGCATATTTACCATCATTTTTTATTGCTGAAGTTTATTGTAATACTAGAAATAAGTGGCAGCATTCTTTTTTCTTATTATTTGTTATTTTAAGTATTTAAGCATTTATTCATTATTTAAATATTTCGGGGCAAATGGATATGAATGTTGCTAAATCGGATGTTGTTGCAGTGGATAAAGGAAGTGGAGATGAGATGGAACTGGGGATTTGCGCTGTTAGACCGTTTAGACTGTTTGCTGTGAAGGCATGGATTCTGTTGATGAGAACGGATATTTACTGATTGCACGCGCTTCATAGGGAGAGTTCCCGAAGGTAATCTACGATTTTGTACAACTGAAAATATGAAATATTTTCGTGGCAGAAACAGCCGTTGTTGCCACTTTTGCAGCACAAATTCCTTATGAAGGGGAATAGTCGAGAATAGCAGTTTCTTAATTTCGAAGATTGTCGTATGGTTTTAGGCGCCAGTGGTGAGCATCGATCTACGTACTTGTGCATGTAACGAAATAAAGGCAATTCCCGTGGAGAACTGTCCATATCCGAATTCAATGCAAGTTGACGTCTGGGTACCAAGCGAGAATCGTTGTGGGAAACGAGACAAAATTAGGTTAATAGCAAAGCTTGTTCACTTCGTTTTTTCATTTTTTTTAAATGTTAGAGTGGTCGATTTTTTCGCTTCTTTTCTGTGCCACAAGCGAATCTCCTCATTCTTTATCGCAGTGTTAGGGTGCTGCAAGTCTAACAATATCCAATGGTCACCATCTTGTTCATACTGTATCAAGCGTTTCTCGCAGCTGTTTGTTGTAGTTTCCAGGTACAACGCATTAAATAAGTTTGAATTCTGAGGCACAACTTGTAAAATGGATCGTAAATCATCCCGTGCTAGCGTCATTATCTTTTGCTTCTTTTCTTCAGTTAGTCATCTTTAACATAGGCATAATTGTAGAACATGCATCTGTTGTTAAGACTATTCTCATCTTGAATTTTCAAGATATCCTCAATAATTTGGAGCCTCTCCAGAGATTCTCATTATTGCGTTGATTTGAAGGGTGTTAATGGCGGCCGATCGAAAAGACGAGATGCATACGTGGCTGAGAGTGATGAATGGCTCATTGACAAATTTGACGCTTTGGAATCCACGACAGTAAGTACGCTCAATTATGGTTCATAGCACTTCAACAAAATGACAACACTTTGAGTTGTTCCGTCTCTATTATGCTTATCGTCGTCGTTTGTCGCCACATTGATGTGTATTAAGAGATCATCGACTATTCCTTTTAATTTTTAGTGCATTTCAATTTATTTGTGAAATGAGCGTTTCTTTAGCGTTCCACTGACGACTGATGAAATCATTCATTCTACTTTGGAGAGTTATATTGAGTTAGCTGCAATAGCTTTTAATGACTGACAAGATTTCCATCTACGAAATATTTGCGTCTCTCTCTTTATCTCTGAAGAAAAAGTAAAAATGTCATCATTCCCCATTTGTTTTTACTGGTGTTCTCGTCCTCTAGGTAACTTCCAATTAATTTCCGGATACAAGTTCCTGTGAATTGGATGAAATCACCTCAAATTGTGGACGAACATATGTGTTAGAAGTGTGAAACTGTTTTTGTTTGCAAAAGTTCATGAATATTATCTTGTTTCTTCTTTTCTTTTATGTTTTATAAAACGTGAAAGACGTCTGAGGGATGAGTCATTTGTCTTGCCTTAACGCCAGTAATATAATATTTCGATAGATCGAGGTGTTTGACTGCACGCAAAAGTTTCACAGTTATTTCAACGGTATGTATAAGTCTTTTTTTGGCCAAATATTTTTAAGAAAGAGGAAAGTGAATGAAGCCTTCAAATTAGTATGGTCAACACTGCCGTTTATTGTATTCTTTTCCTATGTTATATTCCCATGTCAAATGCAGTCCGATTGTAGATACTCCCACATGCTAAATATGTGATGTCTTGAGATTTGCAGTTGTTGGAAGTGATGTCGATTTATTTAGCGATCCCTAATCAGGTTCCGGTATGTAACCTGTTGCATCATCGCTCTTTCATGTGTGTATAATATTTATTTCTAGAGCTGACATCTCCCAGTCGTCTCTTTGCTTTCTTTCTTCCATCTGACGTGAAACATTTCTCCTACCTACCCCTTCGAATCAATTGCCAAGTGATGCACAAAACCAGCGTCCTCAATACGGTATCAGATGATGGAAGCAAAGAGGAGGAGGGATTGGTTCCCCGCTTTCCTGGTCATTTCATTATTATTTGTCACTGAAACAATAAGGCGGTTTGGAACTTGATGAAACGCAATGGAAAGTTTGTGGTAACAACAAATCCGCGAAGCATATAGAGACTTTTTCTAATGTTGTGTTTATAAATATTTTATGGCAAAATGCTCAGTGGCATCGGTTTGGAGTGCGTGATAGCGTCGATCGTTGCTTCTTGTAACATGATGCCGATTAAGGGGGCACGAGATGTGTCTTGTATCATATTCCGTTCAAACATCTTCTTGAAAGAGGTCTCCGAATAAGCAAGGTAGTGCCACAGCGTTGAACTGACTGCCTTCACTCACCTCAAATGCGATGTGTGGTAATTTTTATTTGCTTATGACAGCTGGCTTGTTTGTTTTATGCTTGTGGTTTTTGGTGTGTGGCGATCGTTTGTCGCATTTTATCTGTATTGCGATATGTTCCACTTCAACATCATCTATGTGGTTCAAAATTATGAATTTTTGCAAGGTGACACCCATTATCAAATTTTTTGATTGCTATTTCCAACGTTCTAAAGTGGGGAAGCGTCAAGAAGTGAGTGTACAGAATGACGGAAAAGTCTTGCACAATTTTATGGCAAGGATTGAAATCAGAGTACGACTTGAGGCATTCGACTCGCCGCAGGTAGTTCTTCTTTTACAGGCTAATTAAGGCAGTGCATTCGAAGTGTCTGTATGAGCGTTTTAATGTTGCAGGTTTCGCTTTTCAAATTTTATCTTAGAATGTTTGACTATTGTCAGAGTTCCCGACCTTCAAGTCGTGGTGTTTTGTTGGAAAATATTTGTTTATTTTATAAGTTCAGTTCGTTTTACTCGTAAATGGTATAACTCGATGGTCTTGTAAAATACGTTTTGCCCACAAATGCACTATGATCTTCTTCGCTTGTCGTCCATTCCGCTCTTTTTAGTGCTCTTATGTACGCTACCTGTGCTTTTAATTGTATGTTGATAAACATTTTTAGTGGAGCATTATCGGCCACTTAACATCGTAGTTTGGTAGATTTGGCTGTCTGCTTGTCTGTCTTGTTGGGATGTTAAATTAGAATTCATCTCGTTCATCATTACGAGAAATTTTACGCCTAACGAAAGCTTCTGTTTAATTCTGTTTGTAAATCTCATCGGAATGCGTCAAACCATTTGGAGTTGAAAGCGTGCTGAATGTAAAACGTTGAGGTCGAGCCTTCATTATTTCTCGTCGCTGAGGTGAGGATAGAAGTGTTCTTGACCTGTTGAGAACAGAGGAAAGTTCGATTTGGAAGTCGAAGGATAGGGGAGACAAGGTGGTTTATGAAAAAGTAAATGATCTGAGATACTATCTCATAAATTGGGGAACCAGTGAAATAATTTTTTTGGTATGCGCTGACATTTTCTCGTTGGGGATACCTCCTAAAGGTCAAGATGAGGCAGTGGGGAAGAGGGGGATTTCCCGGAACTCATCGACTTTAACGAAAAAATATAAGGGCATACGGCGGAGGAGGTTCTGTTTCTGGCCTGTACGCTTGGTATGGTGGTCAGTCAATAGCGGAATGTAGACTGCAGGTGCGGTGTGGGCAAATCAATGGTTTCAGAACTTCATCGGAAATGACTTTTGTTCCTTCATGCATGCAACGAACCATTTAACAGAAGATGCAACAACGATTCCGGGCATCGTGCTCCACAAAACAGGCCAATTATCGGTGAGGGTAACATTAGCCACAAGCGCAGGCGCAAGAGAGAGACGGAGAGAGACCGCGCACCTCTTCTGCGAGCGACGCGGCACTGGTCACTCTGAAATAAATCGTCACAATAAATGTGAAAATATACAGTAAGGAAATGAGATTCGAACAACGGATTTCGAAACATTCGAAAGAGCATTAAAAGCTCTATCAGAATCAAAAATAATCTAGGACAAAAACAAGAACTTTTCTATTAGATCGATCATTTATATGACGTGCAATTGAGAAAAATTGCATGGTCATGGATAAATGAGGGCCTATAACTGTATAAAGGAACAAGATTTGGGAAGAGTGACTAGGTACATTCGAAAGAGCATTAAAAGCTCTATCAGAATCAAAAATAATCTCGGACAAAAACAAGAACTTTTCTATTAGATCGATCATTTATATGACGTGCAATTGAGAAAAATTGCATAGTCATCGATAAATGAGGGCCTATAACTGTATAAAGGAACAAGATTTNATCGATGACTATGCAATTTTTCTCAATTGCGCTGCATATAAAAAATCGATCTAATAGAAAAGTTCTTGTTTTTGTCCGAGATTATTTTTGATTCTGATAGAGCTTTTAATGCTCTTTCGAATGTACCTAGTCACTCTTCCCAAATCTTGTTCCTTTATACAGTTATAGGCCCTCATTTATCGATGACTATGCAATTTTTCTCAATTGCGCTGCATATAAAAAATCGATCTAATAGAAAAGTTCTTGTTTTTGTCCGAGATTATTTTTGATTCTGATAGAGCTTTTAATGCTCTTTCGAATGTGTCGAAATCCGTTGTTCGAATCTCATTTCCTTACTGTATATTTTCACATTTATTGCGACGATTTATTTCAGAGTGACCAGTGCCGCGTCGCTCGCAGAAGACGCGCGCGGTCTCTCTCCGTCTCTTTTTGGCTAAGTGCGCCGACCCCCAATTATCTATTGCCCACTGGCGAAGGATAGGAGCTAATATTTGAGGATACTGACGTGCTAAAGGGAGATCGGGTTCAACAGTGGAGGACCGAATAAGCGCCGAGGAGAAACGACGGTTTATTACAAAAGCAAGCGCTGCGGTAGGGAGGGGTGTTGGTCAGTGAGAGAGGGAGAGGGAGGTTGCTCATTTAAAGTCTCTTGTCGAACATTCTGAATAGCTGCTAGTTTTTTGATACGTCGCCAGTTTTTATATATGCCACTGTTGTTAGTGGTGGAGTTTCGAAGGTTTATTAACTTGTTAGTGGTGGAGTTTCGAAGGTTTAGAAACTCCTTGCCACCCCCCCCCCTCCACGTGCGCTGATGCCTCAATGACATGGGACTGCAAATTCCCTCCCCCCCTCCCCCTCCGACTAGTATTCGATCGGCAGTACTGTGAAATGGGTACCGTTTGGGCTGTGTGGAACAGCAGAGTTCATCCAATGCATGTCATTGCAGGACTTTCGGTTTTACAATAAGATTGCAATAGACGTGCAAGATATGAAATGTACATGTATACAAGATTGCTTGGGATATGCAAATGTACATAACTTCTAAGCGATAAAACTCATCGTTGTTGGCCGCAGCTCTAAACATCCTAGGCAACAAGCCTACCAAAAAGCCGTGTTATCTAAGTTGTAGGCTGATAAAATCGTGCATTCTTCGCTTATCAGATCTGAAACCCGTTTCCGGAAACGGCGCTCAGAAATGGAAGCGTTTTGGCATAGATTTTCCACCATTTCAAATGATATTACCGAAGCTTCAGAGCAAGGCTGGGCTGTCGAAAACATTCTTGAATATTTTAATTTGGGCTGTTTTGAATTCCTAAACTCTGCCCATAGACTCCTGAATTTCATTTTTTTTGCATTCGCAAACAGCTTATTTAATAAATCGAATCGTTTCTCACGCATCACTTTGATAGCTTCATCGATGGAGGGCGTTCGATCCAGTCCGTCGGCGATTCGACGTGGACGTGAGGTTAAAAAATGGTGGGTGCGACCGCAAAATGCTTCCGTGACGCTACTGAAATACTTCTCAGAGCCTTGTCTCTTGATTAAAAAACCAAGGGGCTCCAGGTTACAATAGCTGTGGGTGATAACTTCAAGTGTAACTGTTGTTGCGGACCCGCAACGTGACGGTAAAGGTCGAGAAAACCTAGGAAAGAGATCACATGTTCATATGTGCTGATTAAGTTATTCTGATGAGGATGCATCATTTGTGCCGTAAAAAAACAGTTGAAGAAAGAAGTATGAGGGGGAGGATGAATGGAACGAAGAAGAGTGGGGAGGGAGGGGAAAGAAGTGGAAGGAGTTTTACTCGGCGATGGGTCAATATCAAGTCAATATTGTTCAGTCATTTGCAGTGGACTGAAGACATCGAAAGAAAACACGGACGAATCGGTGACACCAAAATCGACATCAACCTCAACGGACTCGAGTGTTGTGTCGAAGTCTGCTTCATCAAAAACGATAACATTTTGCAGCACCGCTAAAATATCGAAAGAGAGACTTGCCGAGTGAGTTTTACTTTACAATTTATGTCTCATAGAAAGTATCAATGCCATTCTCAGTTCACATCGCATACGACCAGCTAATATAATTTGACGTTTTGGCAGTGTAATTCGACGATGAAATGGGAACTGCATTCGCAAATAGCATGGTGCATCTTCACACATATACGCATCTTGGCTAAATTTTCCTCAAGATCTTTTTCGGTTCATTTTGCCGAAGGGTTAATTCCCCATCCTCATTCTATTCAAAACTATTGCTAATAAAACATGAACAATAATGAGTAGTTACAAACTTTTCAGCAAATGCTAGTGATTAGGGTCACAAGGTTTTACCTTGTTCTTCCAGACAACTTTGAAATTTTTTATTGATACCGAACGTAACAAGATCACAGGAAAGATCACTTACTTTCAGGATTGTGGCGATGGTAAATTTCGCCGGAAAGATCAACACAATGGGCATTGACGATTTCAAAAGATTATTCCGTGAAATTCAATTGCGTGGTCCATGTCCACATGAACTTACGAAACATGCACACGAACTGAACACCGTGAAATGTCGCTATGATGGTAGGCAACTACGTTCATAAGCCTGTGGTAAAAAGCTGATGACTGCGATGAAGGACAGAAGCATGAATGGTCAAGTCTAAGAGAGGTGGTGTTCAGTATAGCATGCAGATCGAACGGATGGCACCATGAACTTACACTTCGTGTTCTCCGGTGAAATCCTTTCATATCTGCGCAACTCAATCGCAATCGTTCACCATCGTACCACAGCACAGAACCAACCTATTGATAAAGTTCCTCATCGGAATTTTTCATTCAGAAGCAAAACTTTAATTCGGGCTTCTTTGCGATGAAAATCTCCATATTTTCAAGATGAAATCCGATTCTGTTGCAGATATTGTTTGTCTAGACGATAGCCGAGTTGTGCTCAAACCGATGCCAAAATTCACTGGTGATTTTATTCATGCAAGTTGGATATCACATAAATTCCTTGAAAAAAAGTTCATTTGCACTCAGGTTGGTCATGTTTTTTCATAATCTCTAGTGTATTTGTCTGTTTTCCTTTGCGCTTGCGGCCATACGTTTGCATACCGAATTAAAATTCGAGCGGCTTAGTGAATCTGGGTTTTTCTATCAAGCGGATTTACAGGTTTGATAAAACTTCCTTGAGCAGTCGCTGGCTTAATCACCTCGGGAGGAAATAAAATCACCTTCTTAGTAGAGTGGCACCCGAGTGACGCTTCATTCAGTCGCTGCTTATTTTTGAATTGATCCCTGTCGCTTTGCGCATAGTAACAATTCAATGTTGTTAGTGGCGACCCATTTCCTGAAAACCGAGAGGCGCTTCCATCTTTCATAAACAAACAAATATGCTCTCAGTTCCGAGTTTTTAAATGTGATTGTGTTACTTTCCTTTTTCTTTTATTTTCAACAGCATCGTGTGTAATCGTTGTTCTATGTATCAGAAGTGTAGATGCAATCTCATAATCTACGCAGCAATGTACTTTTGTATTTGAAATCAAAGCGGATACCGTTATGGTGGGTGGATCCCTTTACCTCTTTTGGTCACCATTTCACTGCCGGATACTGCTGCAGGGTCCAATGGAAAATACAGTGGCGGATTTCTGGCGAATGATCTGGCAAGAGCATATCGAACTCATTATAATGCTATGTGAATTATGCGAGGAGGGTAATGAGAAATGCGCACCTTATTGGCCGACTAAAAACGGCGAATCGAAACACTTTAATGGAATTATTATTTCAAATATTGATGTAGGTTCAATCTTATTTTTAGCTAATTGCACTAGCAATTAATCGCTAGTGAATGAAAGCTTGCGTGTTAATGGTGTTTTTATTATTGCTATTATTATTGCTATGGTATTATGGTATTAACGGTATTATTGCTATTACTTATTATTGTTATTATTATTTATTATGAATAATCGCTAATGAATCGTTAATTGCACAACTCGCTAATGAAAGCGTGCGTTCCAGAGAGCAGCCAGACACGAATGGTGTTTTTATTATTGCTCGACAAATAAGCACTTTCCCACAGCAGATAAGCTAAGTTTTAAAAAGCACATATCGCGCTAGCCACCTCAAACTCTTCACTACACTGCAGTTGTTTGTTTGCACATAATGGCTCAATTCGGTCTCCGACGTCACATATAATAATGCAAATGGCATTGTCGCAATCTGTACTGTTTGTATACGTAGATGAGCTAATTTTTTTTGGATTCCACACATTTCCGTACTCGTCCAAGTCTCCAATTACGCCAACATTTACAGACGCAATGTCGAGAAGATGTTTTTCTTACTGTCTTCTCGGTGACGTATGGTGGAGAGACAAGAAGATTACGTCATTTCCAATGGAAGGGTTGGCCAGATCGATTCGCACCAAGGCATTTAATAACACCGTATACATTACACGGCATATCGCATACAGTGAAATGGCCAACTGTAGTACATTGCTCGGCTGGCATTGGACGGAGTGGCACGTTCGTCATGCTGGAATTAGTGTACCGGTGAGTGGCGAATGGTTCGGCAAATCATTCTACAATGCTGCTTTATAGACAATAACTTTTGATAAAACTTATTAACTATCAGAGCATGAAAATGCTTTGCGATGCAAACACATTCGAGGCTAATGTTTTTGAAACATCGAAACAACACTTTGACTAATAGACAATTGTTTCCAGCCAACATTTTACGAGTAAGCTCAATCACAAAAAGCATTAAACTAGGTTTGTTGGGTGCACTTTATAGGAAACCTTCGATGTGAATAACATTGTTAAATCCTCAATAACATTAAATATTCTTCAGCAATTTAAAGGCAATAAAAGTAATGAAACCAACCGTTTACACTGAGAGGAAAACATTGACTCTGGCAAAAACGAACTAACAGGAAACAATTCTGCAATAAGTGGAAATTTATTAGACTGTTCTTAGTGAATCGTAACATTCCCAACGAAACATCAACATCTTTTCATGCTCTTAACGTGTCTAACGGATAACAAACTAAGAAAATATCTCGCTATTTATTGAAACAGAACGTTGAAACAATTTTGCAAATATTACATCTTGATGAAACTGCAAAGTAAGTCATTGTAACACAAACCGGCCGACGGCAGAGAAAAACGAATTTCGAACCGAGAATATGTTCAAGCAGTCGACTTCACAGATGAATATATTGTTATTCTTGTAATACCGTTAAAAATAATTTGGTTGCAACAAGCTGGTCTGACGGGTTAAGCAGTAAAAGGCCCATGTTGACTAGTTCCTGTTTGCGCCTTCCACTTCTTTTCCTCAGTAATCTCAAAATACTGCAGAAAAAGTAGAATGACTTGGGCGAGGCAGCTAAAACTGACAATGAGAAAATGAGTCAGCCGAATAGGCTAATGCAAAAGATGATCTAGGTATCATTGTCATATAATGTTGAACGAAAGCAGTCAATGTTGTTCGGTGGTTGCTCGAAAGCTGCTAGGTGATTGTAGCAAGGGGGAGCGAGAATTATTGCTCCGACAGAAATTCGTTTTTCGTACTGCAAAGTGGACGATGCAAGAAGTTTTAAACTTCGGGATATGTAAATGGGCGTTTCGAAGGCCTAACGCTCTTTTAGCAGATAATGAACTTCACATCTAATGAGCACCACATTTTGGTATCTAATCGAAAGATTTGTGTACAAATTTTCCATCGATGCGCCCGCCTAGGGAAATTGTGCATACGAAGTGAGTAGATGCTATCACTTCAAAGAATTCTATGGCGTAAGAAGAGATCCTTAACCAAGCGATGCCACCATCGTGTAGAATCCAATATTGTCCTAAAATTCAGATGCCTTCGAGCCGGGAAGGAGCGCTCGGTGTCGTCGCTGTTATGGGATTTGCGTTCGCAACGTGCAGGCGCTGTACAGACTTTTGATCAGTTCCTTTTCATATACTACGCAACTATACAAAGACTTATCAATAGAGGTGTCGTTGATCCAGCAACAGTAAGCAGTGAGTAAATAAATTGGGATAAATGCTATTACTAAACAAATTGATATAATTTGATTGAACAAAACTAGGCTTTAAACAGAACTCAGTAGGCCCTCTGACTAGCTTCGTTCCCTGGTTAGAATAGCAAGAAAGACATTTAATTTTTGTTGGCTCCATAACTCCTAAGGGGCTTCTGCCACTGAATATTAATAGAGTAATACATCAGTTATGCCCTTTAAAATAGGAACCGACGTAAAGCACCTTTCAGGACGGGATCTCCCGGTTGTTTTCGTCTGTTCCCACCTTCCAAAGTGTGCCTATTTCCCACCAGTTTCTTTCGCCTAACCTGGTGAAGAAAAATGCCGAATCTAAGAATTGGAAGAGATAATTTTTACTCGTCCTTACTGTGATAATTGAGTCAACATAGCTGTTACTGGCTTCCTTAAATCACGAAATGTTCAAATTGGCGAGGACTTAAAAGAGAGTTTTGGTAAAGTTTGCTTGAGTAAGTGGCCACAGGGTGAGGGAATATAGCTATAGCAACTTTCATGCAAATTGCAATAAGCTACGAGGTAACTGCATGCCAGGATCTGATAGCCGTTTTTCCGGGATCCTGATCACTCGTTAGCGGGCCAAATTAGAAGGCGCACATCCCCACCCTTTCACTGCATGGCTAGCAGGTACCCTCGCTTTAAGAAATATCACTTGAAGTTTTCGGCTAAAAAGACGATAACCACATTAAGAACCATCAAAAATTATTTCATCGCTTCTCAGAATGGGTACTTTCGACGCTGTAATTAATGCAAAAAAGAGTAAAGCTGACGTACTAAGAGGTCAGTGATAACCAGCAGAAGCAGGGACCAATTTAATCGAAAAGGCGTCTCCTCAGCGCAGAGAAATTCAAAAAAAATTAACAGGCGATGAAAAAACCTAATGAAGCTTTCATAGACGTGTTGGAATACGTTCCGAAGTTGATAAGAATCATAGGTTAAATTGCTGTTGTCCAAAATGGTCAGCTGCGAGGAGGATAATCGCAAGTCGCGCTCGATTTCCAGCCAAAATCGTTACCGGTTAGAAAATTTTTCTTTAAGTTTCAACTGAAATTGGAAGAAGAAAAGTTCACGAACTCTTTTGTTTCAATATGTCTCCATTTCTATTCGCAGCTGAAGCTGCAGCCCGATCCGAACAATAGGAAGGATAAATTCATCTACGTTCAGAATTTTGCAAAGAATATGAGATACGCTTCAAGAGAAAAACCGGCAAGGTACCGATCGAATGGCCAACGCCCACACGACGAATCATTATCGATCCTGCACTCTTGGATCGTGCCAAGGCTTTGCAAGCTAAAAGAAGGAAGAAAACGGTTCGTCGTCAGGCAAACCATGCAAAAGTAACAATGTCCATTTCTAGGGGATAGAAGCGACTTGGTCGTCCTTAGTAATTCTCTGGTCCGTTTAGCTATTGCTTGACCTTCCCATTTCCTGCTTCAAGCGTTCTCTGCAGATTTCATTGACTGTAAATCTGAGAGTTGGCAAAGATGGCGTTTTGCTATTGCGACAAATGTTTAGAAGTGTATCGACAATATCTATTTTTTTGAGGCTGATTCGATTGGCTTTCAGTCACCACATTGACTGATCAATCCCACATTGTGTTTAACTATTGAAATTGTTTTACAAAATGCGTGACGCTATGACATCATAAGTTACGAAACTTGGAGGGTTAATACATTCTATAGCTGGATAGTCTTCTATACCTTCCTCTTATCTTTACCTCAAAATTTCAAAGGCAGTTGCGGACATTTAAAGATGCAAGAAATTTGAATGCAATTTGCGCCATCCTTACGCCACTTAAAAGTTTTTCTTGCTGGGCCATAGAAAAGCGAATCGTTTGTGGAAAATATACATGTCAGGTCATTTTAAAAATAAAGGTATCACTATATATATTTACTCACCTATCTGAGTTATGGAACTGGTTGACCGAGTGAGCAAAACGTAAGAGCGCATGGTGTGCTGGCTTATTTATCTGTTATGGTTCTCCAGTTTTTCTTTTTTAGTGATGGAATCGTCTGCAAAAAGCCTCGACTTGCTTGGGGTATTTTAAGGCTATAGAAAATTCATTTCCAATTTTCAAAAGCTTCGAGATATCAAAAGATGATTTCAGGACGACTTTAGGACGACGAAATCGTTTTAAATATAAATATATGTATATATCAGTGACGTCGGTTTGGAAATTTTGAATGCGATTTTAAATATAATTTCAAGATGTGACATTTCGGACAGCACAGAACATTCTTTAGGTCTTATAATCTTAGCATGTCAGTATTTCAATCTCTTTTTAAACCTGATCCATTATGATACGAACAAGAACCTGGACGCGACGTTTGGAAGAACGTCAAATTCCATAAACCTTTTTTGGGAATTCCATGGAAACTTTCTTTGGCTTAGTATAAGCACACTCAGTTTTTGGCATAGGATGCAGAATGATGCACTGTTTAGCAAATTGATCGACCAGTCCATGCAACTGCATGAGCTCGAATGCGAACTTCGTTTTAGCAGGGTCCAGTTAGTGAGTGCCGCACTAGAAAGCAAGGATATGATTGATGTACTGCATATGTGAACAACTGAATATTCATATTTGTGTGGGTATTCCTATAATTCGTATCCCTCTTCTCAACTTTATTTAAATTACAGAAACACTCAAAACAGAACTCACAGCCCCTTTCAAGCTCGAAGGTTGCTCCCGAAACGTCAAAATCTAGTAGCACAAGAGGCTTCACCGAAAACTTGCATCCAGGTAGCACGAAAAGTGCACAGGAAAAAGTGCGAAAATCAAATGAACCGGAGGCTGAAAGCGCCTCGTTAACAACACCAGCAACATCGCAATCTCGAAATGCCGAAAATCATATGATTAAAAATGCATCAACGAAACCATCAAAAGCGATGCCATCACTGAAACCAAAATTCCCAACGACATCTAAAAACACTGAAACTTCGGAAAATGTTGGTTCTGATGAAGCATTATTGGACATGGCCTCAGCTGCCTCAGAAGCTTCTAGATCTAAGGAGGATATTCAACCTTGGAAGGATGATGCAGACGCGCATGAGATAAAGGGATCTAAAGAAGATATGCACTCTTCCAAGGAGCACATACAACCCTTCGCTGATGAGCCGCTGTCTTCTAATGAAGATCTCCAACCTCCCAAAGAGCCTCACCCTTCCCGAAGGGAACTGCAGCTTTCCAAGACGAGAACAAAAGGTCCTGCGGGAAGTGACAGTGGTAAGACAGGCAAGCTGAAAACTGCGCATATCGTGAAAAGTAGCAGTTTCTTAGATGAACTTAAAAATTTCCGGACTGGAAGCGGGTCCAAGCCGTCATCTGACGAATTGAAGGATAAAACACCAGGACTAGACCAAGGGACTAATGCTCGATCACCGCTAATCGAGTTTTTCTGCGAAGCACACGCTTGCGATTCGGATTTCGTTGCGCAGGACATGGCCCGATTCAATGTTAAGAGTTCGTTTAAGAAGGAAGTCGAGGACTCGTCGAAGAAGGAACAAGAAAATGCAACTAAGTTGAGCCCTTGCGAGCGTATCATTTCGCTTTGAAAGATATATGTTTTCGTAAGAGGTGACAATGACGACATGGTGGAGAGTTTTTTTTTTTTTTTTTGAAGGATGAAATGCTACACTGTCGCAAGAAGGCAAAATGGAGGTAAGGGGATTATGACTGAGGGAGGCGCACTCCATTATAGCAACTTCGTGGCATCAATATTTCGTACTTGTGCACATAATAACGCTTACACATCGATAATGTGTTAAGAGAGTTTTTTCGTTCAGCAGTGAATCTTGCAGTGAAAAACGCACTGAAGAACAGAAGAAAAGAAATTCTGGCTTATTCATATGCCGAAGAGTAAAACTTTGCCTTAACTTTTCTTCATGAGGCAATTCTTCATATTTCCCGCTTTCAGTGACGCATAAGCATAATAGTGTTTGAAGATGATTGAGTAATAAACCGCAAAAAGCATAAAAAACTAAAGTCAAGTCCACAACTTGCCAAGTTTTCGTTTTAATGTACCATACAATAGCAAAATATTCCAACTGCTTTACATATTTTCTAAATATAGTCGCCTTATTTTTACAGCACGTGTTTGAATGAATTCTAATTACAGCAACGACGGTTTTCATTGGCTAGCTTCAAAATATGAGCCAACAACAATTAAGCATGATCATCACAAGCTAAAACTTAAATAAATGGTTTGCAACGGTTGAAATCTTTTGAAAGAATCAAGGATTGTGTGGTATTTCAGAAAGAAGACGATATCAACCAATCTCCGGAAGACATCAAAGATGAGGAATTTTTTATCGGTGTAAGTGTACCAATGATTATCTACTACCACATTCTCGATTTATACGAACTAATAACTAGTTTCAGTCAATAAATAAGTCACAGAAACTATTAGTGAACAAATGATAATAACTATAATCGAAGAGAAGCACTTTTTGATTTGAATGTTTAAAAGAGGCTTTATTCGACATAAAATCAGACTAATAGACTGAAAACTAACAACAAAAAAGTGAAACGTTTAACTTCAAATGAACTGTGAAAGTAATTCGTACGTTTCATTCGGCAAAGTAAAATGCATTCGACCGCTATAATTAAACCGAACTTGACCGATACAACACATAGGTTGTATTGAAATTTGCAGTATGAATAGCAAGTACTCAGTTATTAGTGATGCAAAATGATAGAATTCGTCTTTCACTGTTTGATATGGATGTAAGAATGGTGGTCTCAGTAAGCGATCCTGCACTACGTTACGACGGTCATCGCGAAGTACAAGCAATCATGAGGAAATACAAATGGGCAATTCGAAATTTTTCAAAGCAGTTTCCACAATTCGAACTCGAAGTAAATGCTGAAAATAATGAAAGATTACAATCTCGGAAAATAAATGGCATAAAAGTTCAGTGGAAAGTTTGAAGGATATTTCTAAATTATGATTCCCACCAATACTGATTCACCTCAAATAAACAATTCCCATACAAAAACTGCTCCTATATAGTTATTCAGTGATGACAATGAATCGGCTTTCAGATTCAGAAGGCGGGCACTGTCGATTCTGTATATTTGTCATTCCCACCAGGTAAATGAAGAGAATCGGCATATTCTGAAGGCAACTCATGCAAACATTAGGCTCTTAAATATAATGTGTTGTACTGTGTAGGATTTCTTCAGTCTGTTTAGAATAAAAAACATTTCTCTCCGAAAAAAGAGTTCACAGTGAACAAAGGGCAGAGACCCTGAAAAAAGAAGGAAACCTCAAATTCGTAAACTTCATAAAGTTTTTCAGAACATGTTTCACATTTCAATCTACAACCACATCTTAAATTTTGAAACCTATGGGACAGAAATGTTTGGCAACATAACAAGAATGGCAACCATGCAATTTCATACTTGTTCTATTTCTCGCATAGTTGGGGGTGGGGGGGGGGGGGGGGGGGGGGGGGGGAGGGGAGGAGAGGGAGGGAAAGCACCGTCGAGATATAAGGGTCAGCTTTCCTTGGCTTGTCTAGTCGTCCAGGCTTCCTTGAAGATCTGCATCCTTCATCGAGTTCGGTTGAGTAAACTGTTAGAAGACAATAAGAGCGAACAGTTTATCACAATTATACAATGAAGCGTCGAATAAACATGGATTCGTTCATACGAATGGCTTCGATCGCCGACACGATTCCGTAGTCGCGAACCGCGAACTCCGCGCTGCGACCGTATCCTCACACGCTCCCGCGGCCACACGTATACCCATTCCGCCCTACGAAGAGCCTAGCAGCTGGAATGAATAGATGAGCACATCAACCTCTTTTATATCCCCCCGATTCTGCCTCAGGCTAGCCTCACAAAACATTCTAGGTCTTCGTTTGATCTACCTTTATGCTCTTGACCTTTTTTGATTTACTTTGTACGGCGCACTATTCCCACTTGATCTATAGACGACCGGTCTACCTTACAGAAGGACCAACATCCGCCCGCACTTCAGAGTTCCCTGATGGGGTATGGCTCAACTTCTGCCCATATGAACCGGATCATACATCGTTGGCCGAAAAGTTCTTGGGAAACCGAGTGAATTCCATTTTCGACGTGACAATGTTCGCCACCCACAACCCCGCAGGATAGCGCGACGTCAAAACGAAAGAGCAATTCAATCGCTTCCTTCGTCGCCATTTCGAGGTCGGTAACGTCGTCTGTGGCATAGATCATCGAGGTTCGAAAGCAGCTGGACCTCTGGCACCGTCACATGCAAAATGGGCAGCACAATCTATTCTGTTGCATTGTGGAAACTTCCTCTGGACGTAAGACATCAACCAGCCGAAGTTGCGCAAAAGAATGGCGAATCTGAATCGTCTAGTGGACGTATCTGACCTACAGCCATGTAGCTCCGGAGCCGGTGCCGTAAACTCAGCTCCAGCATATCCTCCGTCGACGATTTCTCACCGTCGCTCTTGCGCCTCGTCTTCACGCGGATGTCGCGAGGAAGACGCACCGTCCCTAACTCGAAAGTGGGGATCTTGAGACACCCATGCACTGACTCATCTCAAATTAGCATAATGATACATCTTTTTTCTTCGCTTCTCTGCTCCCGCGTTATCAAACTCTCTCGCTGTAGTGTTCAATTATAGGTGATCCCGGTGAGGTTTTTGCCCCCGCCATTATACCACCCCAAATTCTCTTACGTTCGCCAATAATCGCTCGCGTGTGTGTGCATACTGAATTTCGGCTCCGCAGTAAAACAGTTCGACAAGGGTGGAGCGCAGGGGATTGCGTGGGACGGCCGTCACACGACTTTATATGTTTGTAGTGACTGAGTTGTAGTCATGGCGATAGCATCTCCGCACACACTCACAGATGTTTCGAAAATCACTGAGGCCAGATTTATGAGAATTCATGGCACGGTACGAATCACGGCCATCCTCATCTACTTTTAAGTTGATCCATTGACTCATAAAGAATCTGAAAAGGTTTTAGTGCGTCTAAAAATCCGCAAACATTGCAAAGTCAGCTGGTTGCGTTCTATAACGGCCCCTTGCTGAAGACAGTCCTTCGCCGAAAATTTGCATGAGCGGCAGATTCAGTGGACACGTGAACGCATTATCGGGTATGTTTTATTGTTTGCTGGAGGTTTATGAAAATGGCTGGTCTGATGAGGGGGACTGCAGAACTGTCCCTCTGCTTTAGAGATGTTATATATGTAAACGGCGGAAATAATTACGCCAACGACAACATCCATGCGACTGCAATTCAGCATGGCAGCAATACATCACATACAAAATTACGGTCTGTGATGGCATTTTATAATATCGAAATAAATTATAAATTTCTCATCAAAAAGCAATGCAGTGCATCGTGGCGTTCCACCGGTAGACCTAATGTGCAATCTGTTATCAACCTTTCCGAATCAGCTTCAAACTGTTCCCAATCATAAGCCGCATCTCGTATTTTTAAATACGGAATTAACCATGCAAAGTGATGTCAAAATATGTCGAAGCAGAGATGTAGCGATAATATACGAATTTTTGGAACTGCTCTCACCTGATGCAAGCAAATATAAAAGACACCGTAATCTAACGATCATCACAAACGGAAATAGTGACGAAGTGAAATGCAACAATATGACGATGCAATTCACGGCATATAAAAAGAGATGCGCACCATAGAATTTCACAGACAAAAAAAAAAAACAGCATGTAAGCAAGTTAGTTGAAACATTCTGTGATTATAAATTCGATTTCAGCATCCTAATAAACACTAATAAAAACTCTGTCTCAAATGTTTTGCGTTATACGACTCAAGCAGTCAGCAGATTTTCGAATTTGCAGCTCGTCTTTCTTAACGAGTGAACTATAGTTTCAAAATAGTCATACACTCCGCAAGATTCACCCATCGCTCACGAAATGGGACTAATAATTCATACACGTTCACAGTGTGTTTCTCAATCTAGTATAGATTAAAAATATCGTGTTATGCAAATCTGAAAGTGGAGCCCCATTCGATGTTTGCAGAACAATGTCCTGGTAAGCAGCTCATATACGTGGGATAGGTTGAGTTCTTTGCCATGATACGGCCGAAAGACTGACTAAGCGATAAAAACGGCAGCACATTAACGGCGCAGTCAGGATTCGGCATTTAGTCATACTTCGAAATCATTTCTACAACGTTAATGCCCAGAAAGATGCACCACGACGCAAACGTCATGATTCGTCACAGCTGTCTATCCAAATCATTTATGAATTTTTATTAATAAATATGCAAAATCTTTGTCTTCGTGCGTTCAAATCTGTCAGAGACGATTAGTTCAACAATTGAATAATGTTCAATTTAAACGTTACAATTAGTATGTGAGCAAATAAAATGAAAGAGAACAACACACTATGCAAGATATTGATATTCGTCGTTCTGATCTGTCCTCTGGATGTACATTTTCTCGATAAGAGCCTCGATGTTTTTCTTTATAAAATTGACGTCGGGAGTGAATCGGCATTTTGTCTGTTCAATCACCTGTAACGATCAGTGCTATCACCCATCTCTAATTTTAAAGACAAGATGCTAGAAGATTATTTCCCTCACTCGTCTAGGTAGGATCAACCAAATGCGATACACCTGGCATGTTCAGCATTAAACTTAAAAAAAAAATTAGAGATTTAGAAATAAAGCTACTACTAGCTGAGTCCGGATTGCATGTTCGTTGCATCATGATAAATATAGCACTAAAGGACCCTACTAGTCCAAAAAGTGGGATGCCGCTCTATAACGCAACATTACTTGTCGATATTTTACTTCATACAATATTAATACAACGTTTTCTCTCCATACGCAACGAATGACTCACTCCAACACCCCTATTTGATACCACTTGCGTCAATGACACCGATTCTACCCTCTAATTTCGAGACTCAGGAAGCGCAATCTTAACTTTGAAAGCCAGTTCTTCTCTAAAACGCAACCTTTCACAAGATCCTTAAAGGGACCTAAAACTGTAAATTTCAGGACATACTTTCAAAGCTCCACAGTGAGGAGAATGCTATGAACGCAATCTTTGAAAGTAATATGGTGGAATGGTGGGGAAACGACTCAATTGAGCATATATGCTGATTTCACAACGCGCACATCAATCTCGGTAGACATACATAACAAAACACACAAACGTAAATAAGGCAAGAAAATTGGCACATATAACCTCATTGACAAGCGCTGCATGTTTCAGCACCTTGCGTGTCTTCATAATACGAACAATTGTGCACTCCATATAGTACTTTCGGTCCTGCTGTACCGTGTTGTTCACATGTTCTGCCTCCTTTTCTACCTAAACCTTATCGACAAGTTAATTTATAACACAAAACCACACTGCTTGACATTCTAATCACCAATTTGGACTGATAGAGGATGCATTGGCGTAGACGAAAACAGCAGGTTCGAACAACTATATGAAAAGAATTTGTCAAATTCTAAAAACAGACCGTTGATCATCCTCAAATCAATGAATAAATAAAAAGCTAATAACACATCCAGGTATTCAGAGACAATTCCAACCGCCAACGCTTTCCGACCCTACGGTCTCAGCCAGTAGTACCCGAAAATAAGACATGCACACTCATGCCCTCTTATGATTGTGTTTCGTGAGAAACTACAAACTGCACACCCAGGCACAGAGGTTCAGCTATTACGACATGAAAATGTTTAGAACGAGCCGTTCTCACTAGGACCAGTAACACTTCATAACCGTATACAATCCCACACAGGCAGATCGCACAAGCGACATGTGAAAAGTGCTTCTTAACCTGAACGGGTTTGCACTATGTGCTATGCAGCGTACAGTGACAACTTTATTAGTTTGCACTTTATGCCACAATCACTCTAAAATGAGATTAGTTAGGGAACTGTTGAAAAATCGTAAAATATGCAGATAAACATGCCTATATACAAATAAAAGTACGACATTAAACCACTAAAAATCAAACCTGCCGTTGCATTTGAGGTGTTACAATTTTGAAGCGAAGCCTTTTAGATGACATCGCAAAATTCAAAGACACCTCGCTGTCGCCATTTAATGAATCCTAAAAAAATTAAAAAAACCTGTATAAATCGCAACGACCTTCGGAAATAATGAGCTCTAGGATTTTATATAAACACTTGCTGATTTAAACAGTAACCGAGGCCTAATGTGTGAAATTAGAAATGCGCGGTTTTGAAAGGGGCTCGTTTACAAGGCTTTCTTCCCTTCAGGAAGCAGATACTTCGTCTCGACGATTACCTCTACTTCCATATCCCACAGATTTTTATTCATACGTAAGAGAAGCTAGTTATTACCGTATACGAAAATTGTGCTCAGTGCCACTTCATACAATTTACTTCCACATCCGAGAGTAACATATTCCACATATACGTTATGGACAAAATACGACAACTTCTGCAAAACGGTGTTGGACCTCGGGTCTTGGGTACGTTGGAGTTTGAATGTCTTAGTCTGCCATTTTTCACTCCAAAAAAAGACCCCTGCTATGTATCATTACTATAATTCAAAAGTGCAACATAACGAGTCCGACAGCGCTATTTAATAGTTGAAAATTATGAACGATAGAAATATATAAGCAAACCTTATCATGTAAGGAGAGTATGCCACTATCCGCAATTGCCCGAGCATTTTTAACGAGCAATTCACCAGTAAGACCCGTTGCAGTGGCCAAATATGACAGTGGAAGAGTGTTCTTGCTCTCGAAACATAAAAGCATTGCCAACTGTTGCACGGACATTGTCACCTGATATTGTTTATCCAAGTAGTTCAACTTCACCTCCACTAAAATCATTAGATTGAGGTAAAGTCTCAGAAACGCATCAAATTAAAAATTCAAGAACATTTGCTGCTGTTTATTTGCTAATAGCAAAAGAGTAGGGCATATCTTTTTGCGGCTCTAAAAGCTGATAGATCAACAAATAGAAAGTTTTCATTTTGATGCCATTATAAAACTCATCTCTAAAATTACAGAATAAATCAACAAAATGTCTACCGTGCTGAAGAAATACGTAAATATTTCCAAAGTAGAATCACAACCGAAATAAGGGATTAAACAAACCTGTCGCAAGATTAAACAACCAAGTCAACTTTCGTCCATTATGAGACGTTTGATAGAAGCGTTCGAACTCTTGTACAGAAGGCAAAAGAACAGGAGGAACGATAAATCCTACTGAAGGCACTTCCGATGATGCCCCCCCTGCAAAAAACATTTTGAACAAATCCAATAAACATCATCACTAAACAGTTCGATTATTTCTGCAAAAGCACATATTTCTTCACTTCCATTAATAATGAAGCTGAAGAATTTCTTCGAGTTTATACTAAAGAATGTCATATAGACATGAACGATGCAAACATGGAGAAGAAACGGACACCTGTTTTCGATGGAATACAGTAAGATTGATAAAGAAGTATCAGTTTTTGCTGCAAATATTGTGGTGATCTACTGGCAACACAACCCTGCTTTATAAGTTGACAGCTCGTTACAGTTCAGTTAGGCCACACATTTATATATTTGGGAGCACAAACAAAAAAAGGTCAGGACCCATAATAACGAAAAAATTTGCGTACTATTCAGTTCTACATATCCCAACAGATTTAATGAGCCTAATACAGCTAACATAAGCGTATCATATTTCAAGTGCAGAAGCTAATTTCACTTAATGGGACATAATCGATATTTTGAAACAGACAACTGAAAAAGTGGAAAGATGGAGGCACACTTGAATGTTCGAGTGCAAAATCCATTCGATGAGCCTAGATAACTTGGATTTCAATGAACCAAGAAGTATTTTAACCTGAAGGAGAAAAATGAAGATGAAAAGATAAAAGCACCTGGTATAGAACAACTACTGGTAGGTAATTGAGCAGATAGCGGCCATGCACCTGCCTGCAGGACAAGTGCCTGCATCTGCACGTTCAGCGTTACATCATTCGATGCACAATACTAAAACATTGTTGCGATTAAAACAATATTTTTTTGCGATTTCACATTACTTGCAACAACATAACATAGCAACAGTCGCTTTATAGGCTTGTTTTTTGAAAAACGTGACCCGATGACAAACAACAACTATGAAAATCCAACAGAGAGAGGGAGAGAGAGAAAGAGAGAGCGAGCAGTCGACATTCCAAATGGACAAAGCTAAAAAACTCATTTATCGCAAAAAACTTAAGTACGAGACCTCAGGTCACTAAAGCAATCCACACTTCAAGGATACAACAACTGCACTGAATGCGATTGTGGACAACACTTCTATTCGTTTTTACTCTCTATAGAATTTAACTAAAACGAAATATTAAAAAATTCGTATGAGATGAGTTTAATTTGTCTGTAAAACCAAAACCTTAGAAAACGTTTATATGTACGCAGATAGAAAACACATATAGTACAAACAGAGCTGGCCCTCTAAGAAAGATCGTATGAAACAAATAGATCAGAGAGGCATAGAATCAAGACAATTGGAAGCGATATGCACAGATAATTATTTCTAATGGCTCTGGATTAAAGTCAAGAACAGGGACCGGAAATAGTCCGACCTGATTAAGGAAAAACGTCCCTCCTCTTTTCCAATCATTGACCTATACAGTAACCTATTAAGTGGACTACGTTATGCAAGCGAGCAGCATGGATTGAAGGAATCCGCCCAAACCTGGAAACCGCACAGATCGATTTTGACATATTGTATTAACTCAGAGGTCAACTAGAATACGTGGAAACATGCATAATATAATGTGTAAAAACCTGTGCGATTGCAACGAAAAGCTTAAGCAGAGTCCCAAAAAATGTTTTGAGACTGAAAAATCAAATTAACCACAGATATTTTCAATTCCAAACGGAAATTGAAGCGCAATTTGATTGTAACGCTTTCTGCATGAATCCACCAATAGCATTCTTCACAAATTAAAAAATAAAAAATAAATTAAAAAAAAGGAAGAAGGAAGAAACACAACCGAAACTGTCATTTCAATGAAAATAAATAACTAAGCATTTGATATAACTACAACTTGCAAATAATAAGACAAAAGGAAAAAAAAAACGTTAGGACGCAATGAAGCATGCCAAACCGGAATTCTTTGAAAGGCATTTCTCATACAAAATTTTACGTAGGCCAAGTACAGGATATATTGCGCATCACTTCGATGCACGTAAGCACAGAGCAGCATCAACTTATGATAATAATACATACCGCGTTGAATTTGTCCGTCAACTCATGACTTAAACCGACGTCAGTGAACATTCGGGAAAGTTTACTCGTAAATTCGAAACCACAAGCTTGCTGAAAACAACAACAACTTCACTCTACCAATGGAAACAACACAGTCAAAGCCATTCGATTTCCAAAATAACAAAGAACTGGAGGTTTTAGGTGAAACATGAAAATGAGGTACTTAGAAAGGGACATAGTAAACGAATTAAAAAAAAAACCAGGGAAATGTACCAATGCAACGGGTGCAACATGCGCTTTCCCAACCCGCCTATCTGATGAATTGGTCGCACTGTAGAATAAAAAGGCATAATAGCACTTTCAAGTTCTCAGTAATTCGACTCCTCTAACAAATCTTTCGTAAGGCATTTATCTTTCTAGAATTCAACTGCTGCACTATGTATATAGTTTTTCTAGTTTTAGACGACCTTTAAAGCTTATCGATCGAAACCAGTAATGGTATAGAAAGTCATTCTTTGGCATACATTATAAACGTCAAATTTCATGGTTCTACCATTATTGATTCCTCAGCTGAGACTACGGGCAAAACTAAAGTTCATGTTTCTAGCTGCGTGATTCCCTTGTTGAGGCAATAGGGCCAATCCATATTTCATGACTGTGGTTCTGTGTTCCCCGAGCTAAGGTCACCAAGCAAATTTGTTAAAAGGCATCAAGAAAGTAAGCATCGTCTTTAACATGATGCCTAAACAATATTAAATCCATATCACCCACCAACGCATTGCTATGCTTGTTATCAACATCTAACACTCACTTGAACACCAATATCCTCATTCACCTAACACTGCAATATCTACTTCAATGATAATGAATATGCGTCAGAAATCAAACTATAACAAAGACTTAGTGAAAATATAGATAAATATAAACATAAGCGGTTTAAAAAGTGAAAAAATTGCACTCATCCACTAGCAATCTACTGAATGACACTATCAAGGAAAAGTTAGAAAAACTGATATCCCTGTCCAAATTCTAAACTCTCTTCGTTTTTCTGTCCTAAATTCACAGAAAACAGGTATGGGCAGATTAAAAAAATTAGCGCATACCTTCAATTTCGTGATCATCGACTCTTCGGCATCTTTGGAAACGGACACGTTTGAGATCAACCGAGTAGCTAACATTTTCGAATAAAACTGCAAAAAAAGCGTCATTGTTTTCAAGAATCATTCACAATTCAGAGCTTTCGTCTTTTCCCCTCATTGACGCCACAGAGTGAGAAACTCCATCGAAATATAAGATGCAGCTAAGCCGGTAGGGTAGTTTCACCTCACCCCGTTACAACGGCAAGAAGCGTATAAGAAACGCTGAGACTGCGCGCAATTTCTGCGGTTTCGTGGATCTAACCACACCGTTGCAATAAGTGCACCAGAAACAGCGATTCAGGATCTAATAACAAATGCGCTTGCGAAATAAGTCAGTGCAAAAATTCTCAGCATAAAATACCAGCGTTTCCACTTCAAAAACGCAGATGCACATCACATGAAATTTTCAGGTTGGTGGGATAAGTTAAACCGGAAAATTCTAGAGGTAATTCTGAAGCCTAATGATGAAATTGATAGAACTACATCAATTTGTTTGTTTGTGGGGAGTCGAAATAAACACGGAAATGAATGGCATACCTTTTGAAAAACATCTTTGTCTTCGATATAACGAAATATAATAATCGCATTCGACAGCTTCTGATCCACCTCACTTTCGGAAAGGCCTTTAGCTGACTTCCTTAAGAGAGTATCCGTATATCTCGCCAACTAAAAAGAATTCTTATTCATCAATGGCCGAATACAGTTGTCAAATAAGTGGTGTTCGCTAGGCAAGCAATGTCAGCATCAAGCAGTGCATAAAGGCCAGTTAATGCCTTTCAGTGATATGAGCGTTTTTTTTTTTTGACTCCAGGAAACATAAATAAAGCAATAATGAATGATTTCCAATCGAAGAAGGATATCGCCGTAATAACGACATGATGGATGCAATAAGAACGAAGGAGATAATCAAGAAAGATAATAAGCAATATTTCAATAATCGAGAAAAAAGAAACTAGCCCGTTCAGAGGCTTTCGGAGATTGCTTCTGCTCCTCGCGATAATTCACCACTGCTTGTAGTGCCTGCAAATCCAATTTTCAATCTCACTATTTTTTCATCGCATGGGCTCTTTTTGCAACATCAATAAAACCGAACGCGATCTAATTCAATAGCGCACTGCTGCCAAGAAATGAGAGAAAACATCAGTGAAATAGATTCACATAGTGCCTTTGAATGAAGTTCTCACTCCAAATGTGGCAATTTTTTGCATCGAATCGATTCATATTCGTAACGATTCAAATTCCCTATATGTTTTGCTCTGCAAAATAATGCGCCATTAAATTATATATAACTTCTAAATCCTCCAACATTCTCATTGAATATACAAAAAAATTATCAATGCTCAAAAAAGTTGTCTGAGAAGTTAAAAGGTCAATAATTAAAAAAGCCAAAATGCTAACGAAACAGTGAATAAAAATTCACCTTGTCTAATGCACCAGTGAAATCACCATCGCCCTCAAAAACATCGCTGACCATCGCACTAAACTTCTCGTAAACCTATAACAATCAAGCAACACTTTCCATCACGCTCGCATCATTTCTAAAGTAATAAAGTAAAGCTTCTGCTCAACGCATCACTAGAACAAAACAACATCGTTACGCATTGAATAAGAATAAGAACAACTGCTAAAATGAGAAAACAAAAATACAAATGATCACAAAGGAAGTTACACAACTGATGTGATATTCTCTCAACTGCAAACATATCCCAGTGAATGGAGTTAAAGGGAGAGGGATGGAATGAAATGATGTGAATATCGCTCAAATCAACTACATGTGAGATGCTTGCTATTCAGCGAATATAGTGTCATATGGAAATGATTTGCTGAAAATGTGATGTCAAAAATAAAAGAAGCAAAGTAATGCGCTCTCAGAGTTGCCAAAACGTTAATATAAAGCATTTTTAAAAACATGTAATATTCGAACAATACGCTCGTTAAAAGGGAAGAATTAAGAAAGCGGAATACGAAAGCAGCTAGCAAAAATATTTTTGACAACCCTGTTATGCAAATCAGTAGAAGACCTGGACATTACAGCGAAGAATTCGACAAACAGGTAGTACAATCCCTTTTCCTTTGCATAAAAAATCGATTTATTCAAAGAAAACAGAAAGATTTGATTGAAAATTGCTCATTTCTATTAATGAATATTATCAACTTTTGTGATCCCCCAATCGCTTACCACAGAGAGTAAAATACAGCGACAAAAGATGGCATAACAAACGAAAATTTGCTGAAAGTCCCATAATAATGCAATCACTGAAGATATAAAATTAACAAAGACAACATACCTGCAGCACATTCTCCACAAATTGATGTGGGATGTTCTCACCGTGAAGGCCGCTAATCGCGTCGAGACCACTCTTTTTAACAAACGATTCGAATTCACGAATTACCACTGCTAGACCACGTGGAATCGGCTTTAGTAAAGTATACATATTGTGCAAATCTTAAAAAAATCTCAGTCAAAGAAACACAGCTGCAAGAAGAACGACGAACGAGAGGTTGCGGAGAAAGACTGCGATTTGCAAACGTGTGCGGAAAACTAACTTGAATCTTGCTGACGAAAGGAAAACAAAAAGCAAAAAAAGAGATAGAAAATAAAATGAAGGAAACGGTTCATAAATGTGTCAATAAAGCTTTCTTCCTTCTTCCTAAACCTAGCCAACATTCAGTAATATGAAATATGTATCCGGCAATACAGAACTTTCCAAAATTAAAAAAAAAACAAACAACGAAATAACTCATCAATCACTCCTTATGATATGCTTAAAAATCTTTAGCTTACCAGGGTTTGGAAAGTTTTTTTTTTCAAATGAGACTTCAGCAAAACCTATTCTGCCTTCGAAACATTTCGAACCGACGAAGCAACTTTCCACTTTCCCTCCTCTTCCCATGAACCAGGCTCCCGTCCCATAAACACGATTTAGAAGTGGGAATGCAGCGAAAGTCTGACATAATTAAAAAAGGCAAGGGTGGAATTTAAGCTTGGAATATCGTGTATATACTAGGTATATTATCCTGCTCTTTAGAAAGAACCCTTGGATAATTGGTATTACACATCTTATTCAACGTTTCTGTAAATTCGATTAAATCAATATCAAATTATTTTGGAACAAGAAAATTTCGAAGGTTGCTTCCTTAAACTTTCATGCAAACATAAAAACCTATATAAACATAAAAGCGCAGAAAGTTACGACAAATCTTTCGTTTCAACGCCACGACCGTTGCCGAATTTCCTTCAAAATTTGGTTCATTTCATTCAGCAATAAGGAGCTGTAAAGCTTCTTAATTGTCTTTGCCTTTGATGGGTCTCTTGCTGACTGCACAGAGTTCCCTATAAACGGATCGAAAACTTATAGCTTGTACTTGATCTTCCCGCAAATTTTCTCCCACCACTACCGAAAATTACATCTGAAGTTTTCCAGGGGAGTTTTTTGTACTTCTACGTCGATTATGTTAGTGATTAATGACAAAAATATAGCCAAAAGTAGTAGTTTACCGTGCTTCTGGAAGGTTTGTATCATTTCGTGGCACACCGCATGAAGTCTCTCCTTGTGTGCACTCACCATGACGTCTTGACACAACCTTGTCACCTTCTCATAACTACATTTATGCAGGAAACGCCGCGAACGCTCATCTTCATCTGCCAAACAAGCGATAACCTTAAATGAATTCACCTGATAAACAATAGTCCCCATTCCACCGATACGTGCACTGTACTACTCACTTTATACTTTAAACATCTCTACAAGTGAGCGCAATATTTTCGGCTATCGCAATCGCAATCCGTCAACCCATCACCGAGAAATATATCAGTGACACGTCTGCGAAGGTATAAACACGTGACATGAATGTTTACGAATTCACTTAACCGCAACAACACGAGTAAATCGGCCCAGCAGAAGCTTTTCATCAATCAAAGACACCTTAAGTTAAGCAAATCAACCAGCATATCATCAACGTTAAACCCGATTAGCGAAGCAAGTAAGAAACTTCATTTAGCATACCTTATATTGCAAATAGAGCCAAGTTAGGCAAAAGCCATTTGCGTTTTATAGCCAACGATCACAAACAAAGTCGCACAATATCTATGAGAATACGAATCAAATGCATCTCAATTACCGCTTCCATATATTGAGAACAGTCGAGTTCGGAGATCAATTTACTCGACCGGACGGTATAATAATCGTTGGTGGCTTGAAGGAATTTTTCCTCAAATAGGCTGCGATATGTCTCATAATTGGATACAGCCGATGGTGGATACTTCTCGTTTCTCTCGCGCAAACCATCAATATCATCGACCTGGAAACAGTTGCATAAAATTATCGAAATCAGCAAAACATTCAGCGCATCAAAATTGATATCTATAGCTTTATTGATGGTGTCATAGAGTATTTCATTTTACACGTAATTGTGTCACCTTATTTTTTCCCATCTTCTCAGAACATCAAAAGGAAAAATTTGCCCGAAATAGTTCGTGGGATATGTTTTCGCAAACTTCATTGCTCTTCTAAACTTTAGCATGGGAAAGGTGAATAAAAAGGAATAACCTATACCTGTACAAAAGACATGATGACGCCGCGTACCACGTCGACGGGGACTGTGGTTTGACCTTCTCGATCAGCCGAAATTGCACTCAGCAATTGATTCACTAGTTGTGTTTCGATTGGACGAATCAACTCTTGCCGCCATATGTCGAGAGCTAGCTGAAAACTTCATGCAGTACGCTTAGGCAGAGCTGAAAAGGGCCATTTCTCCCATCATCTAATTCAAAATACTGGAAGGTAGTAATATGAACACGACCGATTAGCAACAAAAACGTCCCGCCCAGACATGCCCTTTCCCTTCCACCCCTCATCAACGCACAACAAAAAATTTGACCGTACGCCAACCAATACTGCGAGTAAATATGACCATATACTGATGAAAATTAACGCCTACCAGGCCAATCTCCTTGACATCGCTTTGAGTTATGAATTGACTATATGCACCATAGCCAGCTTCAATCTCCATATGCCGTTTACTCTTCACATATTGCTTGTTCAAATAACTGCAAAATGATCGGCTTTACCATGCATGTGCGGTGGTTACAAGCAAAACGAACGTACTTACCTACCACATTCCCGCCGATGGGCAACTTTCAAATTCCAATCATAAATGATAAATGAGATTAACGATGCGAACAAAATCGGATTAGCAATACGATCCCCAGGTGACGATGGCATAGCCATCAAATTTTATCTGTACTGCTTCTCCCACAGCAAGTTGAAAATATGGGATGGACGAATGGATCGACATTCATAACAAAACGCATCGGCACTGTCTTGCTAATAAGTATGCATAGAGTTGAGAGCCATGATACTGGACAGCTGAGGGTTATGATATCGTCATGCATTGGCATTGCATGATGTTATCAAGACTCTCAACTTTACAAAGCGCATAAGTTTATGAACCAAATCGAATAGCTGAACCTTATTTCTTTTTAGCACCTACGAGTGGAGAGGAATTGAGAACGGCGAACTAACTGCTCCATACAACGTTATGCTATTTTCATGAATCAACACGTTAACAGAGAGGAAACAGCGACGGAAGCATCAGCCAATCGAACTGTGAGGGGTCACGATTGATTATGTGGGAGGAAAGAAAACGGACTAGAAAATATAAATTAGGCAATATCTATTGTATAGAACGAAGAAAACATCAAATAATAAAAGCATTTATAGCAGAAGCAGTCGTCCGCAATATCTCTCTAAATATTATTAAATTCCAAAATCACTTAACAGGAACAAACACAAGCGTACCCGAAAAGGTTGTGTATATAGGTTGTTCCCTGGTAATAAACTCGCCATAATCGACAATACTCGTTGAGAAGATCTGGTTCCGATGTTGTACTGATCACCTTAAATCAGTAAACAAATACTAAGACATAAACTACAAACAGTGCACAGGACAAAGGTGCCAGTTATCCTTCTTTGCCACTGCATCAATATAAGAAATAAAGGAATAGAAGAAATGTCCATGGCTACCTCAGGATTTCAGTTCCGAAACCCAAAATTGTTATGTCCTTTGAGATTCGGGTTCAAGTCCTCAGAAAGCTTTTTCATAGGCAAGCCAAAAATATTACCATTATTGGAAATGTAATGCAACGAATATCTTTGTGCACCGTCATATTTATTCGAAACGAATGCAATAGTAATTGCAACACAAACCTTATAAAGGCCGCTAACATGTTCTTCTAGGCATGCCTTCGTCCTCTCGTATAATCTATCGCTTAATGGCTCCGGTATGGCAACACACAGTGAGTAAATATCCCTAAAGCAGAGAAATACAAACTCAACAGGCATTAAACATCGCTTTGAGATATTTTGGAGTAACGACTGATTAAGTGCAAAGATCGCAAGTAAAACGACAACAGTACGCACCGATGGCTGTACAACCCTATAAAAGTGTAATGATGAAATTTTGGTGAACGCGCATAGTAACGTACGTAGCATTAACATGTTGCAAAATGTTAGCACACTGCATCGCCGAATGCCGATTTCACCAGCAGCCCAAACATAAAAAAGTTAATTTACCACCCTCAGCTCTCGACTATCTGAGTAGGCGGTATTTGTTGTTTCCGCCGAAACTATCGGCATTCGGCACAGTTATTTCTCTACTTTAGAGGTCATGCGTTCAGCACGGGTATCCACCCAGTACTTTTTGCTATAATCTCCTTTGGTTGGACAGCGCCAAATAAAATGTTTGACTGTTTGACTTTACACCAAAAGTACTTACAATCAAATCTTATCTCCTTATTAAATATGTCAGAAATCTGGAAATTGCAAAACGATCGTAAGCCGGCAGAAGAACAACTAACGAGAAGTTATAATCCCAGATTCGATGCTCGAGAGGCTGTAAGTTGATGATCTTCTTGATGGAGGACTCGATGCTACGCCACGTCTCATCAAAGTCGACCTGTTTTGGACGTAAGGAGTACATCGTGGCCAAGTCGATCCCACCTAATGAATTACGCATCACTCATAAAATCATAACACTTATTTGGCTCATCTTAGATCGTTGTTGCGTTGGCTCGATACCCTACTTGGCGCAGCTTGGTATGTTGCATTCCACAGGCTGAATCACGATTGCGTTTACCTGTTCTCACCTTATCAGGGAACGACATTTTTTATCATTTTGAAATAGTTGGATGTACTCAACTTTGTGTAAAACCCTATGACGGTAAGTGAGATGACGTACTGCCTTCCCGACATTATGCAATAGGTTGTTGAGTTTTAAATGATACGTGGAGAAATATAAACTTCGCAATTGATAGATGTCCAAAATAAACATATCACATTCAAAGGTGAGAAAAAACTCCTCTTCTCCTCTCTCGCAAGATTCCAGCTCGCTCTGAATCGACTTTGGTTATGTACTCCTCAAAAAATTCCGAGATTATTTCCCCTCTGCATCGACTGCAAACATCAGCTTTAGAATCACCCAATCAAAGCCGGTCATTTAAGTCAACTGTAGCAGGCTCTGCCTTCCAATATTAGCTTCGGTTTTTATCGTAAACCGAATCTCACAGTGGAGCGTACTGTGCAGGAACTCGTTAGGAGCTGGAAAATGGTGACATTTGAACACACACCCCTACCCCTCCCTCCCACCAGTAATCTTCGTCACTACAGCTCTCCCCCGTTCCCTCTCGAATAGATATCTATCACAAAAATCGCAAGCCGCATCATCCCCTCCAGGTCTCACACCTCGGTTATAAGTCCGTTCTGAAAAGCTATGAACTTATAAGCTAAGAACTATGATGTCTAGACAGGCATAGCGAAAAATTCGAAAATTTGCTCATCTAAGAGTAGGGGGATTATTCACTCTTGAATATATTTCCCGTCAAAAATTTGTGGGAAATTAAAGCACCTTGAAATATTTTCGCCTCCAAAAACTTGACCACTTTTAAATGTAGCACTGACGGCAAAAGCATAGATCGGCAGATATCTTCATACAAGTGCGTATCACATGGTGCTAAATGCTGAGTTGTTGATGTTCTCTCAGCTTAACAAACAAAAAAGGTATGCAAGACATGAGTATTACTTAAAAATAAAGAACCATTTCGCCACCAAAACCGGACAACAAAATCAGACAACACAGCAGAGGCAAAAATATACAGCTGTAAACTTGCTGTTGTGCATTTTTCTCACGTCGGGGGCGTAATGCAACTCAAGTGGAAAACAAGTTTTTTAAGTGATGGAGGAATATGTATAACACCTTATAAGGCAACTATTACTTTGTGAGTACTAAATAGGGCGTTTGGTAACAAAATATATGAGTTAGTGTTCTGAAAAAAAATCTACTCAGAGAAACCAATTTTCTTAAAAAGAACATTCCTCCTTTCCGAGTGGCAATCCGATCTAAGACATTTTTTTTGCTATCGTCCCTCATCGTATAAGCGAACATTTGGCGGTGTTCTGCTAATAATTCACTGTTAATCAACGGCGATTTCAAAATGTAAAAGATGTGACTATGCGAACGGAATGTCGCTTGTCGCGACGAGCGAACGGAGACGTCGCAAGAATTCAAAATTTCTTGCGACGTTGTTCCTAGTATCGGCCTATGTTTTGAGATCGGCTGACACTGGGAACAAAGTCCACTGTCGGCTGGAGCTGCATATAAGCAGCCCCAGCCGACCAGTGGGCATTCGGGAGTAAAGGAGGGGATTGCTGCCCCTCGATTATCGTGTTCCGACTCTGACATCCTCGTCGCCTCTATCCCGACCAACTTCGACTAAGCTAATCCTCTCTTTAGTAAGCCGGCGTTTCGTTCTATTTAGTAGCCTTTCGAGGCCACAGCGCTTATGTCAGTGTTGAACTCTCAAACTGCTTTATGCCTCTTCACGGCTACTTGCAGCGCTCTAAAACCTGGATCACCGCACCAACACCTCAACACCTCATGCAACCTTTCAACTGTTGAACAATACAAATATCGCGCGCCGCCTGGCATCATCATCATATGAAACGTTCAAAACTGGCGACAAATATTCGGAAGATGACTTTACTCAGGGAAATTGCTTTAGGACGAAAATTGCAGCTATTGCAGCCAAATAATTCTAACAGAAATTGCACTCGAAAGTAACGTTGACTGCGATAAGCGGAGTCTAGCAGAGGCGGGAAGTATTTGATGGGTCATCAACTAACTCCAAAATATAGATTCTGGTGGTAATCTTATATGTGCATCTAACTGATTTTTCCAGTTTCCTTTATATCCAAGCTCTATCTTCCGACGTAGAACTTTCGAAACAAGAAATCTTAACGTTGAGGTTAAGTGGTAAGCAGGAATGAGATGATGAAACCGAAACCGTGCTAAAGAGAGACCAGAAATCTACGGGTATTGGAAATCACAGAAACCGGAGCGCTACGATTTACCCCTAATCGATGTACCTGAGACGGGAAATGCGGTGCATTTTTGTTTGTGTGTTAGAATGTGGCTAGACGGGTGCGACGATTGAATTAAAATATCCGCCCAAACATTCCAAAATTTTGCAACGAAAATTCTCAACAGGCATCATAGAAAATTTTGTGAAAATTTTTTGAAGGTGTCGGTGACCTCTCGCATATACTATTCGCTGTCAGCCCCAGCATAGAGTTGGCTGAAAAATTGGTTATGAAGCTCAGTTCCGTTTTCAGCTGTCGTCATAAATTCGACCAGCGGTGTTTTTCAGTGATCTGTTGCTGCTCGCGTGATGCATAAATGATGTCTCTAATAATTTATTGAGTGTTTGCAAAGTGTCCGCAGATAATCTAAAAATATACTGCCCTTCGCATGAACCCACTTTCGACCTTCATATTTCGCAAAGTGACTTCAGTGCTTTTGGTGAGTGGTCAAAATTATTGACAACTGGGTGTCTCATATGAGGAATGCCACATCTAAACGCTAATTGCAATCTGTTTTGCCATCTGCGGATGATGGGACCCCCTCGATTTTCCCGTTAAGGTTTATGCCGATCTGCACTGAAATTGATGCGATGGCGTTAAAGGTACCCAGTGTATTCTGCGTGCTTTCCAACG
Organism: Baylisascaris schroederi; assembly: GCA_006503575.1. Lineage (NCBI taxonomy): Eukaryota > Metazoa > Nematoda > Chromadorea > Rhabditida > Ascarididae > Baylisascaris > Baylisascaris schroederi. Next base: position 733,659 of record QEWY01001009.1, read on the forward strand.
CATAAATATACCGAACATTACCGTAAAACGTTTATTGGGTGCTGATGTACATTGTGAAATACTGTACTCAAGGTTGACCATCTCGCCTGATTGTTATGCGTGTGTATGTACTCATCTGTTCGAGTATACAACCCAGAACCCGCTTTTCATATGTTCTGCTTCATGCATGGAACCGATACTCACGTCGTGAGGGAACTTTGTGCTTTTTTCCACATCCCTTCTCCTTCCCTGCCCCCACCACTTCGCATTAGATCGTTCTATAACTCACTCCAAGCGAAAACTATTGCCCGTGCTAAATAAATTGTTTGGAAAAAAGAGCGATAGGAACTGTGGATGAAAAACTCAGCGGTCGGGCCTAATTCGAGCGACCGGAAACGGCTATGGTAAGGATCAAGTAACTTACTTTAAAGCACTCGACTGATGAATGCACCACTCTGTACCCAGAAGAATTATGACGATACAACAATACCGGTTCCGCCTATGACCATGGCTTTCGCTTATGCAAATTGTAAGAATATTGTGTGATATTGAGTGCTTCTTTTTGCTTTATTCATTTGACGAAGAGAGTAAGCTTTCAACATGCTCTTTATGCATTTGCAAATAGGATGCTGATTAATTTATATTAGTTTACAAGTCACCTCGTCGTTGAAAATTTGATTGTCGAGATCTATTGGTGTTATTTAATATGTTTGGTTCATAGTTATTCTCCCCATTTTATGCCTCTAATATTTTCCTTGTGCTTTTTTTGTTTATTATTCATTTGCATAATGTAGAGAGGATCAGTATAGAGTTAGATTGCATAAGCGGAAGATATAAATGTTTTTGCACATTAAATGCAGATTCGAAATGGGTTACAATGAAGGAAACAAGAAAGAAATTGTGGAATTTTGCAGCCAATATTAATTACGCGTATTTTTGCCTTATAGTACATAGTCGAAGTCATATCTGAATAACAGAAGCTTTTATCGGCTTAAACCTGAATGTTGAAGTCACCGCTGTGATGACATGTAAGGAGAGAAGTGCAAAATAAGCACTTATTCATCATTATTATTTGTTTATTATCTCATAAAATTCCTCTCTTATGAAGCTTTGACGTCATTGTTTAATGGACGTCGCTAGACTGTAAATCAATGTGTGATCGTATTTCTGTGTTTATTTTTATGCCAAATAAAAGATGTCAGTGAATTTAGGTGTTTTATTCTCATCGTTTAATCCGTTACAAATTTCTTTCCTTTCTATTCATTATTTAATGACAGGATTTACCACCCTCAAATATATTCGAGTTATCGTCCCTATATTCCTCATAAATGCATCCAACTTTGAAGAAATTTTTAAGCTATACAGTTGTGAGAAAATCTCTTACTTATTTACTATTAATTTTTGGGCAATTTGCGGGAATCAATGAAATTTGGAAAGAAAGCCATCAACTAGTATATTTACAATCGTCAGCACTCATCGCCTCATACATATAAAATTACAAGCTTAATTAGAAGCAATTTGGAGCTATTATATTCTGTAACAACTATATATCGATGCGAAACAATTCATCATAGAGGCGATAGACGGGATGACAAATGACAGTTGTGAGTTTTATTGAGAAAACATTACTTCCATAGTTATTCGCTTATATACTAAAAGTTTGTGATAAATTAGTTGGGACATATCGCTAATGTATAATATTTCCGGATACCTAAGGTTACACCTAAAGCGATGGTTAAGACACATATTTGTTGTTGAACTTGCGGAGAATTTGAAAAGTGTAGATTAAATATTTCCGTCTATTACTTGGAAAAATGAGAATTGTTTCTAAGTACGAGCACACCCTTAGGTTTGTATCTAACTGGAGAATTTGGTGTTAACGGTAACGGTTATGCTGCCGGAGTAAACGCTCTAAGCAGTTCATTCAATATAAGTGAATAATCGTAACTCGTTTAAAAACGTTTAGAACGTGTTTGATGATGCAGCATAAACTATCTTACGTTTAGTGTTCTTTCGCATATACAGATGATATTGAAACAATCATTTCGACGAAAAATAAAGGAAGAAAAATATATGTGTAAAAATTTGCACAAAATGCAGTTTTATGTGTTCACATTTACAAGTATTAAATGCGTGGATTTTATTTGCACACAAAGAATTATGACACATTCACAATAGGTTCAATATTCAGCAAAATGAGTACGCAATTACAATGTGAAGATTGCAATTCGACTGCATAAATTGTTTATTTAGTATAGAAGGATATAATATAATTATAGGAACGATTATGTGAAACACAATAGAGAGATCAAGAAAGCATCTGATACGTGAAATTGTTAAGCTTCCAGTGTGGATATGACGAAATGTGAATTGGTAGAGGTCAGTGATCGTAATGCTGGGAATAAAAGCCCAACCGGGATTGTAGAATAAGCGATAGCCATGAACTGTTATGCAATGGTGAACAGCCCAATTTTTAAACTTATATTTAGGAATGCGAATTATTCGATCTCTTTCTATTAAATACAGCCTTCGTGACTTCTTCTTCTCACCCTCATCCTTGGCATAAACTGCTGACGCTCTTATAAGCTGTCGACTCCGCAGGAACATTACAGGAGTCCCATATAAAGTTTAAATATTTCACAACTCTACTCAATGCTCCCTCTACCTCTTAAAGCAATGTTTCAAACAAATGTCAAACAGTCCGAATTTCGTGAGTGGAGTCTAAAAATTGAAATGCTCAGCCGTTCCGTATGCTCGACAGGTAGAGATCAGTGTTAGAGCAGTGGAACGACAAGCATTCCCTATTTCGTGCTCATTTCTGATGCGGTATAGACAGGTGCTCATAACAGCGAAATTCCTTGGCTTCGAGAAAAGCTGTTGGGAGACCGATGAAGCGACCCATTTATAGAACGGAATTTGCTCAAAAATTTGCGTGCCTACAAAGCGGATGTTGTTATATAACTATTCATATACTTTAACTCGTGTCATTATTTGCATTGAAGTGCTATGCTTTTCGTTCTACTACCAATGATGGTCGACTGCGGGATCGGACTCCCCTAGGAATTCATTTACATTGTCAACTTAAGGTAAGGCGGTCGGTTGTTCATATACGAGGCAGCAAGTGCATAATATGATCGGAAGAACTCGAAAATGCGCAAATCAAGTTATGCAACAGCCTAACTTCGGATCGCCGATCACTATTTGCCATTTGCCAAGCAGCCTATTAGCGTTATCATAGTTCATCATCAATGAAAAATCCAACTTCGTTTTGTGCAAATTAGACAATTCATTCGACAACAACGAGCTCATCGATAATAACGTTTATTGCTCGATCTATTCAACAAATTCGATCTCTACATACGGAAATGAGCGTGTCAAATGAAATTGCCAACCATCTTCAATTTTCCATTTCGATCTATAAATTTATGATATATCCATGCAGATTGGCAATAAATTGAATTAAAGCTTATGGCGTTTTCTTCAACATCTTTAGTTGAAATATTTAAATTGAGATGAAGCAGATAATGGTGATCGTTTATCGCCTACTATCCTCGAATAAAACTTCTGTTTCTTCGTTAGGTCGAAACATATTGAGGCATTTACGGAAGTGCTCTGATTTGAAGCAATTCGAACGACATTCCGCACGCATGTTTGGTCGTTCATGTGAGAACATCTCGTGGCATATCACACAAACGCGATCCATGATTGCGTGCAACGGTTGATTCTTATGAACCTCAATAGTTATTAATTAGGCTAAATTAATTTTTTTGCTGTTCTTCACGAATCGTTTACAAATTTCATCATTGATTCCATCTAATTGTATTTCATCATTGACTCCATCCGTTCAACTCTTGCTGCCTCTTTTCATGCACACCTATAAATGCATGAGTTGTATGGAAATGGAAAGTTTACCATTTCGACGTAAGGCAATCATTGGTGCAGTCTATAACATTTAAATTATTCACTACACAGAGAGTTATACCCAAAAATTCTATTTGAGTGTTCAGTAATATAGCAAAATATTAAAACATTTTGGCTGAGAGCAAACTTCTTAGAGGATGAACGGTCATTGTATGCATGGAGTAATGATATTAGTGAATTGATGTTGATTGTTTATAACTAAACAAAGTTACCCAGCCCGTTTGCCCCCTTCTTATTTATTAACCTAAGAACTTATCACTGCATTTTGCACCCGAACATTGCCACGTGAACTATAAGCACTCTTTAGCAGCTTTTTCAATGTATTGTGCTATATATAAACGTAAATATAAATAATATAAATACAAATGAAAATATAAATATAAATATAGACACAAGCATAAATACAAACATAAATATAAATATAAATATAAATGAATATAAATATATATAAACATAAATATAAATATAAACATAAACATAAACGTAAATATAAATATGTATCATTTATGTATACACATTACATAGATGTATTTATGCAATTAAAGGTTGCGTGGCTGATTTTTGCTGGTAAAAGAGAAAAAACAAAAAGAACCGAATATTCTTAGAGCTGTTTTGCTCCTTATTTCCCTTAAAAGCGTTCGCTCTGAGTTTATGTTGTTATTTTTGTTATCTCTTACCCTCTTTCATGCATTTCTATAAATTTGAACTCGCAAGGCGCGTTACTATAGCGCCATAGCACATCATACTGGTGCATCTAAGTAAATGTGTCTGTCTATCCACCAGTTTCAATTCAAAGACAATAAAAGTGCACTTATGAATTATGAGCCTAATTTATGCATAAAGACCTCCTTCTATACAGTTTTCGTTAAATAGGTTAAACCGACTTCTCTCTTATCACCAAACAATCCACTAGTTAGAACTTTTCTTCACGTTGATCACCGTAATTCTATTTGCACAATTCATTTTTCATTTCTTACCATTCAGCTCGTAGAAAGGCAAATTTTTTAAAGACATATGAGTGCTCGCATCAATAAAATATTACTGCATTGTTGTGCATATTTTATTATGCATTGGTATCATATGATGGTTGGGTAGCAGAATACACTAGCGTATATTACAGTAGATAAGAATACAATAACTCCTCTGACATAGTTCTACATTTGTTCGTTCTTTATGCAAGCAGAAAGCACCTCACATTGTAACATTGAAAAAATTTGAATGTTTGCGAGTCGACGCTCCACAAAAAGTTTATACACGTGGAAGATGGAGAGCAAAGAGGGCTGTCTTCGTTCCACTACTTGGCAATTTTCTTGACTGCACCTATCGTTCTTATATATTTATTTATCGTTTCCCTTTATTACGCTCGATAAAGTAAATAGCAACCAGTTGATTTATTGAAATAATGAAATATATTATAAATCAAGAATTGCAAGGAGTTTACTTGAAGTTAAGAAGACTTGTGTGAGGGCAGAAGGAGGTGGGGGGGGGGTGCAGAATAAGGAGGAAGGGAGAAGGAGGGAGGAGAGAGCATCACAAGCTTTACTGATTTCACATTAAATCCATATATACTGATTTCAGGTGATCTTTAACCGAAATATTCGTTCGGTCCTTGAAATAAACATTCGTCTCGATATCTCAAGTAGGAGTTAGGTATGAATATATTGAATTAGTGAAGTAAATAAGAGTAAAAGATAGATTAACAGCACAACTTAATTTCTACTGCGTCATTTCCATTTTCATTTACTTCGAATTATTTAGAAATTTTCAGCAATTATTCATATTCGAAATATCACCGAGTAAAGTAATTACCTCTTATTACCTGGACTCTTAAAAGTATTTCTGGAATGTTTTCAACGAGTAGATAATCACCTTGCAAGGTCGATTAGAGGAATTTTTAGATCGAAGAACATATACTCGTGCATCGGCTGTCGTTACAAGCACCGAGACTATACACATCCAAATAATTAGTGTTGCTAAGCGGAATGTGATTCTTGAGGTGTTGTTGTATTCAGCTGAAGCAGTAATACTATTTAATAATACAAATCAACGATAGAAGCAAAGAAATCAAAGCAATTACTCTTTGAACAGAATAATTCCTTGCTGTATATAATTTGCTGTTCATTCTTTACGGTAGGATAGGAAAGTCTGTTCGATTTTTAAAACAAATGAAACAATATCGGTAAAAATGCATCGAACTGCACATATAAACTTAGAAATATTAAAAGAAGTATTATCACATTCAGCAGATATGAACTTTCCATATATAAGAGGCAAACAATTGAGCACTTGATTGGAGATATGAGTAACTGAGGAATATCAAAATTTGTTTGTCGAAAGATGAAAAGGTACCACATATCGAAAGAACATCTCACACTCTCCAGGGTGATTGCTTCCTTAGACTAATCGAGGAACAGTGAAAAAAGATATTTCCGACGAAAGAAACTGACAATCGGGTTTGCTGTGCCGAGAATGTTACTTTGAAAGCCATGAGTAATACTTACTTACTAACTGAAGTTTAAGCGATCGATGCCACATTTAGAGAGTTAATGCAGTATGGTGGCATCCCACTCCCACACGAATGTTGTCAGTAACAGTTTAATGGAGTTTGAATTAGTATTGAATAGAGCAGAATACCTCAATTTTAACAAAAATCCTTTCTCACCGAAACTAGCCAGTTGTCATATCTCACTTAAAAGGTTATTGAAATACGACAATTCCTAGCAATTTACCCCTTGATTCCAATTAAATTATAGAGAGAATGATCTTTGGCAGCTTTTTAGTCAGTGATTGCAAATTACGGCCCAAAAGCGGTGTGTGTCGAACATCAAATGCAATAAGAATAAATTTCATTCGGTGTGATTATGACAATATTCCTTGACTTGATTGAGTGCGATATTTTATTGAACGTTTCCGTTGGCAACGAAATGATGGTGACATACTTGGAAAACAAAGCTTTTAATGTAAATTGGAGGAGAGGTAATATTCGATAACTGCAAAGGTGCACTGGTTACCTTTCTGAGTTGTAACGTTGATAGATACATTATAAAGTGCGTTGCATTTGGGAAGAGCTTTGTATGATACGACGGTCGTAGCCTCGGCCATCTTTCTTCCCCTACCCTGTAATTTTTCAGTTCTTCATTAATTTTTAAATTCCTTAGTTAATCCAATCTTTGCTCGCCGAATCTCACAAACGTTAATATATACGAATCATGCAGCATATTTTCTTAGAGACATTCTCATCTTCATACCTAATTATCTCGAATGAGATCGTCGGAGGTAATCAATTTCCGGGAATTCTGGAGGAAGGATTTTGCGTAGGACTAACTAGAAATCGATTTGAGTGTGAATTTTAAGGGGTAGCTAGCTTATTATGGGGAGGAATCATTCTCTGAGAAAATCGGTGTGATATAAACCATAAGATGAGAGAAGCTATAAAGGTTTAAATATACGTAAAATTTGCGTACATCTTGCACGGCTCCGATATTCATTTTGCAACAGCCGAGTGGAAGAATGATGTTCACTACGTGATGATGGCATTCTACGTATGCTTTAAATGAATCTTTTAAACAACATTTGTGCGAACGGTCGGATTAGATAAAATTTAACGCGGAACACAAAAACACACATACACATAAATTATGCAAATCCAATAATTTTTTTACCAATTAGTACGAAATGCAATCTCATTGGTGTAAAATGCAACTGGGCGCATATTCAATCGTTCCCATTTTTTGAACGCCAATACAATAGTCATCCTGTTTACCAATTTTCCTAGCATTAGATTTTAGTGACTTCTGAGTTAAAATTACCGAAGAGATAAGCAAACATATGCACACATATCTGTTTTGTGCACAAATAGAGTATCAATATAATGCGTCTAACAAATGCTAATTTGCATAAAAATTTAAATCTATAAAAATTTTCAAAGAGGTATTGAAATCGATCATTTGTGCTGAAATTGGTTGAGCGAAAAGCAACCGCTTCTAAATGAATGCTAATAAATCTATAAGCTTGAATAATCTCAGGAAAGTAAAAAATACTCTGAGCTTACTTAATTATGCACTTCAACAATATATGGAGTGATGCATAATTGTAGTGAATGCGTTACGTCGTAGCTCATCTGCTATTATGGCACAAGAGCCTTACTGTTATTCATACTTCCTACGCAAAGAGATAAAGGAATGCTGAATGATGGCTAATATGGCTATCATTAAGGGGATGTTAAAAGCAAACATCACGATCCTTTGAAGTAATGAATGCCACACAAATTGTTAATATGAGTTGAGCTGTGATTTTATTGTCATTTCTAATGCCAACAAGAGGCATAATTTACGATTAATAGATCACTGAAATTAGAAGAGCTGATATGCTTGGTTAGCCGACTACTGCATAAAATTCTGTAAAAAGCGGAAAATTGAAATGTTTCCCGGATGAGTCAAATAATTGTGTAAGTACATTAAAAAGTTCATGAAAAGAGCTTAAATCAACAAAGGCGCTCTGCCTTTGCACTTATAAGCATCCCATCTCTACGGGCTTCTTCACCTCTGACGTACGCTCATTTAGAAAACTTGCAGATGCTATAAGCTGCAAAGGTTATTGAAGAAGAAAATACTCTAGCTAAAGTGGTTGCCTGAATGTGGGTAGCTTCAATAATGCGGCTATTTCATGGTCGCAGTCTCTTAAAGCATCAATATCCATCTGAATAACACAAAATGCCAATTTAACTGGGTCAGTTCGTCTCATTCCCAAATGCCGAACTTCCCAAATGCTGAACAGGATCATTCAATTAGTGCTAAAATTTTTTGCATGCTGCCATTTCCTATGCCTAATAGAACATATATAAAACCAAAGAGCTTGACTATACCTGCTGGAAGGAGAAAATAAACAAATGCACTGCTCAAAAAACTGTAGAAAGCTCGCAAATGCAAATTTCTGTTGATGAATGATTCTTCGCAATTTTAGTGGGCGTTTCACATAGTATGCCTCAGCTATACCTATTATAGCAGGAAACACAGCTATAAACATCCTGCTGAATAGTCCAATCATAAATATACTGAATATACAAAGAAATGATCCTACAAACATCCTGCTGAAGAGAAATCGCTCATTGCACAATAAACTTGTTAAGGATCTCTTTCATCTCAAACCTCTTCCGATTGAAATATAAACATCTCTCAATAACAATCTAATTGCAACGGCAAACGCTATTGAGTTTACAAGCAGGATTGAGCTCTGAAATGGAAAAATTCAACTTGACAGCTCAGACACAATTGCTATTTCACTTTTGTGGGATTATCTTTTATTTCCACATTCATTGATGAGATTTACAAATTATGTGGGATTTTGCAATACGATAGTTACTAATTATCAATGGTGGATTTGTAGTCGGTGGGGAATCGTTTAAAACTATACTGCATATAAGGTTATGAAAGCAGGTTTTCGTTAATCAACAAATAATTCCGAAGCAATTTTTGTTGAGGTATTTGGCGCTAAAGAAAAATTTATCGGCGCATATTGATGCCCAAAATTAATTAGTGCATATTGATGCCCACACCATACGTACCAGTACTCGTGTCAAAGATGCACATGACATCAGCATCAGTTTCACATCGCTAAAAAAATATTGCAACATAAACAGTGCTTAATACGGTTTCCGGTTCCATACTATATGAGTCTGCGATCTGCTTCCTGTTGATATCGTTGATGATCGAGAAAAAATGAAGAAAAGGAATTATGCCTCAGTAGTTTGCTTGAAGCAATCGTTTTTTTTTGCCAAAATTACATTGCATTGCACTTCTAAAGTTCTACGCAATGCTGCAAGAAATTACCCAAGCATTGCTGAAGCAGTGAATTGCAGTTTCGTAAGAAACAGTCTTCACTATAATATATGATGAAATTTGTTGCAAAATGAATCCATTCATAATTGATTAATAATTTTTTATAAAAAGTTACTCTTTTTAAATGACTCGAAAAAGAATTCACGATTTTTTTCGCATGGAACCAGAACCGTCTTCGATCTTCCGCTCTCCATGCATATGCTCTGCTACTATAAGCGATTTTAATCGCCATTACTGCTCGCTTAGATCCGTTAGGTTGTGATGTGCAAATAAAGCAGCAGATGTGATGAGTGCATAACACCAACAGTCAGAATGGAAATAATGTTATCTGCGACGAGATTATATCATCTCGTCTTAGCTGTGTTTAATTGTTAGCGTTATGCGCTCATCACTTCCATTATGTTGTTTACACATTAAGGCTAATATGAACACAGCAAGAGATAATGGCTCATGAAAGCGATTGCAGTAGTCAATCTGACAGAAAAAAGGTAAGGAGATGGAAGGTCATGGGTTGACAATATTTCCGCTCTTCATCAAAACAAGCATTTTAGTTACTACACAGAGAACACTTGCTTAGCGTCATTGCAATGCAATGACGTCAAGCAATGTAAAATTGAATTACGAGGATGGAGATATCCAAAAACAGGCAATATATAACTGTTGCTGAAATACGAATGAGAAAGTAGGAAATACCGTAAACTAGGTGGATATTATCCATATATTTAAATGAGGGGTGATTAAATTCCGATTAAGTTGGAAATTACATGGATAAACATTTGATTAAAAGTTGAATAGCGTCAATGATTTGAAATGACGCTAACAACATTTAATGATTAGTTGCCAACATAGACATAATAGCAAATTGAGAATTAATTATCACTTCTAATGAGTTATCACGTAATGAATTGAACCGACTCTGGATTTCAGCTTAGTGCAACTCATCGACTCTATTGACTTTGATTTTCGAACAGTCCGCAATTCGAACGAAAAGGTGATGGAGTATTTCAAAAATAGCTATAAACATGTCAATGAAAAGGTGAATTGTATGAGGGAAGCTAACACTTATAGATGCTTTCACATTTTTGAACTGATTCAAGCATCTACATAAATATTTCATAAAAAAGATTGTTTTTTCACGAGATCGGCGCAAGAAGCGGGCAAATTTTTTTGGTAAGTTTTGAATACCTATTTGCATGAAATACTTTGTAAGGGTTTGAAACTAGCAGCTTTCGAAGCTGTAATTTGAATGTTGCTTTAGATAAAACCACAATACAAACAAACAAACAGGTGCGCAAAGCATATGCATAGACGTTGAATTGTATGATCCGCCTCTTCTCAGCAAATCTGCAAATTATGTGAGAAATCTGTGCGCATTAGACAGTTTTCCTGCCATCGGATACATACGATCTGCTCTTCGTGTTTATAAATAACTTACTTGGGAATGTGATCAACAGTAACCATGAATGGGAAGTGACCATAAGTCAGAAATCTGTATTCAGTAGGACATCCTAGAGATATGACCCACAAGAAGTATCAACAGCAAGTAGCATAACCCATAAGTGAGCTAACCAAAGGTGAGACAACCTACCAAGTAGGATGGCGAACAAGCGGGATAGCTGGCAAGTAATGTAGGACAATCCTCAAGTAACGTAAGCCACAAGAGATAACTTACACTTATTATAGGACCACCTACAAGTGAGAAATGATAACTCGCAGGTAATAACACTCAAAAGTGGGGTAACTCGCAAGTAGGATACCTCCAGGTAGAAGAATCTGCGAGTGAGATAAGTGCTAAGAACTTTAATCCGTCAGGATAACAACGCACAGTTGAGATAACCGAGAAATAAGATAAGATGCAGGAAGTACAACTCGCAGTTAAGATAGTGTATGACTATGGATGGCCCACGAGCGGGATAAGGTAAGACGCATCTAGCAAAATAACCCGGAAGTACCACAACTCACAAGCAGTTATCTCTAGTGTAGGTGGGTGGCCATTGAGATAGCGCAGAGATAGGGTAATTCACAAGTGGAATGCCGCAAGTAAGATAATATACTAGTGACAGAAGGTAGAGCTGAGATATCAGAAAGGAGGGTAAAGAAGAGGTAGGACAGCCCGAAAGTAGCATAACTTACTTGAAATAACCCGCAAGACGGCCATTCTACATGCGCGCTAACCTGCAGATAAGATATTCAAAGAAATGGGATAAACCGCGAGTAGAGTGACTCGGAAGTTGGATAGCTATGATTACATACAAGTAAGACATCCCGGAGGAAAGATAGAGCGCAAGAGATACACTGCACAAATGGGGATAACCAGTAATTATTGCAACCGACGAGCGAGATAATCAAGGAGTAGTGTCCTCAAGGTAAAACAGCGATACAACCCTGAGATAGGATAACTCACAAGCATATAAACTCATAAGTGGATAAAATTAAACACGTTGATGAGAGGATGGCCACAGCAGCAGCGTTTTTTCGAGGATATCAAAATATATGCTGATGCAGGAATCAATCGGTGGATTGTCTGTAAAGCGGATGTGGAGGAGGTGTAAAATAAAAGATTGCACTTCGTCATGGAGCTGGTAATAAAAATCGCATTCCCTAGGGAGATATTTGTTAATGTGGTTAATGGACGCTTGAGTGGAGAGGTGGCTGAATGTGCGGAAATTGTAAGCTGCTAGTTGGCCATTTTTATTGCTTTCACCTTGTTGCAGATGAGAACACGAGGATTGTGCTCGATTCTGCAACACTGTTGAGGATCGTTCTTTGTGTCCGTTATGATTTTTGCAAAAAATCCCCACTTCAATTTGCATTACAATAGCTGTCCGTTATTTTCTGCTACAAACAGTAAATAGCAAATATGGCTAGCTATCTAGCAGTACATAATTTTCGACGTTTTCGACTTCTATGATGTTTGCTCTGACCGATTTCCAACAAATTTTGCTATCGGCTTTTGATCACACATGTCGATTGTACTGTTATCATATAGAGGAATGGAAGAAGGGTGAAGGAGGGGGTAGGGAGGTCATAAGATATAGGTATGCGACATTCGTGTGAAAAGTTTTGTCTTCCTCATTCTTCCTTCGTCTCTCTCTGATGCAAGGATATTACTTGCATTTATGGTAGGTGAACAAAAATTCCGAGCCCATAACTGTTAACAGGGATATCTTTTTTCCTTTGGCTGGCATAGTTGTCAATCGATTAGACTTATTCTTGGAACCTTTAATACCGCATATCGTTAATTGGCCTTGAAATGGAGCGAGGTCGACCGCATCAATGTAATAAAGCGTATGGATGCAACATCAAAATGATGAGAAAAACCCACTCGCCTAGGCAGAAGAAACACAAGCACTTAAGGGGACGCTAAATGGACATTTAGCACCCTCTTAATGAAAAGCAAGGCTTCGACAACGAAAAAACAAGTGAAAAATCTGTGCTACAGAAGATTGTACAATACGCGCTTTGGCGACTCGATGGCCAAAAATCCCCATAAAATATGTGCAACAATGCAAACATGTGCATTCTTAGTAAACTGTTTGCTTAGTTTAATCTTTTAGAACGGGCTTTTTTTTTGCGTTGCGACATTTGGCGCATTTTTGAGATGAGAGTCTCTAACTTTCCGAGTTGGTGAATCAATTTCAAATCTTGATATAGATTACATCACTAAAATTCACCCTTTTAAGTGAAATACCGTGTTCAAGTTTTATGACTTCAATGACCACCAAACACCGACATTTAAAGACAGGCTAACGCATGCGCATGGATAGAAGTCACTATGCAAATGCAACTCTTTAGACGCGTATTAAATGAATGAGTCCGGGATACGAGCGTGGAGATTAGCAACACGCCCTCAAATCAAGTAAAGATTCGAGTGGTAACGACGCATACAAAGGATTCATTGCCTTTTAACGTGATTGACAAATGATGATATCACAATTGTGAAGTCACATTTGATAGGACAGTTGCTCTAGTGGTATGGATAAATAATAGCACTCAAACAAGTCTATCTACTGAGATGAGCTAAACCATAGTACCCAAACTGTCAGTACTGACTACACAATTGGAAGTAGTATAGCAAACGAAATGATTGAATGCTGGAGCTGATTTGGGATATGCAAGTTTTGTTTTATGCCCGAATTAGATCTATTAAATGTTATACCTCTTGGCAATATGATTTAAGCAAAAAAAAAGAGAAACGTAGAAATGCGGCCAACGCCATATAATATCACCAAAACCATTTCGGACCTGATTCGGGTGATTTAAATCGAAACCAGACCAAAGTTTTCTTTATTATAAGGAGTAAATCAAGTGTATTTATACCACATAGTCATAAGTGATATTAGTCGTGTTCTGACAGTGGGCAGCACGCGCTTACCGAGTTTATTACGTCATGTAGGTTAGGTGCACTATTAACATTGACATTTGTTAATGAACGGCAGTAACTGACAAATTATGACGTGCGAAAGTAACCGCACTCGCTCATTGGTTAGAGGCGTTCTTCGCATAGATTGGAGTCGGGGATTCAGATCCCCATCTGTACAATATCTTCACTAGTCGCCAAACGATGGTCGTCATCGTTGTATGAGTGAGACTGAAGTCGGCTTTCATGTGTGAAAACTTTCACGAAAAGCAACCAAAAGGCTGACATATATATGACTATTTTCAAGCACAAAACTGAGGATGGGTTGCACGCCAATCACCTGGCATCACTCCTTTCAATCCTCCACTAACTTGCCTCCTTCCTTCCCCCACTTTCAAATCAACGGACTATTTCCATCATTCTGCATGGTTTCGTATTGCCTGAAATGGTCACACTTTGGCTGAGCAGCTGAGTTCTCCGAATTTAAGCAGTTAGAGTAGCCGAGCGAGTCCAAACTCTTCCTTCTCTTCATGTTTATTATGGAAGCAAACCGCTCACTGAGAATCCAAATAACTGGAGCAGTCGCCCGCCCCCAAACAATCCAATCCTTATTGTATCAGCGTTGCCAGGGTGCATTAGCTCCAGAAACACACCAATACGTTAGCGACGAATACTATCTGAAAGCAAGGTGGTTCATTGTTTCAAATACCGCAGCTCATTCTGAAATGTTCATCGACGGCTTACCGCACAAAGTGCTTTTCTAGTCCACTTCTCAAAAAAAGAATGGATCCTACTGCTATTTGTAAAGTAATTTTTAAATACCAGTTTGTCTTAGTCGTTTTATTATTTGTTCTGCTTTATTATCAGTGAATAATTCACGTGAAAAGCAAATAAAAGGCTGATTTTGCTTTTTTCCGTTGCTGTCGTTCGAGTGCTTTTCGCGTCATTGAAAATGGGATCTTAGTGTGTTGTAATTTTTGCGCATTGGCAGCATTAAATGAAACCTTACTACATCTACGGCCGTAGAATGTACATATTAAGAATATCGATCAGAGATTATCCACTGATTTTAGACTACGTGGTCGTGGCGATGTCCGCATTCAAAAAATCTTGCGCGTTCATGGGAGGGCTTCTAAAATCAATCTCTTCATAGGAGGTAGGCAGGTCCTCGTAAAGATCTTCGTCGATTTCCTCATCTCTGGGAAGGATGTCACGAAGGTCGATAATGCTTTCGCCAGTTGAAGGATGTTGTCCACTGAGTAGCAGGAACATCAGGAAACTCCTTGAAGCCGTCTGTTTGAACAAGACATGCTGGAGAGAAACGCGATGGATAGATGTTATCCGAGAGACAACAGTTCAATGTAGAAGAAGAAGAATCTTTATTCAAATTGTGAGAATAAAGAAAACTGCAACAAGCAGTGGAGTATATACAGTGCAGCGAAATCACAAAGCAATGGTATGCGCGAATATAGCAGCAACGAACATGGGAAAATAACACATTTAATGGTTATGTACATGTAGCCATAATAACACAAGCATGGCAAGAAAAGAAATATGCAAAGGACATAAGGACAAAAATGGGAGATCGAAGTGAGATCAAAGTAGAGTACAACGGAACCAGTACACCAGATGGCTGATTGTTCTTAGGTCAATTGATTCTAGGTGGCTCATGAATACAGAAAGGTTTTGTGCTTCTGCGATCATACGAGGCAGCTGATTCCAAATGCGGACAACTCTGAACTGGAAGCTATAAAGGACGCTTTTCGCAGACAGATTTTGCGCCCTAATTGATAATCATGTGGCCGACGCTACGCTGATTCAGGAGCCTGAACAGGCTTTCCAGTTGCACATTGGAAAAACCTGTTATGATTTCGAAGCAAAGGGTGAGATCAAATTTCAGCCGACAGTATTCCGACGGTTCAAGATCAAATACTTTTAACTTAGCCTCATAATCGGGTGTACATGGCCCAGCGAACAATTTACAGAATGCTGTACGCGTATAATATTCTTGCGCGTTTTCACAATTTTATACCACTCAAAAGATATGATGAGGAAATTTGCGTGCAATATTCCAAAATAGGAGGGCAGTACACAATATGCGCTTTATGGTAATGTTCAGTGCATGTGTATTGCAAAACACGCAGAATGCAGTTGGTCACCCTCAACGCTTTCGCAACAATTTCAGTGCAGTGCAGATTCCAGCGTAAATCAGGATATATCATGATTCCAAGGTCGTGAATTCCCGTCTTGCACGGATGCCAAAACCTTGTCATCCAACCGTAGGAAGCACTCATGTTGATAGTTAACCTGAAGAACCCAGCATTTCCCATATGAAACATCTGGCTGCCAAGATATTCTTCAAAGACATCGAGGCCAATTTCCAAAATTTGAAAATCGATGGCGGGATCATGGAAAGGGCGATATATTTTCAGATCATCTGCGAACAGTTTGCACACACTTGATAAGTTATCAGACACATCATTTATATACAATATAAACAGCAGCGGACCAAGGACGCTCGTTTGAGGAACACCACTGATTATATGATGAGGCTGGAAAATGAACCTCCCACTTTTACGGTGAAACAACGGTTGACAAGAAAGCATCTGAGCCATTTCAACAGCGAACAGCAAACACCATACGCTTGTAGCTTGCATGAAAGCTTGTTATGGCAAACAGCGTCGAAAGCTTTAGTATAGTCAATATATACCACATCATCGGTTTGTATTCTTTGATTAACTGCACTAATCCAATCACTCATTGACGTTATTAGCTGTGAAATAGTCGACCGACCGGGCAGAAAGCCATATTGGATGGAGCTGATGAGGCTTTTCTTAAATAAATATGGATAGATGTTATCAGGGAGCAACACTTCAGTGTAAAAGAGGATGCATGGAAAGCTGAAGAGACTAAAGCTGGATGAGCTAAACGTTGACATTTTTTGAAGACCTTCGCCAATATGCAATCGAATAAAGTAGCAGGGTTTGATGGATGGATTTAAAAGTAAAATGTTAGAGTAGGGAGAAATCATATCGTGCCAAAGCTTTGCTCTCTTTTCAGCTGCATCATTTCAACGGCTAAATAATCCGAGGGATAGAAACTTGCAGCTGTCATATATAAAGACAATTCACATCAAATCTGTTTCACTGGAATTTTTATAGGGTTACTTTCACACAATTCAAAAGTAGGAATAAACTTTCGCCATATATGTCTCGCTGAAGAGGCATTCCGTCAAACATTTGAAACTTCTTTGCACATCTGAACTATTGCCATTTGAACGAGTAGTAGGAATAAACTCAAAAATTGATCATATTAGTTTTTAACGAGTACTCGATGATACTCGTTGAGTGCATTTCTTCGAACGAAAATTGTTGAAATTATGCTTTTGGCTTTGGCTTGAATTTTTCCTTTGTATCAATGAACTTTTCATTACCAGTCAGCCTCTCTATTCACGTTCATCTACCCTTACTGTATTATTTCCATATTCATTGTTATTATGAAATTTTTCTTAAGAAATTTACTTTTGCTACAAAAGAGCATTATTTAAAATTAACGGTTCAGAATAAGTTTTGTCCATTGTTTAAACTATCACAATGGAAAGTAGCAAAGTGTAAAACGCAGAGTTATTAATGAAATATTTGTGTAAAATAACAAAATGCACTGAAAACGTAAAGAAAGCAAAATGAAGAAATGGAAGAAGACGAAGGAATTAGAACTGAAGAAGACTGAAGAGGAATTGAAAGAGGTGAGATTGAGCAGTGCAGAGTTTATCGTATCCATTGCTTTTCGAAACGAACGTCAATAATATTTAAACTTGTAACCACCAAATGAGACGTGTTTCCTTGATATAAATGTAGCACTTTCTGACTTTTTAGAACAATTTTCTTTAGTTATTTTGCTGATTCGGTCATAATTAAGCACAAATAACACATTAGTGTAAGTACACCAAATAATGATGAGGAATTTTGGAATATTCATATTCAACTGCAGATAGAGCAAGATCCACAATCTTAACTCCTCAGAAACTCCTCCAGTTTTTTTCAGAACATATTAGCAGAATTAATGCGGTTCCCTTTTCTGATGGAACCGGTACCGCTTATTAAATGTGAGCAACAAATGTTCTTTTCATTAAATTTTTAGTGACCTGAACAAATAATATTCCATTTTTATGAAATTTTACATATATTTTTCGAAACTGTTAAATGTATATGATTCAAGTAGTAAACATTTAGAATTGACAACTGTTAAGAGGTTGATATTGGTAAGGACGTAGGTAGTTCCGCCATCATATTAGATTTGATATTTTTATTCTATTTGCACCCATAACAGCGTATGACTCCCCACATTTTTTCAAGATCTTCAACTTATAACATCGTGGTAATTTCCAAAATTGTCTTTTGCGAAGTGCAAAATATTATTAACTATGGATAGTAATAGTATCAGTTTTCATTAGCTCTACTTATATACCTAAATTTGAAAGGATTTTTGGAAATTTAAAAAATAGCGAATACTTTTGATAGCACTCTACTTCTTATACAACGGTGAAAAGTGGAAAGTCTTTATAACGAAAGCTGCACGCCAATCATATTTTAAACCGATTTTTTCGTAATCCATTCATTTTTGTAAATTGTTCTTTTTATGCAGTATGGCCACATCCTTTGATCGCTTGACACTGATGCTTACTTTTTGAATGCGATTGGATTCCATAAGAGATGCCGCATGAAGGTATAGTTATTTGAGGTTTCCCAACAGGCCGGATAGTGTAATTGGACCATTCATCAATAAGGTGTCGGTTGTTTGTGATCACAGGTCCGTTATTTGCTCTAATACGACCTTTAATCCGATAATCCGATAACAAATATGCTCTCGGGCAATTAACGTTTATTTCTCAAAGTCTTTAGAATTGTTGACACTTATATACTTTTTTCTGGATGCCGCTGTAATTGAGTTTTCGAGGCTATTTTAGGTTGGTGAGAGTTTATATTATATACTATTTTCATTCTTAAAGAGTCTAAATTTATTACGTTTAAAAAGAGATTTTCTGTGAATCATTTTGAAAAATCGCATGTCTTTTATGATTACATATTGAAATAGTTGGGATAATATAGTTATGGATCACGAACAACCACGAGCTTTTCATTGAGAAAACTGTTGAGTATTTGAGAGCTCCGATTTAACTCGTTCTACAAAGGGAAATTTATTTACTGCAATTTTCCTTTGGTCCTTCTACAGTATTTTATTGCAGAACGTGCAATCGTAGCGAATGTTGCTTTATGGCAATGTTGAAAATTCCATGTGGAATCCACAAAATCTTTTTGCACATTTTCTAAAGTTTTAAATACGTTTCAACTGATTGCTTGGATATTTCGAATAAAAACCTATTTCGAGTGCAATCAAATTCTTGTGCAGATAGAAACTAAACTGCAACAGATTATATCTTTAAAATGCACACACTTTCCGAAAGTGCAAATATGCATAATTTCAAAAGAGCGTTGAATCAAAGCAACAATGTTACGAACTTCTCGACCTCTCTAGCCATCGCTTCATCCTTCTCTCTTTTCTTTTCGACTACTGTGCCATAAATTTGTGGAAATTAATGAAAACGGTTATGTCACCTTTGTGTTTTAATTGATTTTTTAAGAGCGCTCTTCCCAAATTAAAAAAAAAAATTGAAGTTTTTATTCACTTAGATGATAATTATTGCTAACGGATAATGCAAGAAATATTTTGCATTAATAGCTGATAGAGGTCGAACACATCAAATACGATACAAAAATTATCTTCCTTTAGTACATCTAAACTGTTGTTAACATGAGAAAGGATAAGCGATGATAAAATAGTGTATTCGCTTGTATGGAAAAGATATTGCTTTTACTCGTTAGCAACGCTGAAAGAAATCATATGAGTGAGTAACGCTATAAACCTCAATTGATAAGAAAGTTGCGAAATGAAACAGCAGGTAGGAGGAAATTCAGTATGGGATGATTTTCTTAAATTAACCATTTCGTTATGTAGAGAAGAAGCAATTGAGTGAAAAATATTGTATTCACTTGTTTATTATAATTTCATATTGGCTGTTTTCTTCTTATAGAGTAATATATGAATTTAGTGATTCGTGAATGCGAAAAACAATTTAGAAGCGAAGGACCAAAACAGTGGTTTTTGTAGTCACGTAATTGTGCTATATTTAATAAGCGCATTATTGTAAAACATTTCTCTGTTGTTTGCCATACGGTGAACGGGAGGTAGCAAAAAACAAATTGTCATAGTAGGAAAAAATTTTATAGGGAAAATTTATGAATGAACAGGTATTTATAAAGGATTACAGAAGGCCTCTACACTTTTAATTACTCCTCATAAAATGCAGAAATAGCACATGACATATTTCCTCTCTTTCTATTTGTTTTAGGTCAATGACGTAATTGAGGCACTCTTAATGTTTTGGTGGCGTATGAAATAGTTTTATTATGTGAGAAAAAAAAGATACTATTCATTAAAAGCTAAATGAATATCGCACCAGCAAATTTCACAGACAATTCTAAACTTTCCAGAAATTTATATAGATTATTGGAATGCTATTAATCTCATAAAAACTTGCTCTAAAAATTCAGCAGCCTATGTCAAAAAAGAGTTCTTAGGAAGGACGTTATGTGAATGTATATAGATTATTGGAATGCTGCTCTTTATAAAGGATTACAGAAATTTGAAAGATGCCTTGATCTCTTTTGAAGTCGTTTTCTCATCTCAACAATACCTTCCACACAAAGCCATTCCTATGTAGGATGCCTTCACTCCAACTATGTAATGAACCGAAAAGATCTATTGAGAATAGACATTCTGTATATGTTTTCAATGTTATCTAGAGAATATTTTCCATAAATTGAAAATAAAAAACATTAGTAAGAATCACATAGCCATTTTTTTTTAAATTCTCAAGGTTTTGCAAGAATCGTAATTCAACGACAAATAAGTGATATGTGTACATAAATGATTCTTAGCATAGTCTCTCACGAAAAGGAAAGGTATACCATATACGCCAACACTATGTGCGAATTGCAATTCCCTTCCACAGACCAGCCGATTTCAAAAATAAATAATTGAAAAACGCGCAGCAATGCATTCGTATTTTCGATGAATCGAGTCACTCACACAGATCTTTTGCGAATGATCTGCTATCAGCGCATTTTACGACTGCACCGATATTGCAGTGTCCTTTTGCAGAGAAACCTTCAGGGAGTTTTTATTATCGAAGCTCACTTTGAGACTGTTGGAAATTGATTCAGGAGGTGTTGATCTTATCTGTACGTTATACTCACTAAACTTCATAACTTTAGTTTAAATATTTCCCGAGTTGAAAGTACCTAGCAGAAACGGACAGATGCATTCCAAATTATCAAAAAAAAAAACAAACAAGAAAAACAAAAAAAAAACAGAAGGACAGAGAGATACTTACTTCAACAGGAGTACGATTGCACCGAATGCGCCCTACAAATGCAAACATGCGAAGACTGCAACATTCAAACCATACTAGACGGATGGTGGAATTTTGAAAAGCAGAAATTAGCAGGAGCAACATGCATCTTACAATCTTTAATGTCAAAAAACTTCTGATTTCATTTAGCGACGAGGAAAACCTTCAGAGTTGGCGTGCTGACATAACGACTAAAACTTTGGAATTTTGCACTCACCCCTTTCCACCCCTCCCCTCCCGCACTCAAAAATTGAAGACTATAACAAAAAGTTACATATGCTGATGGAAGATGAAAGAAATTGAGAGAATGTTATTCGGGGCGGCAAATTCGATTATAGAGGTCAATTGGTGAGGCAAATAAAAATTGACGGTTTATTTGCAAAAAAAAAAACGGCAAAAACTCAAAACGATGCGTATCCATCATTTGCCACATCACAAGCGTATTAACCTTGAGAAATTAACACAACCTCATTCTTTGAAGAATCGTTGGCTTAGAACGTTGGCTTAGAGTGTTTTGCATGTCATTTTCGATTTTTATAACATGTTGTCGCTTATTGATTGAATAAAAAACATTTGCATGGAAGAAATATTTTTGCATAAAATATTTTTTTCTCCATATCAGTTCGTATTCGTAATTTCCAAATGACGGATAACAACAATGAATGCAGCCAAAATTTATTTGAGGGAAATAATAGTTGCATAAGTCAAAAAAAACCAATATGTATAGCCATTCATTACTCAAATTCCTGACAAGTTTGATGCTCAGTTATTACTCAAATAACAGTTATTCACTATATTGGCGAAAATATGCGCCAAAATTTTAGTTAATTTCAATAAATTCAAAAAGTTTTATTCATAAAGTTGCATAACTGCTAATAAAATCTATTTTTATCTAACCGAATATTTTATTTCATAGATTGGCCATATACCATAACCGATCGAAAGGGTAATCAATAATTCAAAGAGTGGCTATTCAACAGATTCTTCAAGCAACAAAATTAACGGTTTGTCTATGGGAAGTCGACAAGAAATCGAAATGATTGTTTCTTTTTGATATAAATCAAAAACGACGTAAAATTGCGTAAACCAAGAAATGGCGCAAATGTCCACGGTTCGGTTTGATGTCATCAGATCATTGTGAACTACTCTATGAAAACTCATATTATTGCATAGATTATGTTCACCAAATTCCTTGAGTTTACATTCCATAATTAGCGAGTTACAACAGTCGGACAAGCAAATAGACACACGCATAAGTACACTTATGTACGCAGATATACGACGCCACTATAATGCTCTTTTATAGAGAAAATTTCGAAAAGCGCATAGAAAATGAAATTTCAAGATGTCATTAAGAAGATCAAGGAGCTCTGATTTTTGGATTTTTGCATATTTGACATATATACTAAGCAAGACAAGCAAGACACCAACACAATTCGATTTTTTCGCGAAATTTTATGATTATTAATCATAAAAAAGCCTATAATTTTAGACTAAGAGAATACACTCTTCTATCATCAACAGCGATATTTGCTTCCAATTCCAGAAAATAAAATATTACACCAACCACGCAGACAGAATGGTTACTGCCTTTTTTCGATGCTTTTGATGTGAAGCAAAATTTTTCTCTCAGTTATCAAAAGTGTTGTATAATTTCTGTTCAAATATTCACTGCAAATTGATTAATAAATACTCCTCAAATGCACATAACCATAAAATGAGGCAAGAAAATAGATCACATATTTTATTAATAGCAACACTTCAAATAAGCCGATAATTCAACGAGTTAATGCGATAAAACTGTTTCATCCCATTATCTAAGAAATGCGTGTAGTGAATATCCTTTGGTAAAGGATATGAAGAGATGAAAGCAGCAATGCTTAACAGTGAAGCATAATTAAGTTCAGCAATGTCACATTAATTTCATGCTTCATTCGAGAAGAGCGAATTCTAGACGCTTATCGGCGTACACTAATTTAGACCGCAATTGTGGTTTGTGTTTCTTGCAGTGCAAATTTGAATTTTACTACTCCATCATTCAAAAATTAGTTGCTCGTCCCACTCACTCTTTTTCGCCCCTTCGCTTATTCCCCCCCCCCTCCCCTCTTCCGTCTTTAGTTGCTCAACTCATGGTGCATACAACGAAATTAATTAATCCAGAAATGACTGGACTTTTGCTTTCTCTTAATGTCACTTGCATTAAAAACTAGCCCCGTGAATTCCTTTAATTTATCATATTCTCTAGCTTAATTTAACTTTTAACGGCAGAAATAGATGAAATAATTACGATTATTTGCAAGGAAAAAAACCGATCGAAATTTGTTAGAGACTCATTCAAATATTACCACTCAGGGACTGTAATGGTCTTTATCGTCTAAAAAATATTATCTGATTACAGTTAATTTATGCATTCATGAATACACTACAAATAAATTATGTGAAAGAGAAATACTGAGAGTTTCAATGGGGAAAAAATACAAAAATTTGCAGCGAAACTGCAATCAGTACATTTGAACAAAGGGTCTTGGTAAGAACGTGAATAAATGCATTGAAATTCTTCCCACAAAATAGGTGGCAACCATTGAAGAAATTGCGATACGATATACACCTTTGCGCTTTCATTCACAAGACTAATCAATATCGCAAATTTCTTATAATTTATTGAATATGCGCCACAGTACATCCATTGGTTAATTAAACTCACCTCTCTTGTAAATATTCACCAAAAACAAATTTATTTTGTCAACGTAGCTGATTACATAATAGTGCGACCTCTTGTGAACTATAGGTCTGACTGGGTGTAGAATGCTATCGGACCGATCGCGAAACACATTCAGCCACAAATGCACCTTCACCTCTCCTTAAGAAGGTTAGTAGAACAACTTATCTCTTGCTATAAGGGTTATTTTACACTGAAGATTTCTAGATCGCTTGAGCACTCTGAGTGATGATTCCCCAGGCCAAAATTCCTATACACAGACACCCACAGCCCCATACACGTGTACATACGCTCAAACACGATCACTCTATAATATGCTTTACAAGTTGAAAACTTCAAGGGTGAATGAAAAGGACGAGAATTTTGCATAACCTCCCGCTCATATTTTTCCATTCTCTTTTTTTTTTCGGCGAGAGAAGAATATGCGATCCAGTAATCTTGGCAGATGATATGGTAACCGAAGAGCGAAATCCTCAACAAATCGGATGTTGGGGACTTTTGACAATGAAAGCTTCATTTCACGATTGGTACGAAGTTACAAATGATAACGTTAGCAAAACGCTTCCATGAAATTTTTCACTGCCACGCCCCTCTTCTGCAAAAGTGATCCACCCCTTTCGTTCTTTTTTCATTGTGTTTCAATGACTGCAACTTGTTGTATATTTCAACGATGAAATAAGTTGGAAAAGTATGAAAAAACGGTGAAACATTTTTGGTTCGACCATGTAAGAAGAAACTCAATCGGAAATATGAGAATTTATTTACTCGCGTAAAAATGTAAGAATGAATTTTATTCATTTGAACTAAAAAAGCTTTTTTTTATTATTATTTAATAGAATTCCACAAAAAAGGTATGTACGATATGTCGTCATTGTATATGATATTGTTCATCAAGGAGAAAATTTTAAAAATTGTTTTCGTTTCAACAATTTAGTTCTTTCTGTTTTTCATAGCGCATTTTTTCTATCATAAATCATATCAGAGTTTTTCTTTCAAATAAACTGAATGACAGCTTTGTCAGTGTAAGTGTATTTTGAAGATTTCCAATAACATCGTATTTATAGAGTATTAGAATCATCTTGGTTATGATTTCGTCATCATATAAAACATGAACGCGTAGAATTTAAAATCTATTATGCATTACTTTTGTGGATATATTTGAAATAGATCATTTGGAAGGAAATTTTCACATAATCAGTGCTTAATGAAAAGAGAGACAAAGTTAGCCACTTACGCCACCAAAATGAAAGCAAAAAAGTGGAATATAAATATGTGAATAAATTTTGTCGTATAAATTGAACAAAAAAGTCTATTAAAATAAATTTTACTGGAAACATAAGTTGACTGTAAATTGGAAATTAAGTTGACGCAAAACTGCAAGTTAAAAAGAAATATTATTAAAAGAAATAAAAGAAAGAGAAAATATTTGTTGGATAACGTTGCAAATCTCGTGTGGTACAATCAGCAGAAATCGTGGTTGATGTGATGGGAATCTCGCCAAAACATGCGACGTAATCATATCAATAGCATTGATGCTGCACATCAGTTTATATTCGTCGCAAAGTCCATTAAATACCATCAACTTCGAGTGTGTGAATGGAATGGCAAATACAATAGTCAATGATTCTTTTTCAAATTTCAATTCCCAATACCTCATCAAAGACTTTATAAATTTGTCCTAAATGAACTGAGCAGTATGTTCTATCTTTCGATAGGGTAATGAATATTGTTTAGTCAGATACTAGGAAATGAACATTTTAATGCTCCTTCAGTCACCTGTTGTGGCCGATCAATCAAGCTAATTTAGAGAATCGCTATCATGAAATCACTGTAAAAATGAGCATACACAAATTGCTAGTGTACAAACCACATGCAAGTTAGCTAATCATGTGTACATTCTCTTCATTAATACTTAACAGCTAAGGATGTTATGGAAAAATAGATTTTAGAAGTACCATTGTCGTTGACTGCTTCACTGAATTCGAATATGTTGAGCTGTTCTTTACGCCTAATTAATCGATCCTATGCACTTCGATTTCATTTGCGTAATCTTTGCGCTTGTGCATAAGTCTTTCAAAGATGTTCTCATAGCGATATTTGTTGATCGAATATCAGAATGTCTGCCGTCCTTCTCCCTCGCCCACCCCTCACTGTTCCCTCCCTTCACGAAGAGACACGTCGTTACCCTTAAGATTCTTCCAGTTTCACGCGTACTGCTCGGTCTCAATCAGCACTGCCAAGAAAAAAGGGCCAAGCGTAGAGTGATAATTCTGAATTATAAACACATTAACAATACTTCGGAACCGTAAGCTTGCTAAAATGACAATAACATACAACGGCTGTCGACGCAGCATCTTACAAGGCACAACGCGCAAAATCGACAGAACCGACCCATTGGATGATTTAATCCATCTGCTCATGGTGGGTAGCGGATGATATTTCCACCAATATATTTTTTTTTCAGAAATCGGAATCGTAATTAGAAAACATACCGATGCCGTTTAGATGAAAATTGCCCCCATGGTTGATTTAACTCTCGGCTGTATGCGAAAAGAGACTAGATGCTAGAAGACTTCTGCTTCCATCGGAAGAGAGTCACATGGATAAATACACTGCGAAGTGCATGATCAAAGGACTCAATTATGACAACCACTGATGCGTTATTGATAACGGATGCATCTGTTCAAATTGTGTTGGGCAAAGCTAAAGTGGGGGAAAAACCGACCACTTCATCGGGCAAGAAATGCGACATAAATTCCTTTCGAAAAAATTTTCTCCAAGTATTTCTTCCCCGACTTTACAATAACCTCCTGATGTGCATTAATTTTTGTGGATTGAAGATATAAAATGCATCAATCTGTTGTAGAAAGAAGCCTTCCATCGCAGTTGCTTCCAATAAAGAACCAAAATCGCTCCCGAGTGACAATATGGAAAAGAGTTTTTTGGGAAGGCAAGGGTCTAGAGGGAAGGGAGAAGGGAGGGATAAACCTCTATGAAAATATCCAAGAATAAAAGAATCCAAGAAATGGCCGGCATTAGTATCACTCTGGATGTCTGGTCAGAAATCCGTCGACTGCACACCACAGTTTTAAATGGCATAAATGACAATTTGAATCATGCAGTTGACAGAGGCGGATGGTTGCGATATGGCAAGGGTGAATTGTACACACATACGATCACTGGAAAAGAGAAAAAAAGCTCTTTAAGGCACATCTCGGATAAATAGGTCATGTTCATAAACATGCGTCCACACATAAATTACGAATTATCCTCAACATAATGCAAGATTTATTGGACATGAAGGGACAGAAGTCTATATTGATCAAAAACTTGAAGGAATCACTTAGTTGTTGATTGGTAGTCAATTTATAGTTGGATCAGCGAACGATACGACAAGAATCTAATTAATCATCAAAGAATTGGAATGAAATGAGATCCCGTTCGCCAAACAAAGCAGAAATTTTGGAATTTCTGAAACTGTTGCCGCAAATTACTTGTGCCATCAGTGAGTGTGAAAATGTCAGTTGCACGTCATAGAATAGCACTTTCTGACAGCAACACGATCACTCCAATTTTACTTTCATGCAAGAGTGCTCTTTGAGAGTCCTCATAATTTCAAACTCTGTTGATGACGACGAATAACCTTTAGGTTTTTATAAATGCTTTTTTCTTGACAACTGTCATTCCGTTTATAAGTATATCGTTGTGTGCATCACTTTCTCTCACGTAATTGAAAACAACATCTCCGCCGTCTTCAGATAAATTAGTGGACAACCTCTCAAAAATACTCATGGTGGTGGATAATTTTTTATTCACCGATACGAATATTTTTTTGGATATGAATAGCGGACAAATTAAAAAAAAACAACTTATAAAATTGAAAACAACCCCAAAATATTGCATTAGTAGAAAGGAGCGTAATTAATCACCATCAGTGATTTGTAGGACGCGTTTGCAAGAGTCGTTTTGATGAAATAATAAGGTAACTTATATGTTAAATCATTTAAATCCTCAATTCTTTCTAAAGGGATCACTTCATCCTAATTTACAGCTCAAATCCTTTAGAAATCGCTTTTTTAACAGCTAAATCCGGCTAACAATTGCTAGTATTCGTGAGTGTGCGTATGTGTCTATCTGCTCATATGTTTGCATGGCATATTAGCACTCAAGCTAACAGGGCTATCAGTATCTATCTTACCCATCGACTTTGCATATTTCTTAAAACTTCATCCAACGACTGTTGATTTGATTGATTGATTAGCAAGCAAATTGTTCCCTCCGCTGATCTGCCCATCATCTTTGGTTGGTTTCCATTAGCAAACCAGGAGGCTCTTTCAAAAAGTCCTGAATATTTCAAAATGCACACGTCATGCTCCATCATTTATGCATGATATTCGTCTGACTGGTAGTGCTATCCTGTGTGGGCACATTACGCGTATGATGTTGAGCAGAAAAAAAGGTAAGCGAAGTGAAACTTGCTTTGCACAATGCCAATACGTTTGCTTATTTTATTCGCACCCCATATACAGTGGGGTTTATTTAACTTCGAACAATTAAACACTATGCTTTCACAGTGCATAGTAGATGAGATGTAGTAATACAAACGAACCTGAAAAACACCATTGCATTCTCTTTCAAGAAATTTTCTTTATTTCTAGACAGTGACAGAATTGATCGTTAAGCTTAGTTTTATTTTATTTTTCTACTTGATTTCGTTCATTGCGCACTTTGATTGATGCTGCTTCAAGAACAACCTAACGAATACAGTGCCCGTTTATAGGCGCAAGCATGACCCTTGCTAAGAATGTCCGCATTCATATGCTCTATAACGTTTTAGATGACATGAAATTGAGGCCAGAATAATATAGATAGTAAACATTATAGGTGGAACAGGTTTTTAGTAGTGGTGCATAGCCAAAGACACTTTTAACGATGTTACTACGGCAAGACTTTGAACACTTTAGTCAATTTATTAGTAAAGTTTATATGCACACCGAATTTTCAGTAAACCATAGAAGCACTTCCACTCATCCAAACTGTTCTTGAAACAGACACTGTTGACTCTGTTGACTGCGTCATTATGGAAGGAAGTGGAAGAGAGAAGGGGGAAGATGTAACTTCGATTGGATCATTGATTGGATCATCGAGGTCTTATGATATGTGCCATTTTTTGAATAATATATAAAAAATATAATAGCACAGCAAGAAACGTAAAAAATGAAAATGAAGAAATAGAAAATGACTGCAGTAAATCGTGAAAAAACTGAGAAATATCACGTAGCTAAAGAACAACTATTAGACAATGCCCATTGCAATAAAGCTTCATTATTAGCTAAAGTAATCGCCGAGGATGGTAATAGAAAATCAGATTGAAATAAGTTCAGAAATCCTCAAAAATATTAGGGAACCGATCAACGATGAAGGATAGTTTACGACAAATGCAGGCCTTATTTATGAATATTTGAAATTCATAAGTGCATAATTACTCAACTGAGCAATCAACTTCAACCTAAGAGATACTCGAATGTTTCTACAACTTGAAAAATTAATAACATTGAAAGTTACGACAATCTATTCTAGCAATCAGGATAGCGTTTCTCAAATACAATGAAGTCATCGCAGGGATTTTTTTCAACTAGAGGCGATTTTTGTAATTAGAGACGGAACTAGAAAGGGGATATGAAATCGAAGGTTTTTTTTTTGGATGAGGCAATGAACGTTGAATATATTCACGATCAAGTTCACATATTTACCAATTATTAATTGGTCACGTCATGAAGATCTAACTTTTTGAACTGAAATTTTTGATTGACTTAGTTGGAAAACAAATGTGCATGGTAATTCGAGATAAAGCAACAGACATATCTATAAATATAATAAAAAATTTAATATAAGGCGATCAAAGTGGCAACTTTTAATCAATTTAGGTATAGTGATACCATAACACCCATTAAAATCTACACGTTAAACATATCAAAAAAAGGGAATGTGTTGATTGTCAAAACACCAAAATGCACAATTTAATTAGTGGGCAATTAACCATTAGAACTAAAATATATTACGCACTAGTGTTCTCGTTATTAAGTTCACACAAGTATAATCGATCTAATACAATCGATGCTATCGTTTTAGTGTACATTCAATAAATTTTTGCACTAGTGCATTTAGAAGGGCGTGATGTGTTTGTTGGCATATGTTGTTGATCTAGTTTATTGCACCTTCAAAATAATCATATAATATTTGTTCCTAACAGCTCTATTTAATGTAGGCGAAGGTAGAGTGTTATTAATGCTGAAAATAATGACAAATAATGTTAGAGATCTCTAAGTAGGCATATAACGAAATATTGAATAATGACTTCCATCAATTGCAATTATATATAAAGAAGTGAATGAGTAGGTGAGACGATTTAAATGCATTCACAAGAGTGATGTTCGTGATGAAAGATTGCACGATAATGCTCGCATAATGAGCATCTGAAACAACGCTGAAAGTTTTGTGAATAAATAGTCAACAAAATTTCTATATTTACCATGCAAATTGCATCAACTTTTGCATATTTTGAATAGCACTTTGATGGAACACAAATATCGAAGATTTTATGATGGAAACTGAAGGAAGTTGAATTTTAAAAATTTTATTTATTAGGTCAAATGAGGTACTAAATGCGTGATGACTTCGTTAGCTTACTCTTCACAAGCAAGGTTGTGCTATAATCATAGCTAATAAACTGAATTTTGTAGATTAGAAAGTCGCAGGAAACTCGAAAATTCGTGAACAGAGCAATGCTAGCACATCCTTTCCTCGCGCTCTAACTTCTCCATCAGCTTCCTTTTCTCCCTAGCGAGCAAAAAAGATCACTTTTATCCCCCAAACATTATACTAACGCTATTCTTGTCACCAAAGTAATCCTCCGTCACATTTATCATTTGCTGTTGCCTCATCAGCCCAATGCATGATGAAAATGCTTGCAAATGACAGAAATTTTCGCCGAAACGTCTTGCCGGAAGTTCTTTCGGTTGCTTCACAAATTAAAAACACACTCCACACAGCTTATACTCAATAAACGCAAAAATATATGCGAAATTTTGCATGTGGGACTGAAATATTCAACTCGCCTCACATGGGAATTTGCGGAGAAAGGGAGCTGCTGTTTCCCAGTCCTTGTGTCTCTTTTATTAATAGGTCAATAGAAAATAGAAGAAATGTAGAAGTGCAAGGATCAAGGAACCTCTTCATTTATCAGTCTCATTTCCCTGCTGCTTCTTATCATGCCAGCCTTCGGTCAGAGTGGTTACAAATGACTCTCAAAATTGCACCAATACCCACTTATCCCTTCTACACAAATTCCATTATTTAGGCCGAAAAATTAACAGTTGCAATCAGTGCACAGTAAATACTGGCAAGGAACTTATACAATAAAATAACGATATTACGTTTGGGGATGCAATATTTAAAGTTTACCAGACAAAATTTGCAGTCGGTACAGTGAATCGGTATCATATTTCACAGTATCATGTTTGCAGTTGATGTCATTTACCTTTTTTCACTGCCCCATGCCTTTTCAAAAACTCTTTTGAGAGTTCCAATCTTACATACAAAGAGTGTATATTTCGAGAGTTCTTCAGCGAGATGAATATTTGCCGAATAAAACCTGCTATTGTCACCGAAAGTGGCACAGACAAAAGAGGAAATTATTACCTGAGGCAAGCCGCAAGACTAATTTTCACCATTTGAAAGGCTGAGAAAGAAAGAGGTTCGAAAGGTTTGCCTGAAGAGTGTGAAGCGCAGAAAAAAATTTTCCCAAAAAATGCAGGTTGTCAAATCGTTTCGAAACTTTTAGCCGTAATCTGCAAGGTCTACAAACATCTATCAGAAAATTTGTGACGAGAATCCAAATTAAAACAGGATTTCTCTTGAAATTGTCTCTGATATTGCAGAATTGCTATTTGAACGGTGAATTGGTAGGACGGTCTCTAAGATGAAAAAATGTACTGCAGATGTTGAATACCTCAAGTTTTCAGTTGGTATTTCTATAATGTTTTTGCACAGTCTTTGGTGCGTATCAACAAACAATTTCATTTCTGATTACTTGAACACGGGAGTCGAGTGCAGTTATGGACAACAGCCATTAGTCATTAGAAAATGGTGGCCATGGAGGGAGAAGCTCCGTCAAAACTTGACAGTCCTATATTACAACGGGAGAAGAAGCGAAACGCATGCCGTGGAGACTAGCACGATACGTATGTTTGTGCTATTCCACCACCTATGTCAACCGGTTCCGTAAATTCTGACGGAAAATACTGGTGCAAAACCGCACTACAACAACCAGTATGATATTATAATTTAGCATTCTGCCCAGCTGGCCAACCAATTTCGTTTGCTATGAAAAAGAAGTAAAGCATACAAAATTTTTGATGAAAATGACAACGAAATAAAATTGGAAGTGAGACCGTTGCAAAATGAAAATCCGATCGGTTGAATGTGGAAAGCACGTTAAGAATGTTCATTTGAAATAGATGCTCGAAAATTGTTGCTGTTGAATCTATCGAAAATATTAATGCGCATCATGATGCGATCCATACGCCGATTTTCCAGTTGGTTTTGCATTAATTCAACGGCTCATATATTGTTCATAACCACCCATAATCGACACAGTGAAACAAATTCAATTTTGTGGCACTTTTAAATGCTTGCAGCTCTTTTTGGAATTGACCGATTGTTATGAAATTTGCTATAGAATGACATCGTTGGTGTGCATTTCATTCACCAATTTCCGCAATCCAGCTTTCGTCATTCCAGTTGAAATTGTCGCATAGAGAGATACATATATATTGGTTGGATTGACTAAAACATGCGTGCCTTATCGCATATGTTCTATTATTTATTGGGGATCTATGGAACCGGCTGGTTTGATATTGTGATTGCGGAAGTGCGCATTATAAGGATTAATCCAGCAGATTGCTCCAATTGTTTGTAAAGTGGTCGGTGTGAATTGAAAACTCGGTCAGAGCAAAATGATGCAATTTTTAAGGCAGCTTTGAGTAGTACCTTTAGCTTGTTAATATGCATGTGCGTAAACTCTTATAGGTAAATAGGAGTATTTGCAGCCGTTTATGAGTTTATAAGTACCGCTAAGCTTTCAAGGTTATGCGTAAAGTTAAGAATTGGTATTTATGGCCGCATTGCCGTGTATGTACACCGTATGCTCGAAATTCATAGTTATCACTTTAGTGGTTCCCAAAATGAAACCAGCGAATCGAATGATCGGTGGGCACAAATGCGCATATAAATACTCGCTGAAGCAGAACGACCATCATGTCATTCGCAAATGCAAATTTGTTAAAATGCGCAACAATGACGAATTTGCAATAGCTGTTCTTCTATGAAGACTACTACTACCACCATCTAAATTTTGAACTAAAAGATTCGTTCTTGAATCACACCAATCAGCCTCGCAATAAATTGAGCTCAAAAATTTTCTGATGCTTTCAAGTAACAATTGCTCACTAAGAACATATCGAGCGGTAACAAAATTAGGTAGGATTACTCTGTGATTGGATTATATTGTGCAAATTGTGCCAAACGAAGTTTTTTGGTTCAGGCGATACAATCGGATCACAACCAGATATGCACATATAAACATCTCCAAATATGATGACATAACGTTTGCATCAAAAATAAGGGGAGATTTCGATCGCTATGCTGGCATTCTGTGAGAATAGAACAAAATTATCATACATGATGGATAAAAGAACGCCATTTGTGTAATACATATGATAAGGGCATTCATAATGATTCCGCCTTACAGCAATAATATTTAGAATTACTAGCTCTGCGACATTTACCGCTATTGCAACTATTATCATCCCATCCGACACATCGTCTCGGCACACCGTTGAATAGTATTGCCTCTGTGCAGTTCAATTCGTTTATTACTGGATTCGAACAGCAAGCAGACGTGCCGTCAATCAATTCCTCACAATCGTACTCCTGTGGACATACACCCGGATTAGAAGAATTGCATCTGCAAAGGAACTACTGTATTCTCAATAATTATTGCTCGTAAAGTAGAATCATGTGCATGCTGCAATAACACTTTTAAGCGATGTATGGTCGGGCAGTCGACAACTGTTCAATTAAAAGGTGAAACTCATTTGCGACTGATTGATGACAGAACGAATCATATGGACAGAGACGATGTTCATAAGTATAGTAGTCAGAAATGAGAAAAACATGGGATAGGATCTAGAAGAGGTTACAACTGAAAAGTGGAGGAGTGGATAATTTCTTAATTTTATTGATGTGAGCAACAACTTCATCCTCAATGTTGGCAGCAGATTTGAGGAGGAATTGTTTATAAAAAGCAAACCATTCTGAAAAACGTATTTCAGGTTTTGTTTTATGCAATGAATCGACTTATGATATCCAAATGAAGAATATCAAGAGCTTTGCTATACTATGGAATTATACAGCACAATTGTACAGACGACACTATGAGGTGAGATGGAAAAATTATTGCTAAGAACGCTGTGGAGGTCTCTTACTGTAAATGGCGATAAGAAAGATGGTAGAAAGAACAAGCGAGAATTAGCTTTAAAACCTTACATGAATGATGATTGCGATGGGTATCACTCAAACTCACTGATAGTTCACCATAAACAAACTGATGCAATCAAGTTAATTTGGCAGTACTTTTGATAACAACCAAGCAATAAAATTCCGCTGAGTTTATTGTAAAACCGTTAACAATTCAGCGGTTCAGAAACGAAATTTCGAAATATTCTCCATTTGCACGGAACGCAATAAATGATAACAGTAGGAAAAACTTTATGAAGCGTTCAGAAGTGATTACCTGAGTGATGGAACTAGACAGGTAAGGGATAGTTGACAGCAAAACTAATTTTGCAAATTGTATTCACTTCAACTAATCAATAATTTTAGAATGAGAAAATCACACATGTTCGACGTTTATAAATGTGAAAGTTTTTTTATCGCTTCGTTTCCCATTCTATTCCTCCTCTCTCCCCATTTTGAAAACAATTTTTTTTTACCAGAGGAAAATATCATGCAAAATGGATGAAAAACCTCAGTGGTTTTTTGCCAGATGAATCCATCATAGGCATACGACCATCGGCACATGTGAATATATCGACCTGATGGCAGCAATAGAACTTTAGATAATGTGCAATTCTCACATTCTCCGAACCTTGTACGGCTGCCAAACAGTTCGTTAGCGGTCGACATTTATTTTCACCTGGATTGAAATCAACATTCAGTTGAGACATATGACACCGGGAATTAATTATAACTCAAAAACGATAACTATCTTATTCATAAAATCATATTGCATACATGTGGTTGCTTTATAGCGAATAGTGCAAATATGAATCTCTATAATGTCTTATTCATAACTCATTAGATTACTGTAAACATGAAACCCGTCAGTATCATGTCGTCTAGGGCAATTCTTGTTAGTAACAATAAAGTAATATAGTAAAACAGATAAATTATGCTCTACTAAGACTCACAGATTAATGCAGCACTTATTTGAAAGAGATTTACCTCAAGGGAACAACAACATATTAATTGTGTTCGATTGAGTTGTAAATAAGATATGAAACACCTATGCGAAATGCAGCGGAAAAGAATTCGTTTATTTGTGATTGTTTTCAGTGCACACCCCTCAATTTCATTTCGCGTTATTCAAGCTCGAACGACTTTGTATGACGCACCTAACTGGCTGGATATCAGCACAAAGTATTTGCTGTGGCAATATCTTGCCAATGACTGGCGATCATACCCTAGCAGATCTCTATAAATTCGCATAAATCAAGAAACAAACTACTTTATGCACTTACAAAACTATGAATCTATGGATAACGTCTTAAGTATTCGTGAAGCAAGCACTAAATCACCCCATAAAGTTATTCGCAGGAATACAATGGTCCTTCACAACATTTTTGCACACCAAAATATTTGAGGAATAGCAAGTCGAAAAATGAAAATCGTGGGATGGCTCAGAGGAACAGGTAATGATGAATATATAATTCATCATGATTTTTTGACAATTCCACCTTCTTTGCAGTGAAAATATATTGATAGTTAAAACCTCATCCTCGTTTTAGGTCTGGCCAATGACTGAATTTATTCCAGGCAACAAACTGCTACTTTTCAATTTTCACCTTATGTTTAATAAAGGGAAAAGCGCTGTAGTCATAAGCGTACCAGGATAACACTGCAGCGTTTTCTGAGTGCTTGTGTCTATGAATGGTATCACACATCTAAGCTGTGGCCGGCAACACAAGAACCTCGATGGATTCGATATGCTCCGTGTACAAATGTGATCCGTTGGACAGGTACCCTCAATGCCAAAAGAACAGATATGAGGACGACCGAATTGTTCACGAAGTGCTCGCATACCAAATGGACATTCCAATGGCGGTGTGCAACAGATGCTTTCCTTTAAGAATCACACATTTGAGAATAAGAAAAATGTGCGCTTTTAATTCTCATCAACCATGACAATTTTGATGGACGCCTAGAGTGAATTTTAAAGGACGCCTACAACAAAATGGGAAATTATAATGCGAAGAAAAAACAATGAGAGCTCACTATTCCGCGAAATCAAACTTGTATCAGACATGCACTTCGTACTGCAACTTGAGTGGTTGCAAAAACTACTACGAATTATGACGTCATCGAAGAAATACCTTCATAAACTCTAACGTGCTTTTTTTGTTCTCATTACGTGTTATGAACGAATAAGCTGTTATCTGAAATGTGCATAACTTTTAGAGATTCTGGCGACTCGGATATTAGCAACGGTAATGATTGAAGCTCAGAAATATAAGAAAACATGTGTTTTTAGCAGGTTGACTTCTGAAGGTAAGCTGAGAATCTGCGCAACTAGAACGGTAAATTAAAATGCCTATCTAAAACAGAATGCAAAATAAGCAAACATAAATCACGTATAGTATACGCATTTCGCGGAAAACGGTGAAAAAATGCCTAATGATGCACTTTTGCAGGCGTAAAGAGTATATAAAGCTCATATCCCTCTAATGAAAAAAAACCTGACTCATAAAAATGGCTCGAAATTAGTTCGTTTGTGAACACTATTAAAAGTTTTAAAAAAGAAAAATTATCAGCTCACCAAGTTTTTCGCCTGTTGACAGGTGTAGCCTTCAGGGCATGCACCCAATTCTTTCGGATTGCACCTGATAGGCTCAGATATGTGAGCTTCGAATAGTGCCAGACTTTCTGCTGATGGACAAACAGGCTGCGTTTTACAACATATCGACGCATATTCTGTGCTGTAAATTAAACGACTGCGTGCATGATAGTCACTAAGTTATACTGCCGTGATGATCTACAGCCATAAGTTTTCGCACTCCTGTAATTTAGGCTTATGGAGTGGTTTGAAATTTTTATTACTGACAGATAGTAGTGGAGTTGATTTAATTTTTCCATCACTGAACAGGTTTATGGTGGTTCATGGCACAGTTTATCAAGGAGCATAACAATCGTGTCGGGAGTACTCGGTTGCAGAAACAATCTGACATGGAGCCGTTTGTGCACCGTAACCATAACGATGACAGCGAACAGAGGCAGCGGGGGAGCGGGGGAATCGGCTAAAATTTTCATTGTAGGTTCACTATGATTTAAAAGAAGGTGAGCCATTTCATCGTTGAGTTCACTCGAATAGTGTATCAACTTCCAAGAAAAGCAAGAATACACTTTGGACGTTTAACTGATACAACATGCGAATAAAGTGCGTAAAATATTTTGCTCAACAGTTATGCTGTGAACTGAGGGCCATTTCATCGCTCCTAAAGGACATGAGATCTCAAGGCAAATCGCACCTTCCAATGCATTCAAATCCGATAGAGCAACCATACTTCTGCTTAGAATCACATAGTTGTGGTTGCGTGCTTAGAGGATTCAAGTGAACCTCATTATTGTCAGAGCATCTCCCTGAAAATGTCAACTCAAGCATTCGACTGCACGAGCTTCTGGACACAGAATTACATTGAACTTACTGTGTAGCAAAGAATGTAATATTGAAACCTCTACTGGTTGCGAGCAGAAGAGCAGCTGCAGTATAGCCAGTTTAAATTGCATGCACATCGTGACAGCTAAGAAAGAATCGCTGAAGCGTAGAAATTTACGGTCTAAAAATGAGTCATTTTGCCGAGTTCTAGATTTATTGAAAGGAGGGGAAATGATTGATTAATTCGGCTTCCAAAACATTTTAGAAGTTGATTAAAGGGAACTGGTTGAGGTATGCCAGCTTTCGAACTCTTAAAATCACAATGCGACCGTTTATCATCAAACATCTTCATTTTGAGTATATTGCGATGTTTTTCTACTTGCCAATATTGCAGGTAAATACAGAATGTTACCTCTCGATTGAAGTGAATTGCTGAAATTTTGAATTCGGAGATGTATCAAACACAATAGTCAATAAATAACCGATGATCACAATGAAGAATTCCTAATCGTTTTATAAACGTCCATTTATGATATAATGTGATGCTGCTGAATAAATAAACAGATTAACTGCTAAGCTTCTATTTAAGTGAAAAATAGAGGGGTTTAAGCATGCATGTGGATTTCTTAAGTCATAGAAGTTATCACAGCATCACAAAAATCAACAATTCTCCTCTTTCTTAAAGCTCATCGAAAAGTTCCGAGTGATCGACACGAAAAAGTATTCTATGCAAATGTGTCGAGTATTTTAGCTCACCGATACAGAATTCGATGCATTGGTCAAGACTGGCGAATGTATTCAATTGATTTGCACATGCCGGTTTATCGACTAATTCACATAGCCCTCGTCTTTTGTTGAATGTCCAGAGTTGAGTCAGTGGTGAAATGCGACATGCAATAGTTGGATCATATGGCATCCCGCAAACGTATCCTGCAACCTTCACTTTTTTGGCGATTGGAGCGAAAATTTAGGAAATTTTGAAAGAAGAGAGAAGGAAAGGAAGGGAAAATAAATAAAATTAAAAGCATGAGCAGCAAAACGCCTTACTGGGAACTGTTCCAACGGAAGTTGTAAGTTGCTTATTACTTAAGTGTTATAAATAAGTTGGAACGACGACAGTTGTAACAAGATGAGAAGTCAAACCATTAAAAAAAACTAAAATGTTGCTACTCCGTTCTGATTCAAAAAGATCCATTCTCCATTTTGGTGTGCGACTATCACTGCCGTCTTTAAAATTTAGTGACTGATGCAAATGTGCAGCATAATTTCGGCATTTCACAACGTTCCGCTGTTTTAAGAAAAATGCTGGTTCATTTCGAATGTAATTTTCTCAGTACAGATACTCAAATTAGCAGCAATTACCTATTTTTAGCAGTTCGAATTCTAGACCATTACCTTTGCTTGGACAGCATGCTTTTTTATCATTGAGCCCCGTGCACGTATAATTCTTCGGGCAACTTGATTGCAAATTACACGTCATTATGCGATTCGTTGAATACCTATCAGAAAGCGGTTCACCTTTCAAACAGGTCACTGAAAAAGGCAAACTAAATAGCGAATGAAAGAACTTTCATTTCTGGAAGTGTTCAAACGTTTTTTAAATGCTATTTATTTGATGCAAGAGAGCGAGAAGAGTGAATTGAACTGAATTGAGTTCTGTGCGATAATCGACAATAAATAGGCTGGTATGAAATGATGAAATCGCACCTATTATACAGAGCAGCTATTGAAAAATAGTTTCCTTCACGAAAAAGATGATTTCGGTATGTGAAATACAGATGCTCGTCCACCCTTTGAATGCAAATGAACAAGCACTAGGAGGCGTATGCTGACATACGGATTCCTCGTATTTGCAACAGCGAATTTACTTCTTATGCGCTGCTAAAATTTGCATTTGGAAAACACATTATGCGAGCTGCTGCCTGCTGGTGTATCTGCAAAAAAAAAATCGTTTTCCACTCCAATCAATTCTGCTACCATCCTGTTTTCTAAATGAAACGATAGTGATTTACAAGGCTTCAGATATATGTTCTTCAAGAAACCGTCTTGAACAAAAAGGAAAGAAGCACGCACTGACAGCTACATCAGACACTTCCACGCCAGATCCCTTGCCACACATCTCCCACCTTGTGGAAAATGGAACTCTTTGTTTAAAGCAATTTCCACCTTACGAAAGAAGTCTGTATTTCTTGTTGACTGAAAGAAATACGAGAAGTGCAAACCTGAATTCGCGCAAAATCGCAAGCAGTGACCTTTGGTTTCGAAATTATTTTCATTGCCCCCGCAACCGACAAACGAGAATGGCCTACACAGATTGGCGTTGTTATCAAAATAATAGCGCGTCATTGATGCTATGCCACACATCGTTCCTCTATCCACCGGAAGTACGCATATTCGCTCTGAAATGAACCACTCACAGAAAACGGCAAGTGTTTAAGGATGCATGGGTACTACATCGCCTCTGAATGAATTTACATCGAAGTTAGTGCTTACCATTTAGCATATTTAAAAAAAAAAAACAAAAAAAAACAAGGAATTATAATATCCGCCTTGCCGTTTAAATGCTGATATAATTTTTAAATAACCGGTCGGGAGTTTGATGGACACACTTAAATAGGCCCATGAACAGTGAGTGCATTTACGCTCATTAGGGCCTATCCAAGGACACATTGGCAAAACACTTCTTAACTCACGATTTCCTTATGCAGCCTTGAACTCGCTAATAAAAAACTCCACTGGAACTCAGAAAGCCATCAGTGCTTTTCTATTTATAATCAGTGGTGATGTAGAAGAAAACGGGGAAGGAGGGGAGATGCTGGTACAAGGAAACTGGACTGATCATTGCACATCATAAAGATGGCCTGATCAAAAAAAATATTGACAAGAAAATCCTAAATTCGAAATCCAACTTTCTCCCTTCGTCCACAAACATATCTAACAACATTATTAGTAAAACTAACCAGCACGCCGGCAGCACACAGATTGCATACCTTTGCCAATACATTCGTAGCCATCAACGCAAGGCATCATGTGTCGGTCACATCGTTTTATATTTCCGGCGAAATCCATCAAAGGCAACCCTTTGTCACATTTTGCTGTAAATGACTAAGTCACCTTTGTTGGTTATGCGATACTTCCTCTATAAATGCGTTATGGAAGTTTATGGAAGCTGCATTACAATAACGTCGCTTTAACTTTCATAGAAGACACAAGCTCTCACTTCGAAACAATTTAAAAGTGATACAATAGAGCGGTGAGGGAATCAGTGAAATATTCATCCGTAGTGCTGATGCAACGTAAAAATTTCACTCATCGACTGAAGCAGTAATGAGTCGGCGGATACTAGTTTGAATTAATCAAATCAAGCTAAACCGTGATATTTTTAGTTGAAAGTAGGGAGATATGAAGTTTTTAGCTGAAGTAAAGTCACAACTTTTAAAGGATCTCTTATATCCACAATGCGAAGAGTGATTGACTGATGGAGTGGTTGTAAGAGCATAGGCTCTGCTCATTGCTAAAAAATTAGTACTAAACGTTCGCTTTAAATCATAAAAACAACCATTTTCATTGAGGTTGATTCAAGGTTTTCTGATCAAGCGACGAACAAAATTTATCGGAATCTCATATGCAAATTTGTTTCTCAGTTGAGCTCAAAACCTTAGGTGTCACTATAACTCCTAAATTAATGGACTAATGCTTTCGCTGTGAACAAAGAAACGCCTATTTTACTATCTCTACAATCAAATGAATTTCCGATTGCAGCGAAATATTTTATTGCGCATATTGCAGCGCAATGTTACTCACAATAACCATAAATTGTATGTTTTTAGAATTCAGGAACCAATGACTTACTCATTGACTGGCACCCTTCCTCACATTGACGCTTAGTTATGAAACGATTCGGATTACCACCACAACCGAGGAAAATATACTTGATGCACTGTCTGATAGTGGAATCAAAGTAGAAAGCAGGTGTCGCCCTATTTGAACCGCATTCGTAACCAGCGCTTTTCGGAAGTTGACATAGAATACCTTCAATACATCTTATAGTTCATAACAATTCACCTTCTTTGCCACTTGCCTCAGTAAATCTCACCGATGGAGATTCCTTTCTTATGGCTGTCGTTAATGAGTTCTCATCAAATTTATCCTCTAAAACATTTCGCCCGCTGGAAAATCTATGAGCTTATTTATGTTTAATTGATGCCGCTTTTTTGATCATTATAACCGCATTCTTATTCGTTCTTATGTTTAGGATTTTCATTTTTTTTTCACGAAAACATTGCATAACAACAACAAAAATTAAGGCTTCTTCGTCCAGTGAAAAATGCCCATGAAGCAACTATTTGCATAACAGAATCTATTAATCGAATGGTCCTGAAACAGATAATTTTCTTTCATAGTTCTTCATGGTTTTGGATATTGACCACGAAATTTAACAAAGGACAGTATCAGAAAAGTATGCTGATTGGGCTTGAAAAAAATGCGCTTTTATTATTTCTTTCATTGATTGCAATTGAGCTCATCAAGCCAATAAACGTTGCAGCGCGAAATAGCGTTTTCTTCTTCGAAATATGTCCCCTCGTTAAGTGGTACAATTACCTACTGTTCTCATGTTGTA
Organism: Baylisascaris schroederi; assembly: GCA_006503575.1. Lineage (NCBI taxonomy): Eukaryota > Metazoa > Nematoda > Chromadorea > Rhabditida > Ascarididae > Baylisascaris > Baylisascaris schroederi. The sequence continues at coordinate 776,560 of QEWY01001009.1, forward strand.
GACTTTTCTGTGAATTATATGTTTACTTCACAAAAACGGTTTTTTTCCTTCTTACCTCCAAGCTCTGAAGTGTCACTTGCAAATGGCTGAAATAAAATCAGCAATACGCAGCTAACGGAGAAAAGGAAATTCATCTCAAATAAGCGCCAAATGAGTCGAAACCAGTTCGTCTGTGCTATTCGGTAAACGAACTGTCCACTTGGCGCTTCGACCCAGAGTCACCTCACTACACCTTTGTAGCTTCGGCTCAATTTCTGTTTACTTTCAAACGTCAGGTGATTTCAGCAAAACAACGTATTTGAATTTTCCAGCAACAAAATGAACTGTTTTAGAAGATCTCTGCCAGCAATCGTTTTGCTTTATGCTGCTATATCCATTACACCGTACAGAGACCAATTTTTAGCTGAGACATTGCACTTCCATGACCTATTGAAAGACTAATGCAATCACGGAGTTGTAACAAAAGATACGGTTCGTGAAGCAAGAAAAAAGTATTTTTAAACTTTATTTACAAAAGTTGCAATTAATTGATATCAATAAGAAAACATTCGTGCAATGTTGATCAAAAATGAGAGCTCAAGCATGTGAATTGAACGAGTTTGAGGTGAACATTCGAAAAAGTCATCTGAAAATGCGATTCTGAAAATTGAGCGATGCAGATAAGTTTGCCGTTTATCCTACCAAGGCTTAAATTGGTTCATGAAAAAATTTTTTTGGACGGACGAAATCTATGCTCGTTGCGTCAAACAAATAACAAAACGCCTCAGAGAATAATCAGGTTTAAATGACGTTAGTTTATTAGTTTATTATAAGGCAAAGAAAAATAAATTTAACCACAATAAACAATTTATTCGCCCCGATATTCACTATAAAACAATCAAGTCGATACTATTTACAGGAAACAAGTGCACGCACTCTTTCGTGCAATACAAATAATTGGCTTATTGTTGAAAACGTAGACTGTATAGCAATGCGATGACTGCTTTTCATCGCACTCATAAGCGGAAATCAACCACATATGTTGGAGTTTTAAAAGAAAGCCAAAATAATAAAGGCAACTTGTGCGAGTGTCAGCAACATCGAACCTGAAAGCATTTGAATGACTCAATTTTTTGTTTCATCCTTCTGGCTCTTGAAGTGACTATTCTTCATTTCGATTTCTAAGAAATAAAATTCGAAATCTGCAGCAAGCATTGAGCTGAAATTAACTGCTGACGACTGACAGTTCCTCTTGAATGGATAGTTGCAATTTGTCGATATATTCTTTAAGCGATCGTGCTCGCGATCTATCCCTTCTTTCTGATCTCTGACATGGAAATAGCGTAGAGAGAAGTTTGTCGGGATATTTTTCATTTCATTTTGCTAATAATTTAAAATTCATCGACTCTACAGCATGAATAAGCAATTTCGTCCTTTGACTTAGGTGAGTTTGTACAAGTTTATAAGCATTTCCGATTTCTGTGAAGCGAGTTAGGAAAGGTGAAAAATAGAGACGAGTTTCTGGTTGGAAGGAATAATTTCTTGAAGGTGGAGGAAGGAAAGGACGCAAGAAGGGGGAAAGTCCTGATGAAAAAACCGGTGGAGGATAACTCGGGAAGCTGTCGAATTGAGAAAAGCAGAAGGCCAGGAGCGTAATCTCGATGAAAAAGTCGTAGAAAGCAAGGCGGCGGGATTTGCTCTCAGTTCAGTAAACGCAATTCGTAATCATTCGGCGACTAAAAATGTTAAAAAAGCGAATCTCACATCCAACGAGGCCGAATGCGAACCCTTTGAGGCCATAAATACACCGATCTGTTAACCTTGACCTCAACCATCTGACTATCCGCTGTCCTCTACTAGCCATGTTTCGCGTACTGCTAGCAACAATTGGTTTCTCTGAATGCGATGAATAAACTAGATAGAATAATATGAACGAGCTATGAGGAAAATCTGACATATCAAATCTATTAATGAAGTTTTAGTAATCAAGTAATCAAAATTTTCTTCGGTAGGAGAATCAAGAGTGAACAAACCCGACCACCAAAACGCGTGTATGAGGTCAAAGGTCAAAGCTACATTATAATAGAGAAGTTTCTGTAGCAGTTTTCTTTTTTCACAAGTTGTCCAGTCGAAGGGAGATATAAATCGGAGAGAGATGATCAATGGGAGGCAAGAAATCACTGATATCGATGGCAAAATTTTTATCAACACAGAAATTAATCCGGATAACCCACCTAATGATTAATATTTCAAATGCAGTTCCTGTGATTACTTTTCATCCTACGTTTTTCTTCTTTAGCTTCAGTTATATCGCTGCTCTACATTCATTACTTCTGTCCTCTTAATTTCTTTGTTCTTCCTTCGTCGCTATTTTGAAAATAATCCTTCAAATTTCTCAAAAATATATACATCTATTTGTTTACCACTATTGATACTTTCCGTGTCAGCAGCAGAATCGACTCTGGGCGTTTCGTTTACCTTTGTTAGCAGTACCGCGTCTGCATATTCTGAAACAAACGATTTTTTGTTCTAAAGGCACTTCTATGGAACTTTGTCACCGATGCAAACAGTGAAAATTGTTCACTGTCCCGGATGGGTTTGCGTACTAAGTGTCGCGAAAGCGATGAAGAAAGCTATTTGGCTAAAAAAGATGACTCACCGCGGACGGCTAAAGGGCAACAACGATGAAAGGGCATCGATTCAAGCCCTCAAGTGAATGGACGGGTCAATGGCTACAACCGATGAATGGGACCTCGAGTGAAAAGAAACCGAAATTTGGAAGCTTACACTGTAGCGAACACGGGAGAAAGCTTGCTCTCGGGAGTCGGTGAACTTTAACTGATTGGTTGGTTCCCCTGCGGGTATACAGGTGAAGATGTAGTCGTGGTGATGTTTATGCACAAATAAGCACAGATACAGATGAAGGTTACAACACAACAGCTTCGCAATGCAAACTTGTCGCTTAAATGGCACAATATGACATTCAATATTTGAGCGATAGACATCGCCTTCTTTGTGATTTGCCCTTCTTATGCCATTCACATGCCTCTTTTGATTGACGTTTCCGGCTCACCAGCTGCATCGATACCGTAAATAGACGTTACGGTTTCGCGAATGTTCGCGACATACACTTTTGATTTCTACTGAGTTGATATTCGAATGTGAGCAGCCTTCATTTGCATTGAATGTTAAAGTGTTGCACCTGTTTCAATATCGTCATGTAATTCGCTATATAAGAGTTGTATTCGTGCAGTGTATGTTCAGTGCAGTTCAGTTCAGTTCAATTCAGTTCAGTTTAGTGTGTCGTCAATATATAGCGTCGCATTTGCATCGGTGGATCGCGGCATCTCATCCTCCCTTATTAATCTCTTATTCGCCATAGCGGACATGGTGAACAAACTAAGCAAAAAAGTGAGCTTCTCAAAGATGAGATTCGGATGCCCATTTTTCGATAACTCAGATATTGCTGCTTGGGCTTGCTCCAGCGTTACAGTTGTTTTCATTTAGTATATATTATGCAAACACTTCAGATATCATTCGCTGTTTGTGTGAAACACTCTCAAGGCGGCAACTCAGAAATTCATGGGTAATATAATGACAATTTTGCGCCAAAACATAAGAATGAAGAGCTTACTAACTTGAGAGGAGAAAATATTTCAAGAATATTGGTTGAATGTAAAACATGTCTTTAAGTTGGTGACGCGAGAGTGTATATATTAGTTGGCAAAAACGCTTAATATACACTTGATTTTCAGCCACAATGAAAATCTGATAAGCATTATGATGACGCAAACTTTGGAAATAGGGTGACTCTACGAATTCTTACTTACTCACCATGTTTCAAGATGTCATCGATAATAACGCCCTTAGAAACATCACTCGACTGTTGAGCTGAATTCGTGCTGGATTCCATCGTTAAAAGTCGTTGCTTCCAGAGAACGTAATTGCCGCTGCAAGAAATCTTTGTCTTTTAAATGTTTTGCATAACTGAAAAAGTACTATAAAGTAAGCTTGACAAGATATGAATGCGCAAACTGGAAAACGCAAATAATCGATCGCGCAATTTGTACTTTTTTTGCAAATTTTTTTGTTCCAAGATACCATTGCGTTTGCTTCAAGCATAAAGTGCCGTCGCGGCTATGGCGCAGGCTATGCGAATTGAGTTCTGCGCTCTCCGACCTTTCTTGGGATATCCTGTTCATTCGGTACATAAATCATGAATAAAAAGCTTAGGAGTTGGACCAGTGGCTAAGGAGTTAAAAAAGCTGAGGAGCTGAACCCATGAGGACTCGATGCAAATTTCCCTTTTCGCGGATATTAACAGAAATAGTAAAATGCACATATCAAGTCGAAGTGGAATATTTTTGCATAGATAATCATATCAAGTTGGAGTCGAAATGGCATGCATACATATGCACACATAATCACACGAAAAATCGGCGTCAAAATATAGTATAATGCTTCAAAGACAGGAGTACTATATGTTGCCGTCAAAGTTCACACTGCCTTTATGAAGGTGATAACTTCTCTTACGGTTACTAATGGAGAGACGTTTGCATCATAAAATTTTATGAGAATGATTACACAGCTATCAAAGGAAAATCTACTGCATATGGGTGAGTCGGTATGTTTCTGAGGAAGGCTGCCAACAAAAAAATGAGAAGGCAAGATGAAAAGTTGGAAAGTGTGAAAGGTTAGGTGTAATAATGAGTGCTCTTGCAAAGCAATCCTTGAAAAGGCGGAAGGCATGTTAGTCACAAACCTACTCTGAGGCACTTGCTTTCAGACTTGCGAGGAAAACATCTGCAATGTACACAATTCACAGTTCGAGTTCTAGATCGAGTTGACATAGGCGAACTGCTTCACCGACTGTTGCTCACCTGCTACAAACTTACTGCTGTTCTCTAAGCGTCCACTGTCTTCTTTTGGAATGTTCTCTCTATGCGTTTTACCGACCTCACTTCACTTTCTGTTTGAATTCGTTCGCCAATGGTAAGTCAACATCTCCAACGTACACTATGCAGAGCTCAATTTGTGGCATTATCGGAATTTTTTTTCCAGTTGCCAGATTCTATCAGCCATCTGAAGTGAAGCAAGCCTTGTATAGGTTATCGTCATCATCGAAACAAAGAGCATATTTTCAGGTCTTACTGCTTTCAATGTCAGCAGTAATTTCAGGTGGCAAAAGAACCGACATGATTCTACCACATTGCGCACTTCAACCGCCAAGTCGTTATCAGCGGAGAGACATGGTCATCATAGTCGAATTTCTTTGCTGTAAAATCACGCACTCGGGACAGGAGGATACAACAGGTAAGAAGGGGAGGAGGAAAAATAGAGGACGAAAGAGTGAAGAAAATATATGTTTGGCATCAGCAGGCGGCGCTTTCATCTAGAAATTATATTGGTCTAAAATTGCAGTTGCTGAGATTGGTTATGTCGATCTGAAATTATAGTTACTCAGGTTGGTATCCACCTCCCATTGTTCCCAACCGCTGAACATTGTAAAGTATACGATGTTGTCTCAGAGTGGACTTATTCATGGCGCATCTATGCTACTTGAGGCGATGATTGCGTTTCACAGCGAATAGGCACAGCGGGTATTTGCAAGTCAATACCGGATGGCGTAATGCATAACTGGTTCACACCGAATGCAGTAAATGCACAAATCAATTACACTGCTTCTTTGAATTTTTCGCCAATCGCAAATGTTCATTTACAGGAAATATGTCGCCCCTGTTTGTCGACTGGTCGTCAGTATGTGACAGCAGTGTTTCTCATTTATTGCATTAGTTTATGAACCCACAGTCTCCATCTGCTTTTGCTCGAAGATTCACCTTCCGAATCGATACATTTTTCATTGATTATTGCGCCTTCTTATGGAAAGCAGACACAATAATATGTTTGCACAGTTGATATAATATAGAAGAAAGCGCTTGTTGCATCCAAAAATTTCATTCGCTAAATTTTTTAATTATTCAAACCTTGAATTAATATGGATTTGCGGAAATTCCACCTGGATCTTCATCGATTTAGCTGAGTTTATGTGTATGGTTGAGCTCAGCAATCAAAAAGCCACTTCCACTGATACGTCGAGAGGATTGCCCTATGAGCGTAGGACAATTTTAAAGTTTCCTATACTTTTATTTTCAAATCTTTCCATATTAGATTGTTAATGGGGTGATTGTTAATGGGGTGATTCAATCAGATTGTTAATGGGGTGCAGTTTGCGTGCGTGCGTTCGGGCGCGTGTGCGCGCTGGAGTGGGGGAGGGTGTGTGCGTGTGGGGAGAGGGAGGGGCGCGTGTGTGCGTGGGAGTGTCTTTGCTAGTGCGAGTATGCGTGCAGGTGCGTAGACGCGTGAGTTATGGTGCGTGAGGGTGTGTGTGGGTGAGGGTGTGTGCATGCGGGTATGCGCGCGTGTATGTGTGTGTGGGTGTGTTTATGTGTGCGTGTAGGCGTGCGTGTGTGTATGTGGTCGTGAAGGGTGTGTGTGCGCAGGGTGTTGGTGTTGGGGGGGGGGAGTGTGTTACGAGGGATTACAAGATGTCTTGCCCTTTCATAATTGTCGTCCAACCGACGACCGATATATGGGTGTCTTTTCTTCACTAAAATGATGTAAAAAGTATAATAGTTTTTTCGTCATGACCACGTGGTGCGTCGATCAGAGATGGAATAATGATTTGTGCTCACGTTTCGGATCTTTGGACCATAGTCATAGCACGCTATGCTCAAACTTGAGCAATTAAACCATTTTTTATTAATTACCCAAGTTATTACCTTCACCCAGGTTACTCAGGTCGCATGCTCTCTCATACTTGAGCATTTCTGGCGATATCCTTCTGTGTGCTTGTTGCATTCTCTGCTCCTTTTTTATTAGATGTGGGCGTGAACTCGCAAAAGAATACCGAATATGAAAAAACCACACCCTCGCACGTACACACGCACCCGCGCGCACATGCAAACACTCGCGCTCACTTACACATCCATACGTACACAAGCAAACACACTCGTACGCACACGCACAAACACACTCGCGCCCACACATACGCGCGCACTTTCACCCACGCACCGGCTCGCACGCTCACGCACACCCCTATGCGCGCACATGACCACACCCACACACCGCTCACGCACGCACACACCCGAACGCACATGCGCAAACAACACCTCATTACAAGCTCCAGTTATGTAACGGATTCACCGCACTACACATGCCTACGATGAAGTGCGGCGCGACCGCTACGATCAGGCTCATTCGATGTACCCACGAAGTAATCAGTAAATGTACGCAGCTTTTGTGCGATATGTACATCATCTTCGTAGTGAACAGCGAGTGGGTTGAAAGCGTAAGAGCAGAGAAGCAGACAGGAGGAATATAAGCGATCGCAGAGATAATCATAGCAATTTGTGGAATTCTGTACATCGCCTGCGTTTGGCTACCCAATATAAGTCTATTACCAACATCGTTGCGCCATGCAGTTTGGTAGAGAACGGGATGAGTTTTACCAGGTACTGACTACAAGAACACATTTTCATGGTGAAACAATACCATATATAGGAGGGTTTAGCAGAAGTTGTCAGATAGTGACCTGAGCATTTTCTCACGCCATCGCCCAACTTTAAAGTGATCAAGACTACCGTCACTAACTTCGAAGAAAGGAATGCTGTTGCGGATGCATTTCGAACTCGGGCGTCCATTGAGCTTCATGACGCCCAGACGGAATTGCATTGATTGATTGATGGCTTTATTGAGAAATAAAGAAACATACATAGTATGTGAGGAGACGAATTGACCATATTGACAGAAGGCTCCAAGCAAATGAAAGATGTTCAGTTATGACTGCCTTCAAATAAAATTTTTGAAAATTTTCCAGAGGGACTTAAACTCGTAGAGTCACATCTTCATCAACAACACACTGTTACTTCTGGGTCACCCTGTACACTGACCATGTACATCTCCATATTGACGTAACTGTGATCGATAAAATTTTTAAAAAACGAACAGAAGACAGCCAAAGAAGAGACCAATTAATACCTGTTGATAAACGCGTGACGTTGAGACTGTAAACCCTATAGGCAAAAACATTGAGAAAAATCTGTGCTTAGCTGGTATAGTATATATAGGTAGTATATATAGACTGTCTGGATACAACTGGGATATATTCATGATCTTAAGCATCATAGTTGAGTTATTCGAAGGAATTTTTTCCACTACATTTTCATGCACAGTGCGTCTGGAAGCCAAAAACCTTTTCTACTTTTGACGATTGCAAATCTTTCATCAACAAAGGTTCACTAGCTCAATTCTATTAGTCAAACTAATATGTTCTACTAGCTAAATTGTTACTTAAGTTCTATAATTATAGTGTTAAGGGAATAATTTTCAGTCATAAAGTATTTTTAGTGACGTTTCTACCATTAAATTTCAAACATCATCACGTGTCAGTCATGCATGCACAAAATGAAACAGTGAGAGTTCTTTGTAATAGAAGATGAAAATCGAATAAATAATTCGGGCAACATTCAACCATTTTTGAATATCAAAAATGTTTCGATTTAAATCTTACAAAAATTTTCTGTTCGGAGTCATCAAAAGTTCAAAGCGAAATTGCGTAAAATAAGCTTGCTAAACGGTTTGTATGGAAAAGAAACGTTCAACAGCGCAGTGACCTTTCAGAGGCAGTTCTTTATTCAACGTTTCTTATCAATAATGAAGTCGCTTTGAAGTGATGACGCATAGAGAAAAAGAATTTTTTTGTACAAAAGATCATCTCTTGAATAAACACACATCAAGACTGCCTAACGTTATCGAACATCTTATTGAAGCAGTTAAAAAACATAAACGAAGTGTTATTTTCAAAAATAAAAATATGTTTGAAAGATCCATTATATGGATAATATGTTTTGAGAATATGGCAAATTAAAATGCACCTAGAAATTATCGTTATTATTCAGTAAGGAGCACTTTCATTGCAATGGATTAAAATTGCTTGAAATATAATTGTTTCCATTCTATTAGCTCAACTTCACGGACAACTCTATCACTACACAGATATTTTCAGAAAAGCTAGATTTTGTGAGATTCAAAGTTTTGAACTTCACCACCAATGAATCTCTATTTCGCCTTATTGTTGCCTCTAGAGGTGAACCAGGTAAACGGTCATCATGCTCTTCTTCCATATTAGGAGCTTCCTATATACATCTACTTGGTACTATTGATCTAATTCGTCAGCTTGAAAAGTTCAGTGCAAAAGGGGAGTAGCCACAACCAACGACATTTCAGCGCTCACCTTTTCACATAGAGTTTCTAGTGAAGTTCTGCTCTTACTGTCTATTAAACTGCTTTTTTGGTTAAATATGTACCGATGAAGAAAATCGTCAATATTTTATGCGACATAGTAGCGTGGAATCATTTCAGATTGCTGGAAATTTCGTCGATATGCAAATAAGTCGCTTATTCCTTTTTTATTGTCACTTTCATGCGGAAATCAATGAATTTTGCAGATTTTTCCATGGTTCATTTCAGCACCGAATGCAAAAACTCTGTTTGCATTTCTTTTCGACTTCATTGGGCGCATTGCATCAATCATTTTAGAGGCAAAGGTATGTTTTTTTCTGTTTTTTTTTTCTTATCTTATGTCTCGGCATCTCTTGACCTATTTTAGGTCGTCCATAGACGTATGAAATGGGACCTTTTTTCCGGAGAGTTTTGCATAGCTCTTCAGGAAAAAGAAGAGGTTGTAATCATTGAAAAAAATTATTCTGCATATTCCGACCATTGTATGGAAATTTGCTACTGCCCAGAATTTAACGCTTTATATGTTGTCTTCATTTTCTTTTTTAGTTCAACCTTATGAAACAAAGTACTGAGAGCGCAGAACAAACATCGAGGTAAGTTCATTGATGAATTCAGAGAAAGATTATATTAGTTAAAATATGAGACATAACTATCTTTATCCTCCACAGAAATTGCATACATAGACACCTCTTCCATCAAGCTCTTGGCAAAATCAGCTCTGACGGTCCTAAAAATTCACTGCTGAAGCTGTGTAGAGTAAAAATATCTGAACTATCCAATTCATTTTTATATATTTCCAATACCGTTTGTCTCTCTTCATTTGCATTTGAAGTTAGTTCTTAAAAACTTTTCAGAAAACTCGAACCTTTCAGCTGTCTCAATTTTTGAATGGATATGAAATTTTGAGGAAATTTTTATACATAGAGGAAATGTTCCTATGATAAAAAGTTTTCAGAAAATTCGTCAGAAGATATCTTCTGAAGAAGAAGCCACAGAAACGATGTATCAGTTGAGCGAGAGAACACAAAATTCAACCTCCAAATCCAAAAAAAATGGTAACACTTATAGAGCAAATATTGAAACTCTCATGCCAGCGGCATTTTTCTGTCATATTATCGATAAATATAAAACATTTATCAACTACCAGCATTGCAGATGAGTAAAAATATATAAAAATGTGGAAAAAACGTGCCAGTATAACTGATATAGTATGTAATTCTGCAGTGGCGTGCACTTTTCAGAAATTGTTCGTAAGCGATGAAATGTATGCAACGATGCATTCTTGTTTTATGTGATCCGACCGCTCATTCAAACTATGCAAAGAAATCCTCACCTGTAATGAGATCGATGTTCAATGACAGTTTGAATGAATACAAAGTAAGTGGATGCTTTTGTTAGTAATACGCTGCTATAACTCTTTTCAAAACTGATTGATCAATATGTGCTAATTCATCCGCTTGTGTATGATCAAATTAAAATACGAACTCAAATGATCAATATAGTACAGATGAATATATGCTAGTTTATTCGATACTGTATACTTGACCCACCAAATCTTGCGTCTCTAGCTTCATTAGTTTCGGAATTAGAGCAGCCATGCAAATACACAAGCAGCCGGTCATATGGCTTCCAAAGAATGCTCTACTCAAGTTGTAGGGGACGTTAGCACAGCGCATAAACAATGGAAAGTGGCAATAAAAGAGCAGTCATAATGGTGAAATCTCATCGACCTAATCGCTATTCGACGAATATTATTATTAATAATTGCTTTCGTTTTTGCGATATCTTCGCCTCTAATGCAATGACTCATCGCATCTTTCTAATCACATCTCATTGACATACTAACGATGAGATAAAAAAAATATTTTTTTGATTTTTAAAATCTAGTGATAAACACTCAGCAATTTTTGTGCACAGCTAACTGGCCGTAAAAGTCGATAATCAGCAAAAATGAGCAAAGGAAAGCAGCTGTGCTCATAAATCGATAAGTTTGAATTGATACACAACTTGTCCATCAATAGCATATAAATTGTATTGTTGATATAAGTTGTATATATCTGTAATATTCTCTTAAAGTTAATATCCGAAGTTACAGTATCCAAAAGTAAAAAATGGCAACATTCCAAGTCGATAACTCCCTCAAAGATTTTTTCATAGACGGAGCACGAGAGAGGGAGCACAGATAAAAAATTTCTTAATTACTGCAGTCAGTGGGGGATGCAGAAAATTACTGAACCTTTGAATAGACACAGTTATCGTACTTCGCTGAATATTCGTTAAGAAGGGTGCTTTTATCCTGTTTTGCATATACATTCGTTTGTTATCAAAAATTCTAACAGAAAAAGAAAGGCGTTCATTGTTTAACATACACTCACTTAGGACGGCCACTTCCTTCTATGGCGGTATGAATCTCATCTCCATGATTTATCGCCTCTTCTGCGCAAAAGCATATGGAAGCATATGGACCTTTTCCTCTCACAAGTCTTTGCAAGGCGTTTGGTTATTCGGTCATTTGGTTTGGTCATTTGGACAATAGAAGGGGGAGGCTAATTGCTTGCACATTTAAATAAATTTGTCGCACAAACGTTATTGTATAGAAAGCAAAGTTGGAAAAAAATGGTGTTGAAAGTACGCAACTCGTAATTTGTTGCAAGTTGATGAATTTTTCTTCAAAAAATTTCTGTTCTCCAAAAATTGCATACATAATTTCGTCGCTTTTATGCTGCTGAGATCGCCACAGCTTTCTCATCCTTAAAAAATGTTGAAGTGTTCGAAAAAATCACAAAAAAGTGAAAGAGCTGCTTTAGCAGTATTTTCGCAAAAGATGTAGTCAAATTTTAATCATAGTGGAAAATTACGGTAGGTCAAAATGACTGCATTCGATGTTTCCATACATTCTAAGCAGCATGCTTGTTTAGGTACGTATATAAGGTAGATTATGTAGTGAGATGCTTCAAAGGAAAATCAGAAAATTTCAACAAATTTTTCGAGTTTATGGTTTGCAATAGTTTAATGGCAGGGCAGCTGACAATAGCTATAGCGTGCCGATGAAGCCGTATCTTTTTCGGCTCAGTTTCGCTATCCAGCGATTCCTAAAGTGCCGACCAAGTTCGAAATGCAACGGTTAATCGACCGTGAGCTCGATTTTTTCTCACTTTCGAAGGAAATCTTTCATTTTCACCAGGTAGTGAATGCTATTTACGATATTTCGCAAATAGAGAATCGTCGAAAGACGTTAAAAATATGAGTATAGCAATCCGAATAGATAGATATCTATTCGGATTGCTATGATCGTACAGTAGATAGATAGATGTTTATGATCGTCGCATGCACCTTCAGTACAGTAGAATGTATATACTCTTAGATTCATCGGCCGATAGCAGCTTTCCTGGATATGATTGAGCGAAAGCAAAATAATCTGCACATCAACAAAGTTACAACCCTCATCAGTGATGTATTTTATACGAGTGGTCTCTTTCCTGGTGTAAAGTTTGGGCGAAGAAATCTAGAAGATGCTATATGCCAATTGCTCAATGAGGTTTGTTAAAACAGTCGAAGCAATTTTTTTGCCGAGGTTTAATTTCAGAATGATTCAAAGAATTTATTTAACATGCGGATCATGCATTCAAATGCTTGCTAGTCAGTGAGAACAGCTACAATGGATTTTATTGTGAGAGAGCCCTCTATTACTTGTGAGAGAGCCCTTTAGATGTAACAGAGAGCCCTCTATTACATCTAAAGAGCTATGAAATAGTAGATAGTTAAATGCAGGTTATTTAAAGCATGTGTTTTGAATCTCAGCTAATCATAAAAATATGAGCAAAAAGTTTGATAGTGGAAGTGAGATTGATTGTTCCTTAATAGAAGAAAGCACATTGTTGCGCTCACTCAGTAATCAAGAATAAATTCAAAGTTGCGTTGGACTAGGATGCTACTCTCTCATTATTAGTTCCAGGTGCTGGTAATAGAAGATCATTGAAGTTACTTATTAATTAAAAGAGCATACTCTTTTCGTCATGTGCTTTTCCCTTTTTATTGTAAGCAGCATTGCCTCACATCTCACATGCGTTAATCAGTCGTTGCATGGTACTGCAGGTTATCCATCAGATTGCCTCTTATCCCAAACCTCCAGAAGACGTTTTATGTTAGTCTGTTATAGAAATATCCGAAGGAAGTCGCTTGCGCTTATAAGCTCATAATATTCAATCAGAAATCACGCGCAAATGAGGGAGATGCTATCGCCCTTCTTAAAAGGTTTGACGTCTAACAACACAGTTCAGCATGATGTATAATAAGAATAGCATTCTGTTGTGGTTGAAGGCTATGCTTTCTTGGCTGATTAACCAACGGTCATTCTTTGCAGTGGTCAGAAGTGGGTTAAGACATACTGAATTCGCCATCTTGAACATGTTTCGAAAAGTGGGCAAATTTTTGTTAGCTCCCAGCTTGCCAAGTAGGAATCCAATACCTTGAAACAAGAAAGCTGAAATGGAAAGTTTCAACAGTTTTCTGATCAATCGATTGCTCTTGCTCGATATTTTACGATCAACAACAAAAATTTCTAATACTTCATTCATCAAGAGGTTCATGAGACGCATGCTATTTCTTGGTTCAGAACTCTACACATGGAACTAGTAGAAGCACTGAGAAATGTGTTGAAGCAAACCATCGCTTGAAATAAGATCTCATGAAAGATCAAAAACTTCCAAAAGAAATCATGGCAAATTATGTGATGTCGCCGAAATTTGAAGCTTTTTTTCAATTTTCCGCCAACAACTTTTCCATTCCACGTCCATCAGTGTCTATTTTATTGTACAAGTGCAATTAATGAACGGCCGTTGGAGACGAAAACTACAGCTTTGCTGAGTTGTAGCGACTAGCTCAATCTCAAAACGTTGAAGGTGTAATTGCTAAGCAATACCAGAAAAAAGTTCATTTTCCAACTGAAATAGAGAAGCAAATGCAACAAATTGATGAGTGAAAGGAAGTTTAGTGGCATTGTCGTAAAATTATATTAATTCGTATAAAATTAATGATGCATAAGGTAGTGTTACAACAATTAATGATAGCAACTTAATAAACTACATATTGCCATATATCTTAGTAACAGATGGTTGAGATAATCTCTTTACGATAATCTGACATGATCCATCGCGCGTGATTGAAGAATCAATGAGATATTCTCTTTTCTTGGAAACGAAATAGTACTCTCCGACATAGAAAATAGTGTAGAAGCCAGAAATCAATAGTCTTTTTTCAGGCAGTTTGCCCCCTCTCTAAAGGATTTGAACGTTTATCCAGTAAATACGTAGAACGTAAGCCAACCGATCAGAAATTTATCGTCAAAAGTTTCTTCGCAATGAGGCAAATTTTGCAAACGTTCAGTTTTGCGGAAGTCGAAGTCAAAACAATTGCTTTGAGCGACCTTATGTTGCCTTCTAAGAATGAACAGGAAACCTATATTACCTCATCCCAATCAAACCGATTTCATCCATTCGCATCTGCAAGTACTCGTTCGTATGCAAAGTTCAGATCTGTAAAAAATTTTATGTGCTAAACGTTAGAACGTTCCATACTTTTAGGTTGCAGAAAGGTGAGATCAATTTTGCAATAAGGCATCGATCGTTTAATCGGTATTTTTGTCGCGCAATGATCTAAAGGAATTGCACCTCACAGCATTGGATTGATTTTTCTTATATATTTTTGTTCCAATCAGTATACGCTTCATTGTTCAAAGTTCTTGCTCCTGAGTGGGGCGAGAAAGAGGAGAGGATGATACGAGCGCTTTTGGAATGGGGAAGGGATGGAGGACAATGCGGTGAATAAAAACGTCGCGGAGCATGACTAGGCGTTTCACTTTGTAGCATTACGTAATAAAGGATTTATGCTGGTTTGGCGTACTTTTTTTATTACTGGACTTTTCTTTCCGCTGGCGTCCAGTAGTCGCCACCCACTATTAGTCGTTTTTTTCGAACTATGCGATGATTTTACTCTCCGATTTGTTCAGTGCCTTTTTTCACAGCTTTTATAAGTCATTCAAGGCATTTTACACTTCTTTTTTTTTAAATCAAGCTAGCTAAGCGAGGGACTGCAATCATCAAATGTTCATGATTAGCCCACTTTCTATCTCGTTTACATTAAGGATCCTAATTTTTACTTCTCAGTGAGATTCAGCAACTGATATGGTTCGATTGTACATAAAATATGTGCTTCTATTAAGCAAATCTGTGAGTGCACCTTATGTAATTTTTATTTGCATACACATTTTGGGCCTAATTTCATGGCAAATATAAGTTATAATCAGAATGCGATACCTAAAAGTAATAAATATTTGAATCAGACATGAGATATGGGGGCAAAGCAAACCAGGTTGATCGAAAAATCATCGAAAATAGCCAAGAGGGGAGAAAGAGGACAAATCTATGCGACGAACCGAAAATATTTTAAAGCCACAAGTACAGTGGAATGCGATTCGTCACCTAGCTGAGGTTAAACGGAAATGATCAGATACTTTGATAAGTGATTAGTAGTACTAAAAAGCCGCAAATAAGCGCACATTCTAGACATGTGAAACGTGTTGCAAATGATGTCAAAAACAAAAAGTATCACATACTGTCATGCTCTAATGCAAAAGTTATTCGAATTCTCGAACTTCGCTATGCAGAAGAAGCGCTCGCTTTATTTGGATACCGTCGTGAGGTACGTCTGGCTATTTATTACTGAGTTCCAGAATCCATTCTGAGAGTTACCTGGTGACTGCAGGATCGATGGATAGCGTCGTGAATCAGCAGTGTCGTGAATCACTGCACTGCTAACGATTACAAATGTGTTGCACCAACATCGTCCAGATAGCAAGTAATCAATACCACGCATTTTTGCTGCATGGTCGGCATTGCGTGATATAACTGATAAGATGAGAATGGAAGCCATAAATGACCCCACCAATATGAGTGTAATGACGTTGGCAACTCTTAGATATTTGCTCTCATGAATGGAGAAAACGTGTTATCGAATGGTTGAGTCACACAATGGTAGAGTTGGTGGAGGTAAGGAGAGGCCGAACAATAGAGAGAGAATAGTGAAACACGTAAAGTTAAAAGCTTTGTAAGCAAATAGTACTAGGTGAGGTAGGAGAAAGAAGTCAGACGGCTTGCAAGTCCTATCTAATATAATTCTACAGATCGAGCGTATAATTGAAAAGCGACGCTTGAGCTCATTTTCATGCATCTCGAACGTCTTGCGCTCTCTGGTCTAATCGAATGCGTGATGTCTTAGTGGGCGAAGTCATTCCTCATCTCAGAGAAGGAGTTTTTTTTTTTGTTTAGTTCGAATCGAAGGTTTCTATGGCGGTTGAGTAGCGAAGGAGCTAGTCTAGCACCCGATTTGTTCACTTGTCCTTCTGCTTTCTCACATCGTTTCTCACAAATTTTTGAAGTGCATGTCTGACAGGTATCCATATCATAGTGCTTGGAAACACTGTATTCATGAGCAGTTTCTTAAGTGATAGCCCATTGAGTTGCTGAAAAAGTCTGATTGTGCATATTTTAAAGCATTTAGTTCAGTTTTCGTTTTGTTTCATCCAATCGTTTCTTTCAGTTCCATTTTTGCATTTGTTTCACTTTTTTGAGCAAATCTAAAAAGCTTTTTATTCATTGTGCCTGTACATAGTCTGACTCGGTTTAGAATTAATAAAATTGTTAGTTGGCAGTTTTTTCCTCTCTCGAGGCTTATTTTTATCAAGAACTGCTATATACTTTGGATCGCTTTTTGAGAGTGCCAAAGGTGGCTTCAGATTCGATTCAACTTTTAACAACTTTTAATCGATTCGTTTATCTCGATGTTTGAAATACCCGTCAGTGAAATTTGATGTGAGCTTTCTATGTGATTGTAGCGTTCACTACTAATCCCCTCATATTGATTTCAGAAACATGAGAGAGGCTTTGCATTTATAGCTGATGAGAATCAGTTGGCTTCTTCAATTGAGCACATGCGCTCTTTTGCAAGTATACTCGACTCCGATGAAGACAGCGTTGCACTGAAGTTGGACCGCTCTCTATCATTAGTCGACAGCGAGAAAGCATCCAGTGATGATTTTCTAAACGCTCATCTTCCCGCATCATTCTACACTTTCAGAACACCTCTACAGGTAGGTAACCATGCTTTTCTGTTTTTCTTGGTCTTTTTAAGAAAAAAAGTGAAGTGAATTTGCTATGAACGGGGTTTTCTACAACCCGTTATGTTGCTATGGCCTCGAACGTCGGCAGTAATAGCGCATTCAAACAATATGCAAGAATTAGCTGACTTGAATTATTTCAAGTTCAGCATTCACTGTATTCTTGAAATGTCGCAATATACGACCCAAAATAATCAAGTGCAGGTAACGAATCAAAAATTTGTTCCATCACTTATCGATAAAAAACATCCGGCAAAACAAAATTTCGTCTGCGGCCAATCGAATTTCGAGATTTCTTTAAGTTTCCGATCGAAGTCGTCTGTGGTGAAAACAAGTTTCAGCTGCAGTCTGAAAAATCCAAAAAATGGAACCGAACTTCGGTCGATAAAGACCGACCAAAATTTCAATTTTCGCTCAAAATTCGATCAGTCGGTTACCGTCACGTTTCCTAACATAGGATCCAACACTTTACAAGTCAGTTTATTGGTCGGGAAGGCTGGGCAATTCAATTATGACACTAAAAAAACGATGAAATTCAATGTTTTTCAAATACTATAAAGATTTCAAGGCTCAATGCACGAAAATGAGCCTTCCAGAATCACACATTTAAGATGTTGGCAATATTTAAACCTAGAGAGTCAGCAGCGTCGTGAACACATCTAGTCTAAAGTATGAACACAGACTGAGTTAGCTACTTTCAAGTTCAAATTCGTGAAAATGTAGACTGTGACTCATGAACAAAGTACAAATAAATGCTAAATACGATTAATAGCAAACTTGAAGTAATGAAAATATAAGGGTGATACCTCCCAGAAAGTGTAATAAGTTTGAAGTGATACCACTTATTCGGTGATTGTTAATCCTATTCGGTCGTATCCACAATATTAGCATTGTTTTAAAATCGAATGCTTATTTCATTATAAAACATGCTGAGTTCTTGACCTATTCTGATGTTAACAATCATAGCATCCTCAATAGACAGATGCGCAAGAGAGAGGTTTTATCAAAATTTCAGCATAAGGCCATTTGAACACATCAACAAACTATTGTATACGATGTTCATCCTCATAAAAATATGAAATTGGAATTGCAGAGAGAGCATCTTGTGGAAACGAGTATAGAAAATTTACGTGAAGAGCGTAAGCATGTCGATCGGCAACTTTGCAATGTGGAATTCCCGTTTTCTTTTATTCGAATCGAAATGCCAAATTCAGCACGATGGCAGGTAAGGCTAGCAACTACAAAACTGCATTCATCTTTCTAGCTGAGGTTCAACTTCGAATGCATTAAATTATTCTTAATTATACCGTTCAATTAAATTTGCAGTCATTATCGTTCAGTTGGCTATCGTAATATTTACTGATGTACAGGTGTTACGTAACGGTTGTTCTTTATTTTACTTCCATAGATAAATATGAATGTGGTACTTTATAATCAGGCTTGAACCTGGCCATGTGAATTTCAAAAGTATATAGGGCGTATTTTTTCGAAGTGAACGGAAAATTTAGGAACTTTAGAAACACTAAACTTTTAGAAATGTGAAGATAGAAACAATATTTGTGCTGCCTAAATACCAGAAAATTTTGTGTGAACTCACTTTCAATAAACCGTTTTTTTTTCAAATAAATCTTCCTAAAAATAAACCTCTAAAGAATAGGAATAATTTTGCATCAACAAAGACTCTTCCTCAAAAAACTCATTTCGCCTTCAAAATAAAAAAATACATTTTTAAACACCCAAAACATTTCATACTTATTGCTTTAGCAGGTCCATATTCTCCCTAAAAAGTTTCTCTGCCTGCCTTTGTCCGTATAGGTCATAATGTTGCAAAAATGAAATGACTCTCACATCGCATTCTCATTTGTAATAATCATTCTTTTATTTGACTTGGCATATATCAATTACAAATCCCGCTTGATGACATTTCATGTATTAAATATTGCTGTTAGTCATATCTTAGAAATTGGAAGAGCGAAACGTTGTGGTTTGTGGAGTGTCATATTGTATATAATTTTCAGCTGATATAAACATGAAATTAACATGAAAAATCGCTATTTATATAATGATTCAATAATTGCGGCTTCTAAAATAGCGTTAAATGTTACTTAAAAAATTACTAGAATTATTGCAAAGCATTATCATTAAGCTTTTTTACATATTCCTGCCATTGCTATACAAGTTTTCAGGGTGTTTTTTATGCAGAAGATGACATCGAAAAAGTAATAGAAGAACTGTCAAAGGCAACTGGGATTGCACCTAGCAAGATATCGCTGAAATGTAAACTGGGTGATAAACTAAAGCGAAATTCTTCTCTAAAGAAAATCGGAGCAATACCGGGCGAATATCTTTATGCAGCTTGCTTGCAGATCAGTACGAGTAAATAATAAACAAATTATGCCAATTTTATTTAATCTTCAGTTAAATATATTAAGTAAATTTAGTCATGATATTGTTCGTAATCGTTGTCGCACATTTCTGTAATATTATATAGGAAAAATTTTAATGTTGATAATAGCATCTAGAATTATCATTGTTGTATGAACATGCTAAGATGGATCATATGGGAAGTAGCTCAATTACATATTCGGTCTGAGATGAACTTTCTTCTGATTAACGCTTGCAGAATGCTTCTATTCAGCGCTGAAAGTCCTTTATTTAACTTCACCAAAAAAAAAAAAAAAAAAAAAATAAAAAATAAGAAAAATAAATAAATAAATAAATAAGATCATAATGTGAGTGATCGATTTGCTTTTAATCGTTGAGAAATTTCAACAATTCATTCAGCTGTGCTCCACTCAGTGTCCAGTTCCATGCAACCGTTTGAAAATTATATTGTACTTGAAGTAGTCCTGGCTAACATTCTTTGAGACGAACCATCGAGCACGCTTTTTTATGCTTTGCGAGCTTTTCGGTGTTTTTGTCGGGCCGGTGAAAGGATATAAGCTAAAACAGTTTCCAGAAACATAAAATTATGAAGTTTTGTGGAACACGTTTGTAATGCGCATAAAGGCAAAGATTCGGACGATAATGCGGGATGAAAGTGTTGTTCATCACTTTCGTTTTTGCTCCTTAGAAAAGCACACCTGAAGGGAATATCTCCTTCGATGATTAAACTTTCGATGTAGTTACATTGATTCTCACTCAAAGTCGAATTTCCCGGTGATTGATCCGTATTTATCACTCTTCGAACTTTATCCGAAGCACTAATGAATAGGTATGATAGCGATACATTCATGCAATATAGTCAGCCACTCGGGCTTCACCGTTTTGGAATAAGCTTGCCTAGGAAACATTTGAAAATACTCTATTCTCAGCACGATCGGTATAACTCTACCTACAACGCATCAAGTATACTTCAGAAAAAAGCATGAAAAAATCAATTGCTGATTGCCTTAGCCTTTTAATTATGGTTGAGGGATACAAAGATGTCGTATGCAATAAGAGCAAGAAAAAATGTCAGAGATGTCACATATCAATCACATATCAGCACCAAAAAATGTCAGTCACACATCAGCACCATCTTATAGTCGAACCTTTCAAAATGAAGGAACTGAATGTCCAAACAAAAGTCATTCTTGTTGCAACGAAAGTACTTTGCTTTGAATTTACATTCTAGCTCACTGAAGTTTTGTGAAAAATTAATGATGAAACACTCTATGAGCAATCGTGAATCGCACAACATGGATGTTTGCATTACTTTAGCGCCTTCCGCTATTACTAGCAAACCAAATTTCTGCTGAAGTATTGGCAAATATGCATATGAGAGTTTCAAGGCTTCATTTACACCTCTGTATGGTTCTTTGATGAGGCTGAAAATACTGATAGTGTCGTTAAGTAGGCTAAGAGAATATCAACTAATAAGGGCCTTTCATGTATCTTTTTGATTTATTTCTAAAGACTATCGATTCATATGGTGCTGTGAAAATTTTTGCTCCCTGTTATCCGCTCTAGTTGAAGGATACCTTATATATAACTGTGAGGAATCAGACTTGCGGGACTTCTAATCTTGTTAAATTTGCTCAGACAATGCCTTAACTTAAATGGATTCGCTCGATTATCGAGGTGACTGTATTTCAATTATCCAAATTAGACTTTTCTGATTTTTTGTGGCCTCTTTAGTAGACAGCAAGAATTATCACTAGTCGGATGGAACATAAAAAAGTAGTTCGAGATTTTTAAAATTTTTAGAATAAAAAATTCATAGTAGAACATTCCTGAAGTGACATGTTGAGTCTATAGTGGTGAATCTTTGTTCATCATGTTCAAATTACCACCTGGACAGCAGTTGTCTTCATGTTTGGACATGACACATCATTTCTGATGAAAGCGATCATGCATGTTTGCACAATAAGTGTTTTGTTTTATGGACTTTCTTAGCTTAATAAGTGTCGTATCGTATTCAAAAATGACATTGAAAACGTTATTCGTGACACAAAGTGTCGCTAAAGGTAAGCAATAATGTCCAAATGACAGTGCCTTTAATTTCGTTACATTTACTATCGTTGAAATATGAAATGCAGCAGGTGAAGGAATCATAGCAGCGATGGCACTTACTGAATGGCCACGCTCATTGCGGATCAAAACAAAATATTTGAGTGCTCAATACTTATGCTTCCCTTTAATATTGCTAAAGCTCGCAAAGTTTAACAAGCCAACGAAAAGAGTGGACCGCGACTAAGCGTGGTGCCTTTATCGCGTGGATTATGTTGCTCCACCTCAATATCTTTTCTTGATCACATGTAACAATTGCTCCTTCTAAAATTCAAGAATATTTTTGAGGTTTTTTTTTTTTAATTCTAAAGAGATCTAATCTAATACAGTGGAAGCTGATGTCTGTTAATGTGCGATTGCATGTCTGCGAATGCGTAGAAGATTTTAAGGAGGAAAAGGGAACAACTTTTTGCGCTCGCTATCGCCTGATGCCTCACTGCTTTATGTTAAAAGCCGTAACGACCCCTGCTTCTTCGTTTTGCTCTTCTGACATGGGTTCCGCTCGTATGAAGCTTTAAATCCTTGAATGAACATGTAAATGACTGGATAAATAAACGAATAAGCAGACAAATGAATAAATAGTAAACAAACAAATAAATAAATAAGGAAATAAATAAATAAAACAAATAAACAAATAAATAAATAGGCAAATAAATAAATAAATAAGGAAGTAAACGAATGAGCGAATGAGTAATAACTTAATAAATAAAAGAAGAAGAAAATTCATGAAATATTACAAATGAATAAATGAAGGAGCAAACTGAACGAATGTTTTAAATAAATAAATAAAATAAAATAGATTAAATGGATAAGTTGAATAATTAAATTAAGGAAACAAGCGAATAAATAGTTAGATGTATAATTGAATGGACAAGTTGGACAAGAAAAGTTGAATAAACAGATTGAATAAGTGACCCAAATAAAGAAACGAGATATACAAATAAGATGAATTAATAGATAAAACAAGTAAATTGAATAAATAAATAAAGTAAATGAATATAGTTGACAAATAAATCACCTAATGAACACGTTTTTGGGACATCTCTTTTACTTCAGCATTCCGTATTCTATCGAAATATCTGTGTCAAATCGAAAAATGAGGCGACGAAAGATGTAAGACGAGTGCGAAAATGTAGCTGAGAGTGTGTGTATTAAAGCTGCGCTTAGACGGTGAGCGCCATCAGCACTCAAGGGAATTTTTATATTTGAGATCTTTAGAAACTTGAATTTGCTTGTTTAAGTCAAAAATAGGTTGCAAAAATTTGCAAAAAATACACGAGCTTATTCCAATTATACGAATAGAATCAAATCTTTAACATTAATCGGAATATGCGTCGACATGCGCTGTAGCAAAAATGCGTCCAGAGCAAGCACGGTGAGGATCCTTTATATTTGCTCTCTTCCGTGAATGAGTGGTAAAGGGCGAGGGGGAGAGCGACTGCTAATATTACGAAGTGGTTACACGTTAGAAAATATCGTCAACTCATACTTTTATAGTGCAAAGAAGGTTGAAACTGTTTCTGGCTCTACTGTTTTAGGCTAAATATACTCAATATACTCTTATAGGTAAATATGCGCTGTTTTCATCAAATACTGGTATGTTAGTAATGAATAATTCATGATGTTAAGCATAATGAGGTTGATTAAGTTGGTCTCCTCCTCTTATAATATGAGAAGTTCACTTGCATATATTAACTAATTTCAGAATGATGCAACATACTGTCCTTTGACTCATGGCACTTGAATTATATGCGACTATTTTCATATTTTTGAAGTAGTTTTTTGGATATCCTCATATATTATAGAATTTTTGAGTCAGATCTGTTCCCTAAAAAACCTAAAGTCTCGAAAGCCAATTTGCTCTCAAATAGTTAGAAAGTGATATGCTTTTGTTCCATCTTGCTAAAGGAGAGGAGAAAAAATTGGCTTCTATCCCAAAGGAATTCTCTCACCAATGAGAAAAGTGGAAACTGCCTGGATGCGACCTTAATCCTGAAAATAGTTGTAATCCTGAGGGTCGCATTCAAGGTGATACAGTTGCTGAAATGCATTTATTATTATGAAAGCAGCAGAACTGTAGTCAAATCTGAAGTCGTTCGATAAGCTTTTAACCTGCTGTGCAAGTTTAAAGTATGGGACATTTATCAAAGCATCCCATTCTGATGGGTAAAATCTATGCAATAAGTTGTGTAAGACGATGAACAATTTAGTGCAGCTAGCTTTGTATGGCTTTGTATGACCTCATGGCTTTGTATGCTGAGGAAAACAGCATACTGACTTCTTCAGTCGGTCTTCTTGCACCAAACCACAACGGTTTCAGGAACCTGCTTTATTTTTGCATATTGGTGGGGGAAACCGCCCTCACTAGCTAAACGAGGCTAAAAAAGGCCTATGATCGAACTTGAACTAGGCTGCTAATCCCATATGCATGAAGCGTAATGTGAGTGCCATGGAGTCGTTGATGAGTTGTAGGCTGGCTTTTTGACTGCTCCAAGTTGCTATAAATGACTTCTCTGAGCCGAACGCAGTCGAATCTCATTTCACACGCGGAGAGTCCCCGTAGTCGCAATGGTCATATTTCGGTGTATTGAAGGCCTAACTGTTCCAACGTTCTTACATGTCCCTTTGATATTTCTCTCGCCTTCAGGTCATCTTGCGGTTTTCAGGCTATATTTATTGAAGCTGTCTTCAGATACTTCAGAAGCGTCATTGTATTCTATTCGAAGTTTTTGCCAACATTTTTCGAAAAAAGCGTTTGAAAGGGTAATGTAAATCTACACAGTTAAAAGGATTTCATAGTTCGAAAGAGTTCATCATTCTGTAGTAATATGAAACAAATGAGACATTTAAATTATATCATGGAGGTTTCTGGAGGGAATTGCGATGAAACAGTAAAAAAGCTAATTGACATAAAGAGGGCGTTGAACGGTGGTGATGTATCTCTTGCAATTGAGCATTGATGCTGCATAAATTGAACAAATGTGGTCGCTGTGATAGCTTTATTGCAATATTACTGCTAGGAAAATTCAACCCTTTCATAAGGTGTTATATAAAAAATTTCTCAAACACATCTTAAAACGTTCAATTAGTATGTAGTGGAGTCTATAAAATTTCATCGCTGTGAGAAATCTGGACTGTTCATAATCGTGAGGTAGCTTATAAATTTCCATTGTTTATTGGTGTAAAATTCAGACAAATATGGCTTTTTAAATCTAGTACTAAGAGCCACATGAAATTAAACTTGCTCTAAAATCTTTCGATTCAAAGGCCAAAAACAAACAGACGCGCTGTCACTAAACCGTTGCCAAATGAAATATGCATGCATGCATTAATAGCGCACACATAGTAGAGTTTAAGAATTTGATTCCTTTGATGACCAATCGGGAGGCAATTTTAAGCATCTTTGAGGTGTGGCTTTGTGGGACAAAATGCCCACGAGCAAACGAATCAAAACTGCGACTAGCAAAAATTTCTTGACGCCCACCGCTTAATTCCTCTCGCGTTTTGCAGTCGTCGGATTCGTTTTAGAAGGAATTTCTTGTCAGCGCCAAGTAAGCTAAAAGTCGTCTTTCAACCAGTCAACGGAGAATTTATGTCATTAAATCTAAGGATTTGATTCCCAACAGAAAATTTAACTAACAATTTAGCTGAACTTAATAATGCTTTACGCCCGTCTTTGAAAACAACGTTTTTCGACTGAATGGCGAACATGTGTAGTGATCGATCGATCTCGAAGGCGTATGACGAAATAACAGTATTTATGCAAATAGGCAATGGGTTTGACTACTGTGCATTGTTTGCCTGTCTATTGCTCGCAGCATTGTAGCAACGGAGCGCATGATAGAAGTTTGGTCAAATTCGCAACTCATCTGCATGAATGCTCTTTGACCATTTATAAGGAAGAAGGAACAATGCGTCAATGTTGTGACATGATGATGCGAATACCAGAAAGAATCTTGATGATTGCCACCATTTCATGTCCCGACGGATGACTGCTGCCAGCTAATAAGTGAAGAACAAATGCTGTTGCTAATCACAAAGATTTGGAATGAAACAATCGAGACATTTTTTGTTGCGATTTTTTGCGCTGGACGTGGTCTCATATGAACACCGGGATGTGTAGCTGCCGAATTCGATTGTTGTATCTCTTCGCTCACATCATATGCTCATTCTTCCATTGCTATAACAATGTTTAATATAAAAATTCATCTTAGTGCATATTCTGCTTATTATTTCGACAATTCTGAGTATATAATGCAAATTTTTACTTTGGAATTAGTTTCTTGTTTCAGCAAAAATACCAAATATTATCAAAAAGTTAGACATTGATGAGCTTCAAAGAATTTTTATTTAAAAAATTTTTTCCAATCATATTTCCAAGATTTAATCTAGCATTTATCGCTGCGTGATGAAGTTTTCGTAGATAGCTATCGCTTAAGTGAACAAAATTGTGCATAATTCCACAGAGAATGTTTGAAATAAATGAGATAAATTGAACATAGTAATTGGCGTCACTTGTTGATATCTTAAACGTTGTTTTTTTTTTGTTCTTGAACAGCTAATTAGTGATATATGGTGAGCAAATACAATTGTGACCGACATTTTTATGACCATACTTTCGATGGCAGGTGAAATAAACACATTTTTCTTAACTGCATTTCTTCCCTTTTCCCATATCCTTTCTTAACCCAACGTAAATGTGACTGCATATTTTTCAGCGAATTTGAGAAAATCTGCGGGGAATCGAGTGAAAAAAGTTTTCGCTCCAATTTCAAGTTTTTCCGTTCACTCATGGATCTTTCATAAAGCGAGTAAATAAACGAAAATTTCGCTTGTTACAGATGTATTGTTTGTATCGATTTCTCGCTACGGCCGTTTGCATTGGAAATTTAATTTTCGTTCCCGTTTTGTTGTGCGCTCCATCGGTTATTTACGTACACACCGAGCCAATTATTCAATCTTCGTGCTCCAACAGAAGGTCTTTGCTACGTATATTTGATCATTGCCCGACATGCACAAAATGATTTGGCTCCAGGCCAAAAAAGAGAGCTACTGTTACCAATATTGTTCAATTTCTTGGAATTTTTTGATTTCAGAGGTAGAAAAAGGAAGTTTGAAATAAGCTGTGGTCTATGATATTTAAGAATGAGTCCAGTTAGGTTGAGGATGATATTGTGCGTAGAATAGCCTTTAATAATAGCTTCCGAAAAATGTTGTTATGCAAAGTTATGCATTTCAACAATTGTGATAAATGAAACGGTCCGATTACTGTTAGCGATAAGCCAAAGATCTTGTGGACACTTATGCAAATTTATGCACAAATTTCCCATATTGTCATAGTGTAAAAAGGAAATACATTTTAGATGATCATCTATTAAAAAATAGAAATGTTTTTGCTGCATACCTTTGTATTTATGACGATGGCTGCATGATAAGTAGAACTGAAAGAGCGCTGATGGTGTAATTTTTCTGATGTGTTTTAGTGCCTTCTTCATGCACATAGCCTGAAAGCCTGTTGGGAAAAAACTGAAATTTCTGAAAATATTCTTCAATTCAATCGCTTGAAAAAATTTTCTCTTTCATCTTTCCTTTCCTATTTACTTATGATAAATTTTAATGCGGGCGAACTCTTTAAGTGAGAGTAAAAATACGAGTGAAATATGAAAGCATCTGAACGTTTCTGTTTGGTTTTTTTGAAGAGGATCCGTTAAGTGTCTTTGAGTGTTGCTTACGCGAAGTAGTGATTCCAAATAACCCATCACCGTGAACTGCTAATAAGCATTTTGTAGTGCATTTGCGGCTGCACCATTATCTGCACGAGGCGCGACCGATTCGTTTTGTTTTCAACAGCGAAGAGCTCTCTTTCTATTCGCAGTTTTCAACTTGATACGTATCTTATCCTTCAAATTTGAATCGATGTGGTTGAAAAGTCTCAAAAACTGTGGCGTCCGACAACTTCTACCCGGAAAATACCTCAACGGTGCTCTTGTTGTGCCTTTCGTCACCAGGTGCGCAGATTTTTTCGTTTACTTTCATTTGATCTTGTTCTCGATATAAATCAAAAAACGAATTTCGTTCCATCTAGAACAGTGCAACCAACCTAATTTTTTACATCATGCTTAGTTCTTTTGCACCTCTAAAATCTAGCCAATGAACGCCCTACGACGATAATCTTACATTTCACAAACAAAGATGAAAAGTAAGCACTTTTTGATGCGAAAGTCCCACTTTTCCGATGCACCTACAAGGATTCTTCACAGGAATATCTTCACGCATAAAGTATCGAATACCTGATAGAACGCGATTGAAAAGTTTCTCGGCTTTCTGTGGTGCTCAGGCAATTTTTTGGATTTCCATTTGCACGAAACTTGTACAGCAGAATGTAGAGTGTTGGAGCGCATCTTCTGTCTTTCATCTTCACAGCACATACACACGTTTACTATTTGTGAAACACCTGTGCACATCGTACCACCTGCTAAAAACCTCAACAAATTGTACCACATCATCTGAATTGTTCCACTTGTGTTAATAGCATTCGAATTCTTCTTATTTATAGGAATTAGTGTTCTTCAAAGAATCTCCGCACATTAAGGCGACAAAAGAGAAAGAAAAGTGCATTTTCTCATATTCTTTATGGAACTCAACGATTCCATTTTATTTCTCTAATCATTGAAACATGGGCATTTCCATTCGAGTACTCTCAACAAGGATCTAAAATTGCCGCTTCATGGGAGCTTTGCATATTAGAAGGCTATAGAAGTGCATATTTGTCTGTTAAGGGTTCTTATCGTCTGCTCTTCACGTTTTATTATTTCTTTCTTTTATCGCACTTCACATCGCTCTGAAGCTTGCTATTCACCTACTTTCCTTGTGCATAAACAGCAGTGCAATATCACGCCAACTGTCA
The DNA here is from genome assembly GCA_006503575.1 of Baylisascaris schroederi. Classification (NCBI taxonomy): domain Eukaryota; kingdom Metazoa; phylum Nematoda; class Chromadorea; order Rhabditida; family Ascarididae; genus Baylisascaris; species Baylisascaris schroederi. The sequence continues at coordinate 805,410 of QEWY01001009.1, forward strand.
TCAGTGCTGTTATCATTAAACGTATCCTTAAACCAGAATGTTATGAATTCTTCAAGTCAGGCTTGTATGTATTTATGGAAATTGAGCTGTCAGAAATTTGAGCTCAAAAAAGCGGCGACCATGAAATGCTAGCGGTATAAGCTGTTGTGTAGAGCCTATGAAGATAGTGCTGTCATGAAGAAAAGATAGCCTCTGAAGAAAAATGGTCATAAATTATAGAAATTTAGATTTCATGCATCTCGAATAGAATGAAGAAAAAGCTTTCTCGAGGTATTTTTCAGCATTTCTACAATTGAAAGATTAATCGAGGAGAATCCAGATAACTGAAGACAAAAAGGGCTACGTCGTTTTGAATATTTGGCAACCAGAGAAACGAGTAGAAAACATTTTCCGGGAAACAGAGAAATTGGCAGGAAATAATAACCTCTAATGCCTTGCAGGAAGCTGTGTGAACCTTACTTGCATGGATATGGGGCGCACTTTATATTCATGTTCACGAATGGTGTATGTTCATTACTTCTTATTGCGCCATACATTCGAGATTTGATCGCCCTTATAAAGTAAGTGTAAACGAATTACAACATTTGAATATTGCATCACAATGAATCCAAGCAACTAAAGTAACCCGTTTCAAACTCACGTGAGAAGAGCACGAAAAGCATTGTAGGAACAGTAATGATAGAAGTGGCAATGATGCTGTTGATAATAAATAGTAAGTCAATATTAACAATAGCATTGGCAATAATAATATCAATAAGAAGAACTTCGAATAGATGATAATGACAGCAGTAATAATGATAGAAGAAGGATGACAAAACGCAAGTTGTAATGACAAAACTCTTCTTTCGATTTTTTTCCCCGCACCGAGATATCCGAAATACTGGTTTTTAAGGCTGAATATAAGCGATATGGGAATTAACCAGCCAGCAATTCTGTTGACGATAACTTGTTAGTTTGGCAGTACCTTTCGTTCAATCCTGTTCCAGATCCCTAACTGCGTACCCCTCCCCCCTCCCATCCCCATTCCTTCAAAAAGTTATGCGATTTTCATATTTGCGCTTTCACCAATAAATTGGTTACGACGTTCTCCACGTTAGCTACTGTTCGGAGTGTTTTTAGCAGATGGCTTTTGGGGAAAGGTTAGCACCTGTTGCCTCATCGATTTCTATTATTGTTGGTTTGGCTTTGGTTTTTCCCATCCTAAAAAACTATATGATAACTATTAGCCTCTCGTCGATCACTAATGTCGCTTTTTTCATATTCACCGTTAGGCGTCGCATCGATTCTATATATTATTGACGACATCCTTCGAAATTGACAATCAGAAGTTGATGCAAAGAAAAAATTATAAAGAAAAAAGATGGAGCGATTGTGATGTTCCGACTTCTTTACGTTCACAGCAAATGTTATGCCTAACAAATTATTATAGCATATTTCGTTGCTATTTAATAATGACATTTGAAAGAGATACGTAGAAGAATAAATCTGAATTGCTAAGCACTTTTCTATCTCAGCTTATTTTAGCGGTTAATTTCGTCTCATACTAAATACATTACTTATTGCCCACCATCATTCTGAAAGACTATGCTCATGAGATACTGAAGAGCATTACATTGAAATTTGATTTCTTCGAGTGCCTCACGTGAATATTCCTCTGTATTTGAGAAGTCAATTCTGAAATTTTCCGTTTATAAAGTATTCGCGCTCAACTTGAATAAGCGCTAACGAACCAAAGTAAAGCAACCGAATATGCATAATTACATCAGCATATCGGAGTGCCACATATGCTCATTTCACACAATGCACGAATAACATGTTTTTAAAACAGTTCTCGACGAAAGAGATTGCTTCCCCGTAAAAGTTGCAGCTTCAATAAGATCTTATGAATTCATATAAAACAGCCATGCGAACGTCAAATAAACGTGGCTTGCTTCATCCTCTGAGAATTTCAGAAAAATTTCAGTAACTAAACTATTTTCGAGGCACCAGCTGAATTTTTGAGCCTTTTTTTCAATTTTTTTTTTCAGGGCTAAATCATGGCGAAATTCTAAAATATATGTGCATTCATGTCTGCTAGTTGCAGTAAACGAACAAAGAAAAGCCACAACGCTGAAATTCAACAGGTGTAATAACCTGCGCCTTCCTGTTCCATTTTGAACCTAAGGACAGCCCAGAGTGCTATGAAATTTGCCTCGTCAAATTTGTTTTACCGGTAACGAAACATAGGGGGAATGGTTTTAATGCAGAATGACTTGCGTGCATCCGCTCAAAACATACATCATGGTGCCCCAACGTACTACGTTTTTTGAGTTCGGTGGCCTAACCTATAAGAAACGTACTTTTTCGCTGTCTTTTCCGTTGTATCAAGCATCAAACGAGTTCACTGCTTTTTCGTATCGGAAGAGGCCGCACTGTAGGCTTTCAAAGAGTTGCGGAAACGGTTTTTAAATAGAAAAACCGCAACATCACCAATCAGTTGAGTTGAAAAGCGAAAGGATTATGCCTATAGCGACGTTTTGCAAGGGTGGAATTTCTCTCTGAAAGTTTGTGCAGCGATCGCACTTGAAAATTCCCGTAATTATCTAAATGGCATTATAAGTATTGTTCCCTGTCCTCTCTTCCACGAGAGCCATAACTTATGCGACTTCCTACTTTTTTCTGCCCATCTCAAAATTGCTGCAAAAATATGCTGCAAGTTCATCAGTTAGGAATTAACAATTATTCCCGTTTCATTTCCCAGGAGAAGAAACAACGCTCAATCGGCTGGCTTTTTGCGTAATTGGTAGGTATTTCATCTATCCACTCATGCACATGATATAACAGGAAGGAACTACTGTTCTTTAAGGTGCGCTAAACATAAAACACTCCGAGTACCTTAACTGTTCATTGCAATAACATATTCTATTCAACAGCAAAGCATTTAGACTCTCTGCTGCATGCAGCAGTGGTTGCATCATTAAGTTGCATCTTTTATAGGTTAGCAGTCAATGGAATGGAAAATGAATTTTACAAAACGAAAGCTCACTTATTGGTTACTCTGCTCGCGCTGGTGTGCTTTCTTCTTACATTAACAGTATGTTAATTTTAACGCACCATTTGCGAACTTCTGCGATTTGGTTATATGCAAACAATCCCAAATGCGTTAGCAAATCTGACTTTCCTTGATTTTTTCCCATATATATATATATATATATATATATATATATATATATATATATATATATATATATGCATATATGGAATTTTACATAAATGAACAGATCAGACAGATTATGAGCAATTCAACATCATGTTTTGCTTGTGAAAACGATGACTATTACTGTATGTACATATCACTTTATTTTAAAAAATGGTGATAACTTCGGCTGTTCCAGCGGGATGGCACGATTGCATTGAAACAGGCAGGTTGCGCATAAGCTGGCGATATGATGTGCAAGTGATAAATTCGATGATTTCGAAGAAGTGCTAAAGTATTTTGTTACCATTTGCAAAGCATGGGCAATTTAATGAAACGCAAAATAAATTAACTTTAGGACAATGGATTTTTTCAGTGCGCACATTAGATGGATCAACGAAATTTGCATTTCTTGTGTTGACATCTCAAAATTCCAACAATTTCAGATTGCCGTCACGCATCTATACATTGTGTATTACCTAGATTGTTAGTCGTTTTGATCGATTTTGAACAATAATTCGCACATTTTTAGGTAAATGTAGTCGATATGGCTTTCAGTCCGTATTGTCCAACGAGCATTTTGGGTTATCCGGCTCTATTTCCACATCTCAACTTTCCTCTTTTTCTTTTTGCACTTCATCACTGCGTTCTTCATACCCACAAAGAGCACGAACGAATTATATATGAGGTTTGTTGTCATTGGTGCAATTGAATTAGGTAAATGTGCTCGATATGGCCATATTGTAGTTGAATTCTGATTCTCTGTTATTATTTGGTTTTTTCATTGAAGCTACCGCAGAAGAAGAAATTTTTAGCGAATTGGAGGAAAATACTGAAATACCAGCTGGCAAAACATGGAATATGTGATAAAGTGACCTAAGTTAGGTTACATTTAACAAATGTTTGTATCCCTAAGGCAAGCAAAAATCTGTGCACTATGAGCAACTCGAAATAGTTTGAAAAGAAACCTTGCAAGCTTATCAAGTCAAGTCAAAGATCTTAGAGCACGAAACGGTCTGTATGACAATTTCAACGCAAAAATGCTGAAATATGTGCATCGCTATCAGTTTAGTACACTGAAACATTTCACTAAGTTGCTAACGTCACACCATAAACTACTTGTATTCGCGTTGAAATGCATTATCTTTTGTCAAATTCTCAAAAAACCAAAGTAATCGGAAGCCTGCGCTATGATATTATGATCAATTTTTTGACGTGTTATCATAAGATTCAGACTTGCAAATAACGTAATTCTACAATGGAAAAATTTCTGCAGGTTAAGCTCTTTCAAGGTTGAACTAGAATCATTTTTTGTTATCATGTGCTTCTTTTATTCACCTTGGTCATTTTCATTTTCAGTGAAACCGCTGAGTGACCAGAGTAAAGCATCAACATAAATCACAGTTGATTCAAATTATATAAATACTCATGACTTATTGCATTTATATGGTAGCGCCAATCAAATTAACCGAGCAAATACGTTTGAAAACTTCTCAAGATGAAATTCATTGAAAATGGACACTCGCTAAAATGATCGCAAAATTTCACTGCAATTTAATTAAACGTTAATATGCTCGAATTTCAACGCTGTTGCTGATTGAACATAAAATTTTTTGTCTCCATCATGTCAACGAAGTTAAATCTGCCATTTAAAAAACAGAAACAAAAAGCAGCTTAAGAACTGATCCATCAATTTTATATTCGCGTTCGAAGCAACGATCTGTGCTTGAAGAAATCTGAAATTGCTGATTCTAAATATGGACATACGCAGGATTTTATTGCTTTTGAATATGCTTAGTGCCGAAGAAATTGAATTGCTAATAATACCGAAACTTCGGTCGCAAAACTACATATTTCGTTATTGCTAAGCCCAAACGCTGTTTTCATAGAATGAGCGCCACAACGTCCTTCTAAATCATCTACTGTTTCTTTGGCTCCCTTGCTCTATTTTGCTCAGCGTTCATACCTAGTGGCTTATTGGAAATAAAGAGGGAGTTTAATGGAAATTTTTCCATAATGCCTCAAGTGCTGTCAGCTCGTACAAATTTTTCTTGCTAATGCGTGATCTTGTCTCACAGTCAAAAATGAAGGCCTTCACACATTTGAATAGTTGTATCAGCCACCAAATTTTTGAGCATGCTGTTAGCGATACTCATTTCTATAGGCGGATCGCGGTGACGAGAATCAAACTGTTTTTGCGTGGGCATGTAATAATTTACCGCAAGCATTTTGCAGCTGAAAGGTATCTAGTGCTTTGGTATTGCCATGATTCGTGCAACAAAATATCATTTTTAGGTTATCGACGAAGATGTTTATATTTATGTAAAGCGTTATCAATGCCTTAATTCGGAGGATTGTCCGCGATATTCGAGTGTATATACAATAACGACACGACCCTCATTGGTAGCCAGGAATATAGGACTATCGATCAGTGGAAACGTGAGGCGAATTGAGAGCTTTCGAGACTTAGATGCTTGGCTACAGGAAAAAATGCGCACGGCTATTCCACCTCCGGAAGAAAAGAATATCTATTATTGAAGTGAATAAAGTTTCCTTATTTTCGCCTCCATGATGCACTAAGTACTGTCTTTTATTTATCTCACTATTTTTGTTTGTTGTGTATAATAATGTTCTGCTTGGATGTTTAAGTTATCTGCTCTGAGTGCTTCGAAACGAATAAATAAATTCAGCTCAAATGATTGCAGCTTGCTCAACTGCACAAAACTTTGCCTTTTAGCACTTTCTCATACGGTTGATTGGTGCTTCTCACTTAAAAGCTTCAAATATCTGAAGCGATTTTAATACCGACTTCCATTCTAATGCATCTTAACAAAGTGCGTATTGCAAACACAAGGCAAATGATTTTCCAAAAAGCAATCCTTGATTATTTCATTTTCATGATATTGCCCTGCATCATTTATATGGAAGTATCTTTAAACAGAAAGGTGGCAGTAAGACGCTGCAATCACAAGGCACGAAACGGGTTTCGCACTCACTACGTAATATTGAATAAAATATTTTCGGAAAGAGTAGAATGCTGCTAAATTGGGGCATCCATCATATCAGGGCAACGCAAATATTTCTCTGACTCTCTTCCCTTAGCGAAGTGCATGTCTACATGACCCATATTTGAGCTGGTCATTTTGAATAATAGTTATGAATAAAGGGGTCACACCCGTTCATCCCTATCTCTGATAACATATAAATGCCTATGAATTCAATGCGAATTCCAGTCGTTTAAAAAGCTGTTCACCTTTGTTTCCATTATGGGTAAACTTTAGCTCCCGCGTTATTGGCATTACATTAGTCCACATGTTAGTTATAATCGAACTGGTCACTGTAAATTGCAGAGTCATATACGTGAGTTGACCGTCAGTAGAGCCTATGGACATTCTGAGTTACTATAAAAAATGAAAATTGTGCTATAAAATCCGTTCTATGACTAGAGAAACCTTTCATTAATACTAACAATCAATGAATGGAATAGAAATTGAGGCATTTAGAGCCAACAGACTCTTTGATTATAATTAAAGTAATTTTCACATAAGATGAGATTTTTACTATAAAAGAGCGAAAGTATATTAATTTTTACTACTTAACTCTAAGGTTTGATATTATGCTGATGCTTGCAATAGTGGAGGTATATTGAAATGTGCAATAATGTGCAAAAACCGATAATATTTTATCAGAGCTTATTTATTTCACCATGATTATGATATATGATCCATTTATTATCCATCAGATAGTTTGAATAACAATGAGTCTCGTCACTTTATTGCAAAATTTTCAAACTTTCGCATATTAGTCGTATGTTGCAGTCACTGAATAAATACTGAGAAAATGGAATATTGTGCGTTACAAAATTTTCAATTCGTAATTCACTGTGATAAAGTGGAAAATTATCGTAATTTCCATCAAAATGGGAAGCAGAATTGATACTAAATCGAAGTTAATCATGACCATATTAGCTGTGCTGTAGCATGTCGCTGAAAACAACAGCGGTTATTGCATCCATACTCGGTGTTGGAACAATTTTATCGTTGTTGGTCGCTGTCGCGAAGATTGTCACCGAAATTCGGGACATTGAAAACGAGCTCAGCCTCGAAATGGATTCGTTCAAGGTTGGCACATAATCTTCTACTGTAGTGAAGCAGATGTTTTATTTGTCATACTATTTCGGATAAATATCAGCGCATGCTACCACAGTTGTTGATATCTACATGGATGAAAGATAAAATGTTTTATAATATTATTTGTTGGCAGTTGCTCGTTGGCGATACTTTTCAGCGGAACTGTCCTATCGAAACGAATGAATGCTTAAATCATTCCGAAATAAACGAACAAACAAACTGCTCATATAAGTGCTACATGAGAAATACTTTGAATTCAGTATTTAATTGCACTTTCGTTCCCGAGAGTTGTAAATCATCAAAGTTGCCATCACAGGAACTTAAATTATGATATGCTAGAATCGCTCCGATTTGAGAAATCCGACTACCTTAGAAATTATGATAAAAATTTCTGATGGCATTTTGTTGAAGACACTCGTCATTGAATTCTGCAGATGAAATCAAATGACCTTTGGAAAGATATGGTGGCGATGGGAGCAAAGAATCGTGAACGCCGACAGTCTTACTACCAGTCAGCCGCACCATCTCCACCTCCACTACGCTCCGAAGGTATCTCACGAAAAATTTATAAAGAGTTCACCTCTTGCGAACGAGTTTTTTTGCACATTATAACGACTGTAACTTCAGTCAAAGAGATGTCTGGGGCTGAGTTGCATAAAAGCAGAGAAACATGGACTAGAGATGTTTTAACATATATGTACTAAATTCTTGTGAACATTTCTGAAACCATCGTCTTTCGAAAAGCACCGAGCCGCAGATTCGTGACGCAATCAGTGAAAGAAGAAATCAGTCAGACGGCGACTTTTGAAAGCCACTTTGGTCAAAATCAAGAAAATATATCACCAGAAAGCATTCAAGATCATCTGGAACGAGCGGCGGGAACGGTTTTAACCATTTCAGCTATGCACGAATATTCCAGGTACTTGAGAATACGAATAATAAATATGTTGCATTAAAAAATGCTCTATATGCGACTTACCAAGAGTTGTGTTCTTTGAAATAACGTTTTTCAGCATATCCGCCTAGTCGTCCGCCACCCGTTTCGTATGGAGTTCGAGCAGAACCAGGTGCCCAATTTCCCAAATTTTTTGGGCCTCTTTGACACATATTCAATCTCTCTCTCTCTCTGCTAATCTTACATGCATAAGAATTTTTTATTGTTTAATTTCTCATTTATCGAATTTTCAGTTATTCTCATATTTTGGTCGTCATATTTTTTCCCAGAATATCGAATTTTCTGAAGCGCTTTTGCAATATCAGAAAGTGATCTTAATACATCCCTCATTTCCGCTCTTTTTTTGCAGAGAAATGTAACTGTGACTTGGAAAACAAATGTCCATCTGGACCACCGGGACCAAAAGGAGAGCCGGGTGTGGATGGCTTGGATGGAATGAACGGAATGGTTGGTAAATTACTATTTTCACAAGTTTTGGTTTTATAATGATTGCTGGCAGATTCAATGAACCAATTTCAGTACGGGACAAACAGCATCTTACTAAGCGTTCAATCATTCTGCAATCAAAGGATCAGTGAGAGAGAACGTCATATGCTGTTCCCAATGAAACGAGACATTTGTCTACTACTCATCACCTAACATAAATAACTTTTGTTTAGAAAGGTGCTGATGGAGTTGGGGCTGATGATGTGCAGGCTCAACTTCAACAATTCGATAAATGTTTCCACTGTCCATCCGGACCGCAAGGACTACCAGGACCTCAAGGGCGATCAGGACCACGCGGAATGCGCGGCTCTCGAGGACATGCCGGTATGCCAGGAAGAGACGGACAGCCCGGTTTCCCTGGACAAGTTCGCAGTTCATATTATTTTTTAAATTGTCGAGCTGGGGATACTCCTCATATGCATGAAGCCACTTTGTGCATTCAACTGATGGAATCGTCGAGTTATTTCGCAAGACCTTTCTGATCCTCAAAACATTATGTTCTTTAGCAGATACGAATAGTTTCTATTCTTGATTAGTTGAACTGCATTTTGGCCTTCCAGCAGCGATTTCTGCAATGCTCATCTTTCCAATATTATTTCGTTTAACGTTCTCACTTCTCCTGCCTTCCGTGTCGTATTTTAATTCTTCACCATTTGCTGCAGTTGGCCTTGAGGAAACATGACCTGCTTTGTCATGCTCGTTTAAAAACTGGCAATATATGCTGCCTGTGCTTGTTGCACTCATTTGAAATGTTTCAGATGGGACCTGTGGGACCTCCGGGACCACCAGGGCTAGAGGGGTCACCAGGTGAAGCAGGGGAGAACACTGAGCACGCTATTGGTAGGAAAGGTTTCAAAGGAATACCTGGCAAACCAGGCCTTGTTGGAGACGAAGGTAAGAAGGGTGACACTGGACCACCTGGCATGGCTGGACCGCCTGGTGAACGTGGACCGCAAGGAGCACCTGGCAAAGACGGAGAACTGGTATTTAATTTCAGTTTTCTGTTATCGACACATCCCAAACATTTGAGGCTATCTTTTCACAGATTTCACACGAGCAATGAGACGAATGAAATACGAATGAATTTTCGAAAAATGAATGAAATAATCCCTGATAAGCAATACTTCAGCTGATCATCCAAAATAAGTAAGAAAATGCATCGCCCGTTTCGAGGATAAAAGTGGATGAACTAGGGTCAAGGACGATGAATTATAAACATTTCACTTTTGAAAGAGATGAATCGAATTTCAGCCTCTCCGAACCAATTCGCACTTTTAGCCAAAGAGGAGTGGCCACTTTTCTGTGCCTCCCTCTTCCGTATAGGCGAATGTGACTACACAGTATTTACTGCAGAATATTTCTTGTTCTATTGACACATTTGTTCCCAAATGATGACTAAAAAACGAAGCATCGCGTCGATTGGAGTATCGGTAATGGCCATCAATTTTAAGTGATGTGAACTGACTTTTTGTAACTATGAAGGAATTTTGGTTAGAATGTTTAGATTCCAATATTTCTTAGGACATTTGTTTTGCTCTTCTTTCTTTCGGCAGTAGATCTGGAAGAGGAGCTCAGCATTTGTTTCGTAAACGTTGTCTCTCATTTTATGATTTCCTCTCGAAAGAACTAATTTTCCCCAATCAAATGAGTTATTTTGATCAATTTAGGGTGCACCTGGTGAGCCTGGAGACGAGGGTGAGCCCGGTCACGACGCCGAATATTGCCCATGTCCAAAAAGAAACGAGGAAGCCGTCGTCGCTAACGGATACAAAAGACGCTTCTGATGCGCACATCTTCAAATGCTTTGTCACATTTTATATTTGCCCTATTTTTAAGCCTCTAAGGAAATAGTTTGATAGTGCGACGCACTATCTACGCATCGATAATGAGAATGAAGCAATGCAGCGATCTTCATTGCATACCACCACCTTAGCAGAAAATTGCAGAATTCAGAGCATTTGACTGACATCTTTGATATTAAATTATGGATTTCGTGAATTTATAGGTTTGTTCAGTAAACGTTATTTGATCATTTTTATTGTAATCCCTTGCAGCAACGTTTTGATATTAGGCCCCTTTTAGATTTCCTTTTGCTACTTCGTTATTCGATTTCCGGAGGGCAGTTCTTGTTAATGTTCACCGAGAGGCTAAAGTTTCATAAGTTGACGATGAAGTAACATCGCAAATTTGTTAACTGAACTCTTAGCTCTGAAGTCTTTGATAAAACCGTTGAACTTCTGCATATTCTTTTGATCAGACACAATAAGCGATGGTGTCAATCATTTCTGAACTTTCAACTCGAGCCTAAATGGCGATGATCTCCAAATTCGACTTACGAGTGTCCCAAATTGTGCGAAAATAAGAGTGGCAGAAAATATGAGGGAGTGATATAACCTTCAATGAACAATAAAATTCGCAATAACAGCTAAAAAGCATAAAAAGAACAGTACAGTAATGCTTTGCTTGGTGTGTGCAAGTTGTGTAAATTGAGATGCTCATATGAAAAGAACGTTTATATTTTTTGGGATGCGGCGCGAAGAATTCAAAATGCCATCGACAAATTCATTTCAGAAGCGCCCTTATAACGGTGATTCCACTTTCAGCACTAATGCGGCTTCCCCCATCAATATTTTTGTTACGTAAGGTCCATCAGGTTATTCCGTTGATAAACAACTGAAGTGAAAGACTTTATGATGAAAACTTCTACTAGCATAAACATACATATCAGAAACAAATAAATTACGGAAAAAACACGAATAGAAAAAACAAACAAGGCGGCTTCAGAGGCCATCATAGAGAAGGTTTTTCTTGAGAATTCCCATTCAACATCGCAATAAATTCCACTGTAAAAGAGTAATAGTGACAACGTGAAAATGTTAGAACTTCTGAGTGAGAAAGATGGGTTCATCTTCATTTATGTGCTCAGAAAAGTTACACACATCAAAGCAGACTCTAAACGATGATGAAGCATTCTGCTAGGAAAGTTCAGAGAGCACATTCTAACAACCTTAATGGCTTTTCTAAAACCAGTTGGCGAACGAAGACATATTGAGGAAAACAATGCTTGCGTAATCCCCAATGTGTGAACTATGTATGAAGCTTGAACAGCGAAGTGGGCCAGCTATCAGATAAAGAAGTGTCACTATGAAACTGATGTGTAAATTGAGAAATTTGATTTAAAATGCTCTTCGACTTATGGATTCAAATGATCGCGATAACGAGACAAATGGGACACTTGCAAAGATTATAAGGTAAATGCGATTGCAAATACCACCATCGTGCCAAATGCTTTTTTTAAATGAAGTTTGGATTGTAATCCGGGAGCGTTCAGTGTTAGCGACTTTTTACTTGTGAGCAAAACGTTTTCTTCACTTAAATTTTTTTTTCTAGAATAAAAATATCTTTCGATTTCCACATGACTGCTAATTGTTCGCCTCGCTATTTGTGCGAGAGAAGACCCCTCCCATAAATGCGTCTGAGGAAATCAACTTCAATCCTTCGGCGCTTCCTGAACTTTCGGCTTGTTTCCATTTGAATTTCTTTCCAATAGACTACTCATACAAGGCAGAATTTCACATTACAAAGCGATTTATTCGAATGAAATATATTGCAAGATGAAATCAAGCAGACTCGACGTATACATAAAATAATCTTTTAATTGATACAATGTCTATGTCATAGCATTCAAATATTTTCTGTAAATGCAGTGTTTGATTAGGCTCAGATGTTCCACTTTATTTTGTGGCGAACACATCAAAATGAATGAACAATGATTTGTTTACAAACCCACCCCTCATTTCGAAACGATAAAGTGTTCACCTTTTGATGAAACAAATGATGATTGCAGCTGTTATATCGAAAAAAAGAAGCAGTGATTCATGGAAACGTGTCAATAACCGTTCGATCGAAATCATTTTTATGCAAAGAAACCATACGCAACCGTTTGTCTGTTTATTACCGAATTATACGAGTGCTAAACGAATATCAGCTGTATGCATAATAAAATCCATCCATTGGAAAGCAACCAGTATTATAGCATATGACTCATCCGGTCTTTAAATATTGTAGATGAATTTTTTCTTAGACGATGCGAGTACAGATTGCAACTCTCAATAAAGGCGAGTTCAGAAACCCTATGAGGCTTAATTTTCGGTCACTTCTTGCCAAGATGATCTGATATATTCGCCAGTGAGCCTTCTAGGAAACTGATGGGGCTCAAATATGCTGCTGTCGAAAACATTAAAAAACTGTGCCGTAAAGAATGAAATTTTTTTTTGGTTTCTTTTTGTCAGCTATGCTGGCAAAGATCGCACAATGTACTGGAGCATTTTTGAAGGTGGTTATTTAGAACAATTGAGTTTCTACGCTAGGCAAAGAAAACAGCATTTCTTCAACTGCGTCATACAATATGACATTCACTGTATAGCAACATTCACTGTACAAATTACTGCATCGATACGCTCTCAGAATCTCATCGCTGCAAATTGACCCCGCAACCACATTTCTATCACAAAACTCACATTCTAATATTGTTCTTCGAGTCAAGAATCAGTTATGAGAGAAACCGATAGTGAGCTTGAAGTGTGGAGTTTTCAATGGACACTTCATGGAGATAGAAGCAGATTTTTGCAGTACGCTTTATCACTAGTTAATGCGATGAGCATCAAATTTCGTCCATTCGCTAAACCGCTAACAACTTGTGGAGGAATCAGAATCGTGGCGAAAAAAAGGATAGCATCTCTTCGACCACCCGAAGAAAGCATCACATCAGACGGTCCAGACATGTCCTCTAGCTTCAGAAAATATAGCAGCTATCAGCTTTCTTATAGTAAATATTGTGCATTGGATTCTCTGACATGGGAATTGCTATTAGTGAAATTCATGGTCAGAGGCTGACAGCAGGTACTGTGCTGATCAGGTTATTGGGTACGATAACGGCTAAACGCTGGTAGTTTATTTTAATAGATCGTTTATCACAAGATTCCGTTGTTATTGTAATTGCTATGTTGGACATCATGTTGTACTTAGACAAAGCACTTTTTATGCCCTTCGTTTGAAACTGAAATATTGCAAGTATTCATCGTATCGCAGTTTACACGTTTTTTTTGTTGCGCAAGCAAAGGTAGAGAGTATTACTAGAGATGCTGTTGGTAATCTGCACCTGCGAAATTGTCGCTATAAAAGGTAGCTGAAGTTATCCATTGACAGTGAGCTTCTACTTTATCCAACGGACAGATCCACTCAAAATGCTTTTTGCTATCGTCCTCATCGTAAGCAATTTCACTGTTTAACTTTTTTTAGCTCATAAAGCTACATGAAGGGAATTTCCGCTGTGTCATAATTGCACAATAACTCGCCGCCCCACAAAGACTCTTTAAACATGAAGTATTACTATGAAATGAGAAATGATCGACCGGTATGTTCACAAACCCTCAATGGGAATTTCATCTTGTATTGGAATTTTAAAAGAGCTCACAAAAGTTAAGCATATCATTTTCACACTTCTAAGAGGGTTACGAATTCAATATATGCAGATGATTCTCTAAATAATGACAACTTTGTGCTATTTTGTTGTCCCAACGACTTGCTTTTATATGTGCATGTAGATTCTTCCCTACTCCATCTATCAGCAGCATCTCGGGTCTATCTATTTTCGTTATTTCACTTAGGATATCCAACTGTCACCTCGTGAAACAATATATAGGGGCACTAATTTCAGGCATTGATTGCTTTCGCCTTGGCCGGTCAAGAAAGTTGTGGTCCAAACGAGGTCTGGACTGAGTGCACTGGCTGCGAGTTGAAATGTGGAGAACCCGAAGATGTAACACAATTTCCTATCATTTATAATTTTGAGCTAATAAGCAAACATCAGTATTTATTTCCGAAAACGACGCACTGATAGCTAAGACAGTGTTTTACCATCAAAAATGAAGAAGTGTGTGCAGAAATATTCGCAAGATACTCGTTTTTGGAATGCCTTCATTACACTGACTCGCGACTTTGCGTCCATTAGTTCATAGGAATTTTCTAGGAAAGATTTTTTCAAGCTCGCCCACTCCCAGACTGGAGCCACACGTTCACGAAATGCACTAACTTGTTCTCGTTAAAATCAGTTCCACGTTCATATATAGGCTCATCTCACCAAGAATGATTGAAGCACAGTTCTATTCAAATGACCAACAGATTAAGCCATGATGGCATTTGCAGACTCCGTGTAACCAAGAGTGCCTACCACCGTCATGCGAATGTGCCGCTTGGAGGGAAGTGAGACGTACGGAAGACGGGAATTGCATTCCTGAATATATGTGCCCGCAGAATCAAGTCACGGCATGAATTTCGTAAGAAGTTCGACTAAAATTTTTAGTGGAGTGCGTAATAAAATCACCGATAAACTTTGTCATTACGAAAGAGCACAGTTGCAAAGAAAACAAGCAATGGTCACAGTGTCGAGGATATGAAGGTACTTGTGCACAAAAATTTGTGCCTTGCACGAGGAACTGCCGTCCACCAGGCCGTGAATGTTTGCTGGTGCAGTTTTCGTTCGTGACGCTCAAGGAAACTGCATTAAATTCAGTGACTGTCCTAGAAGAATACTCGTATAAAACATGAGGAAAACTAATTATTATACATATCCTAGTCGCAACTGTTTTACTGCTTACATGCACAGCATAAGAGATGAAATACTCAGGAAGCTCCATTAACCATTTCTCTCTTTCCTGTCAGTGTGAGGAAGTAGTTGAGGATTATTCCGCCCTCACACGTACGATTACTCACGCGGCCTAACGCCCGTCAGTGCCTTGCTGCGATCGGGTGTGGAATAGCGGCAGCTCGTGATTCACATGATTACAAGCGAGGATGGCTGACTCATCGTGCGGATGGATGCGGGGGTGGGGGAGGGAGGTAGAGCGGGAGTGATACTGCCAAAGTGAGATACTATGCGCGCCCCATTGTACCTCGGCTAATCTTACGTCCTGGTGCAGGAGCTTGTGGATGAGGATAGTACGGATAACTGTGCCTTTTTGAGGGCCACGTAGCTCCGTGGCTGCAGGGTCAAGACCTTCAAATACGTGGCAAGGCAAAGTTGTCCTCATCAAGTAGAACCGCTAAGCATTCAGTTCAAGGCTCATCCTACTGCCCATTTTTTTCGTTAATAGCATGTACTATTCTGAAATATGTTCTTTAAAGAAAACGAAGGCTTGCCACGGGAAGCAGTACAACGTATACTTCAACATCTTTACTCCAGGAACCCCTCAAACAACCTCGCAAATTAACAGCAAATGATAAAATATGCACAATAATGCAACAATATTTCAGAAACAAATCTAATTTCCCACTCTCATCTTGCTATCCGATCGGTTGCGATTGCATACAAACGCTTGCAAATTTTTAGCGCCCATAAATGTATCAAATTCTTTTTCGAAACTATCGGATGGAGTTGGAAGTCAATACAGGAATGCTCTCATCTTCCAGATTATACCCTTATCATAACTCCTCCAGCTTTTTTGACTTTCAGTTTGAAACCAGCTAATCTAACTATGATGCGCTTAATACAAACACATTTGTAAAAAACGTAAGTAGTGACCGAGAAGTCAGAGATTGAGTCTAGTTAGGAGCCGGTTTTGTAGCTGACATCGGTTAACTGCACTTTAGAACAATTTGAGATTGAAAATGGCGTGGAAGAAGCAATATAAGCGTCATATTTGAATGCCCTATAAAAGTTGGAGGAACAGAGAATAACTCTTTTGCTGACCAGTGTTCCGTTTGAAATGCTCCCCACAACTCTTTTATTGGCAAGACATTCGGTTACCGAAACTCACCCGAATCATTCTGGCATGAATATCATATTCTTAAGGCTGCCCCAAGCAAGATTTGTCATTGTGATACAGCCTTGACAAGCATGAACGCTGATGGTATCCCTAAACCGAATACTGAGTGTTACATGTGTCTATAGAATAATGCCCGCTCGTCATTCACAGTCTTTTGAACACCAAAATAAGTTGGAGAAGAAAAAGGGGCGATGTGAAAATTCGTTTCAATGCATTATCTCTGATGGGCAAGTCAGTCATTATTTCTCCTAAAAAATGACAGAATCTATGAGAAAATCTTATTAGTTAGCGCATACAGCTCAAGATGAACAATTTATATTCTTGGAAAACTTTGAAAATACCTTGCTGCCGACAAATGTGCGATCTAATACTTACCAACTTGAGGTGATCACTAATAAAAATAATCGCAGATTAGAATCACTTTCGGTCAAAAGTAACAGTTCCCTCAGAAGTATTCAAGTAAGGATCAACGAAAATCTCAATTTGTGCATTCATTGGAATCAAATGACATTTTTGCCGACTCAAAAAAGAAAAATTATTTACTCTTTCACCCATAATTTTTCGGTTATCGCAGCGATGCGGTAGACGGTTCGGAAAAATGGAATGTGCCACCGAATCAGCGATAGCAACAAACGAAAGCATGTGATGCGTGAGAACGCATTCCTATGCATTCATCTCTTTGCTAGCAGCACAATGGCTTACAGTTTGAATCCGAACGATTCCTTGTTGAAAGAAAGCCAAAGCACGATGTCTATCACTGAAGAATTCATGAGTAATGCATCGGAATAGCAGAAAACATTGGGGATCGATGGAATCGTAGCAGTAGGATTGCATAGAAGGAATGTAAATTATACTCAACAGAAGAGGAAGACATATTGCTGAGGAGTAACGTCGTTAACTTCCCACCGGAGCAAATTCATCCGAATTTGAGATGTCGTCATCTTACACGTTTCTTGCTGTTCTCAAAATGGCTGCCTTTATTGCTTTTTCAAGAATCTTCTATACAGTCCTTTTTGCCTTTCTCCATTACTGTTTCCTTCACTAGTCACTTTATTATCTCCTATATTCATTACCTTTTCTGACTCCGCGAGGGCACTCACTTCTATTTCAGGCACTTCTTGCGGCGATAACGGTTATTGCAGAGCACGAATGTGGTCCAAATGAAAAATGGGTAGAGTGCACTGGTTGCGAAGTGGAATGCGGATTTGAACCTGTGAGTTCTCCTCAATAACGTATGAGAAGCAAGGTTTAAACTGCAATTTAAACTCCTCTCTAACCAAACACAACAGACATTTCTACCTCGCCATATGTCATTATTGTCCAACACTGTTACAGCAGCTGACAGGGAATATGTAATCTTCCGCAGTGCTGCCTTTATTTTACAGCTCCGTCTTGCGGCTTGCATTGAGAACAGAACAAGGTAGAGTGGATGCGAATTTCGGCATTGTTGAATGACTGTAACCTCCTTCCTGAAACTGAATGAATCAGTTGTACCTGATATCATTCTTTGGTTCACATGACACGTGTAAAAATTCAACATTGTGAACTCAGTGTTTTCCAAATTTCAATGAGCAGACTGACAGACAGACACACATATGCGCAGACATGACGTCGTCACAGCCCACATTTGCTAGTTAAATTTGTAAGAGCACATAGCTACGAATGTTGCGGGAAAGGTTGCTTAGGGCGAATATTACACATATAAAAATATTCGTTCGAAAGCATTTCATCTCATTCAGCCGACATAGAAAAACCTGCTCAGGTGGGATTGAGGAAGACATATTGCTGAGGAGTAACGTCGTTAACTTCCCACCGGAGCAAATTCATCCGAATTTGAGATGTCGTCATCTTACACGTTTCTTGCTGTTCTCAAAATGGCTGCCTTTATTGCTTTTTCAAGAATCTTCTATACAGTCCTTTTTGCCTTTCTCCATTACTGTTTCCTTCACTAGTCACTTTATTATCTCCTATATTCATTACCTTTTCTGACTCCGCGAGGGCACTCACTTCTATTTCAGGCACTTCTTGCGGCGATAACGGTTATTGCAGAGCACGAATGTGGTCCAAATGAAAAATGGGTAGAGTGCACTGGTTGCGAAGTGGAATGCGGATTTGAACCTGTGAGTTCTCCTCAATAACGTATGAGAAGCAAGGTTTAAACTGCAATTTAAACTCCTCTCTAACCAAACACAACAGACATTTCTACCTCGCCATATGTCATTATTGTCCAACACTGTTACAGCAGCTGACAGGGAATATGTAATCTTCCGCAGTGCTGCCTTTATTTTACAGCTCCGTCTTGCGGCTTGCATTGAGAACAGAACAAGGTAGAGTGGATGCGAATTTCGGCATTGTTGAATGACTGTAACCTCCTTCCTGAAACTGAATGAATCAGTTGTACCTGATATCATTCTTTGGTTCACATGACACGTGTAAAAATTCAACATTGTGAACTCAGTGTTTTCCAAATTTCAATGAGCAGACTGACAGACAGACACACATATGCGCAGACATGACGTCGTCACAGCCCACATTTGCTAGTTAAATTTGTAAGAGCACATAGCTACGAATGTTGCGGGAAAGGTTGCTTAGGGCGAATATTACACATATAAAAATATTCGTTCGAAAGCATTTCATCTCATTCAGCCGACATAGAAAAACCTGCTCAGGTGGGATTGGAAAAATTATCCTTGATCTTTGGTATTTGGAAATAGATCTTTCAGCGAAGGTTCGCTGTGCTAAGTTACTGCCTGAGCCTCATTCTCGACATTATTTTCAAGATCTTTAGAGATACTTCCATATTGCTGATTTCCATACAGCTTCCGCTGCGCACCTACCGTGAGATGCGCAGCAAAAGCTCAATATCCGGGACACCTGAAAAAAAAAAGAGGTTGGTAAGCTTTGAATTTTAACGTGCACCGATTTATTTCGGAATACGGAAGTCGAAGTGAGAATATATGAATGAATAAATAAATGTTTTTGTTTACTAATCAATTTATTTATTTATATATTCATTCATCCGTTCATACAAAGGCGGTAGTGCGACGAATGGGAAACATGTATAGGTTCTGTGAAAACTAGGATGCATTTCTGAGGGAGTGGTGGATGGGAACCGTTCAATTGAAATTCAATAAACCTGTTGCACTAAAACTTTGTGCTTACGAGTAGAAACTTGCAGATTCGAAGCAGGCATTATATTTTGTAGATGGATGTTCGAGGTATCAATGATATTGCGTGAAGAACCACGAAAAACGTTATACTGAATTCAATGCCGAAACCGTACGCACTAATTGGTGGCCATGAATAGGTGAGAAGAAATATTGCAGAAAATGTTTAACGTCTCTATGTTAAAAAGTGAACTTGAATTCAACAAGTTGGCACACGCTTGATTTATAATCGAAGGCACCAACTATAATTTCAGCCGAAGGGTTAAAAGAATAGTCGCCTACAGGTAATACAAGCAAGGTGCATTTAGACTCATGCGATCAACATCTTAGCATAATTTAGGTGAGGCAAAGTTATCTGACAATTGTTGGAAGCTATCTTCAAAAAAAACATTCCCCTCCTCTCTTTCTATTTCTTCAACTCTTGCTGCTCGAATTTCGTTAAGGGAACCTGTGTTGTGAAATTTCAACAAATCATGATTTTTCACTATTCAACAAGAACAATTCCAGCTCATAAATAAGTATGAATGTTGTTGCGATTGCGACCTAAGCAGTTTACAACTTTCTTTCATGCATCAGTAATTATTGCTAAAGAAATTTTTTTTTCATAATTTCCATGCATCATGCGCTTCTTTTCATTCCAATCGAGTATTTATCTTAACGCCACAAATTTAGAAGGGTCGGGTGGGAAAAAACGGGAAGTTCCTAAGATACAGGGAATGTAATGGAGGGTACATGCAAGGAACGTCTCGTGCCTTTCCCTCGAATATGCAAACCATCAGGTTGCGAGTGCCCGGCTGCAGATGGATTTGTGCGGAATGATGCTGGTGAATGTATCAAATTCGATGATTGCCCTGAACAAATTGGTCGTAACAATTGCTGAACAAATAATTTTAATGTTTTGTTTTCATCCGATGTTCCCTTCTGATGTTTGTTCATGCTACTAAATGCTTTATAATCTGCCGCCACACTTTTGCAAAGGATTCCAACCGGATTGTATAAATCCCGCAAACGAATGCTCGCAAGTTGGATATGAAATGAGATAAGCGCAAGGCGCATTCCAGTTTTCAACTTAGTGAGCTCAGGTATAAGAAGCGTAAGTTGATTCGTCTCGGTGATATATTTTTTCATCCACACGAACCTCTGCAATCATCAGCTGACGGCAAATTCGCAGCAAGTTCATATGACTGCAGTATGTAGGCAATAAATCGAAGCAAAATGCAATAGTAGAATCGCGTCCTGCTGCTTTGCGTGTTTGCAGTTGCAAGTGCAAGGCACGATAAAGTGCACTAATGTTACCGTCGTACTACATTATGGCTTCTTTGATAATAAAATAATTGTTCTCCTCTGATGCCTAATGGATAACTGAGCACTAAGAGGAGCCATATTTCGTATACTGCTAGAAGAGATGCTTCGTCAATTGACTGTTTGGAGAAAGCCAAGAACAGGGACTCCAATAGGTGGTCTTCCAAAAATGGAGTGGTTCCGTTTGAGGTTGTCGCAAACAAATTCGTTGAAGCGTTCGCAATTGCGATTGCATGTACGGGTGTGGGAAAAACAACATGAGAGTCAGCTGCAATGCGATTGGCACCAGAATTGGCAACAGTTTGAAGTGTGATGCAAATATTTGTCAAATTTGTATCGATTTGGTCGAGTAGAACGAGAGCTTTCGCCACACATGAAACAGAAACCAGTGGCTGGATTGGCAGGTGCTTGGCGAAACGCTTCTAGGTCGGATTGAGCGACTTTCAACACCTTTCTACAAGTTTGCTCGAGTGCAAATATTTCGTCAATGTAACGTCTGAGGATGCATGACGACAGGTGGTACTTTTGGCGAAAATCGGACAGGTATGCCAACAAATTCCAAGGTCAGCTGCACATTGCAAGTCTAGCTTCTGTACGGTTCTCATCGTTGCATGGAGCATATTCGCAGGAAATGTATTAATGGCAATACTAAGCTGCATTTGATGTAGTACCAGGAAGTCCCTGGTGCAATCTTGAGCAATGGCGGTGTAGCACTAAATGACATCAGTAGCAATCATTCCCACTAGTGCTAATAGCATTTACTGCACTGCTAATACAGAGAATACAAGCTGCAGACTACAGCCCTTGAGCCTGTTGTCCCAACGTTTTACAGTGCCGATGGTGTAATTCACTCTACCTTCAGCCCAGCTATTTTTCTAGTTACGCACGGGTGAATAATCGCTCATTATACAGCCCTAGTTTAGATGAATGCTCATCCCCTTTGATCCATCACATACATGCTCTGCCTTGTTTTAGAATACGGGGTGAAAAGAATGTGTGCGGAAAGTGGGAAAACGTACAAAAAAATATGAGCATAAACAACCAAGAAAAGTCAAACGCTTGCAATGTGAAAATAGCAGCAAATAGACACTCAGGATGTAAGAACAGCAATACTGTGTTCATTGAGAAGACTCAGCAGCAGTTTAAAAGTCGAAGGACGGATGCACTAACGATGCCCCTAAGATTTGGTCTCCAAACTCGCACAACGGAGAACCGAAACTTCACAAAATATTCTCTTCACTGCAACGTTTTTTGGCGAGGTGCAGATGACGCGCATGGCGACTGCGACAAAGGATAAATTAATGTATTTCTGATTGCGGCATATCGAAAGAGTACCACTCGATTTTAAAACGAAGGATAAAATCAAACTAAGACTAGCGATATTGCAATGGTTCCAGCTTAAAAAATACTACTCTGGTAATGCAATTTTGGTGGTATAATGCACTGCAGGCGCTGCAAAAAGTAGTACAAGTGAAGTCTTTCTGTGCTTTCTTTGACAATCCGATATTAAAAAGCGAATAATTAGATCACAGAGGACTATGGCGTGGCAAAATGGGATGGAAGTAAAGGATGAACGGTTTTCGAAAATGCTCAACAAATGTAAGCTGCAAGGCGCGGAGCATACAGTTTGCAATTTTTGGTAACCTTGAAATGTGAAACCCGCAGTGGAACCCTGCAACGATGGAACACTGCAATCTCACTGGATTCCGGGGTCGGTAATCACATCAAGATCACGAACGTCACATGTAGCAGAAGAAGTTGCACTTCTTAGCTTGAGAAAACATTCATTATGGATGGTCATATGTACCACATGACATTTTCATGACAAACATTGAGGAATCATAATGTTGACTGCCGGCAAATGCATCAAGGCTTCTACTGCAACACTACACAAAAGGCAATAAATTTTGAGGCCCCCAGAAAAGAGCCTGGTACCACTGAAAGAGTTATCAGAAACATCGTTGAGATA
Source organism: Baylisascaris schroederi (assembly GCA_006503575.1). Lineage (NCBI taxonomy): Eukaryota > Metazoa > Nematoda > Chromadorea > Rhabditida > Ascarididae > Baylisascaris > Baylisascaris schroederi. The sequence goes on from QEWY01001009.1 coordinate 828,420, forward strand.
TGCGAGGAACAACGTAGGGCCAAGAAACTTATCCTGTGATACGGCTCATCTTCCTTATTAAGTTTCCAGATATTTAGCAACGATCAGCTTTCCTTTGTTGGTTTATTGGACGCTCGAATAAAGCAATTTCAAATCTCCCTTGTTCGAGTATCGACTTCTAGCAAATATTCGAAGACTTCTTTCAATGTAATGTAAGCTCAATTTTCAACATGCAGGCACTGTGTTGATTGGATTCTTTGATATGTTGACGTTTTACGTTGGCAGTTCCACTTTCAATCTGTCGTTCAGCAGAACCTTCCTTTCAGTTCCACTCGTTTTTATAATCGCCGCGTCTGACGTCATGCCGTACTTATACGATGAACTTTTTGCGTTTGATATTCGGAAAGAAAATATTATTACTCATCGTACCGAAGTTTGAACGACTTTTTTTGTTGTGCTTAATACGCTTGTTACCAGAGTTGAGTGAAAATCGTGATGTGATTTGGCGAGCGGAGGGGAGGGACTGTTCCCAGAGACCGCGCTCGGCAATCTATCAGCTGCGAGATTGTCGCTATAAAACGTTCGTTGAAATTATTCATCGACAGTCAACGTGTGCTTTATCCAACGGGCAGACCCACTCCAAATGCTCTCCGCTATCGTGCTCGTCGTAAGCAAGTTCATTGCTGAACTTTTTTCGCTTTATCGCTCAATGAGGAAATTTATTGTATTTTAGTTGCACATTTTCACTGGATGAACTTACATTGACTCTGAGTATAAGGTAACATTGTTGATGTGCGAATTAACGCGAAGGAGGTGATCAAGCAGTATGTTCACAAATCTTCATCTTGCTTTGGGATTCTTAAAGAACGCATAAACTTTCACACTGCTAACAGCGCCACAATTCTAGCATATATTGGATGCATCCTGGATAAATTCGAAGTGTTATTTCGCTTCATTCTGTGTTCCTAAGGGCGTTTGTTGCTTTTCAAATCTATAATAAGTGAATCTCTAAATTAGAACAACTTTTTGCCATTCTTTTGTCTTGTCTATCTGTTCATTTTTTTCTTGCTTTTGGGAAGGTTTTCAATCTTTTTATTCATCAACTCGTGAAACAACATATAGGGGCACTAATTTCAGACATTGATTGCTTTCGCCTCGGCCGGTCAAGAAAGTTGTGGTCCAAACGAGCTTTGGACTGAGTGCACTGGCTGCGAGTTGAAATGTGGACAAGACGAAAATGTGAGACATTTCCATAACACTTATAATTTGATTGTTATGAATGTTTATTTCCGAAAATAACGCACTGATAACTGAAGCTGAAAATATGTTAAGTTATCATAAAAAGGCGTAATGGTGTCGAGAAAAGCTGACAAGTTGTGCTTTCGGCAAAGTGTCCCTTATTATAACCAATGCAGTAAAATGCTGAAAAGTAATAAAACAAGCTCTATAATGTTTTCCTGTTGCAGTCAACCCAAACGGACCGTTCTTGGAAATTCTTTGCGAGAGATTTTGTTGCCAATCGGACCAATTTCAGAATACAATCATAAAACGCACAATTCGCTCAGGTCAAAGCTCGTTTCCTGGACACCCTCAGACTTGTCAAACCACTAGTAATTGACAGTATGACTTTATTCAGATGACGAATATAATCAGCGATCATGGAATTTGCAGACACCATGTCCCCTCATGTGCCGACCACCATCATGTGAATGTTCTCCTGGAAGGGGAATGAGACGTACGGACGATGGAAACTGTATCCCCGCCGCTCAGTGTCCGCAACACAGAGCCAAAAGAGGTCATTTTTGCGAACATGAACTTTCTACTCATAATGGATGAATATTTTTTATCAATTAGTAGGAACGATATTTGCTCATAGAAATAGGTTTCATAACAAATTCAAGCAAGAAGTTTACTGTTTGGTAGTAAAAACACTGGTGAATGTTTGTCATTGCAGAAGAGCACAGTTGCAAAGAAAACGAACAATGGTCACAATGTCGAGGATGTGAAGGTACTTGTGCACAAAGATTTGTGCCTTGCACGAGAAACTGCCGTCCACCAGGCTGTGAATGTCTTGCTGGTGCAGGTTTCGTCCGTGACGCTCAAGGAAACTGCATTAAATTCGATGACTGTCCTAAATAAATAGCCGTGTAAATCGTGATGAAGACTAACTATATATTTCCCTGTTGCTGCTCTTATATTGTTAATGTGCACAGCACAAAGCGTGGAGAAGTTATTGGGCTTCATTGGTCACAAATCCTGGCTCGCACGACGGGGAGGATGCGTGGTCAGACTATCATAAATGGGCATATTATCATTAATTGTGGTAATGAATATCGTAAATTTCTTGGAAATAATGAAACATACTTGATAGTGCATACATATGTTTACTCAATCGAATGTACCAGTTGTAGAGATTTCCCCTGAAAGGTTTGTTTCCAACCTGTCCGCTTGCAAAATACAGCATTCTCATGAGCATAAGGTTGCAGTTGTAAGAAAGGCACTATGTAATTAGACAAATTGATAACGAATAAGACCGATCGGATATGACAGTGAAAGCAACGGCTCTCATGCTAACGGTGAATCATCTGGCCTGTCACGAAACCCTCCACGTGCGCGGGAACGTGAAAGCGTCGTAGTCTAGTACATCACACAAGTATGGACGTGAATGACTCAGTGTGTGAACGGGGAGGGTTGCCTCGGCACAGGTATGTTGCGTACCGCCTATTTGCTCGCTTCGCTATGTTACATTTTCGCTGCTATCTACAGTTTTCGTCATTCTCCCGGATAAAGACTGGCATTTGTCTGGATATTACACGATCAACATTTGTTTCGGTAATACGCGGCTTGCACCTTTGCCAATCACATCTTTACCGAATGCACCTCCGCGCATGTCGTGCGCTCTTTACTGCTTTAAACTAAACCGAAACCCGACTGTGATTCACAAAGTATAAAGTCCGGTAGCCGAGCGATGGATGGTGGTGGGTGCTGTATCGGAGCTCCATAACTTTCACCTTCTACGAGTGTAATGTCATCAAGGGCTCTGTCCATTAACACTCCGGACTTGATATCGAAGGACGGAATTCTTGTAGCTTGGTCATCACTAAAAATGATCCTCATCGTTTGGCTGAATGTGAAGTGCTGTCGAAACGCAAATCGTGATCGCGCATACGATGCATAAAGTTGGATTTGCTTTTCATCCAGGCTTGTGCCCCGATAATGCTAAACCCACTACTTACTATAACAGTTTGAGGGAGAAACCTGTGCATCTGGACGCGGTCGAATTACTGAACTCCGACTGCGGCGGTTGCTGCTTCTGAATGGAAAGTTATTATATTCCGAATGCAACATCAATATGCAAATGTAGCGAGGGATCTACTCCCTATGACCAGCCTCGCGTACAATCTTAAACCTCCACCCTACGAATGGACTCATTTATTCTTCAGCGCCACTTGCTAAGTGAAGAAAGCTGTGCATCTGGACTGTATCAAACCGTCGCTGGTCAGAGCAAGGGTCTGAAGTCGTAACCACTACCTTTTGAGTGCTGTAACCGACAAATATCATGGGGTATTTCTTATATTTATGATTTTAAAAAAAATGCAATCTTAAAAATCTGCAAGTTAAGAGTTGAAACAACATATTAGGCATGGCTGTCGAGCTGAGTCAAATGGTGCTATTCAAAAGCACCGATGATGTACCATAATAGAGTTATTAAAAGCATAGAATTTTCAGTTCTAGCCGTCCAAATGTCAGGAATTTTCAGTTTGTGTAAAGAATCTGCATGTGCAAATTTACACGTCTCAATCGATCCTTGTACCTATCAAGCCTCATTTCAATTCATCAAGCAAAAAACGTTGTAGCATTTGGAAGGCAAGCCGATTTCGCATCGCATAACTTAAAGCACTCCATATATCTTACATTTTAGAAACAATATGTCGGCCACACCTTTCTTCACAGTTTAAGCTCAGTTCGCATAACGAAGATATTGGCAGACTGTGAAAAGACTGACACAATTCAGAGGCAAATAATTTCCCCATTTAACCTCCGAATATCATAAGATTTCGATCAAAATTAACCAGCACACTCTCACGCATGACCATCAATGTAAGGCAAACCCATGAAGGTAGAATCAAGCAACGAGCGGATTTATGAGGAGTTTGAAAATTGGATAAAAGCTGGCGTGCTGAACATTCAACTCATGGCTTATATTACTGCCAAGTTTTTCAGTTGTAGCGTCTATTGTTTGAAAAAACCAAAGGCGCTTGTCACAAGAAGCAGTAGATCGTAAATTTGTGCAATCTTGCACCACGAATTTTGTGAATTGCCAACGAATAGCAGAATATATACTGAAAAGCATTCAAATTCTAGATGAAATGAGCGTCCGCACAGATCTCTCAAAAATTCGTTTCCCTCACTTTTGTTGCTGTTCGATCGATTGCATTCCTTACAAAAGCACGCAAATTTTCAAGCGCATGTAACGGCACAATATTCTCTCCGAAGTTGTTGGAAAAGGTTGAAATATTCAGTTTGAAAACTATCGAGTAGAAGGGCAAGCAGGCAGACAGAAAGATGCATATATTAAATGCGCTCAAAACATGCAGATTTGTAAAAACACAAAAAAAGTGTTTGGAAAATTTGAGAACTGACTGAACTAGGAGCCGGTTTTGTAGTTGACGACACTCAACGTGAGCAGTTTATTACACAGTCGAGTAATCTGTGAAACATATCTAAAACATAACGTGAAACGCACAACATAAGCAATCACGTTTTGGATGTCCTATAAAAGGCGGAGGGATAGTGAACACGTCAGTAATTCGCTTGAAATGCTCCACACAACTCTTTTCTTGGTAAGAAATTGGTTGCGTGATTCTCATTGAAATCATTTTGTTTTGAATGTTATGTGCTTATAAGCTTCAAAGCGTTAATTTTTTGGGCGAGTTTGCCATTCCTGCATGGTTTTGGTCTGCAGGCTCCTAGAAATTACTTTCAGTGTATTACCTTTGATGGGCGGAACATTTTTTTTTCTTTGAAAAAAAACGATAGAAAGCATGAAGGAAACTCTGAAGGGCAGCATAAAACTGAAGAGGAATCATTTATCAGCTTATGAAATGCTTGAAAAACACGTTGTTTTCGCAAAATTTGACGTTTGATGAAAATCAACCTGAGAATCCATGAATAAAATTAATTACAGATTATAGCCGCTTCTGGTCATAAGTAAGAGTTTTCTCAGAAGTATTCAAAAGAAGGTCAATGATAATCTCAAATTGTTGATTCAGTGGAATTCGTTGACATTTTTGCCAGTGCAAGAAAAATTATTCACTGTGTTGTCTGCATTTTCCGCGTTGCCACAGCGATGCGATCTATTGTTTGGAAAATAGAACGTAGCACCGAATCAGCGATAGCAAAAAGACGAAAGCATGTGATGCGTGAAAACGCATTCCTATGCATTCATCTCTTTGCTAGCAGCACAATGGCTTACAGTTTGAATCCGAACGATTCCTTGTTGAAAGAAAGCCAAAGCACGATGTCTATCACTGAAGAATTCATGAGTAATGCATCGGAATAGCAGAAAACATTGGGGATCGATGGAATCGTAGCAGTAGGATTGCATAGAAGGAATGTAAATTATACTCAACAGAAGTGGAAGACATATTGCTGAGGAGTAACGTCGTTAACTTCCCACCGGAGCAAATTCATCCGAATTTGAGATGTCGTCATCTTACACGTTTCTTGCTGTTCTCAAAATGGCTGCCTTTATTGCTTTTTCAAGAATCTTCTATACAGTCCTTTTTGCCTTTCTCCATTACTGTTTCCTTCACTAGTCACTTTATTATCTCCTATATTCATTACCTTTTCTGACTCCGCGAGGGCACTCACTTCTATTTCAGGCACTTCTTGCGGCGATAACGGTTATTGCAGAGCACGAATGTGGTCCAAATGAAAAATGGGTAGAGTGCACTGGTTGCGAAGTGGAATGCGGATTTGAACCTGTGAGTTCTCCTCAATAACGTATGAGAAGCAAGGTTTAAACTGCAATTTAAACTCCTCTCTAACCAAACACAACAGACATTTCTACCTCGCCATATGTCATTATTGTCCAACACTGTTACAGCAGCTGACAGGGAATATGTAATCTTCCGCAGTGCTGCCTTTATTTTACAGCTCCGTCTTGCGGCTTGCATTGAGAACAGAACAAGGTAGAGTGGATGCGAATTTCGGCATTGTTGAATGACTGTAACCTCCTTCCTGAAACTGAATGAATCAGTTGTACCTGATATCATTCTTTGGTTCACATGACACGTGTAAAAATTCAACATTGTGAACTCAGTGTTTTCCAAATTTCAATGAGCAGACTGACAGACAGACACACATATGCGCAGACATGACGTCGTCACAGCCCACATTTGCTAGTTAAATTTGTAAGAGCACATAGCTACGAATGTTGCGGGAAAGGTTGCTTAGGGCGAATATTACACATATAAAAATATTCGTTCGAAAGCATTTCATCTCATTCAGCCGACATAGAAAAACCTGCTCAGGTGGGATTGAGGAAGACATATTGCTGAGGAGTAACGTCGTTAACTTCCCACCGGAGCAAATTCATCCGAATTTGAGATGTCGTCATCTTACACGTTTCTTGCTGTTCTCAAAATGGCTGCCTTTATTGCTTTTTCAAGAATCTTCTATACAGTCCTTTTTGCCTTTCTCCATTACTGTTTCCTTCACTAGTCACTTTATTATCTCCTATATTCATTACCTTTTCTGACTCCGCGAGGGCACTCACTTCTATTTCAGGCACTTCTTGCGGCGATAACGGTTATTGCAGAGCACGAATGTGGTCCAAATGAAAAATGGGTAGAGTGCACTGGTTGCGAAGTGGAATGCGGATTTGAACCTGTGAGTTCTCCTCAATAACGTATGAGAAGCAAGGTTTAAACTGCAATTTAAACTCCTCTCTAACCAAACACAACAGACATTTCTACCTCGCCATATGTCATTATTGTCCAACACTGTTACAGCAGCTGACAGGGAATATGTAATCTTCCGCAGTGCTGCCTTTATTTTACAGCTCCGTCTTGCGGCTTGCATTGAGAACAGAACAAGGTAGAGTGGATGCGAATTTCGGCATTGTTGAATGACTGTAACCTCCTTCCTGAAACTGAATGAATCAGTTGTACCTGATATCATTCTTTGGTTCACATGACACGTGTAAAAATTCAACATTGTGAACTCAGTGTTTTCCAAATTTCAATGAGCAGACTGACAGACAGACACACATATGCGCAGACATGACGTCGTCACAGCCCACATTTGCTAGTTAAATTTGTAAGAGCACATAGCTACGAATGTTGCGGGAAAGGTTGCTTAGGGCGAATATTACACATATAAAAATATTCGTTCGAAAGCATTTCATCTCATTCAGCCGACATAGAAAAACCTGCTCAGGTGGGATTGAAAAAGTTACCCTTGATCTTTGGTATTTGGACACAGATCTCTCAGCGAATTCTCGACACCCATGAAGTTTCTCCTTAAGATCTTGAGGAATAATTCCATAATTTAATTTGTGTGCTATGTATGGTATTTTCAACAATTTCATATGCCATGTCCTATGATGTGCCGCCCTCCGTCATGCGAATGCTCGTTTGCCGCTGGATTCCGAAGAACATCTATCGGCAAATGCGTTCCTGAAGCTGAGTGTCCTAAATACCCAAAAAAACGAGGTTGGTTATTTCTTCTTTCAAACATGGATCGGTTCATTCCGAAACACGGACGTCACAGTGAGAAAACATATATATATATATATATATATATATATAATATATATATATATATATATATATATATATAAATCTTGAGAAAACACTTGAAATAATACAAGTGTAATGCGTTTGAAGTTGCTATATTAATTCCTTATCATATCATAATTTAGATATCGCAACTGTTCTTGACAGATGCTTCTGGAAGCTGCTTCTGAAAAAAAAAAAACTACTCTTTTGATTCTATCTCATCAGTTATGCTGTTTAAGCTGAATCAAGACGGTTGGTTTTCACTAAATCTTGCTGTTTTATTAATCAGCAAGAAGAATTTAAAATCGTTCATATATACACATATGCTACTACTATTGCGCTCTGAACAACTCATTATTGTTCTTTATGGACCAATTATTCTTCATTTGTTCTCATTTCAACGAACTATCTTTTAAAAACCTATTGGTTCAGAAGAGTCGTGTGGGAAAAACGAGAAGTTCCTAAAATGCAGAGGATGTGAGGGTACATGCAAGGAACGTCTCGTGCCTTGCCCTCGAATATGCAAACCATCAGGTTGCGAGTGCCCGGCTGCAGATGGATTTGTGCGGAATGATGCTGGTGAATGTATCAAATTCGATGATTGCCCTAAATAAATTGGTCAACAATTGCTGAATAAATAATTTTAATGTTTTGTACTCATTCAATGTTTCCTTCGGAAGCTTATGCCACTAAATACTTGATAACCACAAACTGTCGCCTCACTTTTAGAAATGACTCCAGGTGGTTCTATAAATCACGCGAGATGATTGAATCTAAGCTGAATACGATGAAAGGTAAATGAAAAGTGTATTCTTTTTTGACTGCAATAAGCCGAACTCTTAAAAAAGAAAGACAAGTCAATTCGTCTGAGTTGTATTTCTTTTTACCCGCATGAATCTCTATAATAATCCGTGGTGGTTGTAAAGTTGCAGGAAGAACATTTGACTGCGATATGTAGGCACAAAACAAAGTCCAATATCAGCGTAACCTCCGTTTTCCAGGGCGGAAAACATTGCAATCTCTTCAGTTGCAAGCTCTGGACTCTTGGTCCTTGCAGCTTCACAAAGCCGATGCTATTTTGAAACTCAGTTCTTAAAGCGAGGAGTGTAAGTTCAGAAGTATCATATAATATTCCACATTCACACCCTTACTACCTTATCAGGCGAAAGGAAAATTATTTTTCTGTTGTGATCTAGAGTGATGTCTAGGATCTAGAATGATGTCGAATTGAACTCCTGCTTGCATTATTAAAAAACAAAGTTGAAAGCGGCAGTCATGAAGGGCGGAGGGGGAGGGGATGGTGGGAAGAGGAGGGGAAGGGAGGCAGAGGATTTGGGCGAGAGACATGAAGGAGAAGGCAAGGAGGGAAGATGCGACCGACATTTTCGCAATCCTCAGCACTTCAAATTTAATTGAACCAACCACCCATATCAATCGTCCGTTGATATTGTTGATCAAATCGATCGCCTATGCAAGTCTTCAGTAAATGAAACATTTTTGAGTACCTGCAAATTTTGGGCACACCTAAGTACCCATAATCCCATTCGATGTTGACTGATCGACTTAGAAGACAAGATATGGAGTCGTTCTGTAAATCAGATTATATTCATCCACTTCCCTCAATTTAGTTTCAGCGGCTCCCTTGTTGAAACTATTGGAGAGATGGACACACATCAAATGCGTGATGACATGTATAGGACGCCATAATGCGGCATGCAGTTGCACATTTGAAAGGTCTTTTCAAAATCAAGGATTGAAAGCAACATCACACTGGAAGCAGTCAGCACGCTTTGCTTCATTTTGGAGCAGTGAATTGATTGCAAGAAGCACGAATCAGAAGGATTAAGCGATGGATCCCAATTGGTATGCTCCTATTGCATTATGATAGTGGAATATCTGATAATGGAATTTGAATGGAATTTCGGATGATGCAGTTTGTGATATTAGAGTTCGAATGTTGGCATCTCAGTACCTCAATATGATGGTGAAAAGAACATGGCGGTCAGAAGTTCGTCGAACAGTTGATATCGGCTGTCTTAAGGTTGTAAATAAATAGAACTGATGCATTATCTGCAATACGCTAATGCTTCTCTCATTAAATTATCGACAGTTATATTGGTGATAGGCAATCGATAGCAGTTAATTTCTTCTATCAGCTGTCACGAACCTCTTCGGTCGATAGGGTTGCAGACTGCGCCACAATATTATATAACATCGCATAGCTGCTGTTACGAGGCGACGACTGTTTATTTGTAATCTTTAAATATGAATTTAACTGAGTAAGTGGCGAGCGCCCATAAATTGAAGTATGTGGCAGTTTTCTTTTTGCTGATATGAGGATGTATGCACACAGAGGAACGCAATTTTCATACGTACTCATGTTAATTTTCTATAACGTTCCTGCTTCTCCGTAATATTTGCAAAACCATTTCAATAATAATTGTGATTTGTTTACCATATATATCGTTCTATTACGTATTTCAGCTTGATCAATTTTTCTTCTAGAGGTTTTTGTAAAATCTGTGACAGAAAAAATTTTCTGTCGCCACGAATAATTTGGAAATTCTTGTATTTTTCTAGAAGAGAGTATTTACTAACTTTAAACGAATTTATCACTAAATGGCATTGAACTCCCGCCGAAGATGTGACCGAATGTGTGCATTTCAGTATTGCTTTTTATTGTTTGAGAGAGAAGTGCGAATGATAAAATTGCAGCTGGCGTGGAACGGCGCTTGCCAACAGGAAAGAATAGAATGATGTATGATATGCTTCCTCTAATAATGATGGTTTGCCATTGGCGATGATCATTTATCATTGGGCAGCATTCGATTCAAAGACAACAAATGTTTTTTCCCAGTAGAGAGTCGTTTCACAAGCAAATAATTCCATTAGCAGCGTCCACAGGGCGAGCATGTAGGATGCTTCTCTCGAGGAAAATATATATGTGGCAACAAAGAATTCGAGCTCAGATGCAGCACATAAAAATCTGTCGCTCTTAATTCTGCAGTTTTATGCACTACTCCTTTATTTAGGATGAAGAAACATTTTTCACCGCAGCGCTAATTTGGGTGCAGATTGCGATATCATCAGCTAAGGCTACTCCTGAAAGCCATTCATATAAACCAGTTGTCGCAGTAATATATCCACACATTATGCGAAAATCGTAGACTATACACTACTCCAATTATGAACCAGTTTTGTCTTTGGTGGTCAAATATCTCGCTATTACGAGTAATCCGGGCTGGTTTTTCGTCGAATGCAGGTGCATGTTGCGGTGATCGGTATTAATGAGCATGAATGTAGTGATCATGAAGTATGAATAATGTACACTGACTGCGAAATTGAATGCGAAGAGAGAAATTCTGAATTGGATTTTTTAAACCAATAACAGCATCCAAAATTATTTTCACATTGCCAGCAGTGCTACTGCATTTAGCATATCAGTGGGGCAAAAAACTGTGAACCCTCTGACAATTTTCTTTCTTTTCTGCCGTCCTGTACTAAGCCTATGCAAAACCCAAAAATATGGTCTAACTACATAACAAGCTTTGTAGGATTTATAGAAAACTTTTGCAATGCTGAATGTTCCAAAATATTTTGACCATAAAGTCTACTGGCTCACATCTCAAAAATTTAGCGTTCTTCCAAGACTTGGTGCAATATATGAGATGTAACAGACATAAGATTTCATCTATAAATCCAATTTAAAAAACAACAGCAGTTCAGAGTGATCTGACAATCCATATCAATATTGTGGTTTGCTACGGCACGATGTAGTTTGTGGTTTGTTGAATCCGTTCATTGAATGCAACGTGGATTGCTGGGATTACGTGCAATAAACGTATAAAATTTACAATAAGCGAACAAAACTTGTGTCATCATTCACTTCATACACCGTTGGCCTCTTTTTTTTTCTCTCAGCGTTGTCGCAAACATCCCATCAGGTCGTTTCGAATATCGATGACCGTAATAGTTGATGACTAAGAGGAGAAAAAATAACCTAAATGTTCATAAAACAGTTTTCGGGCAATGGGAAATATTACGGTTAAAAAAAGCGAAATATATCGATCAACTGTCAATCTATATTTTCAGTTAAACAGTTTAAAAAAGTTGTCTTCTTTGACTCAAAAAGTTTCATTTATTTGAAATACGTTTGTACTCAGTAGCAGAAATTTCGCTTCTTTGCTACTTTGAGTGAAACTAAGTAAATAACAACATTTTTGATCTACCATGGTGTATACCTAATAGAAGAAATTTCATTGGTCCAGACTGTACGTTAATGAATGAAAGATTTTCTAAATATGTGTGCTGTCTTTATTAAAACTTATATTTCTTTTTTTTCCGAGTTCTGCAGTAAAAAATGATGTTGTTTCATAAAAAAGCTATTCGCTTCATACGTATTCTTAGCAAATTGAGCATCGATTTTAGCTAAACGTTTTACCAATAGTTGAGTTCGTCGCCAAAAATAATCACATGCTTGAAAATGGAACCAATATTGGAGTTTTTACCAACACGGACGAAACCCTTCCGTTGGCTGGTCACTGTCGAAGCGGGAGACGTTTGTCGAAATGACGAAATGAAAAATTCATTGTCGAAACTGGGTGCAATAGTTGAGATGGGGTAAAAATTTTGAGTAAGACTCGATTGGAGAGAAGTGGCCAGAGATGGTTGAAACTCCTAACGTGAAAACGTACATAGCGTATCACACACACACCGCATTTTGTCACGAACGACGATCGTCGACGTCGCGGCTTAACCTTCATACCTGTTAGTGCTTCCCTTTTGATTTTGATTAGCCGCCAAGATCTCTCCTTTTTTGATTGCGAGTTACACTCGGCACATCGAGCGCAGTAGTCACTGAACGGAATTCCGAAGGCAGCTTCATGAAGTCATTTGCACAACGAATGCGTGGATTAATACTTAGCTTCATCCTGTGAGAAGGCTTCATTGCATGAAAGATGCTTCAATTTGAGATAGATAAACCATCAGACACATAAAACAAGTTGCGATAGCCTTTTGAGCGAAAAACAGCATTCGCTGATACGTTTCTTACATAAGCACTAACATCTTTGCATGAATGGAAAATAATAATAATAACTCTTTCAAAACATTATAGGTTCTGTTTAAATGCGTACGTAGATATAAGACCTGCATATTCAACCTCTAATGTGAACAAGACTGATGTATGGACAAAAAGTGATCGATGTTGGAAATAGAAAAGCTGTAATTTGTCTAGTGTCTGTAAGACGAAACAGTGCAATTTGCACTCATCACCTACGAAGGCATAAAACGGCAATCATTGACAGCTCTGTTTGCAAAAGAAAATTGAGAGATGCGTCCAATTCCTTTCTTGCATAATTTGATATGTGGGCATGCCAACTATGGGAGATAGAAAGATATTTGTAGAAATCCGAATACATAAAAAGTATAATTTCAAAAAATATCACTTTTGATTCCATTGGGTTTCACCATCTCAAGAGACATTGAACGAATGCGTTCTAGCCAGGTCGCCCTTGACAAATTAGATTTTTAAAGACGATTCTCGTAAACATTCGCTGTCTCTCTCCTTACCTGAGAACGAGCCCTTGAGAGCATTATCAAAGCTTGGCCACACACACATTTTTAAAGCTAGATTGAAAATTGAAATGTCATCACCATTGAAAGATCTAAGCAACAATCTCGATTTGGAATATCCGCTCTCTAACAACACGTTCAAGCAGTTAGTTGAAGTGTAACTTAAAATCCGCAAGGCATCTTATCCGTCCTGTGTATTCGTATTTTGGAATAACTTCACTACGTCTGCTATACGATGTACAAAGAACTGAAGAAAATGCGTTTGTTTGGATGGAAGCACAGAGAATTGAAATGAGAAGCAAACCATTCATTGGTCCAAGCGAACATACAGTCCTGGACATGTTGAACAACAGAGCAGTCAAATATCACGCTCGTTCCTTCTGCATGCAACCCAACAGAGATATTTTGAGGCAAACCTTCAGACAAATTATATCACAAACATAGTGCCGCCGAGAACACTCTATTGTGAAATGCCACTGTATACACAGAAAGTTTCTGATAACGAAGAATTATTTTGGCTTTATGTCCTTCATTGGGTAGTTAGAAATGCACTCAACATTTTAATAACTTTTCGCAGATTTAGCATGAAAAGGCTCTTATTTATGAGAAAAACAATGGACACAGAATCGAGTACTTTTGCAAAGTCTGCATAGACAAACCTATAATATTTGTGACTGAATCGAGGTCCTGGAAAACCTCGACTCAGTTACAAATGAAGCTGACAATTTGGGCTGATGCGAGGCACATGAGCAAGAACATCGACTCCTTATTAGATAACAGATTATTAGAGAAGAGATGTGGAGAGGCTTCTTCTCTAATAAAACTCTGAAAAGTACTGCAAAAGATATAAGTAGGCGCAATGGGTCTCAAGCCAGCAATTTCGGTCTTAGATCATTTTTTTCGCATTGGTATAAGCAGAGGTATTATACATATAGCCTTGGTAGCACATGTATTCTGTATGTGGAAAAAGTAAAGAGAAGCCTATAAAGAATAAATTAAACGATATGATTAGGAACTGTTGCATACAAAAAATGCAGCTTAACAGCAACTCTGGTCACATCAAACTGAACGTCATGAAGTGTTGATTGCATCAGTGAAAGGGCTTTCGCTAGCCTTGTTAGCATATTGCGATGTTAGCAACCAAACAATCGGTCATAGCCATTCGCTCATCACTGTCGTTGCTTCAGGTGCACAACTAAAGTAACAATCACTCTAGTCTGAGCAATGAATCGAGGTAAGTTTCCAAATCTTCGCAAAACGATGCTTTCATATCGCTATGTCTTTTGATAAGTTGTCTGCATTTATCAGCTCGACAATTTAACGTTGTTTTATTGTCACAATGAATTGTCTAATATATGTAAAAGTCAACTGTAAGAGAACTCAAAAGCTCTGTTATATAATCGTGCTATTTGTATTAAGTTTCTATGGACTGGAAGCTCCGTTTCTTCGAGTACTTTTTTATGCTGAGCTTGATTCCAGATACGATCTCGCCCAACTATTTGTCATCCTTCATCACACCAACGCCAAATTGGAAATGGACTGCTGAGAGCTGGCAGAAAATGTGCCGCGCGGTGAGCACCCAAACAAAATGATGGAAACAAGCTTGTCGCAATACTAACAGTTTGCCATCAGTACCAGTGGATTTGCCGATCGATGATCACTTAGCGACAATGCACCAAAACGGAAGCTTTGGCAACAGTTTTTTACAGACCGAGGAAAGAAGGGAAGAGATAGGTGACGATTTCAGTGAAAAGGGGTGTATAATGAATAACCGGTCGTTACAGCAATTAGTGATTTTCATGGAGCTTGCGGAAAAGTGCAATAGAATGAATGCAAAACAAGCAGATTTCGTGTTTTCACTAGGCCGTCTCCTACCTTTATCAACAAACTGATTTTGCAAATCTGTTGCAAGGCAGCCCATATGAATTTCCTCAGGTGGTGCCTCTTTATTGTTGCAGAGGCACGATCCGAAATCATTGTGACCGCAACGGGATATCAGTACTATGTGTTGGAGAGATATTGGGCACCAACTTGGAGGTCAGTTCATAAAGTTGTCGGAGGCCCGCAATAGTACTGAAGACTTTAAGGTGGGCAAGTGGCTGAGCTGTGGGACTCTCGAAGTCTTCAATTGGTTTGAACAAACATATATTTATTTTTATCTGTGGATATTATTCAATAAAAGAAAAGGTAGGAGAAGGTCTGTGGATCCGTGGAGACTACAAATGCCGTGTGGCTCTCAGAGGCTTTTGCACGATCAACATAAGCTGGTTTTAGACATATATGAAATCCTTAATATTCGAACTTCAATAGTAGTAGTTTTCATCTCGCGTATTGGTAAAGAACTACGTAGAATTCCTTGAGACACGAGCCTTAGGTCAAGGCTAAAGGAGCATAGATGAAAGGAGAGCTCATTGGAAACGCGTCCAATAATAATTTAAGAATATTTAATCCTGCAATACTAGCTTCAGGTTTTCCTCGCGGAATTTGGACTAGGAGCTTTCAACTGATCGTACGCCGCGCGAATAT
Source organism: Baylisascaris schroederi (assembly GCA_006503575.1). Lineage (NCBI taxonomy): Eukaryota > Metazoa > Nematoda > Chromadorea > Rhabditida > Ascarididae > Baylisascaris > Baylisascaris schroederi. The sequence goes on from QEWY01001009.1 coordinate 844,283, forward strand.
AATCGAACTATCTGTTCTGTGGTAACAGAGGTGATGACTGAAGGCACTTATTAATGTTCCAGTAAGTCCAGTGGTGCATGTTGAAGGGACCACCTTCTAGCGCATATGGTACAACGTTATTGTGCCTCCAGCTGTTACCACCATGGTTACTACAACCGACGCTACTCACTACTGTCACTTCTAGCAGTGGCGGTAGCATTACTTATGACTACTAGTAACAACTAGCAAAACTGCTGTCAGGTTTATTACTGCTATCGCAATCAGTGCTAGCAATACCACTACCACTACTGGCGCCGGTGTTACCGTTACTAGCAGTAGGTAATATTTATAGTGGTAATTACCGCTGACAGAAATTGTTTAGTGAACACAACTCTCTGTACCCGTTTGCAGTATCACCTAACAACATTTATAGTAGCAGCACCACTTACCAAATATTCTATTACTATCACTTATAATATTATATAACAATTACCATTAGTACTAGTGCTGAGTAGGAGCAGAGCTGCGATCTGAAGTAATGTTATATTAATTTTAGTACAATTTCTGATACTGGAATTAGCTAGTGTTACTAGGAATGTCTATGACACCACAACTTCTATAATAATGCGATTGATATTCCTTGCAGATCACTATCGCCGGCCGCTTGTTTCAGCGATCGAGTACTCGATTGTGAGCTAGTTAAGAAGTCACTGGAAATTGCAGCTGCGACTTATATAACAATTTTCCAAACCAGCATGGTTCTCAATGTGGTGAAAGCTATCGCCGCCTCCGATGCAATTTTAAGGTGTCAAGGGCACCCGAAGCAACACTACACTTGCTGGTTGTCTGTATTTCTATTTCTAGTATCTAGGGAACGGTCAGGAAAACGTGCCGACAAGCTCGGCCATTCCGACTGTAAATACAGAAGAAGAGCTGATCTCCAACTAATGGTTCGGACTCCGCAAAAGCAGCCACCTCCTTTGCTTATACTTCTCTTAGAACAAGAAGTTGACGCAGGGATTCAACTCCACGTCGGAGTCGCTTATCATTGAGGACACCTAATCGAGCGCACCATTATAATAATCAGCCAAGCAAGCATGGCTTTTTATGTATTATAACGACTAGATACAAGTATGTATTATTACGACTAGATAAAGTTTGAAGGTGAGTGCTTCAGCGGTACGTACAAATTACAGATCGCAATTAATAATCCTCGACAGTGCAATAATGCGATTCTTGGTGGAAATATGGCAGGAAGAATGAAACTGAGAGTATTAATATAGCAAAAGTGAAATAACCATATATGAGGCTCTTGTGCCATGCTGATGGTTTGCCGAACACATCGAGCATTTACCAGTGAACGACCGCAATTTAACTTCAACAGCCAGTTTATGCTTATCACCCTGACAAATTCTTGGCACTAGTATGTTCGATTACTAGCAGTCAGCACAGTTGTTGTGGGTTGGCCCAGTCTATTTCACGAAAGACGTGCGACTATAACAATAATAAGCCCAGAACACGATGGCTGGTACTAATTGCTACTTAAGTGGGCAATTACAAGTACTTTGAGGAAAATGGATGGGGATTGGAGGGGGAAGAGGGTGAGTGGAAAAAGATGAAGTTGGGAACAACGACCGAGTGCACAGTCTACGTTATTGTTGAAGGCATTTCTTCCTGCTAAAAAAAATCATAAAATCTCAAAAGGGCTATTTTTAGGATTATGCACCACTTCCAGTTTATCCTTTGTTCTCACTCTGTCGTTTGGAGCTTTTTCCTTTCGTTCTATAGCATCTCAGGGCTCTCTCGACGACGGTTTGATTAAAAAAGTGACCAAAAACAGTTCCATTGTACAACCCACCCACCCTATGATACTTATTAACGCTGAATCGTTTGTACCATCATCATCTACAAACAACGTCAGTTTCATGACTCACAATTTCGACAACAAATAAACACAGCTTAATATATTCTTTTAACGAAGCGGCCAATTTTCTAGTATGTGGTCTGTTTGCTAACCTCACAGTGTAACTAAGCAACTTGCTATAGCCTATCATTTGAGGTGGAACAAGTTGCATGCCATGATCTTTACTTCTGATCACAAGGTTACACAGTGGACTGCTCAGATTGACAGTGTTTGGTAGAAGTACATTCCAGATGTGACTGTAAAAGAATGACAAAAGATGACATGCTTTTCCATACCATTGCGTGCAACAAACTATGAGGGATGAGTGAGCAGTACCGTTTATAGCGACAAGAAGTACAATAATGTACCCCGTGTGACTGATTATGCAGAAGAACAATGGGATAAACCCTGCTTTGAATATGTGTAAAGATAAGGAGGGCTAGTGAAAATAGATATAATATGCTTTAGAGAAATCATTTCAACTACCAACGCAACAGCATTCTGAGGTGTGTTAAAAAGGCTCTCAAAATGATATGGTACACATAACGACGGCACTATAAATGTGCAGTTTTCAAATAGGTCGACTATTTGTTTTTGCGCTTTAGCAACATCGCCAATAATATTCATGCTTCGAAATCGATTGATTATTGCAAAGAGTGCAATCAAAAAAAACTTTATTATAGGTATGACGTTGATTAGAACGTTCATCGAGTGATGCGATGTAGCAATCGGAAGGACGAAAACATTCCATCGCTCTCCTCTCATCTAGCGAACTTAAAAAGACATGAATATAAAACGTTGATGAAAAGTGCTCGCTGATTGTCAGCGCCTCATTTCTCTACCGAAAACACTCTCGGAATGCTTTCGGCAGTTGTGCTATTCGTGAGTTATTTTTATCGGATGATAGTGACATGTCCAAGGACCCTGAGGGATCCTCGGATAGCTGCAGTGAGGTAAATTAGGAGCGTTAAGACCATTTAAATCAGTGTGCAAAGGAAAGCATATCAAATCACGTTTTGCTTCTTTGAACTCGCAGTCTCATCAATGTTAGAGCCTTGAGTCTCATAAACTATGTCGATTGAGCAATATTATGTCTATAGCTTTTCGCCGTTTTTATACCTCTGCAGCAATTTTCGGAAGAACCCAAAATGGCAATTTCATATCTCAGCACATGTCCACCTCTCGATCCTTTAACATCAAACACCGACCAGAAAAGCCAGAATGACAAAATCTGATGAGTATGATGTAAACTACTTGGCAATCTCCAAGCACCACTTTCTGCCCGATTTATGCTGAAATTCAGAGATTCGCAGATTTCGCAAGCGAATTTTGTTCTATGATTGGTTAAGTTATACGACAAGAAAATATTGAAGTTCCTGTCAATTTTTTGCAAAGCTTAGCGATCTTTTGGATCTAGTAAAGCGAAATGTAGGGTCACTTTTCGCAGTCGCATTGACAGTAAGCTTTTCCACCTCTTGCGGGTACTGGGAAGGAAAAAGAGACAATAGAGTGTAGTTTGATCTCTCGAACACAATTGATTCAGAGAATACCATTGAAAATCTAGAGTAAATACCGATTGCACCCTTATCCATCTCATATCGTACGATTATTTCGATCTCCCTTTATTTGTGATGAATGTGCTGTAACGATAGTTCACCGCTCGTCGATGAAGCTGTCATTATCGCATTGTGATCACCTGAATAAAACCATCCATCTCAACTTCAAGACGTATGAGTGATAGCCAGTCTTCAATAAGATTCTGCTTTGTCCTCTGGATCTTTTTTTCATTTTCTATGCACACATATGAGTTGCCCCTTCCTCCCTCTCCTCCAGCTTTCTTTTCGCTCTCTTTTCTCCCATACAAGTCCAGTCTGTTAAGGGCAAACCAGGTAGTTGTCATTCAACTTCTTCAGAAGGCCTCCTTTCCTCTCATACCATAAAGTGGAATGGCAGGAATTTCAGGTGCTGGTTACTTATGCGAGTGCTGGCAAACCATGCGGTAAGAATGAGGTTTGGACTGAATGCACCGGTTGTGAGCTGAAATGCGGCCAGGACGAAAACGTATGGCAATTTGATATTCTCCTTACGAATGAATTATTTTACTGGTAGTTATCGTCCTAAGCATATACTTTCCAGGAATGTCTTAGTTCCCTCTTCTATTCATACTAGGCAGCCGAACATTGCGATGTTTATTCCATTTCTGCTCCCTTTGGAAATCTGCGGTTGCAAACCGCGTTAAGGTGATATGTGACCGTCTACCTGCCTGTCTGATTTGCTTCATCTTGGTATCATCGAAGCAAGAGGCAAAAAATGTGGTGGGTACCACTCGAATAAACGAATAAGATGGTTAAAAATTCTCGATGGGAAGTGTAGAAGGGCTTGAGAATGTCAACAAAGTTGCATGCATTTTGCGGTTTGTCGAAATGTATTTTCCATCCATCGATCAGGCTACAAGGGAGTGGATCTCTTTTAGAAGATCGAAAAAAATTTCCTTTTTTGGCATCTTTAATTTTTTTTTGTAATTTATGAAACCGGTTTGCCTAGTCACTAGTATACAAGAGAAAGTCATCGCAGCTTTCTCGACATGCTTCTGCACTTGTTATTCCAAATTTATTCAATCAATGACGTATTAGACGAGAGTGAATGTTTTAACTCTCCTTGTAGATAACAACTGCTGAATGATTTTCATCGCCTTCTTATTACATGATATTTCGTTTTCTCTTTATCTCTGCGCAGAAACCAATCAGTACGGTGGAAGTTGCTGTGACGTCAAAAAAATGAAAACTGAAAACCCACAAAGCAATGGCACCTAACACAACTATCTTTCTTTACTCAAAACACCAGTTGCAGAAACTTTATTGTGACCTCGTCACTGTATTCATATCATCCTCTCGCATGCTCATCCCATACATGCGAATTTTGGGAATTTGTGGCAGTACAGAACTTTAATAAATAGGCAAGGTGGAGAGAGAAAAATACCGCATGGTTAATCACCCGCGTAAGTTTGATATCTGATTATTCTATAATTGAAAATACCAGGTTGGCATACAGTCGTAGACAGATTACCTGCACCAAACATAAGGTTTCGATAGCCAAACTGCGGAAACGAAAAGAGGAATCACAGCGCAAAATTTTCAGACGCCATGTACACGTAACTGCCGACCGCCATCATGTGAGTGCAGCCCTGGAAGAGGAATGAGGCGAACCCCTCACGGAAAATGCGTCCCGGTCTCTGAATGCCCACGAAAGATGGCAAGAAGAGGTGATTTTTATAAGTTTCATTTATATCCTTTGTGACAAATGGTCTCATGGTTTTGTTGTCTGAGTTTGAAGGAAATCCTTCTGCAATTACCAGTTCCAGTATTCTGCACTCGTGGGAATTCTAACATGATTGCTTGAATATCGCAGAATATGAAGAGATGGCAAAAATTCTGATTACAGAAGTGGGAAAATGTGCGAAACCAAATGAGCAGTGGTCGCCTTGCCGAGGTTGTGAAGGAACGTGCGCACAACGATTTGTACCTTGCACAAGGAATTGCAAACCACCAGGCTGTGAGTGTATCGCGGGTGCAGGCTTCGTACGTGACGCGCAAGGAAACTGCATCAAATTCGAAGACTGTCCTAAATAGGTGCATAATTGAACCATTTGCCGTAATAAAACAATTCATCAATTATTAGATTATCAGCCTTGCAAAAATTCGTTGAACGATTCCTGTAGCATCACTGAAGAAAATTTTCTTTGTAGCTGCCAGCTGCCGTCAATTTCTGTGGCAATCCACTTTAAATATTTGAAATGGTTTAAAAGCGGATGCGATGGAATTCAAAACTGTCAGCAATGTATAAATGTATATCAGTTACAAATTATGACTATAAGAGGATCTTCGATGGTACAGATTCATGAAGATACCATTGCATATTGGAAACCGCTTTAAAGTGGTCAGCAGCAATGAACGAACGACGAGTGTAAAGCAATCAGAACATTTATATGATAACAGTCAATCATTATGAAGCAATTAGGACGTTTATGTGATGAGAATCAAATGTTGCTGAATTAGATCACTTGCCAATGCGACTGACAAAGAACAAAAAATTGAAACGATTCAGTCGGTGCAAAATAAGGGGTGAACGACAGCTATACACATCAAGATAATTCGGAGATTATCAGAATTTTAACTTATAAAAATTCAATTCTGTACTTTGCATTGAAAAATGAACTTGAAGAAGCGGAAATAGAATTTTATAATGGATAAAATAATAAAGTTCTGTATAGCATGTGAAGCAAAGGGCGGAATTCTGAGTTTGAATTGCTCTCTCAATTCGGAAGGCATAGTTTTCACGCAGAATGTTACAAAAAATTTATTTCCGCTCTAGGATCTCTGCACAATCCGTACGAGTGGCATGTTTTAATGGTACGCGTTGAGAGCAGACGCATATATATATATATTATATATATATATATATATATAAATATATATATGGTTTCTCCTTCGGCCTTATGCAAGTAGAGACGCGTCGACGTGTTCGGTTTTGTGTTAAAAAGTTTGGCCAATAATAGGGGTTATAACTATTAAAAAACATCGAAATTTTGCATTATGCAATTGGATGAATTAAAGTGCTTAAAAGTGTGATGGGATGAGTTAATGCGAGGAAATGATTGAGAATTTCAATGAGCATTTAGGAGTATTCAGTAGTGCCTCCATCAATATTTGTTCTGTATTTCTCCTTAGGACGTCACGTACGAACATTCGAAAAAGGAGGGCAACGGAGGAGAAATTTCGCATTAAGAGCTTTCGTATGAAGAATTCTGAAGCAAATGAAGGAAGAAGACATTCAACACCTTATGACACGTTTGCGGCTGAGAAGACTGATCGATGTGACGATAGGGCTCACTGACAAATTCTTTTCTTCGTATTTCATTCTCGATGGCCTTCCTCTCTGTCCATCAGTCGACTGAATGAAAGTTTGCCTCATTCGGTCGAAAGTTTTAATAGCCTATTTCGTATTTAAAATATGTTTACTGCAATGTAGCGATGTTTCAAACTGGCAGTAGATGAGCTGATGAAGAATATATTGTGCGCATTTCACGCACAGTAGTTTTTGTGTACGCGAGTGGCGGATTTCAAAGGCGTCGAAATGAACTGCGAAAAAAAGTTCTCATGTTTTTTTCCCAAAGAAAAGTTCCCAAAGGAAGTGAACCCATGTTTTGTGGTTTAAAGACGAAATAAGATGTTCAAACCACTCTCGGTCTGAATTAGCTGATGTCAGCCTCTCGCAAATGCAAGTTCGCATTGGCAAAGCAATGGCTATTTGTAAAAAAGTTGTCTGTGGAGGATGCCAATATGCATCCCTTCTATTAAATTTTTGTACTTTTTGCGAGGAAATGTTCAGTGGTGAAGTCACGTCCGGATATATCTCAGTTGCCTCGTATTCTCCTCTACTTCTTCTCATCACAACGTAGCATTTGTAGTTACTTCATCTTTACTACAATCTATACTAAAAGGGTTATGCGTTTCGTTGTGATGATGGCTTGCGCATAACCAATGTCCTCACTTAAATGGGTAGGGGCCGATATATGGTCACTTTTTTGTATTCAGGTAACTACTATTTCTTATAGCCCTTTTTCTTCAATCCTTACCTGTACTGCGGTTTTTAGCAGTCATACCTTTCTGTATGCCTCGTGTTTTTATGTCTTCTCTTTTTCTATAAATTACCGATAGCATTCTACTTTCCTGTCCTTTTCTTACCACCCATTTATTTTAGGCTCATCTCTTTGCGTGTTTACGTACTTCTCTATCTATTCACTCTGTTTATTTACTTATTTAATTTATTGCCTTATTTATTCATTCAATTTATCGATTTATTTGTTTATTTAATCTATTGACTTATTTATTGACTTATTTGTTTATTCAATTTATTTATTTATTTATTTAATTTATTGAATTATTTTTTTTAGATTTATTAGGCTTTTCTCAGATTTTTCCAATGATTATTTCATAGGCTAGAGTCTCGCTCGTTATCGGAATAAACCTAATAGGCTAGAGTCTCGCTCGTTATCGGAATAAACCTGACAAATCATTCCACCAACTAAGAACTGCCATGCATCACCAACCACCGACTGAAGAAAGAGCTCTCAATCTGTCAATCCCCTCGGTGTCCGGGCCAGGTGAGTTTTCCCGTGTTGAACCATGCACGAGTATTCAGACATAAGCCCGCGTGAAGTACTCAACCATGGAGAATTCATTTTTTGATTTGCAGCCGAATGAATCGTTCTTCTTTTTTTTTTCTGCAATATTTCTAATATATGCAATATATGGCTCTTCTTTTTCTGCAATATTTCTAATATATGCAATATATGGCTCTTCTTTTTCTGCAGTATTTCTAATATTTGATTGTCATCACATAAGCACTTTGACTGTTTCATACTTGAGGGATATGTATTGGTATTAATGGCTTGGAAACCATTTCTTGTAAGCTAAACTTTCTTGATGGATTTGTGCCACCGAAACTGCCTTTACAGTCAAAATTTTAGAACTTTATATCTCATTCGCACCGCACTTTCCACATTGCAACTTTGCACCTGCACGCACTGACTGTTAAACCATTGCAAACTCCTCGAGTGGAACACAGAAACTGACGGCAATCGGCGATAGCGAAAGAGTTCGACTGTTATAGATTTCGTCAGAGGATTTGTACGATGAAAGAAAATTTTGCTTGTGGGAATGATGCTCAGTAAGAAAACTAAATAGTTCATAAATGTTTTATTAGGCAAGTGGTTTCATATGTATTCATTTAGGACAGTCCTCGAATTTGATGCAGTTTCCTTTTCCGTCACGTACGAAGCCCGCACTAGCGATACATTCACATCCTGGTGGTTTGCATTCCTTGGTACAAGGCACAAGTTTTTCTGCACATGTTCCTTCACATCCTCGACACCTCGACCATTGCTCGTTTGGTTTGGTACACTTTCCCGCTTCTACAATCACAATATTTTTTAGTTTCGTAATCGCACAGAATCGAAATAATCCCATCACAATTTCTCCTGGTGGAGAGTATTGGGATAGATTATTGCATGAAAATTTCCTCAAAGCTTGGCAAAAAAATGAGAACATTTGCCATAAAGTAGACAAATAAAGCTCTTAAAAACCACCTCTTCTTAGCATCTTTCGTGGGCATTCAGAGACGGGAACGCATTTTCCATCGAGCGTTCGTCTCATTCCTCTTCCAGGACTGCACTCGCATGACGGCGGTCGACAGCTGAGTGCACACGGCGTCTGCAAATTTTGCACCCAAATTCTTCTCTGATCTTCCAGTTTGACTTTCGAAACAATAATTTGTCGTGGAAAATGTATACACACATATCAGTACGTACACGTGGACATTTCTAAAATCATTAAACATCCAAGTTGTCATGCACAGTTTATCGCACCAACGCTTTTTTTGTCACTAAAAGATCTTATTTTCAGAGTTATGAGCATTCGAAAATCGAAGAAGTGTGATTCAAAAATCTGGAATGTGCATTTGAGGACAAAATGATGAGAGTGCAAGCACGAAGCCGGCATCAAAATTCTCACAAGTTTCGAGAAAAAACGTTAAAATATCATGCACCATGGCTGCTCACAATTTCAATATTTATTCTCTGACATCACCAAACTTTATCTCTAATGACTAACCTTCGTAGGTTAAAAAAATGAAGAAGTTTCATCTAAAAATAGAAAGTGGAAACTATCCATTGAATATATATCTGTCGAAAAAATCAAAGCAGTTCGTCTCATCTAATAGGAAACTTTCAGCAAAGTATGTGGTAACAAATGCACGTCTGAGGAACCAGTCTACCAGCATCATTGCACAGTTGGATGAACGAGTTTGGTGAATCACAAGCAGAACATAAAGATGGCTGTGATCGATGTCGAATGCGATATGAATGATTGCTAAACACTTGATTTTTTAGCAAATTTGAATTCTTTTACAATCCCTGTCGAAGTTTTTGAATCACACTGAAAGCGCCAACGAAAACTCAGCCTATATTTTAGCAACACTCATCAATTTTTTGTCTCAAGCTTTGGTGCTTCGGAGTTGAAACGGGTCTGGCAGACAAGTAGACAGGTCACATATCACCTTAACGCGCTTTGCAACCGCAGATTTCCAAAGGGAGTAGAAATGGAATAAACATCGCAATGTTCGGCTGCCTAGTATGAATAGAAGAGGGAACTAAGACATTCCTGGAAAGTATATGCTTAGGACGATAACTACCAGTAAAATAATTCATTCGTAAGGAGAATATCAAATTGCCATACGTTTTCGTCCTGGCCGCATTTCAGCTCACAACCGGTGCATTCAGTCCAAACCTCATTCTTACCGCATGGTTTGCCAGCACTCGCATAAGTAACCAGCACCTGAAATTCCACTTTATGGTGTGAGAGGAAAGGAGGCCTTCTGAAGGAGTTGAATGACAACTATCTGGTTTGCCCTTAAAAGACGGGACCTGTAGAGGAGAGAGAGAGAGAAGAAGGAAAGAGGGAGTGATAAAAGACAACTCGCATATGTGCCTAGAAAATGAAAAAATGTAGTCGAGCGGAAGAAGCAAAGTCTCATTGATATTTGGTCATCACTCGTACGTCGTTGATTTGGAAATGGGAGATTTATTCGGAAATCACAGCCTTATAGGCGACTATCGAAACACACCAATTAATTATTATTACAGCATGTTCTTTGCGATCGAGTGAGCATTAAAATACAGTAGAATGTGAGGATGACATCGGCTGCAATGATGTTCCCTGAGTTGTTTAGTCTCCTAGGAGGACATACTGCCAAACTTCGCAAAACGCTGAAAAATTACAGTTTCGAAAGTGGGTAAGTGCGCCTAATGAAGCAACGAATCAAAACGCGGCTAAATGGACTCTCCTTCGCACGCTCCTACTGCTGCCCTTAATAACCCACCTCATCCTCGAGAAAACTTTTACGGACTTCAGGTATGAAATCGAACAAAAAATAACTCACGAACAGTACAACAGCCGAAAACATTTGGAGAGTGTTTTGGAGAGAGAAGTGAAGCACAACTGTCGGTTAGCACTCTTCTCAGCGTCTTATATGGGTGCCTTCTGAACTTCGTTAACGAAAATAATTGTGAGCAGAACGTTTTCGTCTTTTTGCTTGCTAGATCACATCACTCGAAAAACACTTCAATCAATGTCACATAGGCAATAAACGCTTTTTTTTGGAACTGCATCTTCGCTATAATTCATCAAATTCGAAACATGGAGATGATCGCTGATGACGCTGAAACCCGACAGCAAATACGCGCACCCTGTGCACTCGACCCATTTCTACTACACCAGAATCGAAATGTTCTAGTCCGCTACGGTGGGTGCTATGTAGCTTTAATCTCAATATACTCTTGTTTTGGAACTCCGATGATTTGCATAAAAGTGCTGTACCCAATTCCTCACCCCTAGAAACCTCTTGGTCTATCATAAATGAAGCTTACCTCATTCTACTCCTGCATCGTCGGTCAATCGTGTTTTCACATTTTATGAGTTGTCATTAAAAAGCGTTGCGATCCATTTATCCATTTTACACTGTCATTTATGGTGGTTAGGTTGTTCCATTCCCTGTATAGCCACATCTTCAATATAATTGCATCAAGCACCATCAACGTCAACAACTCATACAATTATACAATCAAACGCCAACCATCCACCAAAAGCCATTATTGAAATGATTCAGTTCCATTCTGACGTCCAGAAACAGACCGCGTACTAGAAAATTGGTCGATTCTTTCAACGAGGCATGTTGAATTGTGGTTATTTGTTGTCATAATTAATCTGTGACACATAAAACTGATGTCATGAGTATACGACGGAAGTTTCATAAGAACTAGCGTTAATACACGTCATGGGATTGCAGTAAATTGCAACTGCTGCAGTTTTGAACAAACCGTCGTCAATTAAGCGTTAGTAGGTCGCGAAATGCAACGAACGAGCTCGAGACGGTAGATTAAAATCAGAACGAGAAGCAAGGAATGATGGGAAGTCCTAACAAATCAGCACTTTTTCTCACTGCATAATCCTTCTGGCAAAGAGAAACACTCTTAACATTGACGTCCACTAAGGATTTGGTCATTGTATCCATGTACGTCTGCTTCGTCCCTTTCTGCCCTTCATTCCATCCCTATATCGTTTCTAGTTAGCCATGAAAACAACAATACTATCGATCTTATCGTTCACATATCAGCGGAATAGTCGCTGGTTTCTCATGAGGTTCACTTGGCTAATGCACGACATCCGTGCTAGTTGCTTAGTAATCATATCTACTATTATTACCACAAATTCATCACGCGTAGTAAGGACATTATCGGTCCGTTCAACGTAACATAAATACACCTCACATGCAGCTGGTTTTATTTACTTCCCTAATGTTCGTCCTCTTACCGAGAAGCGCATCATCAACGTAACAGTGTCAAGAAATGTCCATTAGGATCTGCCATTTCTACGTATCGGTGATACGTCTGATCGTAAGGTGTCTGATTTTATGGTAATGCATGATATTTGTCGTAGATTATGAGCTATGCAAAATTGCAAAATTACTAACGTAATGTGGTGTGATACGTCCTTGTACTGTAGTGTCTGCGCAAAGAATGTGCCTTTACTGGTCTATTCTATACACAAAAGCAATAGTTGCTTTCTTAAATTTGGAAAAACGTCTCGTGGATGATAACTCCGCATAGTTCTTTTGTCTATTGTCTTTGCTTTCCCATCTTTCTCTGGCCAACCGGATCCAGAAAATGATGAAACAAAGGAACATGTCACTAATCGTCCAGTTCCCAATAGCCTCCATAAATCGGTTCATATCATGATTCTGCTTTCATTAATTTGGCATTAATTTAATATATCCGAATTGTACGTGAAAAATTTCTTATCTGCAAATAGTGTCTGCAGATTATGCGAGAAAGAGACCTCTGAATTATTTCACAATTTTCCCATATTCGCGTGTTTTTGTCACCTGTCGATGGATTGAGTTCAAACAGATAGGTGTGTGCGACCGTATAGCTAACATATATTTTCTGGTGTTGTAATGTGTGGAGTTGATCCGAGAAAATTATCGGAAGTAATTCCGATTTGCCTTCTCGGTGCCGTAAACTGTTTTTGCGCCAGTGGGTGGAACGAACGCATGTGTTTAAAGAGCCTGTATAGATATGCGAACTTGCATATGATCGAGAAATCCCTTACGATCGAAAAATTACGTTTTTCGATAATTTGAATGGGGATTTTTTCACACTGAACCTATGGGTTTCCCTTACGATCGAGAAATCGGGATTTTTTGCTCGTATCATATCGAACCTTTGGGGGTAAGGGAGAATTTGAAAAAAATACTATTTGCCTCCGATTTCACCCATCACTGCTTGAAATTCATCCCATAAATATTTATACAAAGCATATTCTAATAGGTCTTTAAAGGCGTGTTTTCCACACATACTTTGCGATGGAAAGAGGAATGAAGATACATTGTGGTACAAGTTACAGAGTTAATAAAGCTCATAATCTGCAAATATTATGAGTTGATACGACAAAACAAAATGCTTAATTTAATATGAAGTGATTTAACGATACATACGAATCACATTTCCTTTTTCCCAGCATCTCCCGACATCAATATAGTGCTAATGTAGTTCTGGATGATATTGTGGTATACAGAATGAAATGGAAGAATAAATATGAAGCGACCTCAAGGCATGCTGACGGTCAGCTGAATGCATTGATCGTTTACCGCTGAATATCTTCAGGTAAACCTCAACGGTCACTTTATGATAATCAGCCGTGTAATTTTCGTAGCAAAAATGTAATTAGCACACTTGTTGTGCATCGACAATTGATTCGCCAATAACACGGCAGACGGTGCCAACTGTTACTTGATGACTAATAATACAAGGTGTTAAAGCAAGGTGAGAGGGTGCGAAAGGCCGAATGAGGTGCTGATGGGCACAACGGTCAAGTTGATAGTTTACGCCATTGTTAAAGGCATTCCTCCAGGTCAAAGAAATCGAATATTCTCGAAAGTGCTGATATCTATTAGGACCTCCTATCACTTGCTGCCGGCGTTCTGATTTCAACCTATCGTTTCGAGTGCGTTCGTTCCATTCCGTGATATCTCAGTGCTTGATAGACAACGGTTTGGTTTAAAAGGTGAACCAAATGCAGTTCCCCTATGAACCCCTGCAGTTGCGTGCATGCGTGACGTCATTTGATGACTCACAAAACGATTTCGACAGCAAACAATCGCAGTTCGATACGCTTTTTCATCGATCTGATCTATTTTTTAGTATGTGATCCCTCTGTGTTCCTTAGTATGGAATAAGTAATTTGAACGACGCCATACTCCTACATCATGAACTTAGCACGTCGTTTCTGATGAAACAAACCGCATCCTCGATTACTTATGTTTATGCACTGGGTTGTTCATATTAAAGGCGTTTGGCGCAGATACGGTAAAGATGAGACCATGAAAAGGCTGACGGAATGTGGCACCGCGTACAAAAAAGTATAATGGGTTAATGAACCCTCTTGGTTTCAGTGGCAACGCATGAAACACAAACCCTGAGCACCAACGATGCAGGAGAAGAATAACATTAACTTCAGTTGTGACAGAATTAAAAGTTTGCAGAATTGTGGGAGTAGGTATAACACTTTGTGACGGAACTCGTATAATATTTTTACGAGTTTACTACAAGTTCCAATGTAGTTGTATACTGAGATGTGACTTTGAAAGTTTGTAAAAATCATATAGTGCAAAAATAACTGCATTAAGATTTCTCAATTCTTGCGTAGTTCAAGTCGGTCAAGCATCCAACAAGTGCACATTTATTTTTCCCCTTTTTCATCAATTTTTGGTTCCGAATCACTTCGTTGTTTGCATAAAGCGCAATACTAAAAACCTGTTTTTGTGCGTGACACCGATTGCAGTGTTCATCGAGTGATGCAACATAGCAAGCAAAATGACGAAAACGTTCCACTCATACTCCTGTCATTCAGCAAAATTAAGAAGGCATCAATATAAAATGTTGACGAAAAGTACTCGCCGATAGTTGGCGCTTCACTTCTTTCTAGAAAACACTATGCAAATGGTTTCGGTGGTTGTGCTTTTCGTAAGTTCTTTTTTGTTCTGTAATAGTTATATCTCTAGAGTTTCTAAGAGATATTTGCATAGCGAGGATCAGATGAGGTGGAACAGTGAGACAAATTGAACGACACTGCAGATAGAGGGTCATTTAACAGGGTCCACTTCATTAACGTGAGTCTTACGTTATTGCTCAAGACTGAAAGATTTCTAGGATGGTTTTTGCAAAGTTCAATCATCTGCTAGCCTGATGAAGTGATATTTAGGGCAACTGGAAGCTCCTATCATCGCAGCAACTCTCCTATCTGTTCAGAGTATTATGAAGGAACAAGTGTCAACCAAAATCCCTGTGCAAACGTTTACTGCAGCCCCAATCCTTGGGATATTCCAAAGTATTTTGGAAAACATCTAGTTGTCATGAACGTGCTGCAGTGCTCATTCATATGGTTCAACGGTCACCTACAAATATTTGTCGCGTTATCGGTGCCCTATAAAAATATTCCATTTCCATGTGAATGATGGGTGAACGTTGGCAAAACATCAATAAGACTTTGCTTTGTCCTTCAAACTAAATTTTTTTTTCAATATTCGTAGCCGCAAATTGTCCTCCCCTATTGCTTCAGAGCGAATCTAGCTTCCGATCACAACATTCTCTTCCTTTAAGAAAGCAGAAGAGCACCAATTGCAGGTGTTGGTTGCTCTTGCGAGTGCTCGCAGACCATGCGGTAAAAACGAAGTTTGGACTGAATGCACTGGTTGCGAGCTACAATGCGGCCAAGACGAGAATGTAAGGCGTATCTTTTTTTGGCGAACTAATTGTTTCACGAGCATGGAGGATAAGATCCTGCTCATGAATGTTTCTCATACTGTGGTGAAACATAGCACGAGCTCACAAGCAGCTTCCAGGTTGATCTAAATGCCTGGAAAAAGGGTTGTATAATTGTTCAAAGATGTCAAATAATTTGCATCCGATTTGCGATCGATCGAATTGCATTTTCTGTCGATTGCAACACTCACTAGAGAAAATGAAGATGCGCATGCACTCTTCCGCATGCTTTTTATTGTCAGCAATTCAAACGTTTTTCTCATGGGTGCTGTGGCTAATGCGCTGTCTTGCCGCTTCCTCAGGTACGCATCTGCATTGCTGTGCCAAACTCCGTCAACAATTTTCGTATTATGTTGGGGCAACTGTTTTAACTCTCCTGATAGATATGTTCGTTATTTAGTTTTTATCAACTTTTTAAGATGATTTTTGTTACCTTCTTATCTCTTTGCGAAAGCTCTTCAAGGTAGCCTAAACAGCTGTAATGTCAGTAAATGAGTATTGAAAGCCCGTAGTGCATAACGCATGCGTCTTTCTTCATCCGAACTGGTTGCATAATTTTTAATGCGAATTTTGTTTTCAACAAGGGTCATTCTGAGATTTAAGCAGACAAATTTTAAGAAAGGTCGAAGAGAGGAAGAATACCGCCCGATGAATCGCGCGTGGTAAGTTTAAAACCTAGTAATCCTGGAACTTTGAAACCTAGTAAGTGCCGGACAGGCGTGCAATAACAGATACACTATCTGCATCCAACATACTATTTCGGTAGTCAAGATGCGAAGAAAAAAGGATTTATGGTGGAAAGTTGTGGAGGAAAATTTGCAGACGCCGTGTACAGCTAATTGTCGACCGCCATCATGCGAGTGCAGTCCTTCGAGAGGGATGCGACGAACTACCGACGGAAAATGTGTCCCGGTCTCGCAATGCCCAACAAATTTTCCCGGGACAGGAGGAAATTTTCCCGGAATAGGAGGTGTTAATTATAAGCTTGATTTTTATAATTAGTCGCAAATGATCCAGTGCTACGTTTTCAATAGGTTTTGAGGAGATCCCTAAGCGAAAACTAATATCAGTTCTATTCATCAGCAACGGTGCTATAAGAACTGCGTTGATGTAGAATGAAAGGAATGAAAAAATGCTGATTACAGGATTAAAAAAGTGTTGGAAACGAAACGAGAAATGGTTACAGTGTAGGGGATGTGAGGGAACGTGTGCGCAAAGATTTGTTCCTTGCACGATGGCGTGCAAACCAGCAGGTTGTGAGTGTGTCGCCAGTGAAGGCTTCGTACGCGATGGTCGAGGAAATTGCATCAAATTCGAAAATTGTCCTCGTCCTAAATAAATATATGATTGAAACACTTTCCATAATGAAAGAACTTATGAATTGTTGGCTAACACTACAACAATGGCCAATCCTAATTGAGATTTTCGCAACCTTGAAAAATATGTCCAACTTTGCCTGCAACATTGTTAATTTGAGATTTTGCCTCAATCGTCGTTTGCTATCATCTCAACGATCAGGTTGAAATGTTTGAAATGATTGAAGCAGACGAGTGTGATATACATAGGAAATGCGGATAAAAAATAAAGTTACTAGTTATTACTGCAAAGGAATTGCGATAGTGAGAACAAACCAAACAAGATAGCAATGCTTGCAATAAACGGCTTGCAAATGATAAGCAGCAAGCAACGGTCGACGAATAAAGAGCAATAAGATCATTTTGTTCTAATAATCAAATATGTGCGATATTTTTAAATGGCGTGAGAAGTAGATGTAACCAAGGAGGAAGAAAAAAACGGAACGATTTTGTCGTTGCGAATCGAAAGGCGAACACTTATTCAAAGTTGGAATGTTATTTGTAGCAGAATTGTTGAGAAATCATCAGAGATTTGGCATGCCTGAGTCATATTCTTTGCGTAGCACGGAAAACGTATGAGAAAATAATGATAAAACGTTTATTAATTTGCTTATTAATTCACTTGCAATTGAAATGTGTAGCTCTCAATTTCTTTTTCGGCATTCCTTAAATCAAACACAATTTTTCGGCACTTATGGTACTTTCATGTGGTCTACTAGTAAAGGCTGAGTTTGAACTGAACTGCTGTTAGATTTGGCAAATATAATCGAGCCTAAGTTGTTATGAACTACAGATGATTTTGTCAAGATTTTCCTAACCAGCCTGGCGTGATAACAAATTGCTGCGCCTTTCAGCTTTTGAATAAAAAAAAACGAGAATCGTTATTTGTTGTTCTTAGAAAGCCCTTGCCTCTCTCTACTTGTTGTTAAAGGACACTTGCGCAAAAATTTCTAATCATTATTGTTTAAAAATATTGGTTACTAGACCTGGAACAATTTCCAACAGCGTCCTGCAATTTTGGTTGCTTCATAATATCAGGAATTAAGCGAATCTGAACTCGGACATAGACCGGATTTCAATGTTTTCTACTCGCGTGGAATCTTATCATGGTCCTGACTCCCTGTAACTGAGGAGCGCTTATATTTAGGTTTGAAATATGTTTCCTCGACATCCATCTTAAGTACAAAAATTTTAACCGACTGAGAGACAGATTTCACTCAAATTTTAACATACTGAGAGACTGTCAATCTATAATGCGCCTTTTCTTTTTCCGACAGCTTCAGCTGACAACGCAAGAAAGCCCAAATTGATTTTATTTATTTATTTATTCATTCAAAGTCCATAACGGAGAAATTTGAAGTCGGATAGGATCAAATTACATAACTGGCTAAGCCTCAACGCAGAGTTTCACAAAAAATAAGTGACATACGTTTTTAGGATCTCCATATAGTCCCTAGATGTGCCACATACGTACAAGTGGCATGTGTAGGAAACATTCAGCGAGCGTCTGATAGCACAATTGCAGCAGATCAATTTTTAGAACCATCAGCTTGTAAATTTTTTGCATCATATACCCGTGACCGATCGAGGCGGTCGAGTGATGGGGAGAGCAGATTCAATAGGAACTCTTCTAAATTTACGCATTCTGATCTTCTTCTTATAATAATTTAGGTGTTGACTGCAACAGGTGCAGTTTTGATGCCCACCACCAAACTGAAAATCTTTGCTTTATTCGGATATAAATTCAGATAATGCATTTCATCGCTCGAAATTTTTATTTACTGCAGTGAACCAAATGGTCGTTTTTCTGGGCGTTACATTGCAGCCATCACTTTGGGTCGCAGTGTCACAAAAATAGACACACTAATGGAGAAAAAGTTGTGACGAAATTAAAGGAGTCGAAGAAATTATTGAACGAAAATCAAACATTCATTTCTTTTTTCACAAATCAATCTTTGATTGATACGAAGCGAGGATGAGGAAGACAAGTTTACGAGCCATCGGTTTAATGGAAAGCACCACATCAATCGATACACATGTCACTTGTGTGTACGAAGAAGGGACAGCAGCCGATACGTTTTCTTGTAGCAGACCACCAGGAATTAGATATGAACCGGAATAACATCTTTCATTCTAAAAATAACGTTCGTATAGGACTACTCTGACCCATTTAAGAGAAAATTCAATGACATCATACTTTTCCATTTACAAAAAATACCTTTTCATGGCGGACCACATCGAAGGCCTTAGCCTAGTTATAATAAATAATTTTGGTGTGAACTTTTGTATTAAACGCGGACAGTCAATCGCTTAAACAAATGATTAGTTGACAGTACGAGATTTAGAAGGCGGTTTCCTATAAACGATCTATTGAGCGCAAATCTGACGATTCTTTCAAAGGTCTTACAAACGGAGGAGATAGGACTGGTCGAGAGGTGGCCTTTATTGGAGTGACCGGTGGTCCCTCAAGAAAACGTAAAACGAACATACATTTTCAAGAAGTTTAGCTTTGAACAAGACGGTGAACGCATGAAAATTTTCCAAGGCTGCCAGTGGATTGCTTTATGATGTACCTGAAACCTTGCTATCGAGTTTATGAATGGCTTTGAGAAATTTGTGAGACTCAGGCTTGATTTCCTCGAGCTTAGTTTCTTTGGTAATGCGAAGAGAGTTCCGTACACAGTTAGCGACACTAGGAAATCGTGGGATGCCTAGCTACCGTATTCGACTCGTACCTACTCCTCCGTTCGTTCATTTGTGCGATGCCACTCATGTCACTAGTGCAGCCTTCTTGCTTGCATGCAGAATGCTCAGAAATGGAAGTGCGTTACTGCCTTGAAGATCTCTTGACTCGCCCGGCATCTCTTCGAGCACATATATCAAACCACCTTTACTCGGTTGATGCTTAGCGGTGTCATTGGTAATATTTTTACTCCTCTCTTATTTTTGATTCCCTCAGTCTCTTGCCCGGCCTGGCTGATTGGCCAATAAAGTCGGCTCCTGGCTCTCATGGAAACGTTCAAAGTCGTTTCCAGACGGCTCGGGATAACGCGCAACGCACAGAAATTAGACGATTCCTGTGACGCCAATGCACCGCTGTTCGTAAGCTAGCCCACGGATAAGGCGGGCTAACTCACGAAGGTCCCATTTCAAAACAAAACCGCTTCCCTGGGGACGCAGCAGGCATGAAAAGCATCGGTGTGTGGAGGGGACCCCCTTCCACGAGGGTTCATCCTCCACCCGTACATTAAATTCCTTTTATTTGTGTTTGCAGAGTGTTTTTCATCGCAAGACCGCACGCCGCCAACCGTTGGGCGGAAAAAGGTGGGGGGAGGAGGAGGGGGGACTGAGGGCGAGACGAAAATTGGAAAAGCTAAATTTTCGGCCATCACTTATAAGTTTCCAATGACATATATAAGCAACGAACGCAAATAGTCGAAAGATGTAACGAAAGACTTCAACGAATACTGTTTGAATACTATTTTCTACTGTTTTCTGTTTTCTTTCATATTCTGTACGCTATCTGCGATTGGTGCAGCTCACACTTCTCGTCTTCTGCGTCCGCCACTTGCACTGAAGTAATCTCTGCTTCATTTGGTCAAAAATTTTGCTGACCCATTTTGCAGTTTAAAACTGCTATTTGCTGCAATATAATGGAATATTATGCTGCAAATTGGCTGAATTGATAAGTCGAGCCCTGCCAATACGCTACAATGTGGGCACTATGCTGAGTCCTAACATAAGTTTGCCTCCTTGGAAGAATATCTAAATTTTCATATAGGAAAGATCGCAACAAGAGATCTATTTCAGTTTTGTATTTTTTGTGTGCATCAAATGGCCGATGAACACACGCAGCAACTCACGATCCATAGAGGACTTTAAACAACCTTCCAAGAAGGTTCAAACAAGACACGCTTTTCCCGATATCCTGGCGCGACCCATGCAGCAACAGATTGTTGCTAAATGCAAACACGAAAGTATGTCTCGAAGCTGAATTTTTCAGCATTTCAACAAAGGCTGTTTATTTCTTCAGGCGGAGTAATCAAGTCGAAGCATAGTGTTTAAATGTTTTATTTGATCCTCTAAATTGTTCTACGTGCTTTCGAAGTATCTTTGACGGTATCGCAGATTGGCCAGTGAACTCTGAAAGCTTTTTTTTTCATTTCCTAACCGTCGCCAAGAATAACTTTCAAGGTGATCGCACATATTTATTTTTTAGTTGACAAAAGTATAGACGACGAATAGGTATATTTCAAGTCAAAGAATTCGCTTATGGAGAACATCGAGAGTCGTTTCACTTCGCCGGAATGTTTTCACACTGATGAGTGGAATTCTGCTGTGCGCATTATTTTTCGCGTTGCTGATGACAGCCCACACTCTGAGCTTTGCCTGTAATAAATCGAGGCAAAGAAGAGCACAGCTTACGGATCCTTTGAGGTATTAGGACATACTATAGCATACTGCGTTCTTATTTGTTAACGACGCCACAAACACCGCGATCGTTTATCTTTTAATTTTGTAGGAAACATTGCCATTAATCGTTCACTTGGAAATTTTATATCGGCTGTTGAGAACTATGCTCGAACGCAGTGCAAACTTTAAAGAGGAGAAAATGCTCTTGAACGGAATGCCTGAGAAACCTTTAACGATTTTGAGACGTAAATGTAAATCGAATTAAGCTCTGCGATGCCACAGAGGTTTCAAATGAAAAATATGCGACAATCCTTCATTGTCAAACTGAAGGTGAATCGTTTCTTCACATTATAAAACCGAAGATATTGGATTCTGTTTGTCTGGATGCTTTGTTTGTCGTTTTGTTGTTGCCTCCGTTGCCTGTTTTGCTAACTTTCTTTGTAATCCTACTCACGTGTCTCTTTTGTTTTCCCACCTCGGATGTTGAAGTAAATAGAATACATAGAACCATCGACGTATTGCCGCCGCTTCTAGCAATTTTATTAACAACGTTTAACTGCTTCGTATGCAGGAAAGTGGCGCTGATTATTGCGCGGCGCGTACGTCTGCCCCTGTAGCTGTTTGCCACAGCCGTTCAGCTGCATGTATTTGGAACGAAGACGTGGGGTTCCGGGATGCCGACCATCGCGCGGCGCTCAGTCTATTCGTGTGGCTGTTAGTCGGAATTCACGGTTTCAGCCACTTCAATGACCAGAGGGTTGCGCTGTGAATATTTTATTGCCATACGAGCAACAACATATCGCGGACATGCGATACTGTTACGAGCAACCTTGTGCCTATTAGGTTCTAATACGATAAATTCATCTCATGAATGTTTTAGTGCTATACAAACAGCGGTAAGACAACCTAAGTGTTCATAAACTTAATGCATTCATATGAATAACGCGTGAATGTTTTACTGCCTCCAGCTGAGGTATCCTCACGATGAGTGGCTGCTGAACCTCCACCTTCACAACTGCTGTTTAATAATAAATGAATAAACGAGCTCACGATACAGAGCTGAACAATTGGCAGGTGTTCCCACATAAACAAGCAATATCTAAAGCATCAGTGTATTTTTTGCTCCACACCATGCAGTGTTGACAGAGAAGTTCAAGAAGGAGGTGGTGGCAAGTCTTATGAACTACAGCCAGATAAAATATGGGATGCGCTTTTCCAGAAAGTAAGAAAGAGCTAGTGCAGATTGATATGTCACAAGATTGCAGTTCCGGATCAATCGGCCAGATAAGATCACCGCTATTTTCATCTTACATTTCAAACTTCTAGAATTAAACTGCGCTCTTGACGATTCGCCTCACTAACGATATGCGAATAGCGATATCGATGCCCTGAATAAACGAACGACAAGTTGCATACTCTTTATTCATGTGAATGATCGGTGGATATATTTATTCATTCGTTTCAAAGGAAATCGTGATGAGTTGGTAGCGAATATGACCCGTAAAATATAGCAGCACTACAATGAAGTTTTTTGGATAACCATTCTTACTGTGAAATATCCGCAAGCAAAATAATAAAGAGGGAATGCGTGCTGCTTATCACTCTACGAATACAGCAACACTTCCAAATGTGCTGTCGAGGCGATCTATGCTTGAACAGGCGATCACAATCACTGCATTAGACCATATAACATTTTTGCAAGAATTCCTATTAAACGATAAAGTTGCATGCTGTGTACAATGATGGATTAAGAGTCGTTTAAGCAGAATTTCAATTGTGGCGCTATGTTCTATGAAAAACTTGAAAGCAGTAATATTATCATAGCGACGATACCGCTGCATGTACCATATTAGCCACCTGATATCGTTCACGATCCACTTTCGACTTCCAACACACCACTCCACAACAAACACAAAAAACACAACACAGAACAAATAAAATTACATATATAAGTAGAATTATCATAAAAACAGTGCCATATGTGAGAATATCGCAGTAGTCGGTGTATTCGGACATAGTGAATTGTGCACGACCAAACGTCCCGTACAGCCAGTAAGACCCTGAACACAAAACTCATCAGTTTGACCATGTATGCGGATCACCTCAGGAAAGCAGATATACAGACTCACTCTGACATAAAACAACGAGCTACTTCAGTCCTTAGTTATGTGAGTTCTGCTTAGCTGGAGGAATGCATAAGAAATCTCACTTCATTTGAACGAACGAATGGTTTTATTGGGAAATAAAGAAACATACATAGTATGTGAAGAGATGCATTGACGATACTGACAGAACGCTCTAAGCAAAATGAAAACACCGATGACAAAAGAAAGTTGAAACGAGAGGGAACATCAAAAATGCACATATTCAAGTGGCGTCAATAAGGTGACACTGACAAGAAGACCAAAGCAGCAAGTGAGGTTTTAGGGTAGAGGAATTGAATTCTTTTAGATATGAACATAAGTGACATATATTCGTCAATCGAAAGACTGCTGATAATAAATACTCAAGCTGAAACACTGCTAGTTTATTTAAATACTTATATGTCCCGGATGGACTTGCGGAGTGCATTTTGGACAACTAGTATGCATTTGGTGAAATATCAAAAATTAATTTTAAAATTCCAACCAGAAATCCCGCTAATGGGCCATTTTATGATGACAAGATGAAATTATGTAGTCGGCCGTACTAGGACTTAATTCATTGCAAGCCGATTTCTTAAACAACGGAAGCGGGTTTGCTGCTAGCGGAAACGTTCAATCGAATTTTTACTGAAAAACTCACCAAGCAAGAAACACATGGTAATAAATCCGGAGAAGATCCAATCCAGTGGACCAAATTGATGAGTGCCAAATAGTTCCATCTCTTTCGCACAACATACTTTATAAATGCGTAGCGCTGTGTCAACAGCGTATTTGACAAGGAGAAGTGCACCCATCCAGATCAACCACTTCGGGAGGTACGGCTCGACAGCACATTGCTCCAGATTCAGAAAGCCGATCACAATCATCGACACAGGTATTATATTAAACAGTGCTGCCAATGCCATACCAAATGCTGAAAAAGCATACACGTTAGTCACTTTTGTTGCGATGGCCCCTACTTCTGTTCGTATTACAATGAGAATACCATTCTCCACCTACCATCTTCATCGAAGCGAACTGATAGGGCGGAGGTGTCGGGAGGAAGACAGGAAAAGGCAAGTAAATTTTCCAAAAAGTGACAAATATTTCAGCTGAAAAGTTCAACAAAATTTGAGGACGGAGAGAGTGATCAACTGATTATGGTCTGCACACTTGTTCTCTGTGCAATTGTAACAAGCAGCAATCATCCGTTCTGCAAAGAATTTGAAAAGTTGCTAGGCAAACAACTGAATAGAAGGAAATTAAGTTTAAGAAAACTTGATAAAAGCTCCTAAAGGTTTGTCAATGCTAATAAAAAAGCACTAAAGAGATTGTTAGAAAAACATCACCATATACTCTCCACCACAATTAGCATCACTGGATGCGATACAAAAAAATAGTGTTATCTATCAATCGGCTGCCCTCTAAACTGGATCCTACAATTGGGCTGTTGTGTCCATCAGTTTATCAGTGCTCGCCGGTCAATTGTCCATGTGAAGTTAAGAAACAAAACCGTGCAAAACATCTTCCATCTAATATTTTGACGTTTTTATATCCCCTCATGCTCCCGGAAGAAGCAAGCAATTCGCAGCAGTCTAGGTCGCCTTCTGGAATCTAGGCCGTGGGAGATGCCCACAATGCCGTTTGCATTGATTGTCAGCGTTCTTCTTCAAGTGGTTATTCTCGGATATTTTCAACGGTTGGTTTTTCATTTTACCAACATTTCCAATACGGCGCCCGATACCCATGCGATCTATACTGTAGTAGAGACGAAGTTAAGAAATATGTGACATTTGAGTCCATCTCGTTACTGGATATAGGGCTCTGGGTCATATGAACAACTTTCTAGCACAAACATACAGTCGTGCTAAGAACGAATATGGAAAGAACACAGACGACGCAGCAGCACTTTTTAAGATGAAAACAAGATGTTTTCAGTCAGCTGACCGTTCAGAAATAAAGTTTCGATGAAGCCTTAGGGCGTTAGGCGTCCCATCAAAATAAGCAAAAAATGGTGCCAGAGGAGCTGAAACGATATGCTTCTCTGCGATTTCTTTCAAGGAACTATCCGCTCCCATAAACTATAAGTATTAGTATTTGAAGTGATAGTAATCTTGTCTAAAAGGGTCACGTGAAATGATAAAAACATGATTCGATCAGCTACAAAATCCATACAAACTTCAAGATCTGTCAAAAAGCGTATAGGTCAACATTCGAAGTAGATCGATCAACATGAAACTTAGCGTATGATGTGCATATTATATCGATGAAACTGTGACTTCAAACAAACAAACAAATTCATATGTACATGCTCATGAATATAATATTGCCGTAACACGCTTTGCAAACGGAAACCTGTATGGTAGATTGATGAGAATGCATTGTAGCCGCAGGTGAACAGTCTTCGGGGTCCATTCACCGCACTGAGATCAGCCCATGTGGCCGTTAAAACGTTTCGCGTCATCACTCTGAGAGCGCCTAATCGCCGAAGGTTACACAGCGCTGTTGGGCCATCTACGGTTCATACTTCCTGTAAACCAGCAAAGTTAGCGAAACCATATAAGACCAATAAGATAAACATAATTGTTGGGCCGATATTAGCCGTTAAGCAGAATAACTCAGAAGCACGTTGTAGAAGAGGCAATAGAAAAGAATGAAGGCCACAAGCATCAAAAATCTATTCGTATGTGAGATCGCTTATAAAAGATTGCAAAGTATTAAAAAATGCGATGCTGATGAAGTTGCTACAGGTATCTCAAGTATCCTTCCCACTCACCTCAGAACCGCAAAGAAATCCAACCAGAAAGCAAATAGGCACAACACCATAAATTACTCACCCTTTCTCCTACACTCCGCCAGAAGTACGTTCCAGATGTTTATTGACACACCTGCATAATGTACAACATGCGATTGTAACCAATTTCTGTTGTAACTTCATGCAGTAGAAGTCTTTTTTTAACTGCAACTCTTCTTGTTCTTTTGATAAACCTAATTAAACTGGTAAATCGGTAGGAAACTACATTAAGAATAATTTATCACACATATTTTGGTGCTTCATGAAATTTGGCTATGAATCCCTTATACGCAAAAGTTCTTCAACAGTCGTGGGCCAAACAGTTTTAATGACTTCAATGAAACACAAGGCTATCGATGATCGTGCATTGCAGAACAATCGTTCAAATACTCATATATATATATATATATATATATATATATAAATATATATATATATATATATATATATATACCTTTGAGAGTAGGCAGTCGAATATACGTGTATGATTAATAGCAAAACTATCAAATACGAAAGCAGTCGCCGTGTTATTCGAAAGAATCTTTTCACATGGAATTCTACTATGTGTGTGTCACTCTCACACACACTAATGCAAACACGCTGTAGAATCTGAGTATTGATGACTCATGAGTTTAAGTGACGTTTTGCACTACACAATGAGGAAATACCAGCATACTATTCTTATTGCGTACAAGAAAACCAAAAGTGAAATATTTGCACATTTCATAACTTCAACCTAAATCAGCATATTGTTAGATAATAGAGCCGATAAAAGAGTAAAAGACTCGTCGTTTACAATCGGAAAATATATACCGAACGCTCTTACGCCTACTAATGTTTAGTAAAATAATTGATTGCAAGAGGATAAGACTGCAGAAGAGAGTTTATGAGGATGTGAGAGGAAGGATTAAACGAGGTAAACGTTAGTGTTCATAGCGTATCTTTAGGCTACTGGAAACGTTGACAAACTTGGGGGAATTGAGCAGCTGACATCGTTCTGAATCTTGAGTCTGCTATTTGCAACTACAATTTTAAAAAAAGAGACCCTTACAAACACAACATAAATACCCGATTCTCCACTGAATCCATCCAGTTTATCGCTGAATCTCAGCCCCCACCATACCAATGAATAAGCTTTTTCTGCTATATGATCGCAAAAGACTTACTCGTTTAAGCTGAAGCAATGAGTCAAAATTGTGGGGTACAAGGTGATGGACGAAATTAACAACGAAGTTCTAGCTCAAAAAATTGATCGCAGAACTGACACTTTATACCCGAGACGAATCTAATGCATAATTCTCAATAGTACTGTCACTTGAGACCGTAAAAATTGAAAGCCCTAAAGTTGGGGATTTTGAAGGGAACCCGAAATCTCGAACGTGGGAATTGTGTGAATGCAATGAAGTCTCCCTGTAATTTCGAACGCCACAAACAAAACTATTCTGGCATCTGATCAATTTGCTCCTACCCGCCCTGAGAGGGCAAGAAATATGTCAGGACATGTGTTATAGTTGGTGAACTTCTCTAAACTTCATTTTCATGTGTACCGACGGCGTGATAGAAGTTGTAAGTCATAGATGTAGGATTACCAACCCTCTGGACTGCACATGAAATATAATTGAAAGCACGAGGCTTGCGCAATCGACAATCAGGCCACGCACAAGTGTTAAGTCTGAGTGCAATGTAATAACCCCTATTAACTTTATTTGATTCGAAACTAAAGATGTATAGCAGCATATAACCGATACGGATGTAGTAAACAAATTCAGAAACGATGCGACAGCACTTTAGAATGAATTCTCAAAGTGAATATTTATACAACAAATATGAAACATAGATTTCAGTCAAGCATTTGCACATAAACAAAATAGCGAAACGGGTTATCTGCAAACGTAGTACGCAGCACGTCAATTTCACCGTCACTCACCCTCCAAAATGTCTTTCACCGCTTTCTACAATATTCTTCAGTTCCCTTTGTCTCCTCAAATATAAATAAGCTAAGCCATAGATTTCATATTTAAACACTAGTAGTGGAATAGCGTCCTGTTTCCATGATAGCGCGGCGCAAATGACCACTGCACCGCATTCGACAAACATAGTTGCCCCTCAATGCTGAGGTCGATAATATTGTCTCCTAGGCACTTCAATCGATACAAGATGCACCATACAACCAAAAAGGATGCAAAGCGAATTGCTGCGCAGCAAATGGAAGGAAATAGCGCGGTGTTATAGGTGTCCTTGTTTTTTTCGTTTTTTTTTTTTGTTAAGGTTACCATAGTCATTCACTGCACCGTTAGAAATATACCCACCAAATCCTAATTTTAATCTCAATATTCCTGAATTGGAATCATTGATTAGACCAGACAAACATACGTACTCAAACGCATAGACACACAGATCTAACGCCATTACAGCTCTTTTTTGCAAATATTTGTTTGCAAGGGCGTTTGCAATTTGTTTTTACAACATAAAGCAAAAGAATCGACGTACGATGTATTTTTAATAAAAATTCACAGAATTTGTGAAAAGATGGCTATAGCGACGTTAATCCTGTGTGTATATTCGTTCTTTGATTAGCCGAAAAACTCAACGATCAAACAAACTTACATTTCGTATATTTGATTTCTTTTCCAATGAACATTTCCTTCATTTGGATTATGCGTTCATAAGTGTGAAATCTAAAGTAGGGAATTTTTGCCGCACTTTGATCAGATATCGACAAAAACGAAATTGTTATTTTAGAAATTGTAGAGCATAAGAATTCACTCGGAGACAGTGTTTTTGGGTGGTATCCTTTTTTTTAATCTTCTCTATAAGAGACCTATTCGATTAGGCTGGAAAAAGCACATATCATTGGCTTGCTTCCTAAGACCGACATTAAACTTTTGTTGTTATGTATGATCCCATTCTTTGCTTCTCCACTGAAAAATGGTGCAGTGTTCGAAGTGCACTGACCGAATTGCAACTCTTATCAGTGTAAACATCAGATCGGCTATTGTCAGTGCCTTTGCTTTTATCAGTCAAGTGAAACACTATAAATAGATTTGCAAAAACATGGTTGCACACACATCGAATGAATGCAAATCCACAACATTTAGCTGATAAGTCAAATTGCGTTCTGATAAGTCAAATTGCGTTATCATTACGAATGCAAACACGTCATTTACGGCTGCATCCATCGATGTGCTAAATGCGAATTAAGAAATTTGAGAACACTGAAATTAACGCATCTAAAGACGCTTCACATCCCAATTATATAACGCAAATATTCGCATTGATAAACCTATCGTTATGGAAATATTCAAAGAGGAGCTTAGTATTTGTGGAGATTACTATCACCAGATGAGCATGACGATCAACTCCATTATACAACGTTCTCAACTCCTTAACATTATCAACTCTTAGCGGTGTTTCCTCCTCTATCTCTCCATTCTGCTTTGATGATCCCTTTTCGTCTTTAACATCAACATACTTTAGCGCTACACCTATAAACGGTTTCCCTACTGATATTGCAATTCCACACATTGTTTCTTTAACTTCTATGAATTAAATCAAACAAACTTCTTTCAAAAAAAAGTACTTCTTTTATGAATTTTATGTAATTGGTGTTCCCTCGTTATTATATTTTTAATAACTACAAAAGTTAACACGAAAGTTGGCATGAGATGTTCGTTTTGTTTCATTGAGACCCCCAAATTGTCCATCTATTTCCTTTTCGAAAAAACTTGTGAAAGCAATATAAATTGGTTCAAATGTCATTTTTCCTCTATTCGATGGAGTTCAACTTTTCAATTTGCATAATTTTAGGTTCCTTTCTGATTATTCTTCTTGACGATGATTTTCTTCGTTTATTCTGAAAGCTTCGCCTAGTGTTTCTCTTCGTTTTTATTTTTACTCAGTGAACTTTGAAATGGGAAAAGCTCATGCTCTTAATACAGATATTTCACAACGGCATTCGTTGACAATTATCTGCTGTTTCTATGCGATACTTGCAGAATGACCTTTGCTATGACTTCATTCACATAGCTAAATGTAACAAAGAGATCTTTTATGGAGATTGGTTTACGTTTTATTGTTCTTTACGATTGTGGTTCCCTCTTCCAACATATATGTATGATTTTAGGTATCATTTTTTACGAATTCATTTACCTTTGACGTTTCCAAAAATTTTTATCTTCCGCCTAAAAACCCTAAATGATCTGTTCGTTAAAACAATTCAAATCACTACTACCGATATAGAAAAATATTTTTAGGGATGCTGAAGCAACTATTTGTTTGATGTGTTGTGAGATTATTTGAGTGATGCAACGTTAAGCGATCGACCCATTTCCGATGTTCGCTGATGTGGCTCACAACAAATACGAGTAGAGAGGAGCATTTTGCATTATTTGAAGTAGAATAAACTTAGCGGAATAAAAGATTTGCCAATTTAAAGTGTGTATTTCGCATGAAAAATCACAAAAAATCGAGTGGGCATATTTTGTGCTTGTGAGCACTCTATTGCGCTATTAGAAAATCCCCATCCTTCTCTGAATATTTGGTTGCCGTTTTAGCTGAAAATTTTAGCAGAAGATAAAATTATGGTCCCTGCCACTACTGGAGTAAGTTGAAATATTGCATTCAACCCCCTCTCCTCCCCTCCTCTCCCATCTACTGGATGATCTCATTGCTCTAATGAAAACAACTTTGAACTAAGCGTCAGCGCAAACATTGTCACTATGATGTCAACAATGATCACTTCATGTGTACACTTCTTTCTGTGCATAATAGTCTATAGTTTGTGCGAATTATGCTTGCAGTGGCACTATAAAAGCGAAGTGTTGAGGGCAGCTGAGTCACTCAAATCGTTCGTCGTTGCACACATCGCTGTTGATTCGTTCTTGATTTTTTTTGTTTAAAGTAGTGTGTCTACTTGAGCGGCCAGTTGAAATCGTTGTTTTATTTTACGATTAGCGATATATCGATGAATGATAAATATTGCGAAATTCAGAATTAGAATAAAAATAAGATTGTTTTGCAACGAAAAGATCGTTTTGCTCCTTTGAAAATAGAAGATCTTGCTCACAAAAACACCACCAAGTGAACGGAACCATCTTTGAGTGGAAATTCTCCTCTCTAAACTTTCAAAATAAAAGAACTATGAGGGATGGCTCATTTTGAATTAAGATATTCCTATTGCAATCTAATACGAAATAAAAAAGTGTCGGTGTTTTATTTGAGAAGCACTCAAGTTTTAAATCTCCTTTTATTCATGTGTCTAATATCATCCAATAATGCGATTTTAGTTCCACCTAGAAGATTCTATATACTTAAATTTAGCAAATAATATTTGCAACAGTTCTATCGAACTATTCATATGTGAATTATTTCTAACTGCAATTATCGCTGAGGAATTCTGTCAATTTTTCTTTGCATTCTTAACTTCGACGCGTTGAGGTGTTACAATTATCTGAACGGGGTCTGCATCGACTTGAGATTTGTGGATAATTCAACAGATAGCCCTCAAAGCTGCTCTTCTATCCACACAAATAAATCATTACAAGTTCTTTTAGCGCTGCAACTTTCGGTCTGCAATCCACAATCGATCATTGCTGCCGTTTTGCAGAACCTGTTTGATTTGCAGCTTTTTTAAAGCGTACTTTAGCAGTGAACCAATCTATCTGTTTCTTCACTTTCAACTCACAAAACTTGTTCCCATCTGTTTGTTTCTTCTCCACTTTCAACTCATAAATGGGAAAAAAAAATCTGAGCATGAAGCTTAATGAGGCGAATTGAGCGTCTCCCATCTCAAAACGACTTCATTTCATCAAATTTTAGAAATATTTGATCATTTGAATCTAGGAGTAATCTTTGGATGTTCTAGTGACCGGACTTTTGCACTCGTATAATTCATTTAGAACGCTATGCAAACGAGTGTCTCAACGGAGTCGAATTTTCATCCATTTCCAAAGGAAGAGCGGATTCTCGTTTAATTCAGCTATTGATTTTTGATGGTTTGAAATATTAAAAAAAAAAAAAGAAAGAAAAAAGAGAGAGAGGTAGAAACGACACATTTAGATGGAGGACGAAGCAGTAGTTTGCATATAGTGCACCAATCGCATTATGACAGCACAAAGTCCAGTCATTTAAATATGGAGAGTGATTGTGTGAACGGTTTTCTCGTGAGCCAACCCAGTATACCAAATATTCGAGCTTAGTGAGTGCTGAATGCATCGAATTATTCAAACAAATGAGGGGTAAAGCTTGCAACAATGCTCACATATATGAAACACCTCAACGTCCTAAGTCAAGTTTAATGGCTGAAAAATGATTTGCATTTACAGGTTTGTTAGGGACGGGCAAACCTGCAAAAATACAAACTAAGACAACCGTTCCTCTTCTGTTGTTTATTTATTTTTCGATTAATGCTTAGTTTTTCATGAACACTACTGATTATGTCACCTACTTTAGTGTTGCCTGTAAATTAGAGTCGGAATATCATAGTACATCATAGTACACTGGCAAAGCGAGTTTTAGCACCATTCTTCGCTTCCGATACGAGCTTGTTCTATAAACGGAATACTTATTGCATTTTCTTAGAAATGAAAATTTTTTTGTATATTTTCTAGGCGGGATTTTGCTTCCATATTTTTTTTCCTAATTGTAGTGATTAATTAGCGCGTTATTTCAAAGGAGGAAAAGATTAGTGGTTTCATCTCTGGGATCTTCTTTAAATAGCAAAAGGGAATGTCTCTTTTTAGCATGCAAAATGCTATATAACTTCTGCTTAAACATCCGCTGCAAAGTGGGTGGTTAAGTACCCTTTGATTATGCGAAACGGGCAAAGTGGATACTTCAAACACTTTACCTACTATTAGTGACGTTTAGATAAGCTGAGACGCTATGGCTCAA
Source organism: Baylisascaris schroederi (assembly GCA_006503575.1). Classification (NCBI taxonomy): domain Eukaryota; kingdom Metazoa; phylum Nematoda; class Chromadorea; order Rhabditida; family Ascarididae; genus Baylisascaris; species Baylisascaris schroederi. The sequence goes on from QEWY01001009.1 coordinate 877,677, forward strand.
TTTTTGCTCGATACTGCGATCGAAGAGCAATAATTGGGATGAAGAAGTCCCCATGTGGGATTAATTACATACACCAAACCTTAATACAATGACTTTTGGGTTCCCGAGTTGAATCTACCGAAAAAGCTGATACACACACATAAACACATAAATAAATTCGCAGAGAAAAGGCGTTACAACATGCTTGCATAAACACACAAAAATGAAGGGGATCTATATTATCTTCAAGTCGATAAATTCCCACTTATCTGCTGCAATCCCATGACTGGTTTTTCAGCGCAGTAAGCGGGAAGGTACAAGGTACGATATGCGCTTTTTGCAACGTTTTCATTTGCCAATAGGATATAAACTATGTAGAATAAAGCCATCAAATTTCAGGTGATCTGACCGCTTGCAGAGATCTTCATTGAGAGATGCGTTAGTCACTTTCAAATGGCCAAAGCTCTTTCTGAAGTTGATAAGTTACCGAAAAATGGTACAAAATACCATTTTAAGGCCCAACTTTAGCCACTGAACTTCACAGTGATAAGTTCGGTGACTATCAAGTGGAAAATGTTGGGCATATAGATAGGCATGCTCTTAGGTAGAGAACCGATGGTGCCATACTGTGCCTTTATAAGGCAAATATTTAGCACATTAAATTCGCTTCTGCGATACAAAATCTGGAAAGCTCATTGAAGTATCTGTTTTGTATTAGAGTTAATTACTTCCCATTCGTTTGTCTATAATTGTGTGTTTGCTTTCCTCAGTGTGAAAGCAATTCCTATGACAGCCTGTGGTTGAAGCATAAGAACGGCGAATTAATTGTCTGATTCAGCATTTTTTAGATTGCCGATTCACTTAACGAATTTAACAGCATTCAGTAGCTACATTCGCTCTTTAGTTAGATGTTTCTTTACCGTTGTTAAGGCAACGCAATATCCACGCAATTGTTGCAAGCTTTCTATGCGTTAACTTCAAGTTGCGCATTACTGCATTTCTCCATAATTTCATTGACTCGCTGTACTGCGTCAGTTCATATCGCATTACATAGGATTCGATGGAATTTTAAAGATTATATTTTATATATTTTATTTTTCTTTTTTTCTATAAAATCATTTAAAGGATTGTTGGGTGCATGCTTCTCTAGCCCTTATGTATTACCTTGGTAATAAACAACTGAAAGACGGTTCATAGTAATTTGCATCAATGCAACGTTTAGTAATTTTGCAATAGCATTAGACACTTCTACAGATGTATTGTCAAAAAATTCATCTTTCATCTGCATTCGACTTATCGCACAAGATGTAACTTTTTTTTCTCAAAACGGACCGGTTGTATGAGTCAGTGTATAATATTTTCCTCTCCATGCTTCTAGTTCAGAAACTTGCTTCAAATTTTGCAGCACTTGAAACTTTTAAAACTCATAGAAAAAGCCTTTCATCAGGATTAACGACTGGGACGAAGTGGAATGCAAAATGTCATCCTACTCTGCTGGTTATGTTCGTCGGATTTCATGTCATGCATGACCTTTCTTGCATCAGTAAAACCATCGGACATGCAGACACATATGCATAGACGTATAAGCACAAACATGATGTTGCTTTAGTCCCATTATTTAGAAATTTACAGAAGCTTCGTTTAACAATACCTTTGAGGCTGTAGGGTGCAGTACCATTGCATTTCCTAAATTTCCTTCTTTTAGCAAGCAACATGCCGCATTACAAGCTCACCTATTTCGATATTCGTGGCCTGGGTGAGGGTGCACGTCTTATTTTCCACCAAGCAGGCGTCAAATTCGAGGACAACCGTCTCAAGAGGGAGGACTGGCCTGCGCTCAAACCAAGTATGTTCACTGCTTTTTTCTTTGCAAGGATACCTCCTTGTAATATTTGGCTCCTCATCCATCCTTGTCACCTATGAAAAGATCCATATTGCTTTGAAGCAGTAAGGCGCCGTGAGATATAAGGGTTCACATAAAAATTACAGCAAAAAGTGTTTTTCAGAGACTCCTTTTGGTCAACTACCATTGCTGGAAGTGGATGGAGAAGTGCTTGCACAGAGTGCTGCTATCTACAGATACCTCGGCAGACAATTCGGTAAGTGCTTCTTCAGCTTTAAGCAATCAGTTCAAGAATGTTTCGGTTCGAGTTCACAAGCCGCAGTGGTAGGAATCTGTCAGCATTTCATTTCCCATGCTGATTTCTGGGCTCATTCCTTTGACCAGCGAAACATTGTTAATTCACCTTTCTTGCCAGCAGTTACAGTGATGGGTATCGTTAGTCATTTCTGGCGGCGATATACCACTGCTAAGGTGGTCGAAGATAGATACTGTATTCTGTTGAGCATCCAGATTGTCCTGATATCGATCAGCGGTACATCTTGTCAAATATATTTCGGAAACAACGTATATGAGTGTGTCGTTTGTTCAAAATTCCTCCAGCATTTGGTTGATTGCGTGAGGTCGTTGTTCTACAGTCTACTTTACCTTTAGATGCCTCAGCACTGCTCGTTTTTGGCGATCTGCTATAGCATAAAAACATATTATCCGAGTTTTAGTTGTTGCGCTGTTTTCTTCTAATAAACCAAATTATGGACTGCAATGCGAAGAAACTTGTCATCGTTGTGATATACTATCTACTTAGGTCTGGCTGGGAAAACGCCAATGGAGGAGGCACAAGTGGATTCGATATTTGACCAATTCAGGGACTTCATGACAGAATTGAGACCATATTTCAGAGTGCTCTTCGGCTTCGAAGAGGGCGACAAGGTTGGTTGATTGACTTTTTCGTTTATTTTTCCTATTGTTTATCTGTTAAAGGGCAAAAAACATGGAGGGAATGAGTAAAGATACGTGTGTAGAATCGTTCGGAGGGTGACAATCGATTTGTTGAAATGTTGTATTTTCGGCAAAGTGGTACACTCTTTCATCTTTGGTATTTCCAAGCATATCGAAGGAATAAGTTGATTAATAATCAGACCTCACAGTGCTGAGGCAGAATTTGGAAGTGAATTCTATTTCTAGATTATCGTTTGCTTCATCGTACAGCACGTGAATCTGCAAAGTTTTTGCTCCAGGGAATCTGAACTGGCTGCTAAATTCTAAGTATGCTGTCAATGTTTCCCTAAAATGACTTCATATATTTTTGCTTTTAGGAAAAGCTCCTAAAAGAGGTTGCTATTCCGGCACGCGACAAGCATCTTCCATTACTGGAGAAATTCCTTGCAAAATCGGGCAGCGGATACATCGTGGGTAAATCGGTTACGTGGGCTGATCTTGTGATCACCGATTCCTTGGCTACTTGGGAGACAATAGTGCCTGACTTCCTTGGCGGCCATCCTCAGTTGAAGAAGTACGTTGAACATATTCGCGAGCTGCCCAACATCAAGAAGTGGATAGCTGAGCGACCGAAGACACCATATTAGGGTCTATTCTGTTTTTTGTGAGTTTGCATATTTCAATAAAAACTTTTACATTCGCGGTTTGTGATGCGCAGACTTGGACAGTCTCTCAAGTAGCACATTTTTATTAGCTTCTTTATTAACACTTGCTCATTCACCCCTCCCCCTCCGCCCACCCACAGAACTCCAAAATTCAGTGAGGGATATACTGATTGGTGAATAAAGTATTACTTGTTGCTTTATGTTTGTCTGCACATGTGATGCTTCTTTTAAAAGCAGCAGTGATTTCTTGATGTTCCACATCAGCACACCTCGATTTTTTTGCTTGAAGGGCTGGGCTCGTTACCTAAGTAGGTCTGAGCTGATTCCTGCTCTCTATCTCCTCTTTTCCTCCTCCACACCGTCTCACAATAGTTCCCCTGTAACTATAGCGTAACAAAACGCGAACACCGTTCCTCGTCACCCTTCCCATCTTCTCTTTGAACACTCGTCTATTATTTGTTCTTGATTTCCTATCATCGAAAGGAGCCTGTGGAAATAAGCACAACATGGTTGGTTACTCATACTTGACTCATGATAACAACAGCATTTTTTGAGTATGAGATGATTATGCCATTCGCTCGGAATCGAAAAAAAAATCATGACGAATTGATCTGAGAGATGATCTTGAAGGACATGGACGCCGCATTTTTCTTTGTAATCGCGTAATCCTAAAAGTTGCGGATCGTTTCTTTTGGGCTTTCTTAGTTTTAAAGGATTGCCACCAACATCCCGCCTGTATTCGTGTGTACGTTTTGTTGTGTTTCAAACTGCCAATGCAAAAGCTACTATCATGCCATAGGCTTGGAGTTATCAATGCATGGACTAAGTATTTTCACTCAATCTTTTCCACTGAATTTTTCTTTTTTCGGCGTGTGGTTGAACGAAAAGTTGACCAGATATATACAAATTCATAATCCCTTTTGAAGCTGGTGGGTCGACTCGGTAGGCTGTATACGAAGTGATTCTGTGGCGTATGTTGCACCTAACAATATTGCAACTTAACTTCGAAGGCTCTGAGTTGGAGATATCAGAACGACAGACAGGTATGCAAACGTGCAGGTATTGCGAGAAAGATAAAGCCACGGAAACGACGCCGCCCTATAAAGCTCAGCAGATACTGTAATGCAAGATACTGTAGCCATGCCGGTATATTCGTCCGCTTGTGGCGACTATTAGGTACCGCGCACAAATTTGCCTTTGCTATCTTCAGCCCCCCCCCCCGCCAACTCCTCTCTACTGCCCACCTCGCAGCGACTCCTGATCAACATTTGCTCCAAAGAATTTACGCGAGGCAAAATCAACGAACAAAAAATCATTGAAAGGTTCAAGACACATAATTATACTTTCGCTGTAGGCAATAACACAAATTGTGTTTGAACTAAATAAACAAGAACATATTGAAATTAAATAAACGGATGTTTTCATAAATAAATTTTGAAGTGTACTTTCCTAAACGTCAAACTGTGTGGTGTACCGTGCCGTTACATCCACAAAATCTATCGTATTGCACGGTTCGAGCACTGAATTACGGTATCAGTCATTACGGTATCGTTCTGCAAGCGAAAACGTCTATAATGTTTGCTCTAAGATTGCTGAAAACCCATTTAACGGGAAAATATTAGCGAAATACTTTTGACATCTCTTCGGAGTGAAGTCTAAAAAATGTCAATACTGATAAAGCGATTCGATGTGCTGTGCAAATGCAAGAATGCCGCAAGAGGCAATAAACAACGTTGTTAGAATAGGCAAATTTCCGGAGACAATAATATTTTAGATTGTTGTCTTTGGTCGCTCAGCAATCCATTTCTTGATGTTCGGCAAATCACGAACATGTTCCACGAACTTCTTCAATACTGGATAATTGCCCAACAAGTCGGGTACGAGCGTTTCCCACGTGGCTAGTGAATCGCTATTTACGATGTCTGCCCAAGTCACCAAATCACCCACCAGGTATCCACTGCCTGATTTGTTGAGGAATTTCTCCAGACCTGGGAAATGTTTTTCACGTGCCGGTATCACAAGCTCTTTCAGCAGTTTTTCCTAAAGCAAATAAGCAAAATAAGTTGTTCCCTTTCAAACATCGTTACAAGTGGGTATCACCAATCACTTCTTTCTAATTTTTCAAACAGAAGAAAAACCTGCGCGTCTCCAAAACCAAAATTTATTGACCGCTAACTTCTCCATTAATCTTTACCAGTCTTCCTAGGTGAATTTCTTAGCAAAAGTTCAAAATTTAGAAATGGCATTCTACAAGGTTTCAAGATAAAATACCAGAATTGGAACTTCAAGTTTCAATTTTCCTGGTTCGTAGAGTGAAATTATCTGACAAACTTATACATGTCTCCGTGGATCGTACAGCCATCACGGTCTTACAATTAATGCAAACTGCACAACGCCTCTAAATACGAATGTGACTTTGGGAACACTCTCAATAAGAAATCTTGTGGTGTCTCTTCGGCGCCTCCAAATAAATAAGTGCAAGAAATGATGAATCGAAAATACAAGGTGGCTAACCTTATCACCGGGGTAGTCTTCACCGGCAACCAAGAAATATGGCCGCACTTCGGCGATGAAATCTTTATAGGCATCGAATATCGAATCCACTTGCGCCTCTTCCATTGGTGTCTTTCCGGCCAAACCTAAAGTTCCCAGGTTGGCAAGCTGTCTCAATTCAAATCTCAAAAGCAATGTTTTTTCACCCTTTTAACAGGTTCCCTTCCTTATTTCTGACAACACTGTAAAGGATCTCCGGTTCCAGATTTCCTACATTTACGCAGAGTTCCGACTTATCTCAGACATTTTAAGGTCGTATTTAGACTTCAACTGAATTCTGATTCCTAAATTTGTGACTTTTTAAGGATTCTAGATTCTGTCTTCGAAAAACGTCAGTCGATACAGCCCCAACCTGCAGTACTTCGCTGTACAATAAAAACCCTCAATTTCCTTAGTGCTGTACAACCAGTGAGTTCCAGTGAATGACGCACTCTGTATAAAGTCCACGAACATAGTCTTTTCTGTTTAAGTGATCTTAAATTCAGTATTCTTTTGCAGTAAGAAAGATCTGATTTTTTGCGCAGCTATTTTTCTGCTTTCCTCCTAAAAACATGCAATCGCATCGGCCTCAGTGGCGATAAAATCACTGTTAATTTTGGGTTAATTTTTAGGTTTGTGGTTTGCAACAAACCTTAAAGTGGAATGATTTTTCAACATTTTCGAAAATTTTCGACGATCATTCTGCAAATATGAGGACGAAATGGATGTATATGCATGATATTGATTACCTTTTACATTTTCGTTAATTATAGTAAGTCATTCTATACGTTGAATGATCCTATAGCTGGCAGCTTTCTTGTAAAAACGTTTAAGCGATATATCGGAGACAAAATATCAGAATATCAGAAGATTATTAATTCTTGTTTTCACGGTGCGATCGTGTCGGCTCTATCTCTCCATCGACTGAGAAACTTGTTGGAGTAACTCGTTTGTGACTGTCTGTTTTCTGTGCCCGCAACGTGTGCGCGGACTATTGGCCCTGATGGGACATGACGATATGGAGCCGAACCTGACCGAAAAAAAGAAGAAGGCTAAGGAAGCGATTGTACTGGGCGACCAATCTACCCATCATGAAGAGAGTCAGCCCGCTTCTGAGACAGGTATCGCAAATCATTCCGAAATGGCTCAAGGTATTGACGAAACGCTTAAGGTCGTGATGGCGAAGATGGTCAATGACGCAGTAATGGCTGCCTTAGGCGCAATAACTGAACGATTCACGACGGCGTTCACTGAGGCTTTACAACCGATTATGCTGACCATGTCAGATATCGTCAAAGAGCTTGCGAGGACCAAAGCTGAGGCGGTTACACCACCAACTGCCACCGCTGATCAATCTCCGCATGCTGTCCCGGCGGCAAAATCTCAGGTATTCACTTCTGAAGTTGTCGTATTGGGTTTAGCGGAGCAGTCCGACCATCCACCGCATGAGCGTAGAGAAATGGACAAGAAAGTAATCGTTCGATTGTTGGACGAGCTAAATGTGGACGCTATCCCGATACAGGTGTACCGGATGGGAACATATACCAGCGAGCGCCAGCGACCGGTCAAACTAATCTTCGAGAATCCTCATGATCCTATCCAAATTCTTCGGAACGCTCATAAATTGAAAACCAGTGCCAATTTCAAGTCTGTGTATGTGCGTCCCTCCCACAGCTCCGAGTTACGCGCGGAGCTGCGCGAGGCCCGTAAAAACGACCCTACTGCGGTCATTTACCGTGGAAAGGTGATGAGCAGGAGTGAGATCCCGAAAAATAGAGGGAATGGTATGGCTGAGAGAGCAGAAACCAGGGCAAGTCAGAGCCAAAATTTTCAACAACAGCGCTGGAGTCAGCGCATGCCCCAGTCTCAACCTCTCATTCACCCTTCCCCATCTCTTCCCAACTAACTCAAATCACCTCTGAGCCACCTTCACCACCTATGAAATTTTTAAGATGTACATACTTTAACGCTCGCTCTATTAAGAATAAGTTAAGCTCTTTGAATGCTTTACTCGAATTTGATTCTCCTGATATTGTTGTTTTGAGCGAAACCTGGCTAAATGAAGACGACTCTGACTCTCTGTTAAGTCTGCATTCCTTGTACAATGTGCACAGATGTGACCGAATCTCGGGAGCTAACGGTGGCGGTGTGGCAATTTTGGCCAAAAAGCAAATTTCTTACGCGGGCGTAGAGTCAAAAGCATTTAAATCCCTTTGTGAGGCCTTGTTTGTTGATTTCATTGATAGAAGCGATTTCTGCTTTCGCCTGATTGCAGTTTACCGACGGCCCGGTATGAATACAGAGGAATCCGCCGAATTGCTGGAGAAAGTTTCTGAGTGGTGCGCAGTCGAACATCCATCGATTGTTGTTGGCGATTTCAATTATCCGCTGACCCCCAAGAAGCTTGACACGCACTCGACAAACACGTTTGATCGTTTTCTCATAAACTTCGATCTCCTAAATCTAATTTCTGACTCTACCCATGGTAATTATACACTGGACCTTCTTTTGTGCAATGACCGTACACTGATCTCGGAATGGGAAGTCCTCCCCAACTTTTCTACCAGTGATCATTGTAGTATCTACTTTGAAGTTACCTGCGAAAGAAGCATCACTCCGACCTACCTTTCCCTTGATTTTCGCAAAACAGACTGGGACAAGGCTAATTTAATGCTTTTAAACTTCGACTGGGACAGCTACTTCCGTATCTACAACAATATTAATGAGATCTATGAGGGTTTTCTATCATTTGTATACTTTGTGATCGAAAGCTGCACTCCTATGCGAAAGAAGCAGGTCAAAGCCAAAAGATATCCTCCCCACCTGCAACGACTGGCTGCCAAAAAGCATTTTCTTTGGCGTGACCGCTTCCTTCCTGGAGGCTTTGTGGCTTTTAGCAAATGTGCCAAAAGTTTTGAGAAAGAGTGCTCTAGGTTGGCAAAAAATCGAGAAAAGCGCCTTCTATCCTCTGGTAATAAAAAATCATTCTTTAAATACATGAACGCGAAACTCAGCACTAGGAGAGATATTTGCGCCTTAAAATCTGAAAATAATTTGACCATCACGGGTGACCAGGAAAAATCTGAGATGTTTGCAAACTACTTCTCCGAAGTATTCATCAATGACGATAACGAGATATCTGCTTTCCCGGTAAGATGCGAGAAAAAACTTAATTGGGTTTCTCTTGACTGTGATGTGGTCAGTGCAGCTATTAGAAAGCTCAATGATAAGATCACTCTGACCCCAGACTCGGTACCTTCGTACTTTATAAAGCGAACTTTTCTGGGCTTATGTTACCCACTTTCTTATATATTCAAACACAGTTTGGTTACTGGTTCCCTACCATCAAAATGGAAGACTGCTATTGTGACGCCTATATTAAAAAAGGGTCCAGCGAACAGGGTATACAATTATCGCCCCATTAGCCTAACTTCATCAATATGTAAAGTCCTGGAAATTATCCTAAAAGAAAATATAATGTCCAATTTCGATTTGAACGCATTGATTAGTCCTGTCCAGTATGGTTTCCTGCCACGAAAGTCCACATTCTCACAGCTGATATCTTGTTTCCATGACTTGCACTCTGCTATAAATAAAAATAAGCAGCTCGAGGTGGTTTATATTGACTATGCTAAAGCATTTGATACGGTCTGCCACCAAAAACTGTTGATCAAACTTAAAGGTTATGGAATATCTGGGGAACTTTTGAAATGGCTAAAATCATTTCTCTCACAGCGAGAATTTATGGTAAAAATTGGTCGATGCTATTCACAGCCCCGAATTATTACTAGCGGAGTTCCACAAGGAAGTATACTTGGCCCTTTACTTTTTCTTATTTACGTAAACGATTTATCTAATGGTTTGTCGAGTGCGTGCAGGTTATTTGCGGATGACCTTAAGATTTATCGCTCAATCAACAATATTGCTGTAGATTTTCACGAACTCCAGAAGGATCTTATATATCTAGAACGTTGGTCGCAAACATGGCAGTTGCGTATATCGGAGGAAAAAAGTAGCCTCTTCCATATAAACTCTCAACATGAGTGCCCTCTGCGTTTAAATGGGAACAAGCTTTACGCCCAAAACGTAATCAGGGATCTTGGAATACATCTTGGAATACATATTAGTTCAAACTTTAAATGGACTTTTCACTGTACGGTAACAGCCAGAAAAGCCTCACGAGTAGCTAACTGTATACTACGCTCACTGGAACATCCGTGCATTGAACATTACAGACTTGCTTTTATTGTCTATTGCCGCCCTCTTCTTGAATATTGTACGCAGTTATGGTCACCATATGCTCGCAAGGACACTGACATGATTGAAAATGTGCAGAGGCGATACACAAAATCTGCCTTTCGCAAGACCTTTCCAAACTCTCTCATTCCCTCCTACCCTGAACGCTTGCGGATTTTCGGCCTAAAAAGTTTGAAATACCGCAGAATTGAATTTGACCTTCACTAATGTTTTAAGATAGTGAAGGACTGCTGCGATATCCCTTTCGAAAATGTGTTTGCGTACACCCGCTTCAACACACGTTCCAGATTTCATCGTTTTCAGTTACAACGCAAGTTTTCGACCAAAACGAGTCTACTTAGTTCGTTTTCCTTTCGGGTCATTCGAGTATGGAATCAACTACCAGCTGACATTGTTGAAGCTAGAAATCTTAATGTTTTTAAAGCAAAGTTATCCCAATTCGACTTATCGTCCTTGAAGGGCGTAGATGGCCACCTCATATGTGACTAATGAATGCTTCGTCTTGCTTTGGCCTTCTTGCCAGTGTTACCTTATTGACGTTATTCGAATATGTGCATTTTTGATCTTCCCTCTCGCTTCAACTTTCTTTTGTCATCGGTGTTTTCATTTGCTTGGAGCCTTCTGTCAATATGGTCAATGCATCTCCTCACATACTATGTAGGTTTCTTTATTTCTCAATAAAGCCATTCGGGAAAATGTTGATGATTTCTAGAAGCTTGAAAGAGTTCGGATAAATACCGTTAAATGACTTGGAAATGAGCAAATTCTCGACGGAAATGATGAATCCCTTATTTGTTATGATTTTAAACGATTTACTTAAAGTGACTCCAAAAAGCATGAATTAACCGCTTCATTCGAAGCAGACCAATAATAAGTGATCTTTAAAAGTATTTTCCTTCACAGTAACACAAATCATCCTATACCGCTATGTACTGTAGTAATGCCTTGGTCACGAGAGTGTATTGAATTGAACAAATTACATATCGCTTCTACACTAATTGAACTAATTACATTAAGAATTACTAGAGTGAATAAGACGTTCATGTTAACTTATTATGGGAAGAATGAGATGTGATTCGAGTAGAATATTTCATCACTTAGAAAAATTGAATGAACTATAATCACGGCTTAATAATAAGCAACCATAATCTGGCTCTAACTTCTTATTTTGTCGATATATAATTCCCAGAGTTGTTCACTTACATTGCAAATCTCTATATAAAAGATGAATATCAACTACATTGTGCTTTCGATATCACAAAAACTTTTTTGAAGATAAAAGTGGCAAACAACTATAACTGAACTTTCAAATACTCGACAATTTTCAATTAGAAACGAAGGAAAATTCCGACGAACGAATCATATGAGAAAGTTTACTCGAATGCCGAATGCTTAATCAATATCAGCTCTTCCTTCTATGAACTTAACGCTTACGTTATTCAGCAGAATATTCGTTTTTCATTTGGTTAATATTCAGCATATTTCATTTTTATTCTGCTATTATATTATACGGAAAAAATCGAAACGATTATAAGAAAATGCTATTCGATCAGTGAAACAATTGAAGGAACTCTTTGAGTTTTCCTTTTTTTAATCCATTCAATTTTAAATGAAAACCGCGAAATTATAGCACAGTTATGTCTGTCAATTTGACAAGGAATAAGCTGAAAATTGAAAGCTTAAAAAAGAACATGCTCTGGACATGAGAAGACTAAATTCGAACCAAAACAAGTTGGGATTTCACCTCGAAGAGGAACCCACCGAACTTTCTGCCGAGGTATCTGAATATGGCGGTACTTTGCGCCAACACCTCTCCATCCACTTCGAGCAATGGTAATTGACCAAACGGAGTATCTATAAAAAGATATCGATCATAGGTGAATTTAATTCGTTCACTCATTTCAGAAAACGTTATAAATATGAAGCAGAGAGGTACTTATATTGCAGTTGCTATTCCCCTGAAAAAAAAACCCTTTTCCCTACATATCACTTCATTGAGAATCATTCACTTCCCGTTGCCTGTGCCTAAAGAGATCATCACTATATCTCCTTCATCAGAACTTCCCTATTATTTGATTAAAAAAGAAACCTTCTACAATTTGCATAACTAAAATACAATATCCCTTAAACACACCATAAGATTGTTTTCTAGCATTTTCGAGTTTCGATTTCGACATAAACTGCATCCAATAAAAATTGGGCAGAAAACTTTAAAGGAAACGCACTCGGTTTGAGCGAAGGCCAATCTTCTCTTTTGAGGCGATTGTCTTCGAAGTCAACGCAGCCTGATGGAAGATGAGACGTGCACCTTCACCAAGTCCACGAATATTGAAATAGGTCAGCTTGTATTGTGGCATTTTCCCTCTTCAATTCAATGAATTCATCAATAAAAGAGTAAAGCTATCACTGAGAGTTTTCAACGTTCCTTTGCAAACTGTTTTTGTAGACAATAAAGTGCACGAATAAAGCATTCGTCACGTTACTTGACGATCTGCTGCACCCTACTCCAATCCTCTCACATGCATATACCCAATTTTGCGATAGATAGACATCCATTTGTACCACCTGCATGATTCACTTATCAACGTTATAGTTTCTAATATCAATTAGCATAAAATACAGCTTTTTTTCCACAGATTAAGAGCTCTCACAATGTGCCCTGAAAATGCAAATTTATAAAACGTTTCAAAAGTGCAAAAACTCGCTCGCTGCATTAGAAGGCGTGCACATAACGATACAGCAAGCATATAATTCATAAGACATTAATGATGGGTTATGTTCGGTTCCGACCTCAACCGGACCCGGATATTTACAACATGAGAAAACGCATTCTTATCAATGAGGAATTAACGAACTCAACACCTTATTTCTGCGAATGCAATTCCCTTAAACTCTAAGAGGGACGGCAACAGAACAGGAAATGTACACAACAAAACCAGGTAAACTACACGATACAACCAAGACACACATGGAGAGAGAAGAGGGATGAAATTTACTCGTTGATAGAATGTGTATCAGTTAACTCCTCCGCAAGCGTGCTGACTTATCCGCCCGACAGTTTAGCTCCTAGAGAGTGATATGCACTCATCTCTGGGATCATGAAAGTGCTGCGGTGCCAATCGTTCGTACCTGATTTGGCGTAGTTAGTTGTTTCTCTTCAGAAATATCATGTCTGACACATGAACTTTCAACGTGAATGTATGCCTCAGACTGATGGAATATTCTGCCATCAACGGATATTGAAAACGTGCAAAAGTATCTCACCCATATAGCGTCCCAAGTATTCCGTATTGAAAACGTCCACGGTATTCCATAAGGTGGTCCCATAAAACTCAACTACACTGCGTGCCTTAAGATTTTAGATGTTGAGAAATTACAGTATAGAAGATTAGTGATCGATCTGGCATTACACTGCAAAATTGTCATGAGATTTTCTGATATATCCTCCGAAAGTCTCTTTGCTTTCGGTCTCCATCGCAGTCACCGTGACCGTCGTTTGCAGTTGGCACGCAAGATATGCTTACTAAACAACCTTTCAAGCAGCTTCAGTATAAACGGTTTGGAATAACCTTCCGCAGAATGTTTTAGAGGTTGAGAATTTGACTGTATTTATGCACCGCCTAAAATGTTTCAATCTGCGCTTCAAGATGAGAATAGTTTGCTGAAAAAACATTAGGAAGGTGCCAGATTTTAGGCGATTGATGTGTGGATGTGTTGTGGTGTGTTTTGAAATGCTGTTTTACAATACACTTTTTGTGATGACGTTTTTCTGATTATCGTTTTCGTGTTGTTCTTGTATTCCACTGCTTCATTGCAATACAAGATATTTCTTTTTTTTTGCTCTTCTATGAAAAAAGATTAGCCTTTCTCTGCATTTTATAAGCAACCCTCCCTCGAAAGAGAACAGGATTACAACAGGAATATAGCTGATTAAGTCTTTCCGGAAGCCCTGTTGCCCCGAACAGCTGTCTAAGACGAGGGTGAACCTCGCCTCCGTAGCAGCCGAAAGCCCAGCGGGATCGAGTAAGTTCACGAACAACAGCACTATAACAGGGTGGTGGCAAAATCTTATATTCTTTTGTATTCAAAACTTGTATTCCTTTGTGGAGCGAAATTTCGCACCATATGCATCATATCGGCCATACCGCTTCTGGTCACTTCCGTCATAGTATTGATGCACACGACTCTTTATTTAATATCAAAGAAGTTCAACCGCTCTCATCAGTTCTTTACGATCAGAAAATCAATTATATATTCGAATTCCTCACAAATATTATGAACAATAATTATGGAAAATGAAGTAATAAAGTGGGAAAAATAAAAATAAACTTAGAAAATAGGGGATTTTAAATGGCAGCCACTGTGGTCAATCGATTACTGCGCTTCGTTCATAAGGGAACGGAAGCACGAAGCGCAATGCAATGCACAACCAGACTGCAATGAGAACATGCCTCACCAGTCTTAGCACACGCCAAAGGCTGCGTCGCTCGCAAATGTTTCTATTTTCGCACATCACTTAGAGACTAGAATTCACACAAACTGCAAACTAGCACAGAGACTAGAATTCACACAAACTGCAAACAGCACAGAAATGAGAATTCGCACAAACTGCAAACTAGCACAGAAATGAGAATTCGCACAAACTGCAAACTAGCACAAAAACTAGAATTCGCACAAGCTAAGACTATTCGTGCAGAAACGACCAATGGCTCTAGGCATTATGCCGCTGCATTTTCTGCGTACAACTGAGCAAACAACAAGCGGCTATCGAGTGCAGATCTCCACTAGGGACGAGAAGTGACTATCAATAAAAACTGAACCACCAAAGTTCGCCAAAATACGCTGCGTCTTCTCTGCCAACAAAAAAAGATCGACTCCTAGATGTATGTAAAATGCCCTTCGAATTTCAACTCTGTGATTTTCCGATTTAATTAACCGGGACAGGGAGATTAAACTGCATTTGAGGCACCCACATTCCAGCCGAGCACAACTGAACGGCATACATTTGAGTTGCAAAAAATTCACTCGCTCACCTCCGTTATTACGTTATCATGTATTTATCTGCAGACCATTAGGGCTTTGCGTCGAACGGTGTAGAACGTGCAATAAGGGATGTTTAGGGCATAGCCTCAAGCTGAATTGTGAGCAGTTTCGTTGTCGAAAGCTAAGATTGGTTTGCAAGGACCTGAGAGTTGAACGTATCGTTCGCACTGACAAGAAATTAGAACTAAAGACTTAAAGGGAAAAGATGTCACATCCATAGAAACACTAGTGATCCTAACATCGTCGGCTTTCTCGCTCCAACTAAACCAACGCGCTGCATGATTCCATTTTTCAATGTTTCACGCGGAAACTCGCATTAGAAATGTGCTATACTTCGTTCTCGCATTTACCCATCAAATGGGTAAAAAAGGCGATGGGTGATTCCCGGTGAATAAAAGACGACCAATGATCGAACAAAATGAGGGAAACGCAGCCGCCGTTCGAATGCCCATCCGAACGAAGCATGGAGTAGTGAATCATGACTCATTTGGCAGTCCCTGAGGTGAATCTGATCAGAGAGCGGTTGTTCAAACTTATGGAATCGGCTCACCAGTAGAGTGGAAAACGCCTTCTTTGGGAATAATCCTACCAGAATCCATTTCTACCGACAGAATGATCTTCAGGATTATATCGAAGTAATGTTGCATTCCTCACCTTACCTGAAGATCACATCCATAAGTGACAATAATGCGATCCATCCATCCTAATCGTCCGAAAAACCCATTTTCTGTCGTCGTTGCATTCCGCCCTCAAGCAATTCCGTACTGAAATAGATGAAGCTACGAAGAAATGAGAATTCGCACAAACTGCAAACTAGCACAAAAACTAGAATTCGCACAAGCTAAGACTATTCGTGCAGAAACGACCAATGGCTCTAGGCATTATGCCGCTGCATTTTCTGCGTACAACTGAGCAAACAACAAGCGGCTATCGAGTGCAGATCTCCACTAGGGACGAGAAGTGACTATCAATAAAAACTGAACCACCAAAGTTCGCCAAAATACGCTGCGTCTTCTCTGCCAACAAAAAAAGATCGACTCCTAGATGTATGTAAAATGCCCTTCGAATTTCAACTCTGTGATTTTCCGATTTAATTAACCGGGACAGGGAGATTAAACTGCATTTGAGGCACCCACATTCCAGCCGAGCACAACTGAACGGCATACATTTGAGTTGCAAAAAATTCACTCGCTCACCTCCGTTATTACGTTATCATGTATTTATCTGCAGACCATTAGGGCTTTGCGTCGAACGGTGTAGAACGTGCAATAAGGGATGTTTAGGGCATAGCCTCAAGCTGAATTGTGAGCAGTTTCGTTGTCGAAAGCTAAGATTGGTTTGCAAGGACCTGAGAGTTGAACGTATCGTTCGCACTGACAAGAAATTAGAACTAAAGACTTAAAGGGAAAAGATGTCACATCCATAGAAACACTAGTGATCCTAACATCGTCGGCTTTCTCGCTCCAACTAAACCAACGCGCTGCATGATTCCATTTTTCAATGTTTCACGCGGAAACTCGCATTAGAAATGTGCTATACTTCGTTCTCGCATTTACCCATCAAATGGGTAAAAAAGGCGATGGGTGATTCCCGGTGAATAAAAGACGACCAATGATCGAACAAAATGAGGGAAACGCAGCCGCCGTTCGAATGCCCATCCGAACGAAGCATGGAGTAGTGAATCATGACTCATTTGGCAGTCCCTGAGGTGAATCTGATCAGAGAGCGGTTGTTCAAACTTATGGAATCGGCTCACCAGTAGAGTGGAAAACGCCTTCTTTGGGAATAATCCTACCAGAATCCATTTCTACCGACAGAATGATCTTCAGGATTATATCGAAGTAATGTTGCATTCCTCACCTTACCTGAAGATCACATCCATAAGTGACAATAATGCGATCCATCCATCCTAATCGTCCGAAAAACCCATTTTCTGTCGTCGTTGCATTCCGCCCTCAAGCAATTCCGTACTGAAATAGATGAAGCTACGCTATATGTAACGGCTGCTCTTTCTATAAATTTTTTCTCATGAATTTTATCTGTTCGATTTTCACAGTCATTCTTCGTTGCAGATATTTGGTTTTTGATCAGTGCATTATCTGTTATATGAATAATATTCTGTGCAAAAATTGGAGTGGATGTTTGCATTTTGCATCGTTTTATGTAAAAATTGTTTTATTTTAATTACGTATGGTTGTTGAGTTGGTAATATCTCTGTTACAATAAGCATGAAATGCAAAGAGAAATATTTATTGTTTACTATTCCGTTTTCCTGGAATGTGGAAAAGCTAAGGTGTGCAGAAAATAAAGGAAACTCATATTTTCATAGGTATTTTTAGGACTTTTTTCAAAGAATGATTTCTCAGCCCAGAGGTGATCGCGATTGTCCCCATTTTCTTTGTCCTGTTCGCCTATACTATTGGATTACCGGCTGTAGATGACGTATCTAAGAGGAGAGGGCTAGTAGAGAAGTTGAAGCAGCTGCTTATACACACAAATGTGTGCTGCGTGAGTAATTGCAACCAGCTTTCGCTTTCATGAAATTTTCAGGGCCATTGGATTTTTTGGTAATGGCCTAGCAAGCGCACAATCAGGGGGGAGGGGGAGAGGGGGAGGGTAGGGTGGGGAGTCGCCTTTCAGTAGGAAATTACGGCTTTTTTGTAAGGGTTGGCTCCGCTAGCTGTCCAGGTCTCCTTGAGGGTCTGCACCCACTGTCGAGCTGCGGTCGAATAAATTACGAGACAACAAAGGTGTAAGGGGCGAACAGTTTATTGTACTATACAGTCAGGTGACAAACAAAAAGGGACACTAGGATAGCTCGAATCGCCGGCACGATCCCGCAGCCGAACTGCACGCTGCCGCCGATCACCTCGCACACTCCAGCGGCCATCCGTGGACCCACTCGGCCCCTTAACACCAGTTTTAAAGCTGGAATGAATAGATGGGCACATCAACCCGTTTTATAACCCCCCGATTCTACCTCAGGCTAGCCTCACTACACATGCTAGGTAGTCGTTTGATCTGTTTTTATGCCCTTGATCTTCTTTGACTTACCTTGTACGGTGCACCATTGCCGCTTGAACTATAGCAAACCGGTCTACCTCATATTTTCTCTCCACACGTATGTTGCCCTCCTTATAGCGCACTGTAACACTTTGTTGCCTTCCCACTTAGAAACTGCCTAATTGCTTTTTACACATTCTTTACTTATCCTTAAAATGTGCACTATCTGGATCGAAACTTTCATAAGGAATTTTTAATTAGTCGTCGTTCCATCCTTTTAAATTCATTGTAAAGCGAGTGAAAACATGTGACCACTATTTTGTTTCTCATTTTCACATCACGCCATTTCAAACTGGGGGCTGCATCATCAAAATACATTCGCTTCTTCCATCCTTCTCCCGTCCCTTTCGATTAGATTGCTGCTTCAGCTGCACTCTCGATTGAATCCCATCTGCTGTGAGTATTGCCCGTGAGTATACGAAAATAGGTTATGTTCCCCATTGGGGCTGTGAGTGACAACTGAAGAAAACGAGAAATAAAATGGTCGTCTTCTTTCTTCTAATAATAGACGATGAAAATATTTATATGCGAGCATATTTCAGATGGAAGCTGTAGACGAGCAAAACGTTACGTCGAACGCTAACAGCCAGAAAGCAGTATCTAAGCCATCATTTGTGTAAGCAGTTGTTTTTTAGAGGTTTCGAAATCAAAGGATGTATTATCATTCCCACTCACGATTTTTTGTTGAAAATTCATAATGGAAATTCAAATTTTGAGAATGTTTGTTAGGGATTTCTCACTCAACAACAAAGATTTATTGTTTGACGATGAATGATCTTCAGTGGTGGAATAGTGCTAAGAATTGTGCTCTCCAAGGTGATTTCCTCCAAGAATTTCTTCTAAGCCTTAAATATTTTCATGCAAGCACCAAAGTTGCAAATCATCCCTATGCTCATGAATAAAACTTTCATTCCTTTTCTGCATTTATCTATCATTCAAATGCAAATCATTTCTCAGCACATCGAAATTTTAAGTCGTAAAGGGATCGTAAAGAGCTGTTTTTGAACTTACTAAAACTGTGCTGATACATGGAGTCAAGTCACCGAGATGCAGCTGTGGTGGAGAAATTAGATGAAGCTCTTCTTTGTAAATACAGTGGAATAAAATGCTCTCGACGATGCTCCAATAATTGTACCTTCGTAAAACAGCACAAATGTTTCATTCCACAACATTCATTTCTATTCATCACTGTATTTATTCATCGAGTCTATCAACGATAGTCAAGTTGGGATTTTATTTACAATTCAGAGTTATTTTACGTATGTATTTTGCATCCAAATTTGAGGTTTTATTTGTGAACGTAAATTTTCCACCGCAATAAATAATCTATTAAACTGTATTATTGCTCCATTCCGATCGGTCCTTTGAGCAGCGTATAGAAGAATGCATTTTGAGCATAGCAATTTTATTTGTCGTTCAATGATTCTCTTTCTTTTTTTTTCTTTTTTTTTTGCAACAGTATGTTCGCTGAAAGTGTCGAAAATATTTTAGCATCCAAAAATGCTTCTATTCTACTGAAATATTTCTGCATTGATTTAGACAACTATTTGTAGCCATATGAAATGAATATTTCCTTGTTCAATAATTCAGTGTGCTATACTTATTTTGGCACCGATTATTCGTTATGTTTTGAGCTGTTTCGTACCATTAAGGTCACTAGCAGTGAAAAAGGGGCGAATTAATATTCTCTTGGTTTTTTATATGTTTCAACTCTGAAGTAATAACTCAGCAATCTAAATTTGCAATCTTTTATAGCAATAATTTTTTTGACTTTCATAAAACTAGCAAAAATTAGTTTTCAAGCCGTCATATTTGGAATTACATCTCACTTTGTTTAGACCGATCAGGTTGTGAGATGATAATAGGTCGCATCGTTTAGTTGATTTATTATAATTCAATCGCTTTTGAATTTATATCGAAGTGAATGATCGAAACATTCAGAGAAGAATGGGCTGAATTCTTTGGTGAACGCGTCAATCTCGATCGAATCGAGCAGTGCTGTTTAAGTGGCAAATTGCGTGGATCGCATCTAAGATCAATCATTTGGAGGGTTCGTTTCTAACTAATTCAAATTCCATATTACTACATAGGTCTTAAATAATTATAGATTCAAAAGTGAAAATCTCATAGCATAAAATAAATCGAAGCTCTCGAATCCGAATGTTGGTGCGATAGGTGAGGGTGTTCATGTTTGAAGTGAAGCGTCGTAGGGAGTCGGAACCTTCAATTTCGAACGTCGATACGATACCTGTGGTCATTGATCTCTAAAGTGTGCATCAAAAGGAATTTGTGCAGGAAAACTTTTGCAGTATTATGTGTTAAATAAACGCTATCTTTTACTAATCGATGATTATTATGATTGTCTTTTGAGATGAAAGTTATTTATTTTAGTTTTCTTTTTTAATCGAAACCCTCCAAAAACAGCAGAGAGAAAAGAGATGACAAGTAGTTTTTCATTTCCTTTATATTTCTATATAAACAACTATCGTTGAATTTATTTTCAGATTCTGTTAAAATGTCTCCCGGTCGATCGCTCAGAGTGGTGCTCAATTCTGGCCCGGAGTCGTCGTTTCTATGTCGATCTCAAAACCAAGGCTTGTTTTTATTCAAATTCATCTCGGCGAAGGTTTGAGCAATATACAGGTCTCATATAGGTGCTAATTTTTGTTTGATGTATAGGCAGGCAAAGGGGTATGAAGTTGTCTGCCTGCGTGTGACCTCAAAGTCAATGTTGGAAAGTGGGATCTCACCTCAGATTCCTTTAAGTTGTAAGTATTGGTTTCTTCGCAAGTACTGCTTGCTTTGCATAATAAATGCAAATATTTAAAAATGAAACATGAACTTGCTTATTATGTAGAAGTTGATGCCAGGAGTTGCTTTCTTCACATGACAGTGACGTTATTATGGGTAACGTATCGTTGTTTATCACGTATTTTTGATAGGAGGGAGTTGAGAGTAAGGTAAACTTTGACTCATCATTCTCATCAGTAACTGCTTCGATGCTACTTCCTGCTACACCAATTGACATTAATTAAGGCGGTAAGCTGTGATGATGAACGAGTAACTGGAATGGTCATTTCAGTTGAGGGTTGATCCGCACTGTGACGAGGCATTCCAGATGGATCCCGAAATGAACAATCCACTATCCCTTGGCGACCAGGTTATATTTAGATGACGATATTTTGCAAAGGGAACTGCCGTATTTTTGAATAGCATATACATTTTTCGAGACTGTCCTTTATTCCGGGAAGGGTTGTATGGGCTGTAAATTGGGAGAGATATAAGTTCTTCGTTCACTCCTTGATTTTTTTGTTGAAGAGTCCGTTGTTGTCGAAATTGTTGTTGACGAAGGTTTATAAGCTACACAGTTTTGGCAATGGGCATATATTTTAGGGGGCTTATAAACTGTGGAATATTTATGCTTACCTCTTCATGCTTGTTACATATTTATAAGCTAAACTGATCTCAAACACGATGGCATAAGGCGGAGAGACGGATCTATAGACATGTTAAGAAGTTTATGTTCTTTTTTTTGATTCCATATATTGTTTTTGTTACAGTTATAGTTTCCTACGCAGTTTAATTTGAGTGGTCAGGTATTGTTTAGTATTCCAACTATCTAGTACCTTCTAGACAGGTCGCCCAAATAAGGCTGTTTAACTCGGTCGTCCTGTTTTTTAGGTCCACTGGCAATTTATTTACACTTTGGCATAGAGTAGGGGAAACGAATATTTGGTTTCCTCTACCCTATGCTAAAGTGCAGATAATATTAATATTAATAAATATTAAGTATTTAGTATTAATAAATAGTAAGTGATATTAAGTTGAGCTGGAATTGATTTCGATTATTTAAATGCAAAAAAATGTTTTACATTTAATGCAGCTTTTCTATTTATTAATTCCCATACAGTTGCCACTGCTTAAACAGTTACTTTGAGCATTTTTGATTGTATAGTTTTGTTGAAGCTATATTAATCCCCTCTTTGATTTTGAGGATTTTTTTGTTAGAGCTTAGGCCCACGCCAATCATCCCTCCACCTCACCTCCCCCCTCACCCTCGCTCACTCCGCCTCAGCCCTCATCATCCAACGGCGCTAAAAACTTTCAAATATTTTTTGCAACGATGCCGCCGTGCATCAGTTTTTCATATTCAACACTATATCCATGATATTGCTATCTAAGGATTTCATTTCAGAATTCAAATATCGTTTATTCCTTCAAATAGATCAACCAGTAATATTTTAGAATCCATGGCAGCAGTATTTCGCTGATGAGGACTTGCGCGAATGCATCAATAGGGATGTTGAAAGAACGTTTGTGTTACATTATTTATTAATTCTTCATTTCATTCTGTTTGTTAAATAGAAACGAGTATTATAATATTGGCCTCTTTTGCAGATTTGCCATTTTTTGATTAAATATAGCAAGAATGGACGCTTGAAATTGTGGATTTAGATAAGTGTTTGGATATTTATTCCCCTTATCAATGTCTACTGTGGAAGAGAAAGTATGAGGATAGGTTAATGAGTGTTGGCCGATGTTGTCGGATTTCATGGTTATCGGCTTCAAAGTAAATTGCGCTGAAAGTCTTTGCGTTACTCTTCTCTTCCTTGAAAATGTGAATACTTGTAAGAACAAAAATGAATGGAAGCGTCTCTAGCTTTGATCATGCTCCTCGTTACTTCCACAGATATTTCAGTTAATATGCGAAGTTTTCAGTCATCGTAGTATTTCATGAAGGTATTCTTTTGGTTGCTTTATACAGCCACGTTAAGTGAATTAACTGAGCCACTTACTACATCAGTTACCAGATTAGAATTGCTAATGCTGCGCCAGGGATTGAGTGAATCTACTGCTGGAATTTCAGGTTCCCGGAATTGCAATTTTTTCAAGAAACCCGAACACGCACTTGGATGTCCGATATATTATTCGTTTATGGAAAACGAAATCCGCATATTGCCTACAAACAGGTTTACATACACAATATTGAAGGCAATTTTTAGAAAAGATTTGGTTTGATTGAGAGATTGAGGAATGAGGCTGCGATGAATGAGGTGAGAGGGATGGTGCTGGCGTATTTGCGAAGGGCGAAACGGGCGAATCGATCGTCGCTCATATTTATCTAAATTTCTAAACGGCTGGAGATTCGTCTGAACCTAACTCAGCTCGGAGAATATACAATGAGAACAGTGTTTCGCCGGATTCCAGTGTTTCTGTCTTTGTGTCATCATTTTTTTTCGGTTTCCGAAGCCGTAAGTGAAACTTCTTGTCGTCAAATTGATTGGACATCTTCGAAAGTCCCAAATGGAAATTAGCATTCAATATTTCGGCCAGTGATATCAGTAGCCGTTCGTCTCTGGAAAAAAAGAAAGAACGGCAGTGGGTAAAATAAGCTGTTCATTCGGAACAAGGAGGAGAGAGAAGGAAATTGAGGGACGAGGGTGTAGAAAGGAAATGGACAAAGCAATAGACACAAGAATCTTGGACTATGGCCAGATAGCTACATGAGAACGAAAACTTTTCATATGGATAAGCGTTGTGTAGTGTCCATATTTTCACAAATATTTTTATCAAATCCCACTCGCGCTACTTCCTAACTGCACAAAATGATGAGCTATGCGTGTGTTCCCCGCAAAAAAAAAAAGTTTCCTTAGCTTATATGCAGCACTAAGAAAAAAGCTTTGTGAATAGAAAATCGGAGATTTTCTTATGCTGACTTGTCATATATCAGTTTCGACCACTTCAGGTTGAAATGATTCTTTACAAATTGAAGTTAGGTTCTTTAATCGACAGCGTTTTTAATAAACCATAATATTATTCCCCAACATTAGAAGCTTCCTGGTTTATCCATCTATTTTACGAAATAGGCGGTAGAAGTATTCTATGATCTAGTTATCCTTATAAAGCACGTCAACTTGATGCTCGAAAACGCGAATTGCTGTTTCAATATCGCGAGAGGGTCATAGTAAATACTTTATTATACTTTTGTGAAATCCATTCGATGTAATTAGGATTTGCATTATAGTTTTCACATTGATATCTTCGTAAAACAAGAGCATTTTCAAAGATAGTGCCATAAATTATTAGGAAATTGAAATCTTTACAGGGTATGCATGAAATTCTCGCTCCTCTCCTTTTTGTATTATATTTCGACCATGAAGCTTTTGCACATTTAATGGAACAAAACGGTTTTAGGTGAGTTTTTTTTTATTTCTTAATGTTTTTACGGCAATTGTTTCGCAATATCGATGTTTATTGAAGGAAAATTGAATAAAATAGCGATCTTCGTGCATTCAGCTTTCCTTTAGACTGAGCCCTAACCCCATTCTAATTTAAATGTTTCAGAAGGAGATGGATCGTTTTGAAATGATTTGATATTACTTCTGAGAGTACCTCAACAATGGTAACTTTTTATGTCTGTGATTTGATATAGAAGTTAGAAACGTTCTATTCACGGCTTTAATAGGTAGAGACTCAAAGAGATAGTCATCGTATGTCGTAGTTGCACAGTTGGTGCATTTTTTACGAAGAATATTCACACTTTGGGTGGTAATTTTCTATTAGTTTTATTAGGTTTTTGTTTTTATAAGCAGCGATACTGTATAGATTGTTATCCTTCGTTTATTCGACTATATAATATCTCAATAAGAGTATCCTTTGTGATATATCCGAATCAGTGCAAAAATGCTGAATATTTAAGCGCTCTGCCAGAGGAGGAAGTTGCTATTCTTCGAGCGGTCAACGATCCACACTTCATAGAACACGATGCATTGTATGTAGAGTTCTTTTCTTTTTTCGGCTGCATCACTCCATGCGCTTGTTTTGATTATATTTTTTGCACATTAATCTTGATTTTCTGTCAAATTTGAATCGGTATGAAGCCTCTGAATTGGCAGTGAAAGAGAAAACTAACATTGAAGGTGCTTGTGAATTCAACACAGCTGCATTTGTTGATATATGATATTTGTTGAAGCGATCTTCGAACCAAATTTTTCGTGAGCGCCGAAAGACAAAACAATGTGACTAAGACGAGCGATAAGGTAGTCCTGAGCTGTGATTGGACCTGGGTTTGGGAATTGCTTAAGCCATGCAGCTGCTGATTTGTGGACCTTGCGAATGAAGCGAAGTGCCATCGCCGTACTTCCTACGAACCGAGTCCAACTACTGAATCGATCCATATCGATGAACGTGAATGGTTCTGTTGACGGGTGGAGGGTAGCTGTCACTAGCTGGATGGAAGGGTTTTCTGCTATTTGCAGCGGTTCTTCGGATCTGGCTATGTCGAGAGTTGGCAGCGATGGAATGTTAGGCCAACTGTCCTCACTGTTGCTAAGCCACGATGGTCCTTGCTACCATTTCTGTTCATCAGCTAAAGCTCGGGGTGTTGCGCCTCTGGTAGCGAGGTCTGCAGGATTAGCCTCTGTCGCAACATATCCGTACCTAATACTGGTCGTTTTCTTAATTTCATTTAACCGATTTTGAATGAAACACGGAAGCTTTTCAGTAGGCGGCGAGTTGATCCATGCGAGGGCGCACTTATTATCGCTCCATATAGTTCGTGGAGTATCTTCGAGGTTCAGCTGTTGCGTTAAGAATTTAATTATGCGGAGACTTATCAGCACGGGTAACAGTTCCAGACGTGGAATTGTCAGTCCTTTTAAAGGGCACAACCTAGATTTTGCATAAAGTAGAACAATTTTGTCGCTTCCTTTCGCATATGCAACGCTCGAATATGCGCGGTTAGAAGCATCAGNACGCAACGCAATACAGTGGTGCATGAGCAGAAACGATTCACTAGCCTAGTACAGTGGATCAGCATTTCGGATCCAACAGCGGCGGCACGACTTCTACTCAGCAGAACAGATGCCTCTGCTCGATATGTAGGAGACACTCTACTCGTATTGAAATGTTAAAAAATTGAAGCTACCGAAGTGCAAGAGGACCACTAACAAGACGGAGAATGCTTTGAATGGCTTCCAGTCACAATCGGTCAAACGGCCGCCTTTGTCATTCCACAACTCACGACGTCGTTCTCAATTCAAGGAAAGCATCGTGTCCCTGGAAAGGACCTCCTACACATATCAGAACGATGACTGCAATGAGTCACTACTCCTTTCCGGAGTCAGCCCCTCACGTCATTTTCAAAGCAAAGCACCCAACGGATATTTCAATCCAACTACTTCAGCTCGCTGTAGACCGCCTAGGAAGTGCGCAATTTCGAGATCCGGGATTATATTCAACGAGAGAAGTGGCGAAAAATCGGAGTTCAGCGGAAGAGCTAATTCACGAACTGGGCCATGAGATAGAAACGACAACTGAAGATATTGTAAATGCACTCGACTCGATCACCAACTAGTGGAAATGGCTTACCGCAGGCGGCGCCATACTATTGCTCATCATTCTCGGGATTATCCTAGGGATAAAATGCCGGAATATACGGCGCAGCACGCGGGTCCTAATGTAGTGATGGTCAAGCTAACCGACATTCAAAGCGCGTGAGAACCCCAATCTAACCGCACGGTATCACACCTTCCTCAACCGATGAACGTAAACTACAAGCCATTAAGAATGCCGGCACGGAAACGCACACAGAAGACGCACGACGCATCGACAATACGCAGTTTTACGCCAAGCAGTGCAATCAGCAATTAAGGAGAATTGTCCGCCGGGAGTGTCGAAGCCATCTTCGAACCAAATTCTTCATGAGCACCGAAATACAAAACAATGTGACTAAGACTTCAAATTCTCTCACAACACACTTCGACAACTATTAAACGAAAACATCGCCATCAAGATATCCAGCGGCTGTGGATGGGAACGACGGATCTCAACAACGCTATAAAAGCGGCACGATAGTTCAATCGGAGTCCAGAAGAAAATTCGACGCTACGCTATTCGGAGTCGGCTCTCGTGCGGCGACAATATTGAAAAATATGGTTGTCGTGCAACTCACCCTAAGAGAGCCCAAGATTTTACTATTTCGATAATTTCGCCACAATTATTGAAGAGACCATGTGGGTGAATAGTTTTGACAATGAGGAGTTTTGATATTCCAAGCGCATGAAAATTGTCGATTTTTCTGCAGTTTTGTGATAAAAAATTAGGAAGAATGATTTTTTTTCACACTTTGATGCTTACTATAAGTTTTGCTGCTGCATCCTCAGTTGACATATCATAGGTCTTATGTAACGATTTTGCCTTCTGTTTATTTTGTCATTCATAGGTTTCAGACATTCTGTGAATAAACTTTAAAATTGTGGTACTTGCAGAAGTGTGATTCGTGTAAGTATATTTAGTAGTAGTGATGAGAGGTTAGTTTTCACTTTCTTTGTTTATAACTTACGGTTAGGTGTTATCGAACCGGTAAAACTTTTGAATGATTTCGCTTTTCTGCTGCGATGAAGAATATTCTCAATCAGAAGGTTCACACTTTAAACTAAGGAAATAGGAATTCTTAAATTTGCTGATCTTGAAAGAGCTCTCCACCATTAAACTAGTGTTCTCACACCATTCTGGTTATGAAATTAGTTGCCCAAACGTCAGGGTTTCAAGTGTTGGGTAGGGTAATAAGTTTCCTCTTTAATATTGATTGGTATCACTAATTGCAGTGAGTTATTCACGCAGTTAATGATGCTGTTGGAGTGTTGGTACATATCAAGCGATGAGAAGACAACTCGTGACGAAACGCTAACGAGCAAGGATGACATTGTAGTGGAACCATTCTGCCGAAGTCAGGATACGGGGCCGACAAGTGAACTGATCCAGAAGTTGCTGTCAATACACAACAATATCCTTGCCGTTGTTGATCCCCCTTTGCATGCACATCTCTTGAAGCTTGATGTGGCTCCACAGTTGTATGGAATGTAAGTTGCTTCCTCTTTTTCAGTTTGATGACACTATAAGCATTGAGTTTATCTTAAGAACAGATAGTCCATCTTTGCTAGAAGGTGCGGAAGGGAGTGAGGGAAAAAGAGGAGCTGTTAGGCTGGTTGACTTATTTCATGACCAGGCAGATACGTTTCTTAACTTAACTTATAAATGCACACGTTTAGAATATGCATATGTGATATTTTCATATCTTTCGTTGTCCGCGCATTTAATAAATTCCTCTCCCTTGTCGCCTCTCCAGAATTTGCTCGCAAAATGTTTTTTTTTTTTTTTGCACTAAATATGTTTGTTTTAGTCATGCTGGAAATGTGCTGTCATTTTCATTCTAAACGCCCTTTCCATCTCAGTCATGTTTTAAAATATAAGATGCCTGCTGAAACTAACATCGTATCGCCTCATAGCAGTCGTAGCTCGTTGTTTTATGCAAATTGTGCTGAAATCTTTGGTTTCTTTAAGTGGAATCACGCAGAGATCGCATCTAAATTTAGGCATTTCGGTGGGAAGCAGCGATGTTGCTCTCTATAGCAGTAAGCATTTTCCCTAATGCGCTTTTCTTTGTGTGGCATTCATTTCATTTTTTCATTGTAACGTATATATGCGAAACAAAATTTATGTTATTAATTTCATGTGTGCACCAAAATTGCTCTCTTCTGATCAGATAACGAGTGGGCCTATGGATTTGATACGAGTATTTCACTAAACCCAATTGTTATGATGCTATGTAATGATAGAATAATATAGGCTGCCTTCTCCTCACCATCCATAACGTTAGCAGCGATAACTGTTGTTTATTTTTGCACATTTAGAGATGGCAAACAAGATTGTAAAATTATATGAAGAAATTTGCTTAATTAGTGGTGAGATTATATTGAGCTAGATAATGAATTAAAATTTCGCTTAATTTAATAATATTTTGTTATCTTTATTTGAGTCGTTGGATTCGATTACTTTTCGGACGGGAATTTCCCATTCATGATCTGCTATTTGTTTGGGATGCTATTCTGGCTCATCGACCAACCTTATCGCTTGTCGACTATATCTTTGTTGCGATGCTGGAACAAATCCGAGATTTATGTAAGCAGTCGTGAATTTTTTTTATTTGTTGCATACTTTTAATTATGTGGTCACTAACGAGGCAAACCTTTTCCAGCCCTCAGATTTGATGAGGAAAAAGATGGTGGATAGCCGGATAACACAATAGGAGCGGTATCAGGCATTAAAGAGAATGCGCTAACATAGCATCTACGATGATGCAACATTTGCAAGGATAGTGTTGTTGCGATCATTTTTAAACAAAAGAAGGGAGAGGGGCTTTTTATTGCTGACGATTTCATCACATTTCATAGAAATGCCGTCGTTTTATGGCCAGTTTCCATCATAACGGTTATGCAGCCGCTCCCAGTTTTCTCAGACGAGAAATTAAAGTACAATGATTAAGATAGGTGCTGTACAATAAGATTTAAAAAAACATATTTCATGGGGCACTATATGCGATCGGGGGAATTGAGTACTTTGTGCGGTGCAACTAACCTTTTGGTCGATGACGTCTAAGTGCAACTTTGCAGCAACTTATATTCTTTACCCTGCCATGAAATTATCTATTGTTATTACACTTTAATGGTAGCACTGTTATCTTTCAGCAGTAGTCACGCTTTCCCATTTCTTGATCCATCTAACAATAGTGTTTCACCACCAAACTCTGAGGATATCTAGCCTTGCCAATCGACAGGTTGTTGTGGTCCTTATGAGTGTGGAGAATTAGTGAATGGAACTGCATATGGAAGTTGATATCAGTGCATTCGGTAGAGAATTATTGCTGAAACTGTGTATGTGGAAAAAATATTCCTAATTTTTGGTTTTTTGTAATTCTGCGATGAGAGGCAGAAGATGTGATATTGTAAAGGGGAGGGGAGAGGAACAAAGATTCAATGGCAGCAGTAACGGCAAGAGATCAGTTCACCGAGAATTGTCTGAGTTGAGTCGAAGCATTTGCAGTACTAGATGGTGACTTCAGTGCGTGCATGCAGTATCTGATGCGCTATCCACCTGTTGTCGATGTGCATTCGTTTGTGCAGCTCGCATTGCATATTAAATCTCCGAAGGTAGGTGATGCGTTCTTAGAAAGGTGAAGAAAAGAGACCATATCCCCCAACGTTTGACATATCATATCTGCTTGGGCGTGAAATTTTTGTGTTTTTAAAGTTTTGCTGATCTTCATTAACTGTTGAGAATTGCGGATTAAATTTTTACTGTTCTGCGAATACACATGCCGTAAAAACGTAATTGAGTACTGTTATCGAGCCATATGTAACACTTGAGTTCAATTTAATGAGCTCTTTTCTCCTTACCGTCGTGCTCTTGTTTGATGTGGAACCCCCTTGTCTCTCTCCTTCCTCTTCCCCTCCCCACCACTTGATCTTATGACGTTCATTTTTGTGACCAACGTTTAGTTTAAGATATACTTTTTATAGGGTCATGAGTAGCTGTCCAGCATGT
Source organism: Baylisascaris schroederi (assembly GCA_006503575.1). Taxonomy (NCBI): domain Eukaryota; kingdom Metazoa; phylum Nematoda; class Chromadorea; order Rhabditida; family Ascarididae; genus Baylisascaris; species Baylisascaris schroederi. Next base: position 908,379 of record QEWY01001009.1, read on the forward strand.
ACTTTTCGGTTATATAATCGCTTTATGCAAACAAAATGTTTCCTACAAATCGAATCTTCTGTTTTTATCTGCAGAAATATCGGAAGCCAAGAGCAGCCGAAATAACGAACTTTGCGAATATAACGGTGGCAGGTGTGAGCCATCCGAATCGAAGTCGTGCAGACAACAATCATCGACCGAGTAGGTCGTCACCTGTCCATAGAGTGACATATCGTGAGGGATTGCATCATGAGAGGAGAGGTGTCGATGCAGTCGTCTCCAAGATTGTTGATACTTTCACCGAACACTCCGTCGCCAAAAGTATGTATGACGTCATTTCTACAATGCAAAACTTTATTTGGAATAGTTCTTGATAAGGTAAATTGTGAGAAATAAACTTGCTATGATTGCAACTTTGATAACAAATAAACCTTTGTTTTTTCCTGGATTTGTTATGGGAGTAATATTGCAGAAATAAACCGTGATGCGGAGTTAGTCAGTGTGTTGTATTTTTAAATATCTATCCGATATGCTTAACGCTTTGTCTCGATAAGTTAGAGAATTTGGCAGGTGTAATTCCAAATAATATTCGAAATTTTTTTAAACCATATTTGGGTGAATTCTGAATATTTATTGAATGCGACTTAAATGACGAAAGTTTTTTATGAAGTATTATGGCATAATTTTCAATTTGCGATTACATGCACAAAACTGTGGATGTTTCTTGCTCATCTGGTGGATTTTGCATTTGTTTTATATTCTTCACAAAACTTTTCTTTTCTAATTTGAATTTGCTTAGATATAGAGGCCGATGAAATGTTCGCAACTCCATAACAATAAGTACCACTAAATAGTTATGGGGTGTTTAATTTTTAATGTTTTCTAGGCGCGAGTCAGGCTGCTGATGCTGAGAAGCAATATTTTGTATCACATGTGGTAAGTTATACATATTCTTTTCTCTTTCAATTATTTAATGACTCTTTGATGATAGTGATTAATCGTCATAGGCACATAAGGGTTGTAATTTCACATTTATTGGAAATCTTGATCCAGAAGATACTCTTTTTATGCAGTTTAGAGCAAACTAAAAATGTATTTCAATAAAAAGTATATAAAGAGGGCATTGTGAATGATGACCTACAAGTTATTGACTTTCGTTTATCATTGCACATTTATAATGCTTGCTGCAATGGTTTATCTATGCATCGCTTTATTCGTTTCGATCAGTAAAGTCGTGGAAAATGCCTAGCTATTGGAGTTTCTACCAAAGTTTATTTGTTTCACCATGTTGTCAACTCCAAAAGTTTATTAAATCTATTTAAATTTTTTATTTTTCGATTTTTATTAAGATCACACAAATCGTTTGTCGAGTTTTAAGAGAATTCCATAAGCGCTTTTTATTGGAGTACAAATTTTTACTGCATTTTTCGCCTATCTTACATTTTTTACATCACTTATTTCTGTACAGCTAAATAAGTAAGGTGTTTCTAAGCCATTTTTCATTCGTTTTGATGCCTTAAAGGTCGAAGAAAATGTTCTTCATTGTTCATCTTCCTTTCCTATTAAATATTAGATTAGTTTGCACCGTTTGTATGAATGAATAAACGATATGTAAGTTGAGCTGTTCGTCGGTTGAATTGTTGCAGGAAGTTAATTTGCTCAAAGATCAAGTAGCATGTTTGCAATCGCGTTTGAATGATGTCGATTTCGTTGCGAGAGTTGCTGCTAAACGAATCGCACAATGCATTGGTGCGATTTTATTTTTCTTTTATATGTTTTTGTTCCGCTCTAAACACATTTATTTGCATAAATATTTAGATAAGCAAAACTTTCACATAATTGAGTTCGATATTTAGAGAACACTTGTAAAGATTTGTTTTATTCGTTTCATTATGGAAATGTTGAAGAGAAAACAAACATCTTTGGACGCTTACCTCTGGGTTTAAGGAAGCTGGGAAAAAGTTGAGGAAAAATAAATGTTGGTGTTTAAAAGGTGAATTGGTTGGGAAGGGATGCGTTTTAAAGAATCTAAGAAAAGCTGAGGTCCAAATCTCCATATGGTTATCTGTTTTTCTTTACCCCACGTTTGGCTGTAGTATAGGAGTCCTCAATCATAATTTTGAAAGAAATTGCTAATCATAATTAAGCCGATCGCGGATCAAGTTTCCGACGTTTAATTTAAACACCTGTAGGTCGATCTAAAAGGGTTCAGCTATTTCTTTCAGAGGGCATAATAAAATAGCATAAGGAATAAGGGACTTTCGAGAATTTCGCTCATTTTTGAAAGGTGGATATCCACATAGGGATGCTCTATCTTCGACTTCAGTCACCCCAACTTCTTTTAATTTTTCGTTTAAACGGGTTGCAAAAGCTACCTCAGACAGAGTTTTGCTTCCTTCATAGGTCGCACTATAAATGCATAAGTAATTCTGTTGATGTGATAAGAGTTTTAAGGCGATATCGAATCAATGGGAGGTGATGAAAATGTAAAACATCGTGTGGCAAAAGAGTTGCGCAATATCAGCGAGCAGTTGACACGATCAACCGTATCCGAGGCTTCCGTTCGTCACATAGGGGGAATCCGTGATGGCACCAGAGAGCGAGGGGGTGTCGAACTGGCTCGTGAGGCGAGTGCCGTTCGTGCTCCTGCTCCCCCTCGAGGTCTTCCTCAGACGGTACGTTCTGTATATGGTGATGCAGAATTGGTCGAAATAACACACGGTCCAAAACATATAAATGCTATTGGGTAAACAGGAAGGAGGGAGTTTTATTTCATAGTCAGGAGAACGCAGCTGATTGCGCGAATGATGATGGAAACTTTAACTCATTTTTTAGCGCTTTTACATCACTACATTACTCTTGTGAGTGTAATATACTCCACACCGACGAATATTTTATAAACATCTTTATCTGACCACTTATATGCTTGATACATTGCTGTATATTTTTCTTGCCAGTGATTGCTCTAGCATTTCATTGCACAACGATGCTGACTTATTTTTATTACTCTTCCATTATTCAACTCATTAATATTGATTTATTTATGTTGCGGAAGTTGGTTTCATATTCGTAGGTTCGCTACAGATCTCAACATTCAACTGTGATTGACAATAGGGTGACATTTTCTGTATTTTTCATATAATTCACTCTGCATTATTGATATAATTTTTAATTAATATGTTTTGTGAATTATTCAATTGTAAAATATTCACATATAATTCCAAATATTTTATAAATTCGTAATATTTGTGTTCTGTAAGGTTACATATTTTACTCATTCTATGATAGGTAACTATGAAATGAGCATTCTAAATATTAGTAATTAACACTAAAAGATTGAATCTCGCAAACACTAAATTTTATGTGAACTGGTTTGGTGACGAGTAAAAGAACGCAAATAGCATGGAAGTGTAATTTACTGTAATGTTTTTATTACAGTGTTTTACTGTGCTATAGATCTCTACCCATTGGTAAATGACGAGTGATTGTGCAAATCTATGCAATAGTGATGGATTACGGTTACCTGTAAATGCGACAAGATTGAAGGACGCCATTGTAGGTGTAATGGAGAGTTTTGTGTAGTTATGAGTTTGTTTTTTTTAAGTTATTAAGTTTATTCGAATAAGGTTTGAAGGACGCATGAAAAGAATCGACATGAATTTATAGTATTTGAGCGAACAAATTGAAAGGACGGGGAATATAGGTGAATAGCATCTATGCAGTGTGTAGTAAAGGGCAGAGTGGTAACAGTGACTAACCCAAAAAGTTGCATTATCATCACATATCTTTATGTATAGTCTCATGCACTCATCATTATACTAAGGCGTAGCGATTGATCGATTGTCTCACCCGAAAGGTAAACTAAGTATTATTTCATTGGTCGTCAATATGGCGCTCATAAGTCCTCTGCCAAAGTTGATTGCTGAATTGTCCTACTTATAAACGCGTTTCATAGTTTGCGTTGCATTGAGCGTATCGTATTTAGTCTCCGTTAAAAACGACACTTCCTCTTTTTTGTGTGTTTATTGACATATCTTGTGCATTGTGGAAATAAAATATTTTTTTTTGAAATATATTATTCTTTTAATGCTTTATGATTTATTTCTCCTTTTTTTTCGTTTAAATTTATATTGGTAATGAAATTTTTTTCTATGCGCATGGATTCTAATTTTTTAATTCACACTTTATAGAGTAAACTAGAGAAATAGGGTACTTTTTTCACTCGGTATTAATCTGCTATCGATGATAATTCGTCTCGAAGGTAATATTTTTGAATTGTTTTAGGGAGGGAGTGAGGGAGAGGACTTTCATGTTTCGTGCTAAATGCGACACATGAATTCGTCCATGTTATCTGTTAAGTTTTCCGTTCTGGAAACATATGGTTTACGGCCTAGCCATCCTATGGTTTAAATTAGGTCTGAATCATGGCCGAGACCGGGATCGGGTCGGATTTAATCTATGATTGTGTGGGCATGTCTAAAAATTTGTTATAGAAACTGGAATGGCATTAATCTATCTGCTTGTTGTCATGGGTTTAATTTGGTTCAATTTACGATCGAGGCCAGACTTGATCTAAATTCACTCGTTCGTACTAGAACACCTTCCTACGACTGCTGCTTAACTCCGATGGTTTATGTCTCACAGTTAAATCATGTAATCGTCTTGAGAGATGAATGGAAACTTTACTTACACAGTATTTCAGCTAGTGGAGCCATCAACGAGCACCGGTTAGTTAGGTGGTTATTGACAGCTAGCTGACATGAACACTATCAATTAGCATATAAAATGGAGTCATAGAAATGCAAAGAATTTTTGAACTTTCCTCAGTGTACGATTGATAAGTGTGACAGAAATAACACTCATGCAATCAAACGTTTGCTTCTTGCTGTGGTGTGAAACCAATTGTGCCTCGCACAGGTGTACCGTTGCAGACATGATTCGACGAGGGGTTGTACCAACCTATCGCGACACACACCAAGGGGCTGCAACTGTAATTTCATGGTCTTTTCTCATAATCAAGATAACGCGATGCAGGGGAAAGATGGCTGTGTTCTATTGGTCTCTGTACCTGAGTAAAGAACAAATAGGTGGGGTTCGCGGGAAATCGAAGGAAGATCGATGTGTCCGATTGGTTCGTGTCAGTAGAAACATGCTTTCGCGATGTAAATATTGTCCTTTAAGTATAAAATTATACTTGCAGTATTTTGAATGCAGTACAACGCAATAGCTGAATACGAATGGATCCTCTTGAAAACAAAAGCATTACAATTAGCATTGGCCCTAAGTAGAGGTTTGTAGTCCCCCACCGAAAACAAGATCGAGAAGGGTTTTTGCGGCCTTTTCGTCGAACTCCCCATCGCTAACATTTGTCCCGACGAACCCAAGTTTCGCTTTGTTCGTATGAAAATCTCCACTAAAGATTTCCATCTTTGCGTGGGGGCTGTCGTCATGTAACCAATCAATAAAACCTCTATATATAAGCCATACTCAACGGTTAGATGATCTGTGTTTGCAATTTGCAAAACATACCTCTGCAAATTGCAATTGCGGGACATATGGCTGCATATTGCATTTGCATAATATAAAGCTGTAAAAGTTCGTATCGAGATGTTTAGAAGGAAGTTTCTTCTCTTTTATTTGAAAGGGTTGACGCGCTTCAATGAATATTAGTGAATGAGTTGGTTTTTTTTTGTTATATTAAATAGGCTTTTTTATTTTCAAAATGTTTTTGCAGTAAAGTTGAATGCAACTTTCTTCTTAAAAGAAATCCCGTCGGGGGTCGGCCGAAAATGTTTCGATCGTTCAGATTTCGCGGAAAATTCCGTTTTTCTGTTGTTGTTGATTTAATGGAATCGCTCCATTAGCCATCTCATTGCTAAGCTTCTAGTTGCTTCTCGTATCACACATCCTGAAAATTGTTGTTGTTTTCCAAATGGCAATGTTTTCCCAATGAATTGCTTTCCACTTCGGTGACCTCAACTTCAACATTGAAACGAATGTTTTATTATACGTTCTTGCAAGTTTATCTTACAAAACTGTACTGCAACAACACGCATGTTAGCTCGACTTGTGTATATATACGTGTCTGTTTGTCTGGCTGATAGAAATTGTGTTCATATAATACGAACTTCCTGACGACGCTATTACTTTGATCTATCAGCGATTTTGGAAGAAGTCATAGACATTCAGTAGTGCAAAAAATTGCGAGTATTTTACGCAGGTGTTTTTTGATCTACACCAGTCGACTCATAGAACGACGACATATCATTCATGGAAAATTTCTGCGAACAGTCAAGCCAGCAGCATTATTTTGCACAGTTATTATTTGTCGGTAATTTGTGAAACCGGTTGGTCAACTCAGAGAGACAACACATCATTCATAGAAAATTTCTGCGAACAATTAAGAGAGCAACGTTATTTTGCATGCTTATCATTTGTTGGTAATTTATGAAACCGGTTGGATGGATGAAGAGAATGCAAAAACGCATCTTGTGCTAGCTTATTTGACGTATTTCTCCACCTTTTTTTGTTTATTCTCTATTTCACGTAAATTTATGCGCAGCGTTGCAAATCCAGCTCTTGATTATTGGTGGAGTAAAAGCGTTCACTGCTTATATGTGTGCATTCAAATGGAAAAGCTTGCCAAGGTTCTGGCATGATATGCGCTTTTCCATCTTGTTCACACAGACAATAAGCTTTAGTAAACAGTGCTGCATTTACTGATCAGCACCATTGGATGCGATGGCAAAAGCGCATATTGTGCTATCTCATTCGATGTGCTTTCCAATAAGTTCCTTTTATCTTCTTTCATATGTCTCACAGGTAAAAGGTGATGGTGAAGTTAATTTGCAGGTAAAGTCATGCTCACTCATCGTCGTTCCTAATTTGGCTGAGTATCGAATGAGAATGCAATCGTCGAACAACATCGACCGTTTCGTAACGGTGAACGTCGATGGGCAATCAGTTCGAGTGAATGTAATGCAACCACTTCGTGTGAAGATTGTCTACGATGAGCAGCTGCCACCATCCGAGAGAAGTGACGTCATTCTATCACATTTACGCAAGGTAACCTAATGATCATATGTTATTCGTTGTTGATCTGCAAGATCGATGCATCGAGCATCAAGTTCGATTACACGATTTGGCTTTCAATAGATGCTCTATTTTCAGATTGCAAAACATGGAATGAAAACCTTTTATTTATTGAATCTTTTCCCGACCGAATCTTCTCCTTATCCCTCTAAGCGAACTTCTGCTGAATGTAGAATGGTGGTGAAATTAATAAACTGTAACTGTGCAGTTAATGTTCGGTATCTCGATATAGCCAACGCTATTTATTATTTTTTCCTCTACAGAAAGATGGAACAAAACTTGAAGTCGTATATAGCAATTACCAATAGAAAAGTAGTTTATCTTCAAACTGTTGAAGATGGATGAATTTAACTAGTACAGTGCGTAGTGATCCATAATACAATATGCTGTTCCCTTGTCATATTCGCCAATGATGTCAGCTATTAGTACCGTCCCAACCTTATGTGCTCCTTAGAAATAGGAAACATGGCTATTCCTAATTGTAACAAACAAAAAACGGAAAATTTTCTCGTTGCACATTGATAAATGAATTCATTTTAGATGTCAAGATGAGAAATAAATTCCTCTTTCTGTTGTTGATCATTGCAAATTGTGTCCAAAATATATAGATGAAAACATTCAGGAAATGCAACTATAGAGCTCATTATAACTGCTGAAGCATCATTGATAGAATTTTTTCATTTACTGTTTCGATATTTATTCTCTTGATCTTCAGAGTTATTTGTTGTGAAAATAGTCCATCTTAATTAATAAGAGTCGGTTGATTTAGGTGCCACAAGGATTGCCCGAACCGAAGTTCACCCAGATAGAAGATGATATTGTGGAGAGGAGTCGTTTTTTTATGCCGAAGGCGTATATCGATTTCGTTCCAAAATGCGAAGCCGAATTGGATGCCACCGTCGAATATGACGCCGATGAAGAGGTATATCGTTGACAATTGACATTCATTTCGATTATTCTGAGAGATATGAGAAAGCAAAGGCGTTTAATTTATGGCTTGTGGGTGAAGGACTTGACCGCATATCGCACAACGCCAGTTCCACTTTCGTCCTCTTGAATACTGTTTTATCTAAAGAATTTAGCGTGTTTATCGCTGCTAAAGTTTGCTTCGATTTTATTTGATAGCAGTTATGGTTATATTTAATTTTGTTCTCATAAAGCAAGAATTATGCCGTTTTAATATCTGATTGGCATAATGCGTTGTTTAAAGTTTAGATATGGAGAATGCATTTCTCAGTTAAGTTATCTGATACGGAACGACATTAGCTTCACCGATTTATGAATTAGCCTTATTTCGCTATTTCTTACTGAGTGATGTTAGAACACTTTAAGAGCAACATAATTTTCTGACTTTATTTGTGATCATCAAAGACTTCCATGATGTTCGTTGATTCAGAAGGGTGAATTATTTAAAGGATTTGGAATGGATTACGCTAATCAACGAGAAAATGGGCAGTAAAAAGGATGCAGCTCTGAGTTTGACGCAGTTCGAGGCTGCGATGGATCGTATGGAGAAGGAAAGCTTCTTCCAGGTATAATGTTTTATGCAGACGTCAACTCAGTTCAAGATTGAAGCGGCCGTTCCTTAATTATTTTGAGCTGACAGCTCAAAATAATTTGACGAATGGAGAGGCTGAATAAATGAGTAGATGTTGAACGAATAGAATGGAATAGGCAAGGTGACTTTTATTTTGTGTTTATGCTTTCTTTTTCCAGTATCGCAGTTTACCTTCTCTGTCACTGGGATTTTTGGGATGGAAATGGAGAGAGGAGGGGGGATAGATAGCATCCAGCTTCTATCTCCACTGTATAAATTTAGCGTAATTGTGGTAGCGTTCAATCCCGGCTACATTTTTTTCATCTTTTTGGTCCTTGAAAAGTTTTCACCTGTGATGCAAACTTCTACAAAAGGGGTATTGGTGTGTAGATAAAAACGGGAATTGAAAGGAAATCATTTTCAATTGATGGCCTCGTGAATAAATGAATGGATGGATCTTAGAATGTAGGGTGTAGTGTTACTGTGAAGCATGGAATCAAAAGTGGTCGATTCAGAGCACCAAAGATGGTATGCAGTGTGGTCCGCCGATCGATCAGGATGCTGTCTGTTGTATCTGTAACGATGGGGATGGGTGTAATGCAAATCAGATCATTTTCTGCGACCTCTGCAATATCGCTGTTCATCAGGTGAATTTATTGTTGAATATACCTGCCACAATCAAAGCTCATACTTATACATAACCGTATTGTGTTATCTCTTTATTTGGGCTCTTCGCGATGTGATCGATAGTGAGGAGTAGGGAGTGCAGTAGCAGCTTTCTTTATATATATATATATATATATATATATATAATATATATATATACTCTTACGTGCATGCAGTGTGCGTGCAGTATGTATATAGGCAGACATATGCATACACATGAATATGCATATATGGGTGTAGGGCTGCGTACACTTTTGAAATGTTTTAGTTGTACAATGTTGCGAGCAGCGCAGGGTCCGAGTCTCATACAGGAGAAATTATAGTCGTATTAAAAATTGCTTATAAAATGTTTTATCGCCTTTTTCTCGAATTTCTCCGATACCTAGCAAACGTTGTGGTCATTGAAGGACTGTTATGGAGTGCCGTATATTCCCGAAGGTCAGTGGTTGTGCCGGAGGTGCCAGATGTCGCCATCAAAGCCGGTACAGTGTGAGCTGTGCCCATGTCCGCATGGTGCCTTCAAGCGTACCGTTGCAAACGGATGGGCTCATGTTGTGTGTGCTTTGTGGCTCAACGAGGTTATAACTTTTTTCGTTTGGATTCTTTTTTAGAAGTGCCATTGTTCCGGCAATTTTCCGTGTAGGTGAAGGTAGTAACCTTTAAAAGAGATAGCAAAATCATCGGAAATGAAAATGGCACTCACTTCAGTTTCAAAGGAATTGGTTTCCCTCGTTCACTAGTCGTTTAGGGTTTTGCATGAAGTTGTTAGAAGGTTTTTGTGGTCGACCAATAACAAAACCTCCTTAATATTAGTAGGAATATGGAGGCATCATCTGATATTGCTCGTTTCTTAGAGTAGAATAGAGCCATCAATCGTGGCGCATTAGGTAATCATCCGGAGACGATACCTACGAGTCCCTTTAATAGAAAGACATCCTTACTCTATTATTACTCGTTGTTTTTTGAAGAATTGTTTTCACACTTCGTTAGAGTGTTGTATTTTATAGGTTCATTTTGCAAACACTGTATTCATGGAACCCATTGATGGCATTGAGAATTCATTGAAGCGACGATGTCGTTTACGATGTATAGTTTGCAAGCAGAAAATGGGTGCTTGTTTGCAATGTTCAAAGGTAAACGTTCGGTGATTTGTTGATGAACTCTCTCGTTAAAGAGTATAGTTTGGTGAATTATGAGAACATCTCAGAAAATATCCGGCCGAAATAAGTTTAAGCTTATTTTCCGGTAAGGTGAGGAAATCCGAATTCGTTTCAGAGCGTGTTTGAGTCGATCTTCGCTGCTGCTTGGGCATATTCTAAATACTGCTTCATTTCTATTTATCTGTTCGCTAAGGCTATATTTTTGCATCATATAAAAGTTGATCCTAATGAAACCTGATAATATTCATAGAGACCAGGTCACGAAATGACGGTTGTATAGATCACAAAAAAGCTGGGTTTTCTTTCCAGCTTTCATAAACTGTTAGTTTTCGTTGCATTAATCCCGTCGGTCGCTTACTTATTTGTCAGCCATGCCAATCAAATTTGCAACTAGTCCATTTGGCGAATGTGGAGGAAAAAATAAATTGTGTCTTCTCACCTTGCTTAGAAAATTTTTTCGATGCCCCTCTTTGATGCTTATGTAATTGTTTAGAAAAAGATTTCGCTGCAATTAACTTCGAAGTATAAAGGCGGATTTGCAGAAGTCGTGCACACGATCCTATCATGTGACTTGTGCTCGCGCAGCTGGTATGGAACTTCGTGCCGAAGAAGTGAAGAACGCTAACAGTGATTGGGGATCCGACATCAAATATTCATCTTTTTGTCACTATCATTCGAACACCTTTAACAAGTTCGTCATAAGTTTCCTTTTATTTTCGATAAATTTGCCTCTGTTGAACATTTTTCCATACTCTGCGATTTATTCTCTCTATATGTGATTTTTCTTTCTTTTTAACTTCTAGGAGTTTGCAGGGATGAGGGGGGGGGGGGGGGGGGGGGTGAGTAGTAGAGGCAAAAAGGTGAAGTTTTAATAACGTATATTGGTTCCTACATCTCATTTAGTTGATTCCAGTACAGTCACAAGGCATGATCATTGCGCATCTACAGCTTCCATGTGCTTTTCTTTCTCGTGATAAGGAGAACACGAAAGCTAAGTAAAGAGTACAACATTTAAAAGGCCGAATGGGTTCGGAGTATGAGCGGCGTTAAGATAGGATGGATACATAGGGAAAATGGGGAGGAAGAATAAGGACTAATGAAGCATCGGGTCTCGCTAGAACCTCATCATGAAATCAAACCTCAGGTTTCTGTTGGTGTGGCCAATTTAATTAAATAGCATCTTTTGCAGAACAGAGGTGCCTTCGTTTTTGTTTGTTTAGGTATGCTTTAAAGGTCATGTCAGCGTATCCCTATTCACGATTGGTGATCTTTAACTGCTCTAAGGAATTGTAGATATGTTTTCCAAATTCTACACTTCCAACACACAATTTTGCATTCGTAAACGCGGAAAATTTTTTTTTTTTTGCTTTCTGAAAACGTTTATTGCGAACCAAATTTCCTGTTTCATTGGTTGCTAGTTAAGTTTTCTTCAGTATCGATGCTATTTTTTTTCAGAGAAAATCTTACCGCATGCGATTTATCAAAGAAAAAGAAAGAAGTGGTAAGTATTGTTGTTGGTTGCAAATGTGTTAATTTGATTTAATTTATTTATTTTATTGTATTTTTTTTAAAGGCAACATCGCATCTGCGTTTGTGTATATATATATATAGTCGTTATTGCAAGAGCTAAGGAAGCTATGTCGTTCAAATGCAGTTAGCAATCAACACTTGGAAAGTTCGAAAAAGCCTCAATCCACCTTTTAGAATAGTCATGTCTTAAAATTGAATACTAAACATTTTTTTGAGCAGTAGTAGGCTTTTTCATTTTCAAATATACTATTGTAACCGGTTGGTGACCTGAATTACAGAAACTTCATGCCAGTCTCATTTTCTGAATTATGTTTAGTTGAAATTTTTTCTTAAATTGGTAGGGGTCGAAATTCAATATGATTGCATTCGTATAATCTCTGAAGCGTTTCCCTTACACACTAATTGTATTTGATTATATTTATTTTCGATCAGAGGATGACCATTCCATTCGTTCTATACTACAACTGTTTTTATATCATTCCAGGAGGCTATGATGCGTGCGGCACGTCGAGAATTGCAATCAAATGAGAGCACTGCGCCAGCAGTTTCAGTGCCGGTTGTGCCATCACATAAGTGCGTTTTTTTGTTTGTTTTTTAAAGTTTTCATTAGCGCATGCTTTATTCTTGCAAAACATATCGAACGAGAGAGAGAGAGCTGTGAGACACGGTTAAATCGACGTTTTTTGTGAGACATTTATGGGTGATTGGTGTAACTTTATTTTGGTTGAAACTGAGATGATGGAATCATTTCAGTTCAGCTGCAAAATTGTAGATGCTGGGAGTTGCTTATGTGGGAGTTCTTCTGCATTTTTCATGTCTGACTTAAAGATGGGGTCTTAGTTGAGCTTACTCGTTTTCACCACTCCCAAATGAAAGATCAGTTACTTGTTGCAGTGCGATAACCAGATTCTGCGTTAGAAATGAGGTCATAGATTGTATTGCAACATTTAACATCGAATGGCGTACGAAGCGGCACTAAGCGATCTAAAATTGAGTTGTGGTATTCGATGGGGTTGGAGGAGGGATGAAAGGTAGGTCCCACTGCCATATGAGCATGGGGACAAGCTTCTGTGCTGTGGTTGCATTTACTTTTGCCAATGTAATATTGGTGTTCCGTTTGTTGATTTTGATTTCTTGGTTTTGAATTTCATCCATAACCGTCGTTAATGCATTAGTAATGTTCATTGCACACCTGTCCAACACAACACATCGTTTATCTGAAGTTAACACTCGAATGTATCTTTCAGAGTGGAGGAAATGCGAACAAATCTCGGCATTAGCCCAGAAGTTATGCGTCGTTTGCTCGTGTATTGGACTTTAAAAAGGAAATCACGAAGTGGCGTTCCACTTCTAAAACGGCTTATGGTAAGTGCTAGAGTTCGATACTCTCAATGTAAAACGTGGGGATTTTGGGGAATCATCGGATTTTTTCCCTTGAGCAGCGATATAATATAGTAATTGCTTTTTTTCCATAGTAGTTGGCCTTGAGCTTAGGGCCGTATTTGATGGATATTTATGCATGAGGCGGATATTGATGCATCTGAAAGGAATATTGTCGAAAAGCCGACTGGCGTCCGACATGCCTAACGATGATTGCATTTGCAGTAAACAATGTGTTGTTCATATAATTTTTGCTGTTTTAGAAATGCTGAGTTGATTAGTTATTAGTAGTGGGCAGATCTCAAAGTTTCCAAATCCACGATGCATTATTTTCTTGTGTTCTATTATCATGAATAATTGTTGACATTCAGCAGAGCAAAGTACAGTCACGTGAAATGGAAAGTACTCCAACGGTCGAAATAGACGATCCTGAGCACAAATCATTTGTCCTCTTACGTGCAGATCTCGAGAAAGTTCGTCTATTATGTGAACTCGTCAAGAAACGTGAAAAGTACAAAAAGGAATATGTGAGTTGTTTTGTTTCCATTCACAAATTTCATATCTCCATTAATGAGCTAAAATGTTGGTCATGTGTAAGTTAAATCAACATCGATTTTCATCTACACCTTAGCAGTGTTTAAGATGATATTTTGTGTAATATCTTCCTCGAAATCCATTTTGTAGCGTTCGAGATCTCTTCAATAGTTACACATGAGCGAACCGTATCAATATATTACTGCATTATGTTAATATTTGGTTTCTATACACTTTTTTTTGATTAGAATGCGAAAGAATAATACTGTAACTATAGAAAGTTTCCTCTTTACTTCATTTGATTGCCTTACCGTTTGTTGTTTTAATTGCCCTTTGATTTATGCATTTAATGTTGTCTTTATTTTATTAGCTTGCATAAATGAAAAGCTTAATTATGATCATCTTTTAAACGTTCTTTCACTTTACCCCATTCTCCTCATGAACGCTTTAAGATGCGATTGTGCGTGATCCATTTTTCACTTTCTTTGCAGTTGAAAGAGACAAATTTGATGTTCGATTATTCTACGAAGCCATTACATTTGCTAATGAGCGAGTTACTCGACAAGATTGCTGCCAAAGATTTCCAGGATGTATGTGTTGTCTTTCCGTTTATCCTATTTATTTCTGCTATTTCCTTATCCGCAAAAAATGGCTGCCTTGTGATAAACAGCAAATCAAGGGTCTTAATGTACAGCTTGAGCTATTGGACCCTATTGAGAGGGAGTAGAGGGAGTATTACGAATATTAACCCTATGATTCAGAGATGAAAAGTGCAAATTTGTTATTTTTCGTCATGTGGCAGCAGATTCTATCACAAGGCGGTTGAGCAGCTAAGGAATTCACTAAGTGTAATTCATCACTGCATCACCAGAGATGCTAAATGATCAGCTTGGATTTGAAAAACCGAAATTTTAAGCGCATCTTCAATTCATACCTAGAAATACCTTCATTTCTGGCGTGTGACTCACGATTATGAGAATGCGGTTCTCTCACTTCCTCTTCCTTTTCCAGCTAACATGCTGCATGCAAAATTATCTGCGAACGCGTTTTTTTGAATCGCAGTTCTATAGTTATTCTGTTATTTTTAGTGGCACATTCATTACATGCATTGCTGACTTGTGAAATTCTTATGCTTTCTACAAACTTCGATCCGATTAGCAGTTTGTATGGCCACGAAAGTACGTTTTGAAAGTGAAAATATCTCTCAGCACTCAGATTATGAAGTGTTCGCCATGTCTTTTCTCTCGCTTCGAAACTTCGCTTGCTTATTATTAATTAACCCCTTCATTTAGTGGTATCTTATAGCTGCAGTAAAGTTTTGCTATGGCGTTCTTGATTGTCTTTGGTTTGTTTTATAGGTGTTTGCAAGAGCGGTTAGTGAAAAAGAGGTGCCTGGTTATTCGTCGATTATTAAGAAGCCAATGGATTTGTCGAAAATGCGCAGGTAATGTTGTCGTTTCGATGTTTTTGACAAACTTTTTAAAGTTTTGCATAGTTATCGTGCATCTGTAATGCGCAGTTCATTGTATAGTAGATCCATCCCCTCAGAATCGCGTTTGCAGCCGTTAATGTATCGATGTATCTGTGACATTTTATCATATCCCCAAATTCGGTTGCTTTAGAGTATGTATATACCGATTCTAGCTTGTAGGGGGTGTGTGCTTTTCAGTCTCATATTATGGGGACGGTGGCAAACGTTTTCGGAGAAATGCAGCTCAGCTGAATTAGGTATTGCTCTTTACATCATTATCTTCATTATAGGAAACTAGCGAAAGGAGAGTATAAACAACTGTCTCAGCTAAAGGCAGATTTTGCACTAATGATTAACAACTGCTCGACGTTCAATCGCCATAATGAATTCTTCTGGAAGTATGGTCATCGGCTGCAACGTATTGCACTGAAATATTTCAAGGCAGCAGAACGAGCGGTTGCTTTTGTTGGCATGGTATTTCTTAAATTTTTATTGATCTTTTGTTCCATTATCTGAGTTTCGTTAACTGTAAGTAGAAGATCTGGGATTATGAATCCCTTTGATGCTTATGTGTTTGCGCCCATATTTTTCTTATTGTTGCATTGATCTTGCTCGTTCCACCGTCACAACGATTGAGAGAGCATGTTCGATTCGTCTGACGCACGAGAGCATAAGACAGATTTTTTGAAGGACGAATATGGCCTCGTATAATGGTCCAGGAGAGCATTTCTTCATCCTTCTTGCACTCTTTCCCCCTCCCCCCCCCCCTTCCCTCGCTGTTCGCCTTTTTCGACCACCTACGTATGTCCATCATGGGGTGACGGAACATAACTCAGGATAATGCTAACAGTTTAATTATTCATTATTCCTTTGTTTTTCAGACAGACGACTTGAACGCATCGATGTTAAATGTTACGAGTTTACTGCTGGAGAGAGTCTCTAGAGGGAAACATGGAGCCAACCAATTGAACACCGTCGTTAAACGTGAACGAGAGGATTCACCTGTTGTTCAAGAAGTCTCGGTTGCACGTAACCGTAAGGTGATTGGTAAGGATGTACGTGATGCTAAGGTGGATAGTGAACCATCCTGTTCTGGCATTCAGAGCTTTAGAATGAAGGCACCAGGTTTGCAGCATGCACGTAAAGTGAGCTTCTCGAATCAGACGACTCGCAAAAGGGCGTTGAAGAATTCGAGCCCTGTGGGCAGATGCAGCAAGAAGCTCAAAGGTATCTTCCTCTTTCTTGTCTTTCATATCAGGATGTTATATGTCATAAATATGGGAATGTAAGCGTTTCAAACTATGCCTTGCGATCTTATATGATGAGGTCTTTGACCAATTGGCGTGATATGTAACTAGCTGCTGTAACGATCTGTTCGAACGAAGACTATTCATACCGTGACGTCAAGTAGACTAATCTTTTTATTGCATATTTGATATTTAATAATAACAATGCCAGCTTGTCAGAAAGATATGTTATAAATGGTGAAATATTTTAACATTAAACACGAGTGGCTTATATGAACTGAGTGATTTTCATCTCTGCATTCTTCTTTCATTCGATAAAGTTTTATGTTATAAAATGGTAGTGGTATATGGAGTAATCACAGAAATGGCTCTGTAGCGATAACGATTGAGTTTCAGCGATGTCACAACTCCCAATCACTCGTTTTCTGGTGCCAGTTGATGTGCCAAATGCTGATGGAGAACTGAGTCCTGCTAGTAGTTTGCCTGGCAGGCGGAAACGTATGGCGGGCATCATTGCGGCGGCATCCTTTGATGGGTACCGATCACATTCACTCTTAAGTCCTGCTAACGATCTGACCACGGATAATTCCTCTGCGATCGAAGAATCAAGTTCAGCTGGTGAGGAATTTGCATCACCAAAAACCGCCGGCAATTACGGTCCTCAGCGGTCTATCCGACGACGTAAAATTGCGTGGCATCAGGAACCAGTAATTGGTGAGCTGTCAGAAGCCTTTGAAATTCGTATTGAAACGACTCGATATCTGCTGTTAATGGAGCTCTCGATTTGAGTAGATGCATCCGTATGTGAACTGCGAGTGAGAGGATAAGAGACTATTAAGGCATTCATGTAGATCTAGATGTGTCATCAGTTTTAATGTTTTACTCTTTGTGCTGTAAGTTTTATGCAGTGAATGCTGCAAAAGAATAGAAAATCAATATTAGTTGGTTATGGTTTGTATCGTCGCTTGCGGAATTCTGCGAATTTTTCGGGCCAAATCTCGGAAATGGTGCGCTGTGATGCTAAAATATTTTTGCTTTTTAGAGCGATTCCTGTTGAATAAGCTCGTCCTAATTCAAAAATATGAGAAATATCGCAAATGTGAGAGCGAGGGCCGCAGAATGTAATATATATAGAACAGCGGTGATTGAAGAAAGGATGCGGTTTCGTAGATCTCTCCGGACAACTCATAGGCCAAAAAATTAGTGTAGTTTTGAGTGTGAGCATAATTTTGAATTTCTTTCAAAGGATGCATCTCTTCTAAAGATGTGCGAATGTTGGGAATGCCTCACATCGCTAATCGAGACATGGAGTGCAGCAATAGGACGTACGATTGCAGTTCCTAAGGTATGACTGAGAAAGAAGGATGTTTTATTGTTTAGATACAGTGGAAATTGGTCAAGATGTACAGCATGACGATATTGTTTGGGTGGAGGATGGCGATTCACGCATGGTTGGTCATGTTGTCGATCTTTGCTTGAAGGTATGCATTTCCATTTGCAGAACGACACTTTTTGTTTGGTCACATAACGATGCTGTTGATTGTTGGCTAATTTCTTTGTTTTGGATGCCTTGCGAGTATAATATCCTCATTGTTAATGGGACAAATTAGAGAGGAATGGCAATATCAATTTTCTATAATACATGAGCTAATTTGAAGGTATTGTTGGATTCCTATCCAGTCGACGAGATGATGGCGAAACGTCCAAAGAATGATCCGCAGCAATTCGTTTTGGTACAGTTCTTTGATAAGCATCATACATGGTGAGTAATTGGCGTTTACAAAATGTATTAAACGATGACGGATATGTGTGGATGGGAAAGAAGCGCTTTTTGAATGAGTTGCCATCTTATTTTTCCTTTCAGTTATGCAAAAGTAGCTAAAAGGGGGGTGGGGGGTGAGGATGTGTAATAAAGGAGGACAGGTGACAAAGTAATTTTCGTTTCTCTTTCCTAATGAAAAGGGGGTAATGTAATCGTGCTTAAATCATTCTGCACTTGCGTGATGAGGAGAGGAGTTTTATCTTGTGGCGTCTTTAATACGAAGGCAGCAAAAGGAAACCTAGACGCGTATTGGTCGTAAAAGTCATTCCTCAGACATTCTGACGGTTTTTCTGCTCAGAAAACTCGTTTTATTTCTCGAATTCTTTTCTGGCGTTGTTTTTTATATTTCATCCTTCATGGCATCTTTATAGTAAAGTTGGGTATCGCAATATCCGCTGGGTAGCTTGGTAAATCCTTAAAGGATGGGCTTGGAAAAGTTCGAGCTCAGGTGGTAGTAAGGGTCTTGTGCATGGATTCATTACAAAGTAACATTTGTGTTTTCTATGGTTATGTTCAATTGTTCGCTTGTGATTCACCAAATATTCGCTATGAGTTTGTTAAAGGAATAGTCATGTTTGCGAGCTGATAAAGGAAGCTAAAATGTGACTGAGTTGACATTTTGTTTTCAGGCGTTGGGTGCCTTTAAAATGTGTATCGCAGTGTGATATTCAGAAAGCGAATTCCTTCCCAGCCTTTCTGCAGTCTGCAATTAATGAAGCTCGCAAATTTCGGTTCGCTTTTATGTCTCTATTTTCTCTCAATTATTTTTTAGCTTATAGTAAATTGATGTCGATTTGCTAAATAACAAGCATATAAACGTTGTTTTCATGGTGAGAGTGAGGGAAGGGAGAGGGAGAATAAAGTACTGCATTTCCTTAGTTTAAGCAGTTTCTTCAAAAAACGCATAGAATATTTCTATTGCTATTAATAAAATTTCGTACTTTTGGTGCCAAACTTTTTATCAGTTTTTGTCAGTGCTCCTATTTCTTTGCAATTAAATTTGTGGTATGATATCTTCATCTTCTTTTAGATTTGATGAAATTTCGTTATCAACCGTCCCTTATTGGTTACCAGCATTGCTCACGATACTTTCTCAAAAATTTTCATAGTTGTAGGTTACATACAAAAATATTCGAGCAGCAGACTGCTTTTCTTTGTTCTTCAGATTTAGGTCGTGAACGTTGACATGTTCGTATCGATAGTCAGTTTCAATTCAGTTTCTCGTATCTTTTAGTGATGCACGTCTTTAAAGTGTATTCGGTTCGCCTTGAGACGACTGACTATTCGACGATGAGGAATGCTTTCCGCGATTTGCCTTTCGATTGTTTTAGTCATATCCTCCTCTCTCCTTTTCTTCCTTAGAGAGACCGAATCTTTTGAATGCTTCTTTTCCATCGGTGGCGCTTAGAGGACGAGTTTTGCGGGAATGCAATTCCCTTTGCATCCTCCTATAGGAGACCCCGTCTACCTGTCGGTTCTTGTTGACTCGATTCAGTTCGGATATTGCATGTCGACTGTATTCTCTCATTCGTTTGATTAGGGTTTCCGCGGGCGTTAGTTTTCAGTCACGGGTCGTTTTTATAAGGCTATAGCCTCCGTTTGCTTTACTTATCGTTTTGTTACCCTCAATTTCAACTTATGTGCCCATTCATAGCGCTTGCAGTAATGCGTGATATGTTTTTATCAAAACCTCTTCGATAGATAATCTGGTTTCATATTTTTCACCACAATCTGACTCAGCTGATGCTTTTCGTTTATCACAAGTATTTTTTATCTAAAGAAGTTATATTGTGTATCATAAGTTCTACTCTCGTTGTATATTTTTAAATCTCTATTACGTTTGTCACAATTTTTATTTTGTTTTTGATTCGGATTCGATTTCTCTATTATTGTTTTGAAATTTTTGATCTTTAGTTGGATTCGATTGCTCACTCACAACGATTTTGCTCTACATAATTTCCGCCTTTCATGCAATTTTCACGCATCTATAAAACGTTGTAATTTTTCTTCTTAGTGTATGAATTCTTCCATCAGTTTTTTACGGATCTTTGACCGAAAAGTGAGGGATTTTAATATAAGAACATGTTTACGAATAAATTAAATCTTTTTCAGGCGCACGTTTTTCGAGATCAAAATCCCAAAAAGTTTGCTGAAATGTAAATTTTTAACCGAATTTTTTTATGTGGTGTGGTAGTAATTGTGTCCTCTCATTTGGTTATTTAATGTTTTCACGAACTTCTTGGCAGCTATTCAATATTTTTCATAGATCTCATTGTATGATATTCATTACTTTATTGTCCCATGTATGGTTCAACTGAAACATATGCAAGTGAAGTTCTCTTTATTTGTTTAAAAATTGAAACTTCTGCGAGCATTTTTTCCTTCTTCCGATTGTTTTAAATGTTGGCTATTTGAATTGTTCTCCGCGAATATGTTTTGAGTAGCGGTGGGAAATGGGCTTAAATGATGAAATATTGCAGTGTAATGGGGGAGGGGAAGGGAAGGAGAGTGAGGATGAAAAATAAGCTGTCTCAAGCAGAATCTAAGTGAAAAGTTTGCATCCTCTGAGCCATGACGGGACATCTGCGAATGTTCTCCTGATATTGGTTGTGGTTTACTTCGATGATGATGCTTTATTTGTGCTCTGATTAAATTTTTTGAAAGCTCTTTTGGGCACAAATCGCTGAAGCGTTCGCACCTCAATATCAGTTCCTCTCTTGCAAATCTCATTTTGTTAGCTTTAACTTGTGATTGAGCACAGATGCTCGATAATAGCGGCTTCCCAGCTTTATTCCTGCAAACTGGATGGTATAAGCTAACGGAAACACTTTTTTAAATGGCGGTAAACGTGGAAACTCTCCCGATGGTTTTATTGTGCATTTTATGATGGTAATTTCATATGCAAATTCCACGTTTCATCATTAAAATGTTCTCTGCATGTTTTAAGTACTGCTGGAGAACGCTGAAGGATGTTGGCTGTGATTGAAGTTGTTGGAAGGGCATTTTCTGACTGCTTAGTTCGATCACTCAATCTTCAGCACTTCGATATTTTCGCTTACATGGATCAGTGCTGTGAAGCGGTTTTGGGATCCCTTTTTAGGCCGATGTGGTGTATGAAGCTACCAACAGCCGCCCTATATGCTACAACAGATTAGTCTTTACTCTCATTTGACTGGTTTAATTCATGCAGGATGATTTGGCTGGCTTGTGGTTCACAGCAAAAATAAGAAGATATTCGATATGCAACGACACGACAGTTCCGAGCGAGAGTGGGGCGGCCACTTCGATAATCACTGATCAAATCTAACGATTACGCAGTTGTGCGTCACATCGAATGGTCGTCTCGCTTCTCTTGAGACATCCTTTCTGATCCGTTCTTTCAATGCATCTCTCGAGTTCTTTGCTTGACATTGAGAGCAGCTGCGATGGTTGGTTTGGAATTCCTCCTACCCTCCTCTTTTCTCTCTCGTTCTACTGTATCTTCCATAGAAAGGTGATATTGTCCGAAGTGGGGTAGGAGTTCGACTGGAAGTTCAGAGTGCAACCGTCGAATAATTGTATCCTTCTGACAAGGTATCAATTAAAAGTGAAAGTTTCGCCAGATAGGGTTGGTAGCTACCTGCGAGGAACAGAATGGTTAAGATGCAGGAGGTATTCTCGCGTATAGCTGTCGTAGGCTGTGATGTGTAATATATCGAAAAGTTCGTCCCATGCACGATTCTAACCACAATCGAGTAAATGTCCTCTCATTGTTACTCAAATGTGAGTACGAATGAGGATTTCATGTGAGGAAATCTAACCACAATCCTCATCAAATGAATGAGGATTTCAATTCTTTTCAAATATTCGCAGTCTACTCAGGAGAGTCAAAAGGAAATTCCTGAGTTTCAAGAATTTCCATGAGAAAGTGCAAATTTGCGATCTTTGGTCATTAGTTAGTTTAATAGATAGCAAAGTTTAGTTAATATGGGTGGTTCATAACTTCGGCAGAATGGGAGTGATAGAGAATTAGAGGCATGGGACGATGCCTCGAATGAGCGCAGTGGATTTCAAGAAGGAAAAATGTACAAAGATGGACAAGACTACCATGATGTGCTTTAAATATGGAAAGCGCCTTTTTTGTTCGAGAATATCACTTCATTGAAATCAAGAAGAAAAGCACTCGAAAAATCACGCCACCTTCTGTTTTGGCAAATCAAATGAACTGCATATACGGAGTGTCTGTTCCCCTTAAGTGGAAGGAATTAGAAGTGGGTTGGTGGGGTGCATAAAATAGAATAGGTCGCAAATCTCGACTTGTCAGGAAGCGAGCTGCATTAAGATGACAAAAAAAGCACTTAAATGAGCTAAAAATTTTATGAACAAGCATGGATAAGATCTGAAAATTCCAAGAATTTCTTAGGTACATCACTCGGATATGTGTAAGCTTTAGCGCTTTTTAATCAGCCTAATGTTCCGTCGAACACCGTTTACGAGTCAAAATAGACCATTCTTGGCAGTGTCGATGGCATTAAAAGGGACCGCAAAAAGTTCTTTTGGAAGTTATCGTCATTGAAAGACTTTCATATTTGAAAATTGCCGGCGTCGTCCGATTGTCAGCCTGCTAATATATGTGTTTAATTGTGTTCGTAAATTGAACTATTCGCCAATTACCAATTGAAAGAACTTGCATATTTCGTTAGCCCCATCATAGCAATGAATTTTTGCTCCACTTTTTTAGATTTTTGGCGTGCTCCACTAATCTCACAATAGGGAGGAGAGGAAATATTTTTCGCGGAAGTATTGCAGTATTTGCTGACTCATATTATTTCATCGAAAGCAGTCGTCGATCGAAAGGAAGTTGTATCACTTGACTATGAATCCTGCAGGGTTGTTGCAGTAGGGATCGCAAAGAGTCGAATTAGCAGTCTCGCCGAATCGATGTTGTGGTGCCGCTACGGTTCCAGTAACGGTTCATCTAGTTTTGGCCATAAGCAACCCATGAGGACATCATGCCATTCGTTATCGAATACTAACGAATGTGTTCCGGCGACCAAAATTACACGAAAACGTATAAGCGGTTGTCGAATGTTGGCGGAATATTTCTTATGTGAGCGATAAGAACCGGTTGCCGACGCATAGATTTGTCGCAGCTGTTACATAATCATCAAGGGTCGTCATACACTTAAACCACGGTCATCGTCTTTTTTTTCTTGTTTTTCTGCCTGTTCCTTTTCTTTTCTATACAGTTTTTCTTCAAACACATCGGGTTTTCTCATACTTGCTGGTGGTTTTCATCATTCTAGTGTTAGGCAACTTTTCCACGACCTCGATGCTAAAGTGCCATCCCCTGATCGAAAATATTTTGAGGTCCCTCTCTTAAATGAAGCGCTATTGACTTCTCGTCAATGGTTAATCACCATGTGATAGTATAGGATGGTGTGCGTGCAAAACATGAGTTGCCCCACCCTTCGTGAAGAATATTACTTATAAAACCAGCTTATTTAGTGTGTCCTTAATATAAAAGACGATATCGTAGTTGATTTCATCAAGCGACAGTTGCCAATCACCGACTGTCCTGAAAAAAAAAATCTCCGAACTATCTGCTATCTTGTGCTCTGTGATTTCAACGTTCAGGTATGTATTATAAGTTGACTAGCCAAACGGACTTCGGTCAAAACTGTTCAGCTGCTTAGCGAAGTTAGTCATTTCTCTCTCTGGGCGATCTGTTGGCCTCATGCAAGGAGAGAAACATCTGCCATTTATTCAGAACAGGTGGCATTGACTATTTTAAAAATCATCGGCAAAAATCATAGGCAGATCATCGGTTTTTTTAGACATTTTACCACGCAATTAGATTAAAAGGAAGGAGCAAGGGGTACACGTCCAAGAATGATGAAGCTTCTCATATGGCACTGTTTTGTCTGCCCTTCCGTAAAACTTATGCTCGCCCAACATGCACATTCCACAATCCCCTTTTATTCATAATTTCTAAATAAAAACTTAGAAAGAAATTTTGAGGCATTCATTAGCCCGTTTAAGTTCTTTTTTTCGATGACACTTTCAGTGTTGTCCCATTTCTTCAATTCCTTTCGAAAGTTTTATATGTGCTGTGTTGTTAGCGTTATTGTTCAACTTTCTTTCTTATTTTTAGTAAAATCTTTCGATGGAATAAAAAAGATTTTATCATTGTAATGGTGATACTAAACATATTCTTACTTTGGCATATCTTTTATAACCACTGACAACAAAAAACATCAAAGTAAATGCACTACACCAACACAAATGATTGGGAAAATATAAAATTCCTCAATTATTTCATCGATGGCACATTGAATGGAAAACGAAAAGCATTAAAGGTTTCATTCCGCCATTCGTACCCTTAAATTTCACCTTGAGAGCATAATAATAGAGACGAGAGTTGCATAACTTTTTTGAAGTGTCTCTGAGTGATTTGTAGATTAGTCGAGAAACCATTTGCAATTATAAACAGGTTTTTGCTGTCTTCCGACTTAAATATTTAATCGAAAAATACAACACCCCAAGCATAAAATCTTTTATCAAAATTGAACAAACTTCGAGAGGGAAACTTTCATTTATTCTTATTCTACTTACTGTAGTCGAAATTATTATGTTTCCACTTCCATTCAATCATAATCTCTCATTATTTTCTTGCATCATTCTTTTCCTCTCCACTACTGATAGCTAATACAAAGATGTTTTGTTGGAGATGAATAGCTTTTACTTTCTCTGAAATGGAAGAGCATCGAAGGAGGAACGCATATAGGGAGGGGAAGGGGAGAGGGGGACGAGTATATTTGACCACCGAGTCCGTTCTTGCAGTACAATAGGCTCTTCTGACCACATTTGCAAAGTATTCCTTATTCATCAGCTAACTCATTCTTTACCATAGCATTTTTAATGTGAAAAATATGTGCTTTTCGTCGTATTTCCTGGAAATTTTTCTACGAAATTGCTTCTTGGTTACACATTTAAAAATGTATGCAAAACAGTGCATTTCATCTATTACTGCACCTTCTCTCCATCAAAAAATAAGTGGACAAGCATGACCGAAGGAGAAACTGACTAGAATTGCATACACTTGTTGCAGTCGTCTTTATCAGTTCCAACTGCTGTCATAAATTCCCAGCGAACAATAAAATATTTGCACTTATATTTTCACTCAGTCGATCACTACTACGAATGTTTTGTTGGGGGGATAGCCTTCACATGTTCTAGCAATCCGACCGCTCATAAAATATAGGCAAGTTTATGGACCAGTTAGAAAGGAGCTGTAATGATCGTTTATGATATAAAGGTTATATCTAGAAAATTCCACGACTTTAGCATAATTGGTTGCTGAGTTAGGACTAAACCACAAGCATAGACAGACACATTTATACACATATACGTAGACTGCTTCGCTTACATATAAATATTTGTAAAATTTCCCAACAAACATTAGAAGTTCTTTGCAAAATTTATTATCGAACTGTGATAAATGATTTGCAATGTTTGTTAAATAAACACATACGATGACAATGCAATAATGGAATCGCCTTACGCATGGAACGTTTACAGAACTGGGACGGGTTTTTACTTCGCTTCCTATTTCTTTGCATATACGTTACATTGCATATATAGGCATTCGTTGCAGTGCATTGCTGCAAATGCATCAGAGTCAAGCGTTTTTTTTTTAGTTATTGCATCTTTTTTCATTTAGAAACTAGCAGAACTTGGATACCCATTCAGATTATCACATTTATGCCATACAATGCCTATTTTCAGATGATTTATCTAATCGTGAAACTTGTTGTTGAGTGTGTTAATGACATCCCTTTAAATTATTATTCATATTCATAGTCAGTCTTAGACAGACGCTATACACTTTGGAAAGAAGCAGTCATTTAGAGAACTTTTTCTGTAACAATTCAATAATTTTGCAAGAAGAGATGGGCAAGGGGGAGGGGACTATAAAAGAGAAGAGAGAAGTTTGCAAACAAACATTAAATGACGTCTGAAAGTCTTGGTCATTCTTCGAATTCATATTGAAGCTAACACCACAAGAAAGTAGCACTTCAAAAGAATGGCACATGTAAGAAAAGCGTGTGCTACGAATCACTTACTTGGTGCGTGTGGTCCTTAAACGAGAAATTCCTTTTTCCAATTCCTCTATATTACTCATCAGTATCATTTGTGGTACTGATGCAGCCATTTCACTTCCGCTTAGACTAACGGAAATGCAAATCCGGATAAAAAGAGGAGTAATTCCTTTTCATTTGATTTGACTGACTAATCTAAACGAGTATTTCTCTTGCAAGCAAACATTATTGACTACTTGCTGCGACTTAACGTAATCATAACCATAAGTTTTTATACACATATACTCTCTGATGTTGGATAAAAAGTAATTTGCTAAAATGCAAGACTAATTGCCGAATAAACAACATAAAATATACCTTATTTTTTGTTTCATTAGTGCATTTTATTTGGTTAAAGCGGCTCATTCAATCGTAAAAAGTATGCCATCAAGTGCACATTAGTACCTCGCAGTGAATAATCAGCGATATTACACATAAGGCAAAAATAATGAAAAATTATGAACTGATCACATTGAGGGTTAAGATATTATTTTCATATATTGATCACGTTGAGATAGATATCCGAATGTAACAGGTGAGATTCGTTTTATCAAAGAATTCTAAATATAATGGCTTTAAACGGGAAGATGCAGAAATACTACCGACTTGTCTGCAATGATAAAATTTTTGTTGTTTTCGGTCAAGCTTCAATTTTCCTACCCAATATCTTAATCGGCCCATGGCTGCTTTATGAGGTCAGTCAGTTTCTCCCTCCTCCACATCTCCCACCTCCTCCTACCTCTCTTTAGCGGTCTTGAAGTTTACAACAACGACATATGCTCCTACATCTGCTGAACAACTAATATAACCACTTTCAGCGTTATCAAAAATGCGATTATTACTCGAGGTCGCTATCATACTGTTCATGAACATTCACGTTTTCGCGCAAGACGAGTTCGCACAGAATTGTAATGAAGCCCCAACAGCCGCATTGAGAGGAACATGCTTATCGGTAAAGTTTCGAATATTCGTTTCATTTTTGTATTCTCATATAGCGATAATATTATCAGCCTAATATTCACACAATTCGAACGATTGTGCACTTTAATAACCAATGAACCGCAGCAGACGATTGTTGACTATGGTTGTAAACGTATCAAGAACATTGAGGTGAAGAGTGGATAATTCATAAAAAATTGTCAGCTGGCAAGATTTCTTTCGTTCTTGCGAATTTTAGAAGCTTTTCGATCAGTCAGTTGTCTTTTACAGTTACAACGAATGGCAACAACTTCACGACGCACATTTCAAGAACAAGCCGACAATAATGCATGGCCTCCAGCCATCCCAGGTTTCCTGCAGCCGGGTCCTGTAGCGCCTGGCTCACGGGGACAAGTGGCCAGTAATCCTTACGATTGTATGACACTAACATGCCTGTGTCCTTACTTCAGAGTAAGATTTTTTTGTAAATTGCACAGCTATTCAATAACTGTTTTTTTTTTGATTAATGATACTTGTAAAGCTGTCTGCACCTTTTCTTCTGCATTGATTCATATAGATGCAATAGTGTAGAAAATTTATGAATAGTTTTGACTACAGATTTATGAGTAGAATTTAATGATCATTGTTTAGAGAGAAAATTTAAGAAATATAGCAAAGCTGCAATGCAAAAAATAGAATAGATCCTCTGAATTTTTATTCAAAGTTGGAAAATTTTTGAGGAGAACAATGTCCCTTTACACTTCTCAGTTATCGCGTTTTCAATATTAGTGATTGTTCACAATCTGTGTATGAGTAACCTAGCTATGAAATACATGAATCCTCTATATTTTGCATTTTCCGCTAAATGTTTTTTACAGGGAAATATTGGAGCAGGTAATCAATGCATCCTGCCAAATGGCCAAGTTTTGAAGATGTCTTATCGTAAGGAATATCGAATGTTGACCGAAGATGAGCGAAATCGTTGGCATTATGCATTAACACAACTCAAAAAAAGTGGCGAGTATGATCAACTCAGTATACAGCATCAAATGGTAAACTTCAGTGCTCATCCTCATCACTTAGCAGCCCTTACCTCACCAACTGTGAATGAAACAGTCAAATTAATCGTTCCTCTCGTCGTCAAAGGTTTAATAATAATTTTCTGGAATGCTTCCTTCAGCTTAGCAGGCGATTAATAATATCGACCAATTTGTAGGTATTTGGACTGATTTTTAGATATTCCGAACCATTTTTGGTTAGAATGGTTGCGTTGGCTGCTATGTGAGTTTCACTGACTATATGTTGGCTGAGAGTTTCACTAACTCTATGTTCGCTTTTTAAAAGCTTTTATTGTAAGCATGACATTCTGAAGATTAGCTTCCCTGGTAATGACATATTTGGGGTCGCAAAATTCAGAAATATATGAACAAAGCTGACAGCGACTTTCATCTTCCAATGTTCACTTCATTGTGAAATATTTTTCATCCAATTGTTTTGACGCAGTGAGCAACTGATGGAGCTCATCTAGGTTTCGTTTGCAATTATTTTTGAAAAAGTTTGAGTTGTGAGGCATTATGCGATCCGATTAAACTAGCAACCATCATTATGAATGATAATTTCTGATAGGATTCACATACATCGGATATCGCTGCTGAAAGATGTATTCCTTCACCATGAGCTTCTTGTATATCATATTTTGCACGTGAGTGTTAAGGCCAAAAAGTAGGAAGCAGGAAGTTGATGTGATGAGGCCAAAAAGCTGAAAATTATCATAGAGTCACGTCTGTTTTTCCACTAATCTTAAACATAAAGTTTTCTCCAGCAACGATCTAAATGTTGCTAGCGATTGTTATGGAAGAATTTAAGAACAGAGTCGTTTTTTTTGTCTGTTTTCAGTATTGCAACTCTCTAGACTACCAACCGAATGTAACATTCAGCGCTGAAAACATTTTTCTTGAAAACTTGAATTGGATCAATACGAGTGTGTAATAAAGTTATCCATCCTGTGTATATAATCGACTTGATCTTTTATTCAGGTGGGTAGTGGAAGTGGAGCTCATTCGGGACCCGGATTTCTACCTTGGCATCGTGAATACCTTAAGAGGTTTGCAAGCCAAAAATTTTCACCCACTTATTATTTAACCTCAGACATGGCATTGTTGGAAAATGAGATGTTTCAGGCGTAAACTTTATGCTGATAAACATAATATATGCTCGTTTTGGTGGTTAGAATCATGCGATCCTCTTAAACGCTGTGGTGAATATGTAAAAACAAAAAAGTGCAAAAATTTGGAAGCTAGCAAGTTTTCTTGAAAAATCAGCCTAATGCGGATTTTTTATCACTTTTTATTTTACACGCATAGATTATTTTCATCAGAGATGAATTTCTAAATATTTAGTTCATAATTTCTTCTGTATGTTCTCGAAATCATATACAGTTTTCTTCCGCATGTACTAATACACTGTAAAGTAATTGAAAAGAACGAACATAATCTCGCTTCGGACAAAAATAACAGGAAACTTTCGTTATCGTCTGTAAAAATTAGGTATGTTAACTGCACTGTGAACTTTGGTTATTGGCTGTCAAAAAAATTCATCCAAAGTGTTATGTAAAACTTTGGTGTTTGTAATTTTGTTGGAAATCCCCAATATCTATATTCTATTACTTTTATAGATTCGAAATTGCTCTTCGCCTCATCGATCCAACCGTCGCTATTCCATATTGGGATACAGTTATGGATAACTATCTTCCGGATCCTCGTGATTCAATCCTTTTTAGTCCGATATTTGCCGGCGAAACAGACTTCTTCGGAAATGTCGTCAATGGTCCATTCGCTTACTGGAGTACTCTTGAGGGTCGCAATGCAATTCTTCGGTTAATTTCTGACTCATATTTAAAAGAAACTTCTTTTTTTTTTGTATATGACAATGTGTGAGCATTCACTTATCGGTTAAAGATAAGTTATTAAAGCTGCTCAAAGGAACATCAATAAAATACATTCATCTGAGGAAATGGTTCTTACTGTGGTGTTCCCCTCCTTAACTGTATGAAAATCTATTGAGGAGCATCAGTTTACATAAATTAAAAGCCATCGAAGGTTGTATATGATGGTATGTGCAAGAAGAGAATAAATAAGAAATGAGAGATGATTATTTTCATTATATTTCTTGTGATGCGACAAGAACAAACCGTAACAATGCTTCTTGTGTCGGTTTCCGAATGAAAAGTGGAGAAGTAAACCGTTTAACATAATCTCTTTCGCTTTATGAACTCTGTATAATATAGTGAATGATACTGAAGTTAGAATTGAGTTATTTTTCAGAAATTTGGGACAAGAGGGAGCACTCTTTACCGAGAATAATATACTACAAGTAATTAGTCAAAGTAATATCGAATATGTTATGGCATATACGGCACCGCTTATGGGTAAGCTTTGCAGCTTCTCATTTCATCTATTGTTATACATTTGAAATGCTAAGTTTTTTTTCACATTTCTATCGTCTTCTACCAAATTTTTGTTAATCCAATATTATTTGCTGTTTGTGTTCACGGAAACATGTGCCTTGGTTAAGCAGATTAAATGAAACGATAGGAAAAGGCATAAAAAAACTTGACAATAAGTATATGTATGCATATGCAATGTCATGAACCCTTTCAAGATACTAGTGAGTGAGACAATATTGTAATAGTAAATATATTTATGTATATATGTTTTCTTTGAGTTGAACATGTGCTTAAAAGTTTCATCAATGAGAGAAAAAGGAAGAATGGAATTATTGGGATGTTTGCTTCAAAAATTGATTGCAGGATGTCCATTCCCAATTAACTTCTTCGCGCTTGAATATGCTCATTCGAATGTTCATCTGTGGATTGGGGGTCATATGAAGCCACCAGAGTCATCTTCCAATGATCCTATCTTCTTTATGCATCATTCGTTTGTGGACTTCATTTGGGAACTGTGGAGAGAGGCGAGACAACCACGTTGGATTAGAGAATCGGTTGGGTTTTAACCTTATTCGCAAGAGATGAAATACCCTAAAAATTACTGCGCATATTCATCATTTCATAGTTCCACAAAAAATACACACTTCAAACACAGTAATATTTTGAATTTTGTTGCATTAAATCTTATCATTCCAACTTCTACGATCTTCGCCATTAAAGGTTGGTGATGTGTTCTTTGTGAATTAACAGAGCGGTTGAAACTGCCATAAGATCATGTTTTATAAACGTTCCAAGTAAATGAGCACTCCTTTCGAAATCTCTATAATTCGAAAATCGAGGAATTATTAGTTACTAGAAACTTAATCCTTAGAACTTTCCAACGTCATTCCATTTCGTGTATGTGTTCCATGGATCCTTTTTGTAGGTTATTTGACGACTGCCCTAATAACAGCGTTTTGAAGGTCAAACTTTGCAGAAAATTTATTTAGGCATATAGTCCTGATTTACCACAATGCGCTGATCCTCAGCACTTCAGTTGGGCAGTGATGACACCATTCTCAAACCTCATCAACAGAGACGGTAAACGCTGCTTTCTCATTCTTAGTGATTTTACTTACAACAAAACTCAATTTACCATGGTTTGAACAATCGTGTTCAGTTAAATTTATTCTTTCGAATTCTCTCACATTGAACATAATTGCTGGCATCCCTTCCATAGGCTGTTTAGGGGGAAACGTGTCGGGAAAACCAGTGCCGTAGACGCCGGCTTTAATGGGTTCGAGTGGTCGCACAACTGGACCGACAGACGGACAGACCAAGACACTTTCACGACATAAGCATGGGCACCTTCTCGCACTTTCCATATGAAATTTGCGGAAAGGCATAAAATCCAAGTAAAGCTCCCTTCCCCTCCCATTCTAGAATCTCATGCAAGTTTCATTATATGATCGGTACTTCTTCTATTCATTGTTCGTTGTTCGTGTTTAGTTTTGCTGAATTTTTATACTGGACACTTGAAGAAACATTTCAGTAACTATAACTGTAAAGCAACGCAGGGCTCACTGTATAGTGGTTACGATGTTTAAGGATAAATCAACGTTTAAATAAAATATCAAAAAGATCTTTGTGGCTATTCTATACCGCAATATTAGTAGCTGGTTGTCATCTTGCGGTGTTGAATGCTATTATAAGTTCTAAAATCAATTTTTGTGTACATCATAGAATTTGAACTGAACATTGCAATAATTTTCATTTGCAAAATGTTAATAAGTGATTAATTTTAAGGTCTGTCGAATATGTACACCGATCAGATGTATCGTTATGCACCACGTGCAGGTTGTACAGCAACAATGCCAACATGTGGGAGTCCGTATCTATTTTGTGACACACGGGGCAGCCCACATTGTGTTTCCAAAGTCAAAATCAACGGCTTGTGCGTTGGATATGAGGGTGTTGACGCATGCTTCAACGGTGTTTGTATTATGGGCCGTTGTGTGCCCGGTCCCACACCGGCGGTATGTGTTTTCTCTCTCGCATTTGCATTTCATTCACATTCATTTCGTTTAAAGTAAGTTTATTTCGTTTGAGTAACCCCGATTACCTCAGTATGCGAGATTTTTATTGCTGTATGAATGTCATTCGTGCAAAAAAATTTCCGCTTCGGATAATTCCCTTGCAATTAAAAACTTCGGAGCCTTGCTTTTGGCCTCCCCTTTTGGTCATTCACTGTCACTTCCACTCGCTATCTGTACAGACATTCCCACTCCTTGCACACGCTATGCCAATCACAGTCCTTACCATAATATCAACCACATCATCGCATTGACCTCAGCACATACTGCATCGACACTCCACCTCATTACCCCATCACAGTTCAGTTCAGATTCGGTATTCAAAGCAGACCTCTCATCTCACTCCCAGCTCAGATATCCACCCTCACCCCTGTCTCGCTCACGTCCCGCCTTGTTGCGGCAATGGGAACATTAGCACCCCGCATTCTGCAGAATCCTATCAAAGCATAAAAACGGTCTCCAAAATTTCGACGTGCAGAATTGTTTAATGAATTGGCGGTTTGAAGCAACCATTAGGTTGAAAAAAGTTAGCGCTTGTTCTTGTCATCGGAGGAAATCTGGTTCATTTCGGCGATTAGATTTATAATGCGCACTAAATGTGGCCATAACTTTGCTTCCTTCCAGCCGTTTCGTCCACAAACGCTGCTGCCAGCTGTGGAACGTGCTCAAGTGTCACAAGCACAACAAAATCGTGCCTTTGTCGACTGTTTCAACAGAAATCAATGTTGTGAGCAATGGGCTCGTGATGGCGAATGTCGTAGAAATGCCCAATACATGCGCCAATATTGCTCAGCTGCTTGCCGTACTTGTCGGCCCGCTTACGACACCAGCAACGGTATACTTTTTTCGTGTCAATAGCATTTAGGCTTTCAACAGCGACGAAAAAGAAAGAAAATTGCCTGTGAAATGCTAGAAACCTCGAGGTTTCAGTGTTCTATAATTTACTTACCACTGAGCTTGAAAGTTTTGTTGAGTTCCTGCGAAATATCAGAGGGGAACCACGTTATGGAAATATCATTATATGTAGACAGTTGCATACTGCTGTATTTAATAGTAAATGTTCACAGAGCAGTGAACAGGTTTAAGTGTAGCGTTGCCCTTTTGGGGATGAGAGTGACTTCTATCTTCATGCCTCCTTGCTTAGTTGCACTCCACCTTCTTTACAGAACAATGCATTCAATTCATTGTTTATAATCCAGTTCAAAACTACACAGGAAAGAAGAAAGATTGTGAGAAGGACTGAATATCGAACTTCGTAGGACAAAATGCGCCACTCGGTGCGATAGCAACTATGCCGATTATGATGTCCTGATTCCATGCATAGCCGATTAGCGAAATTTGCATTTCCTATCATTCCGATGTTATCCAATTCAAAGAAATCAGTCTACTTGTTCCGTTGAATAATTCAAAGATATTAGAAGAAGAGTAATAAGCAGCAAGCTTACTTTAATGCATAATGTTTCAGAATGCGCTGATCGTCATATTTCATGCCAGCAATGGAGGATTGATGGGCAATGTAGCGGTAATTCTGGCCAATTTATGCAAGAGAATTGTCGTTCGTCGTGTGGATTATGCGCTACCTCGAAAGCTGCCAACTGTAGACGAAATCAGTTGGTAAGCATTTTCCAGCAGTAATAACAATTTACGCCGCGAGATAACCAACTACTTATTCTTGTTCATATTTAAACGCCATAAGTGTATACAGTTTAAGGGCTCAATTTGATTCATTCACTGCAGTATTATAGCCTCAATCTTTTCTTTCAATCGAGAAAATTTCAGATTTTTTGTTGAAATTTTTATAATGTTATAATCTGTGCGAAAGTGCTACTGGTCATTGATCTTTGTTTTGGTCGTTACTGGTCAACTTGCTGGTGATAATGCCCACTGGTCATTCTTATGGCCTTTCAACAGTGATTGCTTATCTCTGTCGCTCTCCTTAGCATTCCTGAATCTGATGGAAAATATTCGCTATTTATATTATTCAAACGTTAGTGATCACTGCATGCGTTTTTGTAGGCGATAACGCCCAAATGGGTGCAGTAGGAAGCCACAGCCACAGACGATTTTCGAAATGAGAGATACGTTTATACAATTAACAAAACTTACCTTATGTGACCCATTTCTGCAACTGTCCCTCCACCCTTCACCTGCGTAGATATCGTGACGTACGAGTGGAGCGCGCTAAAGCAAGAGTGCCTTAAATGCCAACAACCATAAACACAGTTGATAAATTTTCTCATAAAATTCTTTAAATGAGATATTCACAGGGATCAACAAACGTTATGATCAACAGTAACGGTATTCGCCGTGCACCTAGCAAGAAGGAGCGAATGAATGGTGCAGCAGGCACAAAACGCAACGATTCCGTAGCACAGGATTGACTAGTCGAAACGGCTCACGTGATGGAATAGATGCTCAGTTTCTCGCCACTGTTCGGGTATTAGCATTTGGTCTGCAGGTGTATGTTTTGGGCTGCAGTATGCCATAGTATGGGAAATACTTCCCTTTCCTCTTTATTTCTTTTTCATTTCTGTCTCACGAAGTTGTGTACCCCCATGCTGGCTAGATGGGACACTTCCTCATGGATCCTAAATCGCAATTGCTGAACCATAATCTTTCAAACAGTTAAGAGGAAAATATTTCTAAGAAACAATTGGAAAAGGGAAACCGGCCAGGTAGATAGCACGATATTCGCTCCTACAATTCCGCATACCGGACCAGTTAGTAGTTGCTGGAGCTGCCAAAAAAATAGTAAAATATGTGTGCAAAGATGCACAATTTTTCTATAAGGTCGATCGGTTGAAATTATTTGCG
This sequence comes from Baylisascaris schroederi, assembly GCA_006503575.1. Taxonomy (NCBI): domain Eukaryota; kingdom Metazoa; phylum Nematoda; class Chromadorea; order Rhabditida; family Ascarididae; genus Baylisascaris; species Baylisascaris schroederi. The sequence continues at coordinate 944,166 of QEWY01001009.1, forward strand.
ACTTTTTGGGCGTGTTTTATTGTCAATGACTTCTTTTGTTCTCAGCAGACCAGCTTGTAAGTTGGCACAGGAAGCGACAAATTTCATATCTTCAAGTTGAATGGCTCTAGAGTTGAAACTACTGGCCTCGCAGACAGATGTGCATATATATGCACAAAGTGAATGTTGTCATAATGTGCTTTAATTTGCTAATTTGTACAAAAATTGACTCTCACGTACCATGTTACTGTTACGGTCAGAGTGGTTAGCAGGTATTGATTCTAGGGGATGGGATTTGATGATTGCCCAGTTTCTTGAATTTGAGATCTCCCTTAAAACAAAAGCAATGCGCCTAATTGAAATATCAAGATGCGCTTATGAAATCCGTTTCGGGGATAAGGTAGCAGTAGTGAGTGTTTAGGGTGGTTCAGTGCAAATTTCTTAGCAGTTCTGTTATGCTTCTTGCTCCAAGAGTTCTTGTCGAAAGATTGGTTGTATTTAAGCTATTATAGTTTACGTCGATTATTTGAACTCTCATGTTTATTGCACATCCTTAACCAAAGATCTCTATCGATTTGTACAATAATTAATCACTTCATCATAGTTATATGTTTCCGTGTAAGCTATCATTATCACATAATTAAAGTCACTGCCGGTGATTTGCTCATGGTGCGTGATACGCCAAATCTCTCTAACTGCGTTCATCGTTTTGTCTCAATGTTTATTGCTTGCCTTATTTTGTGAGCATGCTTGGCGATAAACGTTATTGAATTTTCTGAAGATCACGGCAGGGAAACCATTTCAGCTCCTCTTCTATTCCCTACCTGCCTTGTGTAACGGTGCTCTGCCCGACACATGACGTTTTGATGCTGCTATAATTGATACCAGCTAGTGGGGTACAATGAAACGCTGACAGGTTTGGCACGTTGCATAGTATTGGGACCTTACTCCAGAAATCTAAGTCGAACCGTTTCCGGGAATAAGAAATATTGATTTGAAAAAGTTCATGAATGAAGAATTGTTCAGTTCTGTCGACACCTCAGTAAAACGTCCTATACAGACAAGAAATAATGTTTTGCAAAGCATGAGCTGAAACACATACCAACTATTTCCAGTAAAATAACTCCGTAGAACAAACACACAAAAAATAAAGTTTTGTTCTGGATGAACACTGAAATCGATGGTTTCCTAAGACTTCTTTCGAGTTTTATCAAACAGTTGTATGTGTCATTTCCCAGGATGTTCAGCAGTTTACTGCACTGCATTTGCCAGCATGTGCATAAATGTTCCTGCAACGAGGTGACCGCTCCAAATCGTCCTTGGCACCAAAATGCCCTAGGGTTTCCAGTGCTAAAATGTCTTGCTTCGTATTTCTCGTGAACATCTGCAAGCGAATGAGCCTATAGTTTGAGGTAAAACTTCGAAAGCACGATCCAAAAATTACGCATAATGTGACTGAAAAAATAGTTGCTCTTTGTGGTCCGTTTTATATGCAAATTTTTATGAGCATCGTGTTATAGCAACATATTCTTTGATGACCATCACTTTTATTCTTTGTCGCATCGCACTTTTTCAATAATTTGTAGACAGTGTATGACCGCTTCAATTATCATCCAGCAGTGAAACATTGAAAAAATTGAAAAATTCGTCGATAAACATTGAAAATTTCGTCGACTTCATCAAGGACAAGCCATGAAAAGCATTATGATATTTATAAGCTTTGGATTGTTTCATATTTCGTTCCTCCGTTTCCTTCGCTCACACAATCCTCCCAAAGCATTTTATGATTTCCATTCATTAGGAGTTACGAAGGAATATTCAACAAGGTATTCAGTAAGAGCATTTCCCCACATAGGCACGTCTTATGCATCCCTCAAACAAGCGCTATCATTATAGATAACAAATAACATTTAATAAATACAACAACAACAATACGAACAATGAAGCAACTCATAAAATGAGGCCACAACATCAAAGAAAAATAAATTTTGATTCTTGGCACCACTAACATAGCCAGAGTGGGGAATCCAGGTATCACAACTTAATTTCGCTCTGATAGTGAGGAATTCTTTAAAATTTCAGCAAACTTCTTAATGTCGCTCAATTTTTAGTAAATTTGTGCCTAAAAATCTCAAATGCGATAGAATGTAGCCCGCATTCACGCAATTTCTTTTGTGTTTCTTCAAAATTCCAACTGCGATCACGAGCAGTAATGTTCCGCTTCACTTCCAAATATCAAGTTGAAACTTCCTCGCTAAATCTGCTATCTAATCTAGTTATCTGATGTCTAAATCCAAACTGCCTGTTTCACATATCTTAGATCAATCAGTGCAAGCGGGAATGAATTTGTAAATGCTTCCAAAGCCTTAATTAATACTAAAATATGCCTCATATAACTTAAATGCTCTTTGAATATAACAACATATAACTCAAGATATGGGTAACCTTCAGAAATAAGAACAATGAGAGTTGATAATAACTACTGCTTTCAATGAGTAACGATCGCGCAGATGCCACAACCATTTGTTCATGTTTCCTTGTCTCAAAAAATTGACTTATTTCTGCAAGGTGGTTCATCAAAAATTTGCTATGTAACCATGAATCACTTCGACTACTAGTAGCAACAACCTATGGATAAATCGTCCATCAACGAAATAACTTGAAGGTACATTACTATTATCTAAAACAACACCAACTCAAGCGTAGCCGAATGATAAAACGTCCGACTGCTACACTTCTGATATTTAATTCGATTTTCTATCCCTATCGGTTCCAAGTTTCGTTAGCAAGTTCATTATATAAGCATCCACATATGATAACAGCACTACTCTGGCAATGATGGAATTATGGGAAAATTTCAGCGATCGTCCACTAATTACGAATTGGATTTGAATATAAAATCAAGCCAAAACTACTCAGTTCGAAAAGTTGGGCTTCCAGTGAATGCAATATTGAAATAAATTCACTACAAACGGCTATAAAGGAGAATTATAATTGTGTATGTTGTTGAGTGAGTCGCGATCTAAACTGAATAAGAAATAAAAGTTTCGAAAAGCGACTCACTCGATGAGCTTTTGGAAGGGTTGAATTCAAGCGAGATATGAAGGTATGGCAATGGATTGAAGCCTGCCTATAAAAATAATCGTCCATGAAATCCGTCCTCAAATGCTAGATTCTTTTACTAACTATTAATAGGAATAGCCTACATGAAACACAGTGGACTCCATTAAACTTTGCAAACATTCTGCGGGTGAACTTTTTTCAATGTCACTCTGGAACAAAACGGAACTTTGTTCTATAAAAGATAGAAATAGATACTCGCTTCCATATTCAATAATGAAAGTCTACAGCACCAGCAATCGAAGCAGTTCTCATCCTCTTGCATCAAAACGTCAACCTAGTTTTCTTAGTGCTGAAATATTTGAAGAAATGGTGTTGGAATTGGAAATATGTAAGTAAAACCTGATCAAATAGCGCATCGGCACAGAAATCACCCTTACAGCAGCATGTTACTTGCTGTACTAGTGGAGTCCTCCGGTAGAAAATATTATTTTTCATACAAATCGGACGAGTGGTTGTGTTCATGATTCGACACTTTTGAGTTAATCGCAGAGGGTTGCGAACTGCAGATAGTGTATAATACAACTTTTAACAAAAGGAAAACAAAAACGAAGCTATCTGCTCATCAGTCTCCTTTATTGCTCATGATATTAGAAAGAGAAAAGTCATAAGCAAACAAAGTAAGTCCATTTTTTTGGAATTTAAGGGAAAATTTAACTCGACGAAAAAGAAATGACATAAAATGAAAGGCTGCCTTGAAGCCTTTTATTTATATCATTACGAACGGTGGTCTGAATCGCATTTTAGTTTTGAGTTTTCTTGGGAGGGAACATAAATATTTTTGATGCATATAGCAAATTTAAGGCACAAAAAATTTGGATTCTTTGATTTTACGGCATTATAAACGATTCTAAACCTGCCGATTTCTATTCTTTCTCGTGTGGCAATCGGAAATACATCATTAATAAACGCATTGTTCAAAGGTCTCGTTGATACATTTAGGCAATATATGGATAAATGAAACTTCACTATCCAAATAAGGTAAAGTTGAAATAAAATTGTGAATGTCGCAAGATTGGTTGATGTAGATATAAATGGAACTTTATGGCCTTATGAATCGATCACAATAAACTCACTTTTAAAATCAAAAAGATAACTTGAATCGAGAGTCGAATTGCTAATATACCAATTCTGAGGTGCAACAAATTCCCCACTCTAAAAGATGCTATGAAATTGTTAAGGCAGGTGACAACAATACTGCCCTCATGGAAGCACATCCCTCCTGTTCAATCGTCAATGTGATCCTAATTATTTCGATTGTAAAAGTGAGATATTTAATCAAGTGACCATAAAAGGTGAAATATGAAGAGAGATTCTCGAAATTATAAAACGACTTCTTTTTCCCAGCAGTTCCTTAACTGTGCGTTCGACAATCAGCCCTTAACTGTTAAGCTGTCCAATCTGATCGGATTAGTGGCACCCAGACACGCTTGCTCGGATCTCCCCCGTAGTGTGGCAAAGATTGATGCGGCGTGAGCTTGGATTACTGTAGCCTAATCATAAGCCTACAGTAATCTTACAGCAGCTTTACTCGAGGCTGCCTACAGTAATTTGAAGCCACCCGATTACCGTTCGCTCGCCCCTAAAGGTTTCGAAATGGAAATCAATTTTGAAGTGATAATCTTAACGGTATACAAAGGTAGCGACAGTGAGAAGAGAAAGCTAACGTGGTCATCTACGCATCCAACGAGAATATGGCTATTGGGGAGCGATAAAACAACGCAGGAGCTCGTTCGATGATCACATGGATGGAGATTCAAGTCGACAAGTTTTTCACATGTTCGCTCCAGTGGAATCTAAAATCTCAGTTTTGCGTTGACAGGTGCATACAAATGACTGATTAAACAGCACAACCAATAGAATTCATCACTACATTACTCTTTAAATTCTTTTCGCTCTCAAATAATATTTCATTCAAAATCAATTTCTAATGAAAGTTTTGTCGTGAATTTGCCATGTATATTAATGCAGCAACATACCGAAAGCATAAAAAATTATAAAATCCTTGATTTGAGCAAACAACTGAAATATATAAACCTCCCATCAAAGCCAATAAATGTCCACTTTTAATATGTGCGAAAATGAAATAGCACCAGGCCTTTTGCCTCCAGGTGGAATACTCCGAGGAGAGTATTTGCATGAGAGGGCAGACGAAACCAGGAAATGGACGACCAAATTTGTCTCGACACGCTACACTAGCGACTGAATCCACTGAATTATAGTCGATCGCGCCCATCAACTAAAGGAAAAAAATAAAGAAAACGTTTCTAGATGTTCTCGAGCCGAAATGTTTTCCCCACTCGAAAAGAAAAGTGCAATGGTCAAGCGGATAATTACCATACCAACATTTTCAAAAGCCCTGAATAAATGCAAAGAATCCCTACATGAAATACTGAAATCATTTGTTTGGAGGTTAATAAAGTAAATATTTAAAATAGCTCCAAGACAATGAGCAAAACATTTGATGAGGTGAATGGATTGAAAGATATTTTCTTGTAATCACAAAAATTTCTACATTATGACTATAATTTCTGGCAGTAGCGAGGCTTAAGCTCTTATGTTTATTTGTTCACAGCAATGAAACCCACAGCCTAACTACAGCAATATTAAACGTTAAATAACTGTAAGCACTTACCGAAGTTTCATTCTCGTCCTCTTGATCCAAGTACATATTCACATTATCACTTAGATAATCAATATTTAACACCTTCTGAAACCATATTTATATAATTCGTTCAAATAAAAGTAACACAACAACCAGGGGCGAACAAGCGAACATATATAACAGAAAAGAACTGCCGAGATAATGGACATGTATTTGCACTTGCCGGAAATTTGTATTCACCACGGTGTCGACGTCTCGCTTCGAGAATGTCTGACATCAACCAGACTTTCGTCTTACTTCGATTCTGAAATTTCAGTACCGAGACAGAAATCATGATCTGCAAAGTTAAGTTAGGCATACCCTGAACAGGACTTTCAGTTGAATCAAACTGTGCTTTTATTTTTTAACGTTTAGTCAATACTGCTTCCAAGACTATAGCCGTTTCAGATATGGCTATGAGTGAGAAGAAACTTGCGACCAAAAGTGTAATGCCGATCTTGACTGATAGCTGCACACGAACACAGCACGATTCTTGCAGTGCTGAAGCATGAACTTAGGTTGAAGATTCATGATGACGTCATGAACCCCACAGGTGTAGATGAGGTGGTTTCATTCTGGCCTCTGTCAGCAGCAATCTAGTGCGTTTGCGAGGAGCAAGTGGATAGTTTTATGTAATTTGTCTAAATTTCCTTTTGCGAGGGATGGTACGCGAAACGAGGTGTGGGGGATGAGAAGGCGACAGAACCTCTTCCTGAACATAATATTGTACAATAATATTTATTTGAACTATCAAATTTACAGCTGTAGGTGTATATGAGGTGGTTTCGTTCTGAGAAACGAAGGGGAAAAGCAGATTAAAACATCAATTGAAGCAGTTGATGAAGATTTGGCATCAACTATCCATATAATGACAAGAAAGGAAATTTACGACCAACTGCTTACCGTTCCTGAACACACGCTATTGTGGACAATAAGCATCCAAAAAGTAATCGCAGCGATAAACCATTCGCAATACCGCATCACAAATATCCAACTTGCGCTATAGCTGTTTTTGCTCACAGTTTGATCCAAGCCTTTTATATGCTAATTTATAAAAGTTCTTGATTATTCTCAAAAGCGAACTGTCTTTGTCTGGCCATGTTGGAGGGGGGACTCCGCAGCAGACCGACCAGAAACTGTAGCAAATTCTGCAACAAGTTGCGCCATAATTTGTTTTTAACTGCACGAATACTTTCAACTCCGCTACAGAAATCCTAGTATTTGCACTTAAATTTTTGAGTGTGCTAAAGTGATTTATGAGAAACAATAAGAATATTCAAAATCACGTCAAATTTGTTAATGTTGCATTGCTGCGCACCGCAAAGACCGTAGTTATTTGCTGAAGCAGTTTTGAATGAGAACTATTACTCATTTTGTTGAAAATGCAAATTTCCACGATGAAAGTTTAAAGTCATCCATGAACGCCATTTCTAGAGTGGCGCTGAGAGCGAAAATAAAAGCAATTTCTGAGGTCTGGTAGTTGAGCAGCAGGTACAAAATGTTTGGTCACCCTGCTTAATTCATCTTCATTAAATTCCACATGAAGACCCGTTGTCATGAAATTAGTTCTCAATTGTTGATGTGAACTTTGTGCTCTCTTCTCATAGCAATTAGCGGACAAAAAATCGTTTCCGATGAGATAAGTTCTGCAAAAGGTACACATAGCATCGCTCGCTTGACGCAAAATATATGATGAGTGAAAAGCGGACAGTAGGAAGTTTTATTAGCTCAATAGGTCAAGTGATGACATAAATATGTTATTAACGACTAATTGTACAGCATATCAGTTGGGTTCAGCGAAGACAAGTTTGCTAATAAAATGCTCCGACGGTTTATATCACTTGCATAGTAGATGAGGAGAACGTTGCACATGGGCAAGAGGGCGGTTATGAAAGTGTTTGATGATCATGTGTTAGTATGTTCACTTTTCTCTACTACTTCTTGTTGACAACAGGATGCAGATTAATAAAATGCAAATCGAAGCCGCCAGGATGATGATAGTGTTCTGCTGAAGAAGGTGTTGTTGATCGATCACCGTCGCAGGAAGTACCTCTTGTGCTGCTCTGCAAAACGGTCATTGAACGCTGCACAATACACTGGAAATCCTCAGTGGTTATATACAAAATTGCTTCATTTCGGATCTTTCTGGAGACATGTGGTCAAAGGCGACCCATAAATAGGACCTTAAGTTAGGCCAATCTCAGAGAGAGGAAACAACAGTGCTTATAAATGACTGTTGCAATACAAACAGTCGTATTACGGGACGGCTGATCTACTTAAAGGGATTTAAAATCGGATGATAAATTTGCAATGGTTCGTAAGATCAATCCTCGTTCTGAGCGCCATTTGTACAACCAGAGTTATCGGATCAGTTGCGAGTCTAAATTTCATTCACTACTCTAAAAGGTTGAAAAGCCGGACGGTACAGCTTGCAAAAGTTCATGAAGCCAATTCCTCTCCTCCCTCCCCCACAACCCCAACTGTAGACTACCTATCCTCTAGAGGAGCACTATCGTGGCACGAATACTGGTAACGCGATTAGTTGATACACAAATTGCATATCACGATAACTTCTTAATGATTTAGTCAACAGCATGTACCCTTATGAGCCCAGCGAAAAAGAAACCCTTTAAACTTACTTCACGGCTGGCTGCTCGGGCTCTACAGCAGTGACCGCAGTCGCCAGTGGGGATGGTTCGACCTCTGGAGTTAGAGTTGCTGAAGTTGGAGGAGCAGCAGGAGTCGCTTCAGCACCTTTTTCAGGTGCAGACATGCCGCCAAAGTAAAATCGCTCCTCGGGTGGATTTCCCAAATCGCATTCTTTATCTTGCGAAACTTGACCTCCACATGAAAACAGTTATCAGAAGCACAAACAGCGGTGATATTAGCATCGATAAAAGTGGAAAAAAGCCTATGTAAAATCCTCACCTCGCAATTTATATTAAGCCATTTCAAAAACGTCTACGCTTATGTCATAGCCCAGCCTTATGTCTTATATCAATCGCTGCAATTTTCGATGGAAATAAGGGCACAGACAGAAGAGGGGAAGAAACTGTTTTCACTGAATTTCGAGACAGTTTGTAAAGAACGTACTGCAACTGGGCAAAGAAAGAAAAACGTTGTGGAGAAAGCACGCCCCTCCTTTAAAGTTATCCTTTCTCACTCTTTCCCCTCTTCTTATTAGAATTTTTTTTCCTGACAACGTCTTTGGTGGAAATATGGCTGCATTATTATAAGACTGCTACCATAACATATAATACAACAAGGACAAAACCAGTCCGTATCAGATATGCTTTTCTGCAGTCGACATGTGTAGACAGGGATCGAACTTAGCTCTTTGCTGTTACAGCGTCACATTTTTTAGTTACTTTGTCTTCATATAGAACACATTAAAACGAAAGCTTACCATTCATGCGCTGAACGATACGTCGCTTGCTCTCAGGACTATCGTCATCCCCATACTCACCGACAACCAGAAGAGTGGCCGGCTTCACCTTGTTCCAGTCGTCAGTATCGGCTGGGCGTCGCCATATCAGCAACACACGAGCAGAAGAACGCCCATCCAATTTTCCAACTCCACTAGGTAACGCCTACAAGTGTTTCCGTGTTAAGCGAAAATATTTTTTGTGGTTTTGAAGTAGGCATGGTTGATAAGCTCTGGCAAGTTAAGCCAACCAGTGTATAATGAAGAGCCTTTGTAAAATCTGCATTGACAATGAGTGAGTCTCGCTGAGAAGGCATTACCCTCACTGATCGAAAATGATTGCATTTGTGCTACCAAAATTCAACTATCACAACCCTTGAATATAACAGAAGGTCTAAGAAATTCACGAGGAGTTATGAGTGGACATATGCCCGAGAATTACCACTGTTATAGAAAGTCTTGTTTCCGAATTTTTAGAAGCGATCTAAAGTGCAAAGATTTGAAGTGCTAGGACGGCAAAAATCATTTTGTAATGCGCCGTAGCTTCTGGCTTCTTTGTGATATTGATGTTATTTAGGGCAATGATTTGCAAGAGCCCAAAGTTCTGTCACTCAGGAAAACATAACCAGCGCAAGCAATAAGAACATAAATACGTGTGGTGTACTGCTTCTAAGAATCTTCCCCTCCCTGTCTTCACGAGTCAACTCCGAACAGATATGCACCACTCTTTCCTACAGCTGAAGAATTCCAACTCTTCCAGTTGCTTCCACAAAACATCAAAAGTGCCGCACCTTTGATGCACTGTATATTCCTTGCGCAATAAACTATTTAAATAGTATATTAAATAAGGATGACGAAAGTTCATTTCTTACGGTAACTGTGCATCCCTGTTTGATCTTCACTTTGAATTTGAGTGGCTTTTCATCGAGGTTGGTTAGTAGCAGCTGCAGACGAGCCATCTCAGGACGACCCGTTACACGTGCAAATTGCACTACTGGCGCCCTTAATGTACTTCCACTTTGCCCTGATAGTAGATGGTTTCATAGTAAAGAAATGTCTTCTAGGTTTCTATGCGGTTGGTAGATACTGACAATGAAATATCATCATGAGGTGTTTCCATTCGTTAGCAGCTCGCATGAGATTACAACACCTCTTTTTTTATTCAGTTCAGCCAGAAATGAGTGGTACACACATTTACCACTACAACCAGATATGAATGGTATAAACCCTATTAGCCACAGCTGCTATAAAATTGGAAAAAAGATAGATGTGGTAAACGTGGTGCACTTAAAACCACGTTGTTGGAAGATAAACTATTAACAAGAACTTGAATGACAGTTAAAGTGCACATTAGCGCCTTTGCCAATAATAAGAAAGAACGAATGCAGCAAACAATTGAAATATTGTAAATTTTTGCATAAACTAAACAAAACTCAAATAAAGTTGATTCTGTGAGTAATGAGGAAAACGCTGATAAGAACAAACTTCGACAAGCTGTCATGCGAATGATGTGGATGACGTGAACGTCGTTTTTTTGTCTTCGTTGCACCAACTAACGCGGCTGCATTCGACATTTCACCGGGAATTTCCAATGCTCCTAATTGACAATTAAACTCGCCGAATTGGATCTCTCTTACGTTCACCTATCGATCTAAAGATGAAGCGATAAATTTTCGAAGTGATTTAGTTTTATTTGCAGTGCATTAGAAATAACGGTTCTATCCAAATTAAATCTTGAACTTCAAATATGAGATGGCCATCTCGTGAACTCGATGGAAAATCTAGTTCTTGGTTGTGAAATTCATTCAGTTCACTTGGATGGTCATATCAATATGTCATTGATGGATATATCATTCACAAAAACTGCGTTGATCTCATGCTATCATCAAAAACCCTCTGATTCATTACACAGAAATATTGATTTTTTTCATTCTAGGCCACATAATTTTATTGTCTTATGTTTATGTATGTACCTTTTGTCGATTATGTCTACCTCACCTACTCTTCCCTCTCCCTTTCCCAAACCTTCCTCTTCCAAGAAAACTATTAAACACCTGAACATTCCAATAACCGCTGCTGATTTCGTCATCTATGATGTTTCTCTTGCAATCGTCTGCGGCAGGACTAACTATTACTTACTCCGATAATATCGCCATTCTCGTATGCGACTATCGAACGTTAACATCTTAACTCACCAAAGAGCGAGGAATCGTATCAAACCAACCGCCGATTTCAAGGAGGATATCAAAGAACACGCTGCTTTATGAGAATAGGCACCGTGCCCCGAAAGTTACAAGCGACCGCTCAGAAGCAGATTTACAAAGAGTAAAGACGTGTTGGGAACGAATGGATTTTAGAACAAATATTAAAATAAATTATTATATTGAAAGAAGATGTTATGCTTACGTTTATAAAGTTATGTTGCAATCAAACGATGGGATAACTTTGCATTTTTACGTTTTTAATGATGTTTACTTTTTCTATGCAAGTCGCTTGTACTGTTGAAGTTTAGAGCTGAACGACGCCCTCCTCCTTTCATAGTGTTTCCCCTTCCCTAGGAATCATTTAAATCAACCTTGTACTTTATGAAAAAAGTCACTTACCTGCGAGACATAACATAGATAGGAATCGAAGACCTCGACCTGTCAAGTGCTTACTTATTTGATGTGCTATCCCAACGATTGAAACAGCCACGGATGCTGACACAGTAGACGCTGAATATGTGAAGACATCCGCAATCTACCTCTACAACTGTCTCTAGATCATGGAACAGTTGCCAAAACTATATAAATTTGTACTGCCTAGGCCACCACAGAAATACCCAAACCTCTGTCACAAATTCATCATTAACTCTACACTTAGCAGCATGCAAAACAAAACTCCATAAATCTATTCCATTTCACAGGTAAGCCTTTATACCTAGGCAGAAAAAACTATCTAGGGAAAAACTGGGCTTCGAAAACCATTCTGTGATACGAAATACAACTACAAAATGTAGCTGCCATGGTTTCTCGGGGTTGTGAGCTGAAATAATCGAACAGATAGGACAGGAGATGCGCCTACATGCTCTTTGAAAAGAGGCCCCAACGATCGGAAGCCTCGCCGTGTGGAATGACGAGTCACACCTCCGCGGGGCGGAGCTTTTCGCCTCCGGCGGAGTGAGTTCTCAGAATCCCCCGAGGTGACGGGAGGTTGGAAAACGTCCGGTTCTGTCACGAGACTTTTTAGATCGTTCATGCTATTGTGCTCTATCGTTTTCATGGGATGCTAGTGTAGGAAAAATTTTCGGATAGTTGCAGTCGTTCAGCAAATCGTTTGAGAGCCGCTGGAGCCCAGTACGCATATTTTTGCCAAACACAGGTGCATACTCTGTTAAATGCAGGTGACAGCAAAATCTTAGGAACTCCTTGCAAAGAGGAGGCACTCGCTTCGTGGCTAATGAGATGGGACTTGTTGTATTGGTGATGTTATGTTGTATTGGAATAAAGAAGTGTATGAAAGCCACTTCCCTGCTGCAAAAGTGATTGGAAATAAGATGAGAGGCATACCGCTTCTTACATATGTAGAGTAAACAGTGAAGTTGTTAGGATTAGTGTGCTCTAGTTTTCGGCAGGTTATTCGTTCTTATTTTAGTATTATAAGAATGCGCACTACTGTAACAATGGTCCACTGAAAACTCGTGAGGGAGGTGCCAGACTGTATGCGACTGATTTTGTGATGTTTTGAAGCGCCGCTTTATGACACACTCTCGGATGACGTCTTTCTGACCATACGCACTTACATTGTTCTTTCACACTACTCTATCACTTAGCCTTCTTTGTTTTTCTATGAATAAAAATTCTTGCTTGCTTCTCTCTTCTAATGATTCATATTCGAATTGGGAATTCTGGTCCGCAAGTGCTGGTGTTACAGTGTGAGCAGGTGCTGGGGTCCCGCAGGAGAGTCTGTCACGCGATGATCGGGGATGGCGGTGAGCTCCGAACACCAATACTGAGTCGTCGTAACGCGTTTCTTTGCAACAAATTTTTATTTAGCGAAAAACAATTAATCCTTGAATGGCAAAACTTACGATATTTCAAAGGCCAAGAGATCAATAAAGGATCAGTTCCTTGTTGGAGAACTTCAATGGCTCAAACGTAGTAGTTTGACAGTAATAGAAATTAGAAGTAATAGTAGCACAGAACGTTGTGGCTGACATAAGCGTTATTGATAAACGGCGGTTGGATTTCTCTTGCTCCAAGTACGTTCCTTTTCGACTACTGTAAGGATCTTTCTATGGTTATCCTAAGACTGGTCCACACGAAGGTCGAAACCTTAAAGCGTCCATTCCGCTGTACGCTCTTGAAAGTAAGATATAGTGACAAACAGATTTTGGACCTTTTGCCATCAAAAATTTGAAGCCGTAAGTCGAATGTAATTCCATGAAGTACTAAGAAATAAATCCTGTGATTCGATTCCGAATTAAATACAATATTCGAGAAGTAAGCTAACGAAGAAAACAATGAAGTAAATAACACAACAGCAGTAGTAAAACAAAAAATTAGCATATAAGAATGAGTATCGATGTAAACATAACTCGTCAATGTAAATACGATAACAAGAAAGACAATAATCGCTTCAACAATATAACGATAAAAAAGACCGTTCAACAATGAATGCAGAATTATAAAGCACTTTATATGAATAAAAAGGCAATCAAAAATTGAATCAATAATGGCTGTGAGGAAGGTGAACGCATAGAGATGGCGAAAGAGCAAGCGAAATATTGAAAAGCAACAGAACTATTAACTACGATAGAAACATCTATAACCACTGAGTTAATCTACCTCATTTCATTGAATCTTTCTGGAACATTATAAAAACTAAATGGTCTTCAAGTGAAACACAAAAAGAATCAAATAAACAAGTAACGGATGAAGGATTCGAAATTCAGACTTTTATTTCTTTCTCATTCATCACTACATCTTTTCAACTTGTTAATTGAAAGCAATAATTTGCGAAGTGTTATGACTGTTATACTGCCGTGATATAAGTTCTACGTGTATGTAATACGGCTTAAAATACACAGTTAGGTTACACTGCGTTAAGGTAAGAACTGCTTTAACTAAGTGACGATGGGATATTTGGTTCGAGTTACTTCTACGATGTGACGCAGTTCCACGAACTCACAAATACTACATGAAGTTGCAATCATCTTGCCACCATCTCTTGTTGGATGTTTCGTCTGCTTTGGCGACCGTTGTAGATGTCAGGGCAGATTCACAGTCGAAAACCGTGATCGGACGAATGCCCACGTACGTGACTCTTTTGGATGAGACCTCAGAGCATTCGTCTTTGACGAAACGTTCACTGAATGCGGTTACGCGCATTCTTGTCCCTTCATCGGTATTCCCCTCGATGCAGCTCCTCATTCGCATTGTCAAAATTGAACGCAGCTCCTAAAATATAACATGTTTACGCCAAAACTTGCCACAAACGCCACTCACTATGAAACTTGAAGGAACCGAGCTTGGCGGAGTGAGGGGAAGGGGGAGTGGAGGGAGAGGAGGAGTAGCAGGAGAAGGGGAGAGGTGGTGTGGGAAAGACGAGAAGAATAATCTTTAAGAAACTGGTTCACTAAAGAATTACATGAATTTTCTGGAAAAATGCCTCAAATCAGAGAAATGCAATCATCCTTTACCTAATTCTACATAAGAATAACCGCATAAGAAAATACGAAACGCGTTCATCAACAACTCAGAACCAAATCAAGCATGAAACATCTGCTCATTATTCTGCCGTACCCATCTCGTTGATGAGGCACTCTTTCACTGCCTTCAATTGGGTCTTAAAGCGATATGCTGTTCTAACGTCGAAAACAAGCACTAGCTTGCCAACTCTACTGCTCCAAAAAGAGGGAAAAAGCTTGCATTGGGCAGGGTCTCAAACTGGGATTTCATTGTAAAATATCTTTTTCTACCGAACAGTTCTAGCAGAAATTGTTCACATGCTGAAAAAGTGGTTCAAGTCTTGTACCCATTCTGAACACGGACTGCATAATACCATCGGCAAGCAGTTTAACTGGGAAAGCAAATATTTAAGAAACCTTGAGGTCGGTAATCTTCGCAAGTTAGATCGAGCAAAAACTCGAGCTGAGTCGAGGTAAGATTTTCGTGGCAAGTGCGAAGAAAACAAGTAGAAATAATAATAAAACATATGCATCAAAAAGCAAAAGATGTCAAGAAACAAGGGATGTTAGCTGACCTCGACGAAGACAGCATCCTTGACAAGCGTTCTCCTCAGAAAGCTGCCTACCAGTGGATGGATACGGTACTCGAATTGAGATTTACACTGCTGAGATGCTTGTCTCTCGTCCAACATCGAATGTTTAGCCAATGTCTCCAGCTGTTCTTCAGTAGCGTAAATTGATTCTCCCTGGTCCGTCACATCCACAGGCGCTATCAACCCAATCACCCGAAATAATTGAACATTATTATTGTGGCGTAAGGATCACTCAATTCATTTAAGATAAGAGGGGAGGGCATTCAGTTTACTTTAGATAATAGGGAAGGATATGTGGGGTGTGTGACAAAGAAAGGAATCTCTGATTCGAATTTTTTGAAAATTACGTAGCTACAGGAAATCAAAAGTCAATCTGATGCACAGGCAGATTTGGATGCATCATCCGCACAGCGATTACAAATGTATCGCAGTGTCGAAACGAAGTCATCCACCGCTGCATTTCCCCAACATGTCACAAAAAGATCTCTTGGATCTAAATCATTAGCTGCTACAAGGCGACTCCCATTTCTTCCCAAGTATAAATGGTTTTCCCAACTCCCAACATCGGATAATCGATTTTGAACGATTTCGAAGAAACTGATCTCTAATACAAATACGGAAAATTGACAGCGCACACCCGTTTTATTCAATGCCGTTTTATTGCGAAATCCTTAACCTCATATTGCACTGTAGCTGGAGGGATGAAAGATCACACGAGCCTTGCTCAGCCAACAAATTTCTCTAGAATGGGAGAGCGATCGATAAGCTTGCGGCTTCTACTCCACATTTTACAGGCTCTTAGAGAATGGATCATATTGGTAAACTGTATAACAACGCACAGAAATGGTTATGCGTTTCAAAAATGTTCGTTGGAATAAACTGGACATGCGGAATATCAAGTCACTAAAGTGAGAATGGCTACTTGGTTCCTTCGTGAGTGCTGAATTAACAAAACAAAAAAAAAATTAATAATAATTAATTTGTAAACATTTCTGCACCAGCTTTAAGAGCCCAAAACTTTAGAAATTAGAACTCAAGAAAGCACTGAGAAAACATCGTCACCTCAACGGGAAGCCATTCGTCAACAGGAAATACCACCAAGCTTGTGAGAACTTCTTTCTGCGGTAGTGCAAGCTTAAAAACAACAGCAATTTTCGGCATAAACGGTAACGCATCCCATTTCTACGGCTCCTTCTTCAATAGCCATTTTTCAAGGTGGACGTTTTAGAAGAGCGGAAAACAAAACACTTCCGAAAAATGACACGCACTTTCAAAGAAACCTATACACTGAGCCTTTTTAGTTGACATATTAAAAAGATATTCATTTCTCGACAAGAGATAAGAACAATCTAAATGGCAAAAAACGAAATGGCCAATCCCTATAAGCTTTTTTCTAGGATGCGTTCAAAATTTTGTGCACATAGTGATCATATGAAACTGTTTTCGTTATCACTTACTCAACAATGACATTAAAGCAATTTCAAAGACTGATGTGATTCGCGAAGATAGCTTCCAGCGCGAAGAACGAAAAAAGGGTTGGACCACAATACATCCTTAAAAACAGAAATAAATCTACAACTAGAACTCGGAAACGTGGCACTGCGTATATTGTTTAGGCGTAAATGAACAGACCAACACATTCAAAACACAATGTTCAAAAACAAGCACAAAAAGGCATACCATATTGAAAGAGGCTCGTATCGCATCCTCCATACTTGCATATCTATATGAGCTCACACATTTCAGCGATCCAAGAGAAGCACTTTCCAGCTGAGAACATAACCAGCTAAGCCTGAAACGAGACCTTATATGGTCAGAAAAGTTGGGAAGAATCATGTATTCGTTTATCCCTTCCAACTCATAACAAACCTAATCACACGTAATAATCGAAAATTGTGCTTTATGTTATGAAACATAGATATAAATAATTTTGGAAAACAAAGATTTTGTGGAAAGAAGTAACAGCAACATTACTGCACAAATTTTAACAAATTCCAAAAAAAAACAAAAACAAATAAGAATCGAAAACAAAACAAGCCAAATTTCTATTTTTGAAGACGAAAAAGGATCAAAGTTCTAATGTTAAACGTTAAATACTTAGCGCTGAAATTTTTCAACAAATTTTCAATAATACGGGGCAAGTTGCCGTAAAAGCTGAATTCTCTGAGTCAAATCCGGTCCATACACCATCGTCAACTGGATCCAATCATTATCCTTAGGCTTCAGTCAGCATAACAGAGCTATACTTGAGCCCGGTTGCTCTACACCAAAATTTAACGAAATACCAATATTAGCACACTTCACCCGTTCGTTAGTTAACATTAAAAAAAAAACAATCTGTTTTGCAGGGCTCTATTTCTTCAGCATAGTTTTGCAGCAGAAACTTCACGTCACGTAACCGAGACAGCGTTTTTCGGAAAAACACCTCATTGAAACAATTACGCTTTTGTTCTGTGAAACGACCATGCATTGACTTATTTCTAGTTAGCGAACAATATGTTTTTCTTTGCTTCTCTGTTTGCATTTCGTTGTGAACGATTCCTCTCTGCAGGCTTGGTGATTTGGGTTGCTCCTCGGTTCGCGAATAAACATCCCGCTCTCAAGAATATTTTGGTTTGCCCCTTGACCTGCCCATCACTTTCAGCTCGGCAAAGCACGTTGTAGCATAAATAATGTTCTGTGTAGTCTCCATCTTGCCAATTTGCTTCCCACTGATATCATTTATGCATCCATCCTTTCAGCTTTGAAGCTGTGATCGAGTCAATTCAATCTACACACTATGTATTAAATGTCGATTCGCATAATTTGCAGCTTTGCGAACGTTTTGCTTTTTCTCACTGTTCACGCTCACATGCTTCTGCATGTTTCCCTACTTTGAGACGTTAAAAAAAACACATAAATAAATAATCGATATCGAAAGGTTGACTATTTGGAGGTGAGGAAATAATTTTCACCACTTATAAAATCAGTGGGGCTATTCCTTAAGACCCTCCTCAACTCTGTAGTAATCTTATAAAAAAGAGACCGACCATCCCCGCTTAGCTTTCAAGCTTTGCGTACACTTCTAGATTTTGACAACGCCATCGCGAAATGAGAATTTCCACCCTCTGGTGACTTCATCGACAGAGTGGCCATATCTTCTCTCACCTCTCCCAACCTTCCTCCACACCATCCCCTATCATTTGCAGCTAACAAGCAACAACTCATAAATGACATTTCTATTACAAAATTAAATATTTTCCGAGAACTCAACTCACCGATCAACGTTATCTCTTGCCAAGTGGGCAATTATGTTCACCATCGCAGGCAACCCGGCGGAAAGACTATGCAGACGTCGCAATACATCAGGGTCAACATTTTGAAGACCGGTGGTCAACGAAATAAACGATGCCACCTCAGAAGTAGTAAATCCGCTTGGCATCATTCGAAAAGGCACAACGTTTCCATAAGCCGCTTGAAATATTTCCAGGTTGCGACTAGTCGCCAATATACGACACTGAAAATAGAACTGCATAGTAGACAAATCGAAAATGATAGGAAGAAAAACGTGACAAACAATTATATCGTCTCGAATATAACACATTTTATGGGAATATTTAAATGCTATTCAGCATGTTCGATGCAACGAGAGAAAGCATTTATCCACGATTGAGTCCGAAACTTCGAGAAAAAATAACCGTTCCAGCACGTCAGCAGTTCACCTATTGCGAACACCACCATTTACTAAGTCGCTAGATATAAACCCAGATCAAGAGTGAAATGCATGAACAAATATGGCACCAGTGAAATATCCATAATCATAGACCCTTCCTAGCTTTCAGTATTGATCAATGCCCTGATGCTCCATCCAAATATGACAACTTCAAGGTTCTTACAATAACATGGACAAGGTTATTTGTTATTACAGCAAACTCTTTTAGTCTGAATCAGACTCAGGTGAGAACATTCATTTTAAGTGAACAATGAAAACATTGTTCGCAAACAGGTGCGAGCTAATGTTTTCGCTAGTCATAAAAAATGACGGTCATTATTTGAGTTTTAGAGTACAATGACCGTTGAGAATAAATAACTCAATAGCCAACTATACTTGTAATAGCCAACTATAAAGTAAAACAAAAAAAAAGTTCATAGTCAATAAGACTTCGATGGAAATTTACCTGCAATTGATCAAACCAACGTACACTTTCTTCCAAAACTACATCATCGAGCACAATTAACGCATTCGGTTTATCCAACAGTGCCGTTTTCACCTTCAAAGTGATTTCTTCATGAAAAACAATCAATAAATCAAACCCTTTTTCAATCTAATTTACCAACAGTGGGTCAAATATTAGCGCTAACTAAGTACACGTTTTCCGGAAAAAATACTGACTGGCAGAATGCCAATCGGAACAGACTAACTAATGTACAATTGAACGCTTTCGATTGCTTTCGAGCATTTATGAAGTCGGCTGCTTAAGAAAATTTATAAGCACACTCGCCTCTTCCCCAGTGTAGCTGAGTCACAACTCAGTTGAGAAACATTGAATGTATTATCAAAAACATAGCATTTTTGAACATACAAGGGAAGGGAAAAGGTGTCCGACATCAATATCACTGGATTATAAATAAAAAAGAATAAAACAGTTGTATGAAACAGAAGACAGTGATAACAAGAAAATGGCTTTGCTCTTTTCTGCTTGCTACTGTCGCAAAAGATCTGTGAGACACTAATAATTTGCAAAGATAAGGGCACACTACACAGGTAACATGAGTGGAAGGGGAAGGAGGATCGTGCATTACGCAGGTGGTAGAAATAGATGGCTACATATTGCAATAGCAAAGTGCACAAAAAAAGATGAAAAGATACCCAGAAAAGTGTCGCACTTTATCATTTAAGCAAAAGATTGGAAAGAGAGGGAAGCACCTGTGACTGTATGAGAGCCATAGATTCATGGCCAGAAATCACCAAAGAATCGGCCACAAGTAAGAAGAAATCAGCATACAACGAAGGCAACGACTCTCGCGAGCATCGTCCATCATGCATCCAGATTACATGCTCATAGTAACTGAAATGTGAGCATAATCTCAAATGCTTACAAATGACCATTAGTGAACGAATGAATTTGCAATCTACAAATTTGATATTTAAAAAAAGGTGCATAATATAGAGGTGCGGATCCCTCAATCCCTGATGTTATGCTTCGCTGCCATATTTTGATTATCGCTATGCCTAAGACAATTTGACAGAAGGTGTTTTATAACTCGCAAGAATATAGACAAAACTATATGAATAATATGAGCATAAAACCACTTACCGACTTAATATTTCTGGACATGTGCGTAGTATCTCAGCCATTAGAGTGCTCTTACCACATCCAGCCATACCATGAACGACTAACCAAAATTGTTCTGAAATAGAAAAAGTTTATGGAATTATTCAATCAGGAGGGTGAATAATCGAATAATGCTGCAAGAACAATTATATAAAGAAATGTAACTGACAGAACCTTGTAAAATGTTTGGCAATAGTACTTCCTGGTCAAATAATTGATAGATGCGAAGCATTCGTGTAACAACCGACTATTGGACGGTTGGATAAAAATTAGAAATCACGAGAAAATTTTAACGGACTGATGAAAATTGATCAGCGAAGAAAACTTTTAGTGATGCTTTTTTTTTTTTTAAATTAGCAACAAATTAAGCAATCTAACAACTGAAATACTTCTATGAAAATTTAGTGCATTTCTATGGAATCTTTCACATTCATATGACAATATAAAACAACAGCTAAGCGATGATTTCAATATCATGCAAAGAATTGTAGAAGTTATTACCTATAGGTGGTTTATTTCACAGCAAAAGCAAAGAGTCTTCATAGCACATCCAATTCGATGGTCGTTTAAATTACATATCATAGAACGTGATAAAGGCTTACAGCACAAGGGTCATATTTAAACGTCAATGCTTCGTCAAGTGCTTTTCCTTAAATTAGAGACGTTCAGTAAGGAAAAAATAGGTTAGAATCCTTCTTAGAAGTATTCTTCTTGTAAACTATGTTGAGGTTATTTGACTGCTCACCCCTAAATATTTTTCAACTTTCTCCCCTTTTTGGCATAAAACAAACAAACCTAAAGCGTTTTGTCCAGCACTTGAATCACATCTCAAGCAAAAAGATTTGCATAAATCGAAGCAAAATCGAACCGGTATTAGCCAAGTCCTTAAGAACAAATCGCAGATTTTCAATAAGTTCTCCACGTTTCACATAGTTTTTAAGGCGGCCAGGTACATTCGACTCTCTCAAGAGACGTGTATGTAAGCTCTGCTCCGACAATAGACATCGATCTTCGGGTACAACGACTGCAGACAATGCATTCGCTAGATGGAATTGCCCATAATGTTGAAAGAACGAGATCAAAGCATCGAGATTGTTAGCTGAACGACGATATTGCCGCACAAATTCGAGTACACGCGACCGTCGACGCGGCTATAAAACAGTGTTACTGCTAAGCAGCTATTAACGACCATCATGTGCGTACAACGAAGGCTTTTGGCACAGACAGCTCGTAGGTTTAAAAAATTGAACTTACTTTTGACTACACGTTTCCATATTCGGCTATACGGCTATATCGTCGGTTCGTTAATTATATTCATGAGGAAAAACATAGACCTTAGGGATTTTTCAACAATATGAATATGCAAACATGCGAAATGTCAGGCAACATTGTAGTAATATGGGAGCACTGAAACATCCAACATCTCTTCACTATCCTCCTTAAGAATCTTCTTTTAAAATTTATTGGAAAATTCATATTATGGTCTGCGAATTTTCATCTCCAAATGAACTACTTAAGCATACGTTTTTTTAAAATATCTTTCCTTTTTGCCCGCGCTTGAAAAGAAAATCCAACTCAAAGGGAGATAGAAGGCGGAGGGAGAGGAAGAAGGGAGGGGAGGGACAATAGAAGCTATTCAGCAAGTTAACAGTCCGAAATATCTGATCCTATATAATATTCTCTTCTTCTTTGTTCGACGTAATTGAAAATAACTGAAAAACCAATAACTCAAAATTATAGATTACCAAAATATATCACTTATTATTTGCCTGCTCGCTTTGGTTGGCGAACCTTTCCATATCGAACTTGATTCCAATCCAAATTTCAAATTTTGAAGCTGTTACATTTGAAAAATTTTCTGCACATACCCATTTTGCAACATTCCAACAAACCTATAAAAAAATACACTTCTAAAAACCTTTATGAGAGCTACTGCCACAAAAGCTTTCGCAATTCTCATTTTCTTTTCGCCGAAAAAACTATCAACTTATTTGAGCACCAATAAAAATATTGCCTCAATTTTTTTCTCCTCCTCTATTCCTTCAGCATACTTACTATTTTCGATGATCACGATCGCAATATATGCAAAATCATAGAATGTTCAATATTGCAACCAACCATAATAAGAATAGCATCTCGTTGATCATCGGTAAAGATCAATTTCGCGGCCATGTAAGGAACGGCCTCTCTCGGCTCAAAGTCTTTGATCAGCGCATCGATTACAATCGATAGTATACGACTGTCCTTTTCTTCAAGCATTTTGTCGAGTTAGTAGCCAAACAAAGCAAGGCAGACAGCTTAAGATGCACCGACAAGCATAACCCTTATCGCATCCTGAAATGACCACATCACTGGTTGTTAGAAAGGAATAACGCCTCTTTCCCAATCAGTGGTGTGTAGGTATATCAGAGCTAGCTGTGCATCGAATAATTGTATTACCGGATGAGAGATTGGCGCCGCAACGGTCACGCCACCTCAGTGACTGCGTGCAACTCGATTGCAATCCCTCCCTTTCCAGCACTCAGAAGTTACAAATAACCACCGCCGAAATATTACTTACGTTAGTGCAATTCCCGTCATTGAGTATTCCCAAGGAAAATTTCAAATTTCGGTGGGTTTGAAATAACGCTTGCTAGAATTCCAACAAACCAGTTTTCGGAAAAACACCGGTCTAATCACACCTCCAAGGCTTGAAAAAAACCCCGCAAAGAACGAATTTTTGTAACCACCGGTAAAATTTGTGACAACGAATTTAAAGAGCTTTAAAATTGCCGCTTCCTTATTGCCTATAGATGCAACTGGAAACGGGCCAAATTTTCGAGCCCGCGCTGCAACAACAACAACCCCCTTCGTATTTTCAGGCTAAAGGACGAGTTTCGTAAGACAGGGCCAAGCACAAGCCAAAATGAATACTGCGAACAAGTTGGTAGGCGGGAAATTCGAAATAAGCACGAGCGTATAGTGTCAATCGCCTCAACATGAGCTAAAATGTTTTCAATGCGGCCCTAAGTAGGGTGGTTGGCTTATTTTTTTCAACCATCGATTTATGCTTCGAACCAAAAAATTACTTGCATGGAATATTATCTTCCCAACGTGGAAATTCCCATTTTGCAAATCCGATTCCCCTTTGAGCCAATGCCGGTAAGCAAAATGTCCTCACAACAAACCTCCAACGCCTAGTTCTATAAATCACTCCTCAAGTGCTTCTTCCGTAAGGTGAAGCCTTTCATCAATCGCCTGAAGATGGCGCGGATTATCCCTACCCCAATAATGGCGTCGCTTTGTGATAGCGCTATGAAATAGTAGAATGGGAGGCTTGGCCAATAGAATGCGGAATCAATGTCCCCACCTCCCTTGGTTACGAGAGTGGGGCAGGAGGGGGTGGGTTCGGACGCTCGAACCTTGCCCATCGTTGGATGAATGCATGAAATAACAAACGATGGTAAAAGCTTCATCAATATTTTTCTCAGCCGTATTGTTGTGTGATGTATGCCCACACTTATTTCAAATTTCTCGCATTTTTTTCGTTCCAATACTCTGTTTATTTCAAAAATGCCAATCACGGTCATACTGCCTGTCATAAGGGCACCCGTGTGGGTAGCATTAGCCAAAAGCGCAGACACAAGAGAGAGACGGAGAGGGACCGCGCGCGTCTTCAGCGAACGACGCGGTAGTGGTCACTCGAAAATAATCGTCCCAATAAATGTGAAAATATACAGTAAGAAAGCAGGGTTGGATCAGCGGATTTCAGCATATTTGAAAGAGAATTAAAAGCTCTTCAGAACCAAAAGCAATCTCGGACAAAAACAAGAACTTTTCTATAAGATCGATTTTTTGTATGACGTGCAGTTGATGAAAATTGCAGTGCCGCCTTATTCGCTTTCTCATGCGTTATCGATGTGCATTTATGACAGTGTTCCTAATGAAGAACTGAATTCATGACACGCCTTGACGATTTAATGAATTGACGAAATCATCCACAAATTAAATTAAACTCGTTTTGGCTCTTTATGTATGGATCTTTCATACGATTGTTACATGCACCTGTTAAGAATTCTTCAAATCGACAGTTCTTGCTTTCCTTTGTTTCATTTCTCTGTTATATAGGCATAACGATAATGGGCACTGTGAGTTCGCATGATGATAGAAAGGACAACGGACGCATTCAGCCTATGGTTAATTGCACTGTCATACGTTGATTGCATGCAACATAGATAAGTTGCAAGTGTGGCAAGTACTTCTAAACGTTATTCAGCCATTCTAGATTAGTGGTTCGAAACGAGTGTTCTTGATAGCCCCATCTTCTTTCTCATCTACTCCTCATCTTGCGAATTGGCTTTTTAGCTACACTTACGCACTTCAATGTAAGCAGTCATTTCACTGCTTACACTGAAGGTTTCCTGCCTTGTAACCTCTTGTGGTCCGCCTCCATCTAAATTTCAATTCTCCCAGTTGCGAGCATATAGCCTTCGAATCGCTTTTTCCTTCTCAATCCTGTGTCGGAAAGCAAGTATTGCATGCAGTCAACGTATGATAATGCAATTGACCACATGCTGAATGTGTCGGTTGGCTTTTCTATCATCAAGCGAACTCACAGTGCCCATTATCGTTATGCCTATATAACAGAGAAATGAAACAAAGGAAAGCAAGAACTGTCGATTTGAAGAATTCTTAACAGGTGCATGTAACAATCGTATGAAAGATCCATACATAAAGAGCCAAAACGAGTTTAATTTAATTTGTGGATGATTTCGTCAATTCATTAAATCGTCAAGGCGTGTCATGAATTCAGTTCTTCATTAAGAACAATGTCACAAATGACAAACATAACGCATGAGATAACGAATAAGGCGACACTGCAATTTTCGTCAATTGCACGTCATATAAAACATCGATATTATAGAAAAGTTCTTGTTTTTGTCCGAGATTATTTTTGATTCTGATAGAACTTTTAATGCTCTTTCGAAAATGTTGAAATCCGTTGCTCCAACCTCGCTTTTTTATTGTATATTCTTACTGTATATTTTCACATTTATTGCGATGATTTATTTCAGAGTGACAATGCCGCGTCGCTCGCTGAAGACGCGCGCGGTCTCTCTCGGCCTCTCTCTTGCGCCTGCGCTTGTGGCTAATGTTACGCGCACCAATATGGGTTCATACCTTTGGCAGTCTGCAAGGCGCATCCGACAGTAATCATGACTTCTGATTTTTTTCTCGAGGCTCAAGTTCTGTCCTCGAATCGAGATGATGGCGTGCACCAGAGTTGTATATCTTTTCAAATGATTGCAGCTTGGTGAAAAATGCTTTCATAGAGAAGTGAACGGTGGGAACAGGTTTCTGCTTATAGCGTAGGGCGAGCATTTCTTCTCACCTACGTACGCTAAAGTTTTAGCCAATACTTACGCCCCAACAACTTTGGCAAGAATTTATAGCGAGGAATTTGGCTTTGTGATCAAATTTATTTACGTTCGCATAGTACAGTTGCTAATCGAGCAATGAATTTTCTGTAGATATTATATATGGCTCGTAAATGATCGACTTTGCTAATTGCGGAAAAAAGGGTTGAAAGATATGTATTTCTGGATAACTTTTGTCTCGAATTTTACCAAATTCGAAATGTTTCGCATGTTTATTTTTTCATATGATCACGATTCAGTTCATGAAATAAAAAAAATAAAAAAATTTGTGGTTAACCTCTTCTTTTCACTTCTTCCTATTACATATACGGTGAGAAGCGAAGAGTGGAGGAGGGTTTATATTAGCTATATATTTATTCATTGCCGCAATTTATTTTTGTTTTTAACTTCCTCAATGCTCATCATTTAATTGTTTATTGCAGCATAAAACAGTGATGTCAGTGGAGTTACTTCGCAAATCATTACACTTTATTGAACAAGGTTAACTCTGTCACATTTGAAGATTCATTTCTTTGTTTGTTCGCCTTTTTTAAAACAATCGAATGAAATATCAATACAGCTGTCAATATTTCTTTGAGAGGGAACGGAGAGGGATTCGGTTCCCCCCATATTAGTCATTGTGGAAAATAAAAAAATTAGAGACTTATAAAAGCTGATTAGTTTATAAGTTGACGTTTGCTGCTCGAAATTCATTATTGTCTTTTTATTTCGAGATGTTCTAATTTGATTATAACGAAGAAATTCTCGAGTATACGATGAGAATACTCTGCAGTAAGCATTTTTTTAAAATTTCTCAACTTTTCACAATAGTTCAATTGCTGTATATTTAAAAATTGACTTCTTGTTTCATTATTCGTCGTAATTTTCTTCTCAAAAAAGCTGTTTTAACAGTATTTAATTCAATATTCTAGAGAACTTTTTAAAGTTTTCTTAGTTTCGTTATTGCCATTTCTCTTCTCAAAAACATCCCCCCTCCTCCTTGATATTTTTAACTGAAAGGCTCATTTTAATCTTAGAAATTCTGTGATATAAATCTCAAAGCAGATGTTGTGTCTTTTGGAAATTCTGAGTATTGCAAACATCGGCGCTTATAAATTGCAAAATGTCTTATTAATGTTATTTTTGAAAAGCAACTTAACAGTTGTATATCCGGGTGCAGATATTATCTTATCGAGTCCTTTCATTGTGACTAGTTACGGAAAAAAGTGGCAATGTCCATATAAGAGGTTTACAGGGACAGCTCATTTTACCTCATAATAGCACACGCAAAATGTAATTAGGTGAGAGCCATCATCGAAAGCACAAGCAACCTTCAAGATTGGTGATATAAATGAATGAGGTTTTCACTCATGGTGACATATGAATTCTTAAGAAGATGGTCTCGATAGGGAGAAGAAAAAGAAGAAAGCACATCGAGTTTCCACGGCATTAAGAGAACGACAACGTATCAGGGCATTGGCTAATCGTATTGAATTTGATTGCGAAATAGGCGATTTCGTTGAAGATCCTCGTAAAAAGCTTCGAAGACAGCTTGCCGATGACGATAACTACAAAACGGTGTTTGCCTGTGGTTGTTGATTCATGCTTTATTTTGCTGTCTTATTGAGTAATAGTCATATGGAAGTGCTAACTAGGTAAATGCTCGTATATAATCAACGTGCATCTAACTGTAACACAGTTCATCGAGTGAGGTGAATATTGATAAGGGAAATGTCATGTAGTAATTTGCATGCGTTATGGGTTGAGCACATCACCAAATTCGAAAAAGATGTTGGAAGTATTTGTTCATCACTTATTTATGCAGTGGAATAATGTTAGTTGTCTTGACAGTTGTTGTCGATATACGAGAAGTGCCAATAGTATCTATTCAAATATATTATCTATAATCCTATTAGAAATGGACAAACATTGAAGATTTTGGTATTTTTTAGTATTGTTGAAGAATCGTATTTGTCTCTTTCAATTATCGTTTATAGTGAATGATTCATACATAACGATGAGATTTTTTGCTTAGAAATTTATGAGATAGCCGTATCATAGGTGCTCATATATGTTGGTTTTTGATCAGATGTAAGTGTTTTTCTGTTCGTTTTGCATGCTTCATGAGTCAACTACAACGCCTTGAAAAACAAATGATTGAAAATTTTGATTTATAAATATACTGTAGTACAGAAATTCTTCGCTCATCTATCATCC
Source organism: Baylisascaris schroederi (assembly GCA_006503575.1). NCBI lineage: Eukaryota > Metazoa > Nematoda > Chromadorea > Rhabditida > Ascarididae > Baylisascaris > Baylisascaris schroederi. The sequence goes on from QEWY01001009.1 coordinate 972,522, forward strand.
TCTCTAGAATTCATAAGTACAACTGATGCGATACTTTTGCTTGGAATTAATATAAGATTATATTTGAAGGGTATTTCTCTAGTGGAACGACATCGTGCAATGAAACATGTGGATGTATTAAAAAGGAATATTAAATATATGGTCTGTACGAACAAAAGAAAACTTGATTCCGATAAAGTGGAAAGCATTGTCGAGAAGATGAGCCGACGCGAACGTGATGAAAAGCAAATGCGTCAACAACTGCTAAATCAAAGCGGTATAATTTTTGCAGTGTTCTTGAATAAGTAGGGAATGCTGTTCTGCATGGGCAATAGTCTAAAAGGGGATGGGCAGTAAGAAGGGGATAGCGAATGAGGATATCGCTGGTGGAAGTTATTTATTTCAAGTACTTTGCTCACTTGATCAGATTATCTCATCCGAACACGATTAGTTCGCATGCAAGTCGGCGATCCTCATGCGATCGAAATAGGAATGTGAGCCTTCCGAGATTCTGAATGTGAACAAAAATAGAATACGGTGAAAGTACAGTCAGTTGAAAAGTTCGCATTAACGTGCAGTCTGGTGAAATTGCAGTTAGAATCGAGGCTGGGTTTTGTTAATATTTAGTGCTTTTAAATTGCAGTTTTATTAAAATATAGAACAGAAAAGAAAAAGTATCTCTCTAGACCTGAGCAAAATGTGGGCATAACATATCAGAACATAACCTGAACTGAAGAAAATGTAGATGTAGTACATTCAAAAAGTAACATGGTAAGTTGAAGAAAAATAGATAATTTGATGAATTGCTTTCCTTTCACGAATTGAAAAAGTAGTTATGGATCGTGGTGCATTACGCCTATTTCACCATTAAAGGCACTGTGAATTCTAAACATTTAGTGCACTTTTGCAAATGCTCGCATTAGTTGTGGAAAATTTCCGGCAAGTTTGCAGTTTCGATATGCTGCTAAAGTAGAGTAGACTTCTTACTAAACGCGTTGTGTCGAAATCGAGAGAAGCCAGAATTTTAGAGTGAGCATCTAGCCTTGGCTTTCATTGAATAAATGTACTGCGAAAGCTGAATTTTGTTGAGGGCATTGCTTCCCACTCCTAAGTAGAAACGTTTGGTAGTTCACTTGTATCAGCAGGAGTTTTCCCACTCATTAGTTGGTGGCTGTTTCACCTTTGTTCAATGTGCACTTTGCCTTTGATTGTCCTGATGGAGGGGTCGCATTTAATTTTGATTTCACGGTAAAATCACTTATAAAACTATTAAAATAGGACACTTTTAAGATGGAATACGAGAGCCAGATCCTTTCAAACAGAAGAAAGAAACGAATGAATCCGTTTTTACTGATGAGGATTTCATGAAAATTGGACCGGACAGGGCCAAGGTTTGTTTCTTTTACAATGGTGAAAGGCTAACATTGCAATGGTTATGACATTAATACGGTCAGTCAAAGTCAGGCCTATGGTGAAAATTGATGATTGAAACCCTTCAAAAATGCATTCGTCTTTTTTGTGCGGTTTACTATTAGCAAGGTGCAAGAAAAAAGCGTATGCTGAAAAATTCAGTCCTCCCTGCTAAATGAAGATGGAATTTGGCTAAAGAATCCGAACTTTTCGAACAACATTGTGGTTTGATCCGCTATTTGATAATGATATGCTTCTCATTAATTCTATAAGAATGCCTTCAGAAATAAGATCAGAGCTTAACGAAGAGTTTATGAAAATTTCTCTTTAAAGCACGCATTTCTCGATTCTTGTCGATTTCTCTGCCTGCTGACCTTTTTATGCAACAGAAATACTCCTATCTGTGGCATCTCCCTATCTCCATGTTGTGATATTTTGCAAAGTTCATCCCCTTTTTCCAAATTGAATTTCAAAGTTTGTCCCTTAGTTTCGATTAAAAAGCATTAAAACTGGTTGTCGGACTTCCTTATTCCGGCGATATTTTTGCCGATGAGACATATAGAAAGGGCATTTCCATATATGCAGCTAAAGTGCGAGTTATAACTCTTGAAAAACCTTATTCTGTAATGACATTTGAAAATAATGTACATGCAATAATTTGGCAAATAGTGGATGGATGCTTGCAACCGAAGGACCAAACAAAGTAAAAAACAACGAAGAAATATAAACTTCCATTTATGGACAACTTTAATGCAATAAAAAGCAACGGACAGTGATATAAGCAAAGGAATATTGGGACTTGTGGAAATATAAAATTTGCACCAAAAATTGGAAAACGAGGAAAATCCTAAATGGAACGTCGAAATTGAGCAAAGTTTAATGTCCATTTGTTGGAATGAAAAAAATTATCTTCATGTGAAGTCACATGACGTGCTGAAATAGTATATGAACAGTTTCTTTTATATCATGAGAGTCGTGTTCATGCAATCGCTTCGCAAAATTATTTTCTTATCGCAACACAGAAGCCCTGTAATACGTTTGCATAAACACCAAATATCACCATCATTGTTTAGAACGCTTCATCGAGAGTAAGTCCACTGATGAGATAGATGGCTGATGCGGCAACACAACGAATGAATGCTACGAATTGATAGGAGGGACATCGATACCACATAGTAATAATTTAATGATGTGGAATGTAGCCATACGTATAATTCATAATTTGCCTCTGAGCCTTTATTTTACTTTACAATCTCGGAGCGCGGTGATGAATGGCTGAACCAGCGCACACCTGATCCCGTTTCCTTCCGTTCTTGTACTTCACAACTCAGTGATTTAACCAGTGTCATGCCCAATATTTCCCACATCGCCACACAGATAATGGTGTCTTGAACGACTGCAGAGAGAGAAAGAGGGGGGGGGGAGGGAAGGTTGAACGACAGCAAATGATTGGTAATGATTTCGATAGCGAAATCTCATCGGTAATGCAGTTTACATAGGCATAATCACTTCGAGTGTGAAGCGGTCATAACCTCGCCTTTACGAACGAATGGAAGTTGAAGTGATTAGTGCAAGCGGACTAAAAGGCAAACAGAGTCGGTCACAGCCATAAATGCTCTGAAAAAAGGGAATGATGTTTACAAAAGGGTGCGGTGTGCGATTAAATGTGCAGTTCTCGAAGTGCTTATGAACATAAGTGACCATAGAACGCGGCTGAAAACTTTTCATACCCCTTCACTTTATTTGCTGAGTGATTACGAACAAATTACTGATGCGATAGAAAACTGGGGACATATACTTTGTTTCTATTTTATAACTACTATAGTATTATATTTCAGCGAGATTGTAGCGATCATTTGTCAATGAGTCAAAACCTTATCCACCGTTTGTAGTGCGGAAAATTGTTTCATCCTTTTCTTTTAGCGCTTTGAGTTAGTTCATATACGGGGGCGATCCTCGACGAAGCACTGTGAAAGAAAACTCCTTGGGAGCTAAGACAGTCATCGTAGAAGGGAAACAGTTTTGCTATTACTTTTCCCTGATGGCCATGCACCCAGTCTTTGCGCTATCCTTGCCAAGGTGAGGATAGTTTCAGTCCAGCTAAAACTCTTGCTTTCATGTTAGGAAGTGCACTGAAAGTGTACAGAGAAGAAGTACGCTGAAAGTTTGCAGAATTTTTATCCTCGAGATCGCGGCAGTCTAGACGCGAGTCATTGTCTCCCACCATGAGGAACACCACGACGACCCTCGACCTGTTTCTGGAGAACAGAACCCTCGTGGTTGAACACAGTATCTGTTATTTATCACCTCACGCTCCACACCTACAGCTTACTGTCTTGCACTAAACCATCCAACGTATTCTTTGCGAGCTAATCTTTAATCGCACACATCATCGACCGAACACTTTGCACTTCATCCAGTGACTTTCTGACAGCGCACTCCAATAAGAGAGAATTGCACATCGCGTCACATTTAACCCACCATCACTTTTCATTTCTATGAGTTACAGATTCTAGACACGAAGGGAAATCGGTTATGTATTTATCCGAACGAACTTTCAGCATTGATCACTCGGATTTTTTTTTTGTTATTATGGACAAATCGGGTGTATTTTATAGATTTGTAGCTGCGTACACTATTATCTTCTACGATGCACAGGCCTTGATTTTTGCTCTAAATTCTATGTGTGCCCACTTTCATGCTGTGATCACTTTTAAAAATTTCGTCAATGAGCTTTTTTTTTGAGTGGATGAGGAGGGCTGACGCATGCTTTAGCTTTATCATTTCTTGAATTGCTGCTATTTGCGGCTTACAGATTGGATGTGTTAACGTGCTCTCAGGTTCATCTTTCAATAATTTACAGATTTATCATTTCTGCAGCCCTTGAATTCTGGTGTTATTTGCTTATTACATATGCCGAAACGTGATTAGATCATTTGTGTAGTTCAAGAAACGGCTCAGAAAAGGCAATGAAAACGTGAAAAAGGAAAATTGAGGTGAAGAAATTTGCATGAGGAAGGAAAGAAAATAGGAAATAAAACGGCGAAAAACAGTAATGGAAATAGGAAACAGCAAAACTACTAACTACGAAGGGGAGCGGGGAGGGGATCGCTACCTGAAAAGCAAGAACTCTGTCATTTACTGCTTATATATATAAACCTCACTTAACCACTGGTTGAGTTCTGTGGTGTACACTGTACTCGTGAAGGGTGGGAAAGGAATAAGGACTCTCATTTCATTTGTTGATGGAGGAGCCTATGGAATTACCCGTAGCTTGCACTAACTTTTATGGAGAGCAAGAGGGGTGGGGGTGTCTTTGCAAATATTGAACTTGATTAGAATGATTATGGTTTTTTGTGTAAGATTCCACAGGTTTTGATGAATGGGTGTACGAATTTTCAAGGTTGCGTGATTAGTCGTGAAGCATGGTGTTCGAGCTCATTTGTAAATGCAATATCTGGAATGAACTGAATTTTAGGTTTCTTGTTAAAGACCCGGTCACTTTGCACTAAGATGTCATTATCATGATCGATTTTTTGCAAATACGTTGAATGAAATTTTCTGATGCGAAGAATTGGTTGCATATGTATTTCTTCTTGGTCATTGAGCAGTGCTGCTTTCACTATTCCTAAATGGAATTTTCTTTCAGTTTATCCAGAAGAATTCGCGGAAGAGGAAATGACCACCAACTGATAGATGATCGTTGTGCGTTTTTTGTTGATGTTTTTGTGCGCCTTTTGCATAAGCTTAACGACGTCATATCTTTATGTGCACAGATGTTTTTTATGCTTATTTGTATGTTCACTAATTCAATAGTTCCATTCAGAAGACAGTTTAAAAAAATTTTTTTCCCTTTATGCACCAAGCTATTTCTTCTTTCTGTATCATTTTTTTTCGAAAGGCGAACGCGGTGATATTTTTTCGGTTTATATTGGGGTTGCCTCTCTGAAACATCATTGACAACATTTTTGTTATGTTACAATGTCGTTCTTTGCAAGCCCTTTTGGTTATTGCTTCACCACCAATTCACTCACCCTCAGCGGTAACTCCTTTTAACCTTTAATTGTAAGAACACAAATCTTTACTGTTTTCGTAACAGATTTTGTTCCTTTGTTCGCTGGAGCAATTGTATGGGAACTTTACCCGGTCTGCAAGGTCGCAACCTAAAGTCAAGGTGCCACTCTTTGAAGGAATCGCTTTTGCTTCTGAATTCTGTTTCATCCAAGAAGAATAATCTTAAGACTGTAACGTGCAAACTTTCCATCCAGTTTTCCTATCATTTTCTAAATACTTCTTAATTGATCAAATTTTTGGCACTAGAAAGAAGATATCTGGCGTGCGAAGAAGGGTGAAATGTTTGCCTAAAGAAGAAGTAGTAGTATCTTCGCGAGAGGGAGTGATGAGAGAGTTTTGCAAACGCATTGAGCAGATATGAAACATATTCTATATACCGTTGGAACATCACATATGTTGTGTAAAAAAGATTTAATATATTTAACAAGAAATAATTGCGCCTTACTATGCACTTTTAAGTGTTTTTGAGAATTTAAAGAGTTTGTATAGAAGAAGAAATTTTATCTGTGCTTAAGTAGTGACTATTTCAAGTTGCGAACTAAAAAATCTGCAGTGATAAAATTCGCAAGCAAAAACTCAGTCAGCAATCTGGTCAGCTATTACATTGATGAACTGACTTGTCGCACATTGGCACTCATATATGGTATTATTTTATTGTTGTAGTGAATGCTAGTGATGATTAGGGATAAGCTAGAGGAGAAGAGTTAAAGGGCAGATGTAAACCCTTATCATTTTGGAATTTTAAATAGTTTATAGAAGGAAGGGAGGGCAAAGAATTGCAGAAGAAAAAGGAGAATTTCAACGAGCAGGAATTGTATTGTATAAGATTGCCGCGCAACGGTTGTTCTAAAAAAATTTCGGGTGACACATCTTGTCTAGCTGGTCGTTGAAAAGAGAACTTGCAACTAACTTCGTTGGCATACACATCGCGTTTTCTGTAAGTTCCACTGTTTAACGAATACTTCGTTTATTCTTTTCATATTTCCAACTGATTCGTTCATGAATTTAGTTTTGCAGACGATGATTTTGACTTCGCTTTCGATTTGTGCAAATTTACAAATGATTCTGTGGTTTCAGTCTAACTGCTTTGTTGTAATGATCAACTGATGTCGAATGTTTTTTGCGAATTCATATAATTATGACGTTAATATTGCTTGTATGTGGGCAATACCCCTTCTTCTAATTTCAAGCAAATTTTTTGCTGAATTTTCTGAAGATTAGGTGTTTACGCCACTGTGCTTTTCGATGCATCGAAAAGAGAACGTCGTTAACGTGGCGTTCTCTGCACGGAAGGGCACATACGCCATATTTTCTCCTTAAATCACAACTTTCGTTGAAAGGAATCCTCATGCAGGTATCGAATTCTATGCAAATATTTATAGACTTTTTATTTACGGACCTTTGTATTTATTTATGCATAGTTGAGATCATATGCCACATCTTAAAGTGCTTTTGCTGTGGCATACGTATTTGTTGAGTATCTTATGTGTTGACCATTTGCAAGCATTATAGCTGCGTTAAAACTAAGTAGCGGGGTGTGACTGTTTACAACAGTTGAACTGAACTCAAAATTATCGTGACAGCCGTGCCAGAGTAGCGTAGTCGCAGTTCTATTGTGATGACTCGTACAGTGGAATTTTTATTGTCGTTGCAGTGAGCAAACTGCCATTATGATAGCATCTTTAATTAGTGACAACCATCCTGTGAATGCAAATAAATCTCCACAAAGGTTTTCAGCGTTCTAAAGCGGTTTTATTGAGAGAGGGAAAGAAAAGGGGTGCGGGACATTTCGGGTTCAGCACCTTTATACTGTATGTGTGTGTGTTATATGCATCATATGTTATATATTGTACACGTACTGTACACATCGCTCGTCAAGTGTCAATGTTATACAATGCATCAAAATGAAGTGTGTCCACCTAAGTGATTGGTCATAGTATATGGCCTCCCACATATACCACATTCACAGCAGTTCCCTAAGTATGCGTGAAAAGAGAAAATTAGAGAGGTTTGGTTGCAAAGAGGGGATTGAGAAGGTTGTGAAGGTTTTAGTTGGTAGTGGAGAAGGGAGTTCAGCAAATCACATTGATAACGTCTTGCCTAGTGGCGATAGCGGAGCATTTTTAGCTTCTCGAATGCCCGAATCGGTCGATTTCTCTTCAAAGATGTCGTTCACGAACGGAGCTGTTCTTTTTGGCCTGTCAAAACTGCCGTTCCAGGTGGTCATGGATATTCCAGCAGTGGTAGAATTCGTTCCAATGAACTCACCAAATTTGCTAAATTTGCACAAGTCTATCCTGTTAAATTGGAATAGCGCTTAGTGCCAGCCTACCACTTCATAGCTGTTGATGAGAGTTCAGACAGCTAACGGGGGGGGGTGGCATTTGGCAGATTCGGTGAATTCATTACATCTGCTTTTATCAAGTGTGTGCGCCTTTATCAGACCATGTCCAGCTTAAAGCATTTCAACTATGGGCTTATGCCACCACTAGTGGTAAGGGAGTGGATTACCGACAATTCCAGCGAGTATATAGTGCTGGATGAGCCAAAATCACAGCATTGTATCACTTTTCAATATATTCTCAACTGCCGTGACTACGGCGTACTCTTGAAATGGACGATCGCTATTGTGAACGTGAGGCTAATCTAAGGATCTAAGGACTGCGTTGGCGGTGGAGAAAATTTGAACAGACGTGCTTTTCTTCATTTGCTGAGGTATTTTTAAGTCATTGGGAGAATTCATCGCTCAACTTGTTATGTTCATAATGATGAATAAGCAGAAATTTAAAAAAAGCATTGGGAATTTGTACAGATGAAAGATCGTCATGGAGTTCCTTATGTATTGCTGCAGTTATATTTGGGATATTTCATGAAAATAAGGAATTTGCATAGTGAATATAAGCGATTCGTTGGCTACGTAAAGTGCAGAGAGATGAAATCTTGCAGTTTCACGATAGGTGATCATTAGTTGCAATGTTTTCACTTAGTATACGCAGTCGTTGGTATGAGGATTAAGCGAAAAGATAAGCATCTATGAGGGAATATGCAATACTTTCTGTATTCGCCAGTGTTGATTCCTTATCGAGTAAATGAGCTACAGGAGTTTAAAAATCGAAAAATAATAAAATTTACTCTACTTCGTGCCCTACCATTGAAAATGAGGAATTAAACGGTACTTTCCGTGCATTCACTTGGGAACTGTTGATGAAGCCATATTCATTTGGTGCAGTTTGCAGCGTTGAATTTGCTTCATATGGTTTTTGATGAGTAGATTTGAAGGAGAAAAGACAGTTGCGAAGGCATGTGAGTTGTCATTCGTCAGTCTGCTTGAGCAAGCAATATTCTGAAGCCACGTCATAAAAGTGTTGATAAAGAGATTGCACTCGATTAAGATGGCCGTCTGTCGATAAAAACCAAAAGTCAATAAAAAAAACAGTTGGAAGATTGGGTGGGGACATTGCAGGTAAAAAAGGAAATAGGTTTTTATACCAGTTTTACCATTATCTTAATTAACAGCTGCACTTCTGTATCGTTTCCACTTTAATACCTATAAGCTGTTGAAGCTCAAATAAAAAACCGGCCTTCAATAAAGGTCCTTTCGCAAATACTTTCCCCTCTAGAATTTTAGAAGAAAAATGAACTCCCCACGTTCCCGGGTTACAGTTCAGCTTTCTCCTTAAGATCATTCCTTCACTACAAAACTCAAAAAATGATTTGTTATCGGATAATCGAACATGATTGGACTGGATCATGTCTTTGTTGGAATTTCGAAAACGACTTGCTGTCAATAAAAGTTAGATCATTTATACTTGAAAAGGATCTTGAGAAGTTTGTATTTTTTGGCTTTGTTTCGAATTATTCAATATCTAATTGCAGCAAGAAAGTAAATGGAGATGCGATGTAAGTCCTACTGTTTTAGACAAATGCTATGAAAGTGCAGAAGTGGTTGATAAAGTGCTGATAAATAATGACAGCGTGGCAAACACGTTCGATACATTGCTATACTGCGCCACCATCGCTAAGTAACCCAATGTCCCTTATAGAAGGCAATGGAAGCAACGAAGCAATATTTTATGAAAACTTAAAAGGAATTTTTTAAAAACATTTTCATGCGGTCAATAGTATACGGCATCAATTTTAGCACATTCTCAACTCAAACAAAGTAATTTTACCATGTAAGCAGTTTTTTGGGATGAAAATCGAGAAAAAATCTGTTGAAGAGACTTCAGAATTCTATTTAAAGAGACTGTGGTATGCGCAGCGAGTGGTAGAAATCTTTCCGTATCTCTGACTTGTTCCTTTGAAAACAATTGAAATTGTACAAAGAAGTAGAATCTTCTTTTGATGTGAGTGATAGCCATTTGACAAATTAACAGTTTTTGTGCGATGTGAACAATAAAATCATATGCAAGTGTGTGTCGGTTTCTCCGATGGCTTTCATAAAAACAGTAGCAATGAAATTCGATTGGTATAACTAAAACTATGGTGATCTCCTATTCTGTGATACTTAAATGTGATGAATGATTTCATCATACGGATTTTGCCATACAATTAATCTCATGTAGGTTGAAAAGAATTTTTATTTTTGCTTAAGGAGATCACTCAGTTGAGCGATTCTGCACGAAACGCATTATCCCAACTTTTATGCACTTTTTGCGAATTTATACTTGCAATTTACAGTGTATTGTGTGTGCGCGTATGCATATGCACGTATATACCTATATGTTTTTTTCAAAGTTTCAGATGGGGCCAATGAAGTTATAGTGATAAGTAAACGTTGAAGTGTACAGTATAGGCCACTTGTATTATAGTTTACCTCAATGCACTCATCAATTCTGGAAGGAGTCTTATACTTCTAAAGGTGCAAAATGAACTGGTTTTCATTGTGAGCAATGCGAGCTATAAAGAGAGCAATTTTTCTTGATCATTTTTTATTTGAGTGATTGTGTCAGTTGAAATATAAAGAAGCTAATCTATATGAATAATTGTTTTTGTAATTTATGGAAATGGTTAGTCTGATGGATAATATACGAAAGTACATATTCACTGGCATGGTTTAGAGTTGCTACAATTAAATATTTTTTATTTGTGTGAGCAGCCATTATAAATGTTACTCCAGAAACATTTGTTAAAATTGGAATATTTTGGGAGTTGTTAATAGCATCTAGCCATATTGTAGTTTAGCAGGCATAACGCAAACCGCTTTCTTAGCATTGAGAAAGATGGAAGCTAAGGAAAGCTAAGGAAACAGTTTTTTAAGTTGATAATGCCATTGCCACTGACAATTTCGTCTTATCTCTTGCTCACTTTTTTGTGAAGTGGATGCCAAGGTGTGCATGTGATCAGACAGCCTAATTATCTCTGATAAGATGTTTTGTTTTGAAGGGTATAATGAGTGGACCAAGTTTGCACAGCATTATCAATGCTAGCCACCTGCAAATTCTCTATGAGACGAGCGTTTGTCAAACTTCTTCAATTGTGAGCAGTTGCCAACCTAACGCTTATGACTACATTCTCAAGCGTATATAAAATGAATCTGAAACTGATAACGGCATTAGTAGCGGTGCAATAATGAATGTAAGCTGCTGAAATTCTTCAAAAATTTTCATCCTTTCATATAACTGAACTGAATGATATCTGTAATTCAACTGAATGATGTTTAAAAGCATAAACTTTGTGTTCATCTACCTTCGTATATACTCATTCTCTTGTGCATCTTATCTGATTGAGCTTCTCTTATTTCAGTGTCCTTTATTCATTTGTTTAAAGTGAAACTGAAGACACTCATTTTTTGGAATTACATAAACTGTTTTATGTAATAAACTGATTATTGCTTTTAATTGACAGATAGCTGTGATCGTTTTAAACTACGAAAGATCCTTCTATTTTCCCACACAAAGCGATCTATTGAGAGCAGATACCGTGCGATTTCTACATGAAATTTGTTGCTTGAAACTTCCTTTTTAGGGAACTCTATGTTTGATGTTTAAAAAAAGAATAAAAATTGCTTGAAAAAAAGAGTTAGAAGTTTCGTTTCTTGTTGATCCAACAGAAATCCTTTTCTGGCCTTACCTCATTTTCCCTCCTTATCGCTCTCACCAGTACGGCATTACTCTGAGTACAGCGCCACGTATATGGCTGTTCACTGAGCACAGTCGACAATATGATAAACCATTCTAAATTTGCATCACATCGACAGTCGTGGATGCAGTTGCAATTTTCAGGCTATAGAAGATCAGAGCCTCTAATCAACGAGATGTTATTATTTGCGGTGCTATTGCTAAGCACCTATTCTGTGCTTGGTGAAGGAACTGATTATATTGTCGATCAGAAAGAAATCCTCAAAGTCGAGGGCGATGTTGTCGGCAAGGAAGATCTCAAGTAGGTGCACATATGACGTGCTAACAACACCACAATTTCTACTGTCCTCATCGTGATTGGTCGTTTACCCATTTGCTAGATCAACCGTGAAACACATGAATGTATTCCTCTGCATTGATCAACGCAATGAACGCCGAAATATTAACACTGGAATGAAGATTTTATAGTGATATTGTTCCCGTCCAATTTTTTTCACGTCATATTTCAAGCTGCAAGTCAATAAGGAAAAATTTATGCTTCGATCGTCTCGTATTTACGTAATACTTTCAGCAAAAATAGTTCAGAGGTGGAAATGCTTATTAAGGGTAGCGGTACGATATCTACTCCTTGGTTTCCCCCGTGCGACTGACCAATTCCATAAATTATCGATAAATAATAAAATATGCATAACATTTGTGTCATAATATAAATAATGAGCCCATCTATAAGAATCTTTGACAGAAGATTGAACTTTTGTGACTTGAATAATGAAAAACGAAAAACTAGGTGATGTCTGATGTATGAGAATTTTTAGCACCTCAAGGTGTGGCGTAATATATATCACAAAATATCAGCGGAGAGTCACTAAAACCAAACGATTCTTTCCTTTCTTACCTCTTACTTTGACTTTAACAGCAGATAAGTTGTCTCTGGTAATTTGCGAATTAATGAGGCCAAAAAAATGGAATAGAAGCGCAAAAATGGTGGGCAGCAAATGTATGTCAAGCAAAAGATGCATCTCATATTGAAGTCGAACGCAGAGCTCGTTTCCCGAAAGGGCGCCCACTCTGGAAACTAGCAGACCTTTGTTATTGTCGAGGATACGCACTCCTCGTTCGTTCAGTTTTTCTGCCTCTGTCGCAGAATTGTAGAACTGCGCAATCTGTCCTTCCACCCACAAAGCAACTGTCAAGGGTAAAGCTCGTCCAGCTGAGAGGAGAGCAACAGCAGCTGAAGCACTCCGGTGCTTTCTCATGACATTTCGCGTAACTTGTTGCCAACATCGAGCAGATCACTTATCATCAGCCCAAAACTTGTTGGAACGCTGACTGCGCTCTGTTTGCGAGGTAATGATGCTTGATGCGGACAACCGCATAGGTTTACGTGGGGTCAAACAGTGAGAACAGTTCACTCGTAATTGTCGCCGCCGCTTCGAGGTGGATGGTGGCGCCTTAGCTAAAGGTTATCGAGGACCGAGAAGCACGTGCACCTTTAACACCGTCGCAGGCTAAATGGGCGACGCAGCCTATTCTTAGCGTTACGGGAATTTTCTTTCGACGCATCACACCAGCCAACTCAAACCGTGCCACAGCATGACAACACTAAATCACCTACTGGAGGCATTTCACCTACCACTCGTCAACTCCGAACACTACGTCATTGAATCAAGCGCCAGCGTTTCTCCTGCTAATAATTTCTTTCCTTCGATCAACGCGTATTTATTGCATTTCATCTGCACGTGAATTCTGTGAAGAAGACATAATATTTCTAATTTGAAAGAGGGAGTGCTGTGGGAGACGCCAGCACATAACTCATTTCAGATTGACATAATGCTTTTCTGCTTGAGCGTTATCAAACCATTCGCTGCAGGGTGCGGTTATGAGTATCTTCTGAAGGTTTTTGCACTTGTCATTTCTGAGTTCTCAGTTCTCGTGGCTTCATCAGTAAAAGCTGCATGTATGCGCCTTGGATTTCGACTCGAAAGTTCAACAACAGCTCGAAAACAATGCAACATATGCTGTCGAATATACAGTTCGTAGACCATGTGAGCGAATTTTTTGCGACATCGGCTCTGTTCGGAGGTGGTATGATTTCGAAAGGATAATTAGATATTCTGCGTTGCATTGCCTTTTGCGTCTCAGGAAGTTTTTCTTCCTTAATTTCCTGTTTGTCGACCAACATCCATTCCATATAGCATGATACATAGGGGTGTTGAAAATCAGCGCGAATTTTGCTCCTATCAGTGGATAGTCACTTATGAGTATATCTTTTATCATAATGAAAACTGATGATGCCACTCTTCTACATCTACTTGAAGTTGTTGACAACAGTTTGGTCATTTCCCAAGAAGACATGATTTCCGACTTCTTCAATATCTTAGTCGCCAAGACATGCGATCAGTGCAAGACAAAGTGGTTCTGCACTCACTTCATCTTGAAGAGATTCATTTCCAGTTCGACCTCCTTAGAATATCGTAGAAGCTGCTCCTGTTTGTCGTGCAATTGTAACGCGCTCTGGGCAAAAACATTGTGGTCATCTCCGTTGAGTAGGCATCCTTTTGCTCGCCATCGACAGGGATGCTTCCTTTCCAGTGCGGTATGTCGAGGAAAGCTTCTAGATTTATAGCTGAAAGGTTCGGTGAGGTTGAATGGCTTTCGCAGGTCGTAGTCGTTCGCGAATTTTGAAATGAAAAGTGTCGTTGGGACGTTTTGATTTATGCTGCAGTCTGTTTTAGCTCTTCTAGTTTGTTTTTGGTTGATATCATCTCTGTTTAATAGCTGATCAAAGCATTTCCCTGTGACGAATCGAACATGTTCTTGTAATCGGCAAAAGTAAAGCAGAAATGTGCTTGCAACTACTTCCGCTTTTCTACTACTCGTCGAACTATATGTATATGGTTGATCGTTGAGTACCCTTTGCGAAGATGTGCCTAGTCTCTGCTTATGAATATGTCCGAAACGGTTCAGAATTATTTGCATAAGCGTCTCATACATCTGAGATAGCAGCGTGATAGGCCGGTAGTTTTCAAAGTCACCTTTCTTCATCAGCACAATTGATTTGATGTCATCCCTTCTGCAGGCGTTCTTTTGTTCATGCGTTGTCTGCTAAGACAGGGCGTAGACACCTCGAAGGGGCAGTATTAGCTTTGGGGCAAATAAAGCTAAGCGAAGATGTCATGATCACTTCCTCGTTTTTCACCTCCCCGTTCTGATTTTTCCATTGCTTCTTGTGCAAATGAATGCGATAACAGCGAATAACCCTATCCGCATGAAGTGGTCGACATAGGGGAATAAATAAAAATGAGTGAGAAAAATTGGCTAATGGCGTGAGAAAGCTAGATTTCACTGAATTAAGTCCATATCAACGGATAGCTAGAGTATCTTTGTGAAAAACGTCTGTTACAGCTATTCAGAGACGGTGGATCCGGATAAGAGAGTTGAGTGTTTCCCTGCACCTGGGACGACGCAACTGGAGAGTCGCTGTGCTAAAGTGGGATGTATTTATGATCGCTGGTCGGAGGTAAGCATCTTAACGCCTGAAATCGTCTATACCTACCCAATTGGTGTTTTAAATTTTCTTCGTTGGTAATTCTTTGGCAGGTTGAAGCGAAGAACTGCTTGCAATTGCTCGTTGCTCTTGAACAATTTCTGCGCGGTCACCAAAAGAAGATGCGGTTTATTGTTTTAATGCAGCAAGAGTTTTTTGAAATGCCCTGATGTGCGCTGCAGATGAAGGAGAACAATGTTTTCTCTCTCATCTTTTATAACATAAGCTCGATAAAGAGTGTGAGGAAACAGCTTGGAAATTCCCTAAGCTATATTTCCGCCCCTTGCCATTTTTTGAAACTTGTTGCTTCATTTTTATGCCCTTCAACCTTTCGTGAACAGTCCTATGTCTTAGACCCACATTCCCGTCGGGCCATTTTAAATGCACACAACGTATATTACCTTGCTTTTTTGCATGGAAAGAAAAATCCTGCATATAAGCAATAATAAATTTTCTACTGTAATGCAGTATGGCATACCGGTATGTTACTTCCCACGGAGAAGTGGCTACGTTAAAACGAACGAAACGGCCGACGCTGTGGTCCTCGAGAGCTACGCAAATGTTTCTAATCCATATGGTGAGAATATATCCCCAATACTCTTCAAATATTCAAAAATTGGCTCTACTCTCAACATCCGAATCGGTCCAGAAAGAAGGTGAGTCCTCTACTTTATCTTATCACTCTTCGCATCGTGTTATTTTTTGCATAAGTGGAGCATCTAGCGCTTAAATATACATGTTTTTATAGAAAAGAGTAGTAACAAAGAGGAGTGGTTAATCGACGATGTTTTCCTTTAACGACCTAGGTGCTCATAGTAGGTCATGAAATTCAGAAGTCAGAATGAACATGCAGAGCAATTTTGACCTTGCTTAGAAATTTAAACTTGCTGTCGTTTACTGGACTAATTCGCTGCTAAAACCGATATAGAAAGGTCGGGGTTAGCTCTGCACCGGAGCTCGTTAATGATTCTGATTCGCTCAAAAATTAAGCGTCCAGAAACATTGACATCTCAGGTACGAGCCGCAACTGCATCTTCCTCGAGAGTCATACAACACTGGAGAAGAAATTGTTGTCGAGCAATCGAACGAAACTGGCGTTTTTGCATTCAAAGTGAAGAGGCCATCGACAAACCAAAATATATGGGACACCACAATTGGTGAGAGACATTTTCGACTTTACTGTGTTTTGTAAATGGTTAGCATCCCTCAAGGTTCGGCATGCATGTGACACTAGAAGACTCTGGACGCTCTCTTTGAAAAGTTATTTCTGACCACTTGTGTGAATAGCGCATATTTACCTGACTGTTGGGTGTTTTGAATTCGTGAAGCATGAAAGTTTCAGCAGCGAAATTTTCCATCACGTATACCACATAGTGTGTCATCAAAACTCAATTCTATTGATGCTGCATCGACTGCTTAACGAATGATGGACACAAAAGAACAAAATAAAGTATTCAACTAAAACAAAATTCGGGTTACCTACCGCATTAACGCTTTATCGTGTTGTTAAGAGTGCCTAATTCCCAAGATTCGAAACGTTCACAGGTTCCTTCTTGAGGTCAGCTCGAAATAGGGAAATCATTTAGAGATGGGTGATTCCACGTTCTTCTCTTAATTAACTTTAACATGCTGCTAAGCGAATGAATCGTTCCCACATTGATGAAGTTGACTTTTGCGAGCAGCAGATGTGTGGTATCGGCAACATTCGACTTTTGAAACGAGTGTATTTGAAGTTATGGGAAGTGTTTTTCTCAAATGATTCACGTTTTTGACTGTGATCTGTTTTTGCAATCACCGAATGTTGTCATTGCAGCTGTGCCTAAAATAACGTGAAGGCATGTATCAGATATAGATTGTTTTTAGGTGGATTAATGTTCTCTGACCAGTACATACAAATCGCAGCATTTATTGGCACATCCGAAATCTATGGCATTGGCGAACATGCAAAATACCGCCTAAAGGCATGTTGCGTTGTCCAGTTGAATGTTTGATCAAATGCGAATGAAAGCTTTGTGTAATCTCAGCAGTATGAACACGGATTGATTATACTTCTAAAATTTAACTCACTTGCAACGCGACTCGAAAACAGCCAATAAAAAGAGGTCCATTATGCATATATATTATTTGGTGTTATCTTTTAACCTGTCTTATTGGAAGTTGCCCACAACCTTGAATAGAGCTTTGGATGTGGCTTTGGGATGAGTAGTGCATAACTAAATTCTAGGGCTGTCCGCATGCACATGTTGAACTGTAGCTGGGCCGTGTGCAGATGCGTTTCTTTGGGAGTTTATCCTCAGTAAGGTTTATTTATAACGTTTTTCGAGACTCTTAAGAAATGAGCGTTTTGTTGGTGAGAGTTGTCAAAAATATGCAGATGATTGAAAGAACTATGTCAACTTTGCGAACGCATTGATTTTAGCACACATGGGATAAGTATGAAACATGGCCGATGTTTGCAAGGGATCAATTCCCATCTTCTGACACGAGCAGCGAAAACCTTTATGGTGCATATCCGTTCTACATTGGTGTTGAGGATGACGGCAAGGCGCATGGAGTTCTAATTTTGAACAGCAATGCTCAGGTTGGTGAATGCTGGCACTGCTCACAGACCTTGCTGGCAGCTATTAAATTAAGCTGATATTAACCTTGCTCAAACCTCGATGCTTTCTAAGGTGTTATTAATTTGGCTATTATCGAGAGCTTTACTGGTCGCACCAATGGCATTGTGGAAGACAACTAGTATTTTCTCTGCATTGTGCGACAAACCGCTAGATATCCCTATTTTTATATAATCTGCATAGACGCATAGAGTGTTTTCCGGTCTTGTTTGGCTGCAAGAAATCTGAGACCTGGTAGCTGTCTGTCCTGCAATCTCTTTTTCTTTCGATTAATGATAGGGGGTATTTTTGCAAATGCTTCGCAATGTGTGAATCGTTTATTTCAGGAAATCATGCTTGGTCCCGCACCACACCTTGCTTACCGTACGATTGGTGGAATGCTTGACATCTATTTCTTCCCTGGACCTTACCCCGAGGACGTGGTTCGACAATATACCGCTCTCGTCGGCAAACCGGCTTTCCCTCCCTATTGGGCATTCGGTTATCAGGTACATTTCGTTCTGATGTTTCAAGCATCTCACTATTCTTGTTTAATGACGATTCATCAGGGTCACTAGATTCACTCAAGACAGATAGATGAACTTTATAGAGGTCATAAGAAGCAGTAAAAGTTGGTGTCGCAACTTCAGATGATCTGAGTGGACGATCGCGAGTTATTTGGATGATCACCGATAGATCAAATTTGCCTGACTTTATTGATATGCAAGAGAACCGTTGTTTTTGGGGTATTATTGTGGGGACATGCGTTTTGTTCCTTTCTTCAGTGAATGGAAAGTAGGATTGGTAAATGGGTGGACTTTTATGATCTCGAAATATGAGTTTAAGAGACGTGAATTTGAATGAGTGGATGGTGGGCTTCACCACGGTTGTGTAGTAAGAATATCCGCATGCGCGGAACACGGTGATGAAAGCCATTTAAAATGTTGTTGCGCTGCACGTTTTATTGGCTACCTCGAACTCATGTCCACACCGTTCGCTTTCAAGTACCCTCTTTATTAAGAACGGAATGTCACTGAAATGACGCCCTATTCCTAATGAGTTCCACATGTCGAATTTATGTTCATGATATTCCAGTGTTTCCATATTGTAGGTTCTCAACTTTTGCTCATCCTCACCTCTAACGTCCAGTCGCACTAAATTCTTTTAACTGGTTTGACGAAAAAGCTGACAACCTCATACCTTTCCAGATCGACGTATTCATATCAGGCAATATCTGCTCTGGATTCCATATTAAACGTCACAAACTAATAGCTTAAACAAAAAATTATTCGAAAGAGTGTAGATAGCCCACGTGGGGATATAAACTATATGTGATTGGAAAGGTCATCTTGTGAAGTGGTTTATCTACGCATCACTCGCGATTATCTCCTAGACTCTGAGAGTGAAGCTGATCATAGTTTTGTTTTTACATGCGAGACCATGCGATTCGTAAACAGCGTGGAAACCAACGCCTGCACCCATGTGGAGTGGAGAAGCCGCTTCATAAGTTTATCGATAGCCTCTGGAGTAGCGGCTACACTCATATCAGTCGAGACTAAGCGCCTCCTATGAGAAATGCACGAATAATACGGCTACATCCGAAAGATAAGGACAAACATTCAACACCTCCTGCTATATTCGAGTGATAACACGGATGAAAACCTCGAGAAGACACGGATATTTAGACTTACTCCAAAGCAGCACAGTAATATATGCTTTTCTATGCTCCTATGCACACTTCTTTAAAACCCATTCATTATTTTTTTCGGTTCCAGCTGACCTTTGAAAGTTTTTGTTTTTTGTGTGTATTAGAGCCGTTTTGTTCGTCAGTAAATCGTAGTGCCTTGGATACTCAGATCGACAATTCAGCGGCATAGCTAAGCTTCGACAATTAGCTCACGAGCTTCTCGAGCTTCCTGGTGAATTTCGAGAGTAGTAGAAGGCCAGGGCGACCATATCTAAGGGATCGGTAGCGAAGTTCTTCGGGAGATACTCGGCCGACAGAACAAAAGCAATGGATATTGGAATTTTAAAGTGGGAGGGACAGCAGCAGTATTCTTTATACTGGAAGGAGTGGACCGATATTTGCAACTATCGAATTCTTTCCTCATCCCGCATCAACTGCTGCGTTCGTCTCGAACTCCCTGTCGATATGGTCGCTCGAGTTCGATTGCTATCCAGACACGTGTAGTTGAGTCAGCTGGAAGATGTCATTTTCGAAGACGGCGCCGTGCTTAATGATGCCGCGAAGGCCTTCTCATAGTTTTGGAGCCTGACGCAGCTGCTGGCACGGTCTTCATCAAACATATTTCGTCGAAAAGAGCTTCTAGAGTCTACCTCGGATAAACCGTAGTTACCACGAAGCACTCCAGCAGCCACGCAGCAGATTAAAATTAAGTCCTCAGTCAGACACCCACTAGTAATTCTTTTCCAGAAAAATGCGCCATTCGGAACAACCACCTAAAAAAAATTTGATGAGCGGATTTGGATTCACATCCAAGCTATCTGGTTTAGAAGAGTCGAAGTTTAGTTTCCCAGCGATCGCGGTTAGTCTACTCAGCTGGGAAGTTTTATTTCAAAGGTTAATGATATCGGACGCACTCGCGATGGCATTATGATGCCGATAAATTTCAAAGATCGGATACCATCTAACGCGTTTTTTCAGCTCTGCAAGTATGGATATAAAAGTTTGGCGGAACTGAATGAGACTATTTCTGCTGTACAGGAAGCTGGAATTCCGCTCGACGTCATCTACGCAGATATCGACCACATGGACTTGTACCAGGATTTCACTCTTGGACAGGCATATACTTCTTTGTTATCATTCAAAACGAGCAAATGTGCTCGAACTATATGTAGAAACGTCGAAAAGAAGATAAACAGAGTTTTCTGCTTCTATAAAAATCTGGTGAGGATTTCTGCAAAAAGCGAGAGATGATGTCTTTAGTGCATCCTGAATAATTCGGTTTTCAGATTTGCTTTATGGCAACATCAAGACTGTGAGGAAAGATATGTGCTTTATCTATATGTACATTTGTTCGGGATTCATTGAGTCAGTGTTTAAGGGTAGAATCATCCGACAAACATGACGGGTGCTAGGTTCTCAAAAAATACTACTGTATTTGGCGTTGACCTAAGAATTTCAGAAATCACGTGCACTTTATAGTGCCAATAATTTTTTGCGATTTTCGCAGAGATGTAGCAAAAGAAATCTTCCGTTTGAGGTTTGTACAGTTGGTCGGATCACTTGGTAAGCGGTAACGTTATTCTGCATATTCTTGTTTGTGTGGGCAATTTCTGATGATGATTGGTTGGGTGGCAAGAGTGAAAACACGCTTTTGTTTTGATTCAGAAATCAAGTAGATTTCGCTTGGAAGTCTAAATCGCAAAGAAGCTTAGGTTTCGGCGTCATCGAATAACACAGTTTACTGAGCTGTGGATCAATTTTGTTTTGCATTGTCATAAACGGAGGTGGATGCGATACCAGTGTTTTATTCAACAGCTCGCTATTCCTTTTTTTTTTATTTTGCAGAATTGGAGTGAATTACCGACTTATATACAGCAACTCCACAACCAGTCAATGCACGCCATTCTCATCTTTGATCCGGCCATACAAGTGGACAGCGAGTCGTTCCGAAGGGGCATTACCGCGGTATTTTTCTCGTAATTTAGCAGTCATCATTCGACAAATTCAAATTAACAGGAACTCTGTTGTTATATCATTTACATCATCGTACACTTGATCTACCGTCATCATTTGTAGGAACTGCAGCGGTTCTTTATCACAGTCACTGCTGACAGTTGCGAATTGGCTCCACCGGGGGCAAATTTGTGGCTATCTTTTTTTGCACTCCTCCGAACAATTTAGGCATCCTTTCGTCGAACACCGGAACGCTATCGGATCCGATAACATATAGACCTTACAGTGATATACATACTGTAAAAATGGTTAGTAGCATGCACAAAAATGAACGATGCAGTGTGCTTAAACGGTGGATTATCTACCTCACATGCGTCTGCAATCACAATTCGCTTGAACGAAATTATTCGAATCTTTTACTCAACAGGATTTGCTTATCCACAAAGTCACATTGGCTGCTTTTCAGAACGCAAAATTCGTTGAATGGGAGCGAGACCACCTTATGAAACATACAACGTCTTCGTCTATGAATATGACGATGAAAAGGTATTGTGAAAATGGGTTCATTCTTTACTACCTGATATTGCGCTCCTATAGAACTGATCATTTCGGATCGTGGCATCGTGACGATAGGTACCGGTGAAACCGACCACTATAAAGCTCGGATTGTTTTGTCAGTTCATATCTGTTCATTGATGTCTGTTGTTTTCGGAGATCCCTACTATATGGAGTAACCTGTGCGCTAATAACTTGTGTAGATTTTGCAAAACCAATGTTTCGTACGAGTTACAAATGGCCACTATGCCAATAAGCGGTGCAGCTCCCGCTCTCACAACAACAAATATTGAGTGAGCAGAATTACTCATATCGGTGGGGTTCCTAGCACAAAGCTGTGTGATTCTTTCCAGCAACTGCAGCAGCCCTAAGATGATGACAAAATTAATCACAAAATATAAAAGCAACTAGAACACTCGCAGATAGCGTTCAGATCGTTATAATATTTCAGAGCTATCTTTCATCGAAAACATTATGCATGCTGGGCATGACCAATGCGGGCAGAATCTACGATACAAAAAGTCTTTACGGATTTTACGAGAGCATTGCCACACGAGCGGGAATGGAAGCGGCGACATCAAAACGTCCTCTCGTGTTAACTCGGTAGGTTTAAAATGAGGGACTATAAAGATATTGGGAGTATTCTGGAAGGTTTTGTTTCTTTCGACATGCGATTTTCCACATTGCTTTCTTCTCACGAAATCTTTTGTTCGTATTCAAGCAGTCTGACTTTTTGATGTCTTTCACAACCTCAGTAAGTGAATTTTCAGTTCGTCTTTTCCTTCTGGCGGGCGCTATGCAGGGCACTGGCTCGGAGACAATTTGGCAGCGTGGGGAGATCTTCGGGTTTCCATAGTCGGTATCCAGGATTTCAGCATGTTTGGTATCCCTTACGTCGGAGCCGATATTTGCGGCTTCCGTGGAGATACAACAGAACCCTTGTGCCTTCGTTGGCATCAAATCGGAGCTTTCTACTCGTTC
The DNA here is from genome assembly GCA_006503575.1 of Baylisascaris schroederi. Taxonomy (NCBI): domain Eukaryota; kingdom Metazoa; phylum Nematoda; class Chromadorea; order Rhabditida; family Ascarididae; genus Baylisascaris; species Baylisascaris schroederi. The sequence goes on from QEWY01001009.1 coordinate 995,385, forward strand.
TCCAGGTAGTGTTTGAAGGAACGTTTGCTGAAGCTATTACATTTACCGTCCGCATGAAACGTAAAAAAATGTGGTTTTACATTTGACAATATTTTAGAATTTTCGGTTATTTTCAAAAGGTAGGGAATGGCTATATTAAAAAGTAGTTAGACTTTGAAAAATATGAAAGTCGGTGTATTTAGTTTACGGGAATACTTTCAATTCATTATGTTGTTTTTTCTGTCACTGTAACCATTGCCAGTACCGCCTTTTATTGAGCGTAAGCACATTAGTTTAGTGCTGGGTGACATGCAGTTCAGCTTTCCAGATGCAATGGTACTTAAATTTGTCCTCTTCAGGTTTGATGAGATCTCTACGTCCTTTCTGAGTGTCAATGTCAGGTAAACTAACTTGTTGTTTTGATCGTGTTTGCAGCTGATGATTTCAGAAACCACAACGATATTGGACAAGTTCGGCAAGATCCCGCTGCTTGGCCAACTGTGGCAGCTGCTGCACGTAAATCTTATCTCTTCAGATATCGCTACCTTCCCTATCTATACACGTTAGCACTTTTAATCTTCTTTTTCTCGGTTTTAATGTTCTACTAGCAGTATGAAGCGCGATACATATGGGAACAGTTCTCACTACTATTTGTTCTAAGAATGCGAAACATCTTGTTCGACGTCATGGATGGGAAATAGAATGTGTAATGTGCTAGAATTTAATATCGCTCCATATTGTGGCGTACCTGCATTTTAATCTTCAACTTGAGACTAATTATCGACAAACCCTCTTGCGATAGCAGTACACTTAATTCGATTTGGAAGTGAGTGGAATGATCCGAAGAATAATGGACAACTGATAACACTTCACTGAAGCGCCAGTGCTTGCTCTCTGAATCACTATTCAATCGCTTGATTTTCTTGCGTGTAAAAAATCACAGTGTTCAGGCTTCACTATCTTGCTGCAACTTCTGGGAGCACGGTCATCCGACCACTCTTCTTCGAATTTCCAAAGGATCGTCTTGCTGGCATTAACGACAATGAATTAATGTGGGGAGAAGCGATGCTCATTATAACGACCATAGATGTGATTGCTTTTATATTAGCGCTTTCTCGTTGTGATAGCCGGTTGAAAAAGATGACCTGCGCCTAAAGGCGGAGCTCACTTTTTTGTCGTTCTTTGCCACCCCAGTAGAAGGACAAATATCTGAATTCCACATCTGCTGATTGATATATTCCTATAGGAATAGTTAAGAGATTCGCAGTGACCTGTTTTGTAGGTGCAAATAATCTGTTATCAGTATTGGTGACAAATGATTGTGTGCTGCGGGGCGATTGGTTATTTACAAAATTTTTCTCTGTGTCTTGTGCACCAATTTTTTCATGGTGTCGAGCACTATGAAGATGCGTTTCATAAACGCATGCAAAATTACTAGTTTGCAGCTGTTACGCTACTATGTTAAGTCATGATATAGCTGCCTTGCGGTGCCAATGGACAAAAAGAAGCACATGCAGACGAGAAGTCTTAGCGGAAGTTTATTTCTTAGATATTCCCTGAAGTGTACGCATATCTGCCACCAGATGCTTCATGGTATTCGCTAAGAGATACCGACTATGGTAATAAAACTGGGCCTGGTTTCCAGTTCCTTAGCGCTACAACTGATGAAGTTCTACCGGTGTTCATTCGAGGTGAGCCGATTCTGTCAATTTCAATGATTATGTGAGAGCTGTCCATGCTCGCTAGCTAATATTTTCGTCAGCTTTATGAGAGCTGTATTAGATCAGGCACATAACAAGTTTTAGTTGTTGCATCAGAGTTTTATCAAAGTTTGGTTCACCAGCATGGTACTGAAAAGTGTCCTGAATTGGTCAGCGAGGTACGAATGGGCAGCGCGCCCTGCTTCCTGTTTATTTGCAAACAGGCTGAACATGCTTCGAAAAACTGCTTTCGGAACTTCGATGCACTGTCCGTTGTCATTCGAATTGAGTATGCAGCATTATCTGCGCTCATCATGGCATTGGCGTTTCTGCTTATTCCGTGAAAGTGTTGGTTTTTTGAGCTGAACGTAACGACCATTATTCGTTTCCGTGAAAATGGTTTATAGAGTTATACATGAACGCTGTTCTCTCAAGTAAATATTCTGAACGTTCGAAGTCCGAAATGAATATCCAAAAAATTTATGTGATAGGCTGAAGTTGAGTTTACACAGAACGAACAGGAGAAATCGTAGCAGTGATAATGAAGTCCAATAGCAGGGCCGTATAAAGGTATGTGATGATCGTGTTTTGAATTTGAATGATTTTACGTGGAAATGATAAAGGTTCTGAATGATCTGATTCCTGAATATGTGAATACTTGCTTCCATCGTATAATTGCTGTAGGTGGATACATCATTCCACGTCAGGCTCCTGAGATGACGACGATCGCCTCGCGCAAGAATCCGCTTGAGCTCGTCATTGCACTGTTTATTTGCAAACAGGCTGAACATGCTTCGAAAAACTGCTTTCGGAACTTCGATGCACTGTCCGTTGTCATTCGAATTGAGTATGCAGCATTATCTGCGCTCATCATGGCATTGGCGTTTCTGCTTATTCCGTGAAAGTGTTGGTTTTTTGAGCTGAACGTAACGACCATTATTCGTTTCCGTGAAAATGGTTTATAGAGTTATACATGAACGCTGTTCTCTCAAGTAAATATTCTGAACGTTCGAAGTCCGAAATGAATATCCAAAAAATTTATGTGATAGGCTGAAGTTGAGTTTACACAGAACGAACAGGAGAAATCGTAGCAGTGATAATGAAGTCCAATAGCAGGGCCGTATAAAGGTATGTGATGATCGTGTTTTGAATTTGAATGATTTTACGTGGAAATGATAAAGGTTCTGAATGATCTGATTCCTGAATATGTGAATACTTGCTTCCATCGTATAATTGCTGTAGGTGGATACATCATTCCACGTCAGGCTCCTGAGATGACGACGATCGCCTCGCGCAAGAATCCGCTTGAGCTCGTCATTGCTCTCAATGGTACCAGTAATCAAATTCTGTTTATTGTTCTTCGTCTGATTAGTAGTATCTTTCCAAAGTGATGAGAGCGACATCAGCAGATTTCTTATGCGTGATGTCACGATCTGCATTCGGCCGTGGCGTACACTTGTGATCCTGCTCAACTAACGCCGCGGATCTGTAAAAGTTCCTCAAAAGTGACGTGGAAGTAGCTAAAAAGTCGTCGCATGGCGCACTCTAAGTATGGCAAATGTATTTGCTGTCCAGGTTGCTGATTCAACGACATCTGGATGAAGCCTTCTACAGTACACGGATTCGAATGGTAGGAGCTTAAGTGCTAAATTAATACGCAAATGAGTGGTTGGACGGATATTAACAATCGTAAGTATGACAAGTTATTTGAAAGGTTGTTTGCCACATCTGCTGTCATTTTCGAGAGTTCATTTGGAGGGGTGAAGGAGACGGGTTGAGCGGGCGAGAGCTAAACTGACCAAGGTCTATGAGTTTTCTAGATGAGAATTTGCTCATGCAATCGGTTTCCGGGGAAATCACGGTGTTGATGTTTTTTGGTTGATTTTCGACGTCTTTGCAACCGGTTTATCATGAAGAGCAGGCGAATGGGAGTGTGTATCAAATGGCTCGCGGTCGTATTTTCTCAACTTCTAAGTCTCTCTATGAAACCATTAAGTTGTATTCCGCCATATTTGCGTTTGACAGTAATTATATATGCTTCAGAAGCGGATGAAGCGTCGGGTACGCTGTTTTGGGACGACGGTGAAAGTTCGATTACGCCGAATTGCTGCAATATTTATCAATTTAAATTCCGCGTCAGGAGAACATATGCGGAGCTTACGGTCACGGGCAATTCGGTAAGTGAGATTGCTTTCCTCAATATAGCAAAGACATATCTCAATTTCACCGAATATTTTCTTCCGAAATCCGTTTATCAATTTCAAATGTATTGCGCACCTTTTATCCCAAGTAATATCTTCTTGCAAGACTGTCTATTTTCTATATATTTTGGCATTAAGCAGATCTTGAGCAAATTCTCTAAATGCATTTAAATGTTCATAGTTTAAGCAGACCTTACAGTGTAATTTGCTGAAAGTTTGCTCACTTTGCTAAATCTCATGTGATATGGGCATGCGCTGTATCATCTGTTCTGCCATTCAGTATGTCTTAGCTGTATTTTCCATGGTAACGAAACTGAGAATGAAAAGTACTGATGGATGAAATGATTGCATGAGACAAATACATATATCAAGTAAGGAGGCAATTGAAATACACCACCTGATGAAGGATGTCGCCGCATGGAGGAGCTGTCCCTGCGAACTATTCCTTCTGGACCAGAAGAATTTGGTTCGAAGATCGCTTCGACAAAGGATGTACGACTTGTCATGGTCACAAGGAAGTGTCACAAGGTTTTAGAGGCTGTTTGCAATAGGCTGATGTTCCATGGTGTCGGTTAGCTGGGTTTTTCTCTCTGGTAGTGCATCATATACATGTCTAATCGTATGATGTTGCAGAACAGTTAGAAATCACCCATAATGAACACGTTGCGTTTTTTGGGGATGACGATTTCATGAAGTTAAGGGCAAAAAACGGTTCCAGCGCTGCTTTATATTTGATCATTTAAACTAACTTCGCCGCTAACGATTTCGCATTGCTATGAAGAAGGATCTCAATTTGTTGCAGGCAAATCGAACAGTGCCACCGTTGAATGTGATCGAGATTTTCGGCTATTATAGAACACCCGATTTTCGATCCGCTAAGGTCAACAATTACCCACACCCGATAACATATTGCGCCAGCTATGACCCCGTTAGAAAAATCATTTCTATCAATTGCACAAATCTTCTCAACATCACAACTGTTGGCAAATCGATCACCTGGTCGAACAAGTATGTCGATTTCTTCGCTCCACAAAGTCCCATTCGTTTTAAAAACGCGATCCAACATTTGCCTACAAATGGTTTGAACAATGATGAGCCCTGCAGTGCCAAAAGCTTATGCACCTCCATGGTCTTCACTAACTCGGGTTTGCTTTCCCATACGACCGCCGAAATTGTGAGCATGAACGAGCGATCAGTGCGATAATAACTTTGGCAGAGATGTCTGAATTGTTTGGCATACCCGACCACGTCAGCTCTCATGTTTGAATATTGTGATTCACTAGGATTATCAAAAACCCATCTCAAAAATGAGTTAAAGGCACATTTATCGCCTTTAGAACTCAGTGAGCGAAAATTGAAGCAATTTGGCCCTCTTGTTAAGAGCAACAATGGAATTTTGTGCTCCTGGAAATCCACGAAGATATGTCTATAACATAATGACAGCTTCAGTGAAATCCGTGCAGTTCTTTGTGGCCTTAATCACATCCAGTAAAGTTGTGTTCGCGTGCTTTTCTAGGCATCCTCAAAGATCTGCCAGGGCACGTTAATCTGCATATGCTTTTAGGAACATGGAACTTTTTAGACAAAGTATTATCGCTCCCTTTTTACATGTCAGGCCTTAGGTCAGCATGCGCTCGTTACTGATTGAACTTTTTGACGGCAATTTCTGTTGACTACTGCCTCTCATCTCCACAATCGTTTAAGTTTATTCAGACAGCTGTTGCGCTGCAGCGAGTATTGAGGACCCAATCGAGTGGATCGATTTTGTACTTTCTGATGCTCCACATTTCTTGAGGGTAAAACGAACAAGACGCAGTCACTCACTACAGGGAATAAACAATGATATATGGCGGATTGAGTGGAGATAATTAGTAGCGTGCATGCGAATATTTATCTCTTTAGATCTTCAGTGGAGTTTAGTTCAACAACGAAGACACCTAGTAGTGTGTTGCAGGAAGAGTTGATGAATATCTTGGGTTGATAGGTGTGCAGATACGCGATATATAACTTGCATCACCTCGATCGGGTCTAGGCACGTCACATTGCTCTTTGTTTGTGTAGATCCATCGCTATCCGCTTATTCGGCTTTCGAACATCCCACGGCATTGCTGAGTAAACATTTCAATTATGTCCACTGAAACTGAATCGAACGCTTTTAGTGGCCGATTGCGAGACAAAGACATTTATCAAATGCCTTGCATTTTTCTACCAATTCTCAAAATAGAAATAGGTTGTCGATCGTTGAGTATCTTTCCCCGAAAAATCTGCTTGTGAATATGTTGAAATCTTTGCTGTGACGATCCAGCATTATCCACTCGAACGCTTCACAAATTGAAGGTCACAATTTGATGAGGTTGTTGAGTCTTCAAGATCGTCTTTCTTCACCGACAACATTGATTTGACTCTGATGTTCTTCATATTCCTCATGTAAAAACTCTCTTGTTCATATATTATTTGTTGAAAAGAAACGCTGATGCCTTATAAAGACAGCATTGCCTGCATAGGCAAATGAAAATAGGGAGAGGAAAAGTAATTATTTCCTCCTTATCTCTCAGTCCTTCCGCTTACCCCATTCCCAGTCGTCGCTAGTGAATGGAGTGATACTGAGTAACGATATTAAGTTGAGGCTGTCGAAACATGGGGAAGGAGATGCACAAATATGAGTGGAAAAGACTATTTAAAGGCCTGAGGAAAATAGTACGCGTTGAAATAAGCTGATACCGATGTGAAGCCAGAGTGTTTTCAGGAAAAGTGCTGTTGCAGGAATTCACCATCAGAGACGATCGATTCAGATAAGAGAATTGACTGCATGCCCGAATCGACGACGAGCTCACCGTTAACAAGCTGTACTCAAGAAGGATGTGTTTACGACCCTTATGCAGATGTAAGCGTCTTGCTTTTATAGTCATCCAGCAGCAACTTTTATTTTGTTTGGTGAGATTATGTGAAATGGTTGAAGCGATGAACTGTTTGAAATACTTTGCCGTTCGGAAGTACTTTTTGCACAGTATTTGTTCACCTTTTATAACAACAACTTTCAAAGGCGTTCTAAAAGTGGTTGTACGACTTGGAAGTTCTCTGAATTATGTTTCCGCTTTCTAGGATATTTTTCAAGGCTTGCTGATTTATTCATCCATTCATTTGCTTTTTTCTGAAACACTCGCACACTCACTCCCACGTTCCCACGGAACCTATCCAAAATGCGTATTCTGTTTACGCTATTCGGAAAAAACAACCCTTTTTACGTACTATGAAAAGTACGGGTTCCTTGTTTTTTGCATAGAATAAATAATTCTTTCTTTCTACAAGTATTAGTACATCATCGGCTGTATTGCAGTATGAACAACCCTCATGCTACTACCCAAGGAAAAGTGGCTACGTTAAAAAGGGCGTAACACCTGATAGTATCTTGCTCGAGAGCCATTCTGCAGTTTCTAGTCCATATGGCGACAATATATCACCAATATTGTTCAAATATTCAAGAATTGGTTCTACTCTCAACATTCGAATAGGTCCAGAAGGAAGGTGAGCTGCTACTTCATCTTATCATTCTTTGCAACGTTCTTCTGGTTTTTTCTCTAAGATAACAAGCTCATCTCTAGCCCTGAATGGGCATGATCTTGTTGGAAAAGTAAAATCGGACAAGAGCGATTAGTCTCGGATATTTGAATGTAAAAACTGCGACTGCACATCAGGAAAAAAACCAAATATTCGAAGTTAAGATTAATTTGTGACACATTTCCAAGATCAGTTGAAACTTCAAAGGTGCTCTCACCTAATGGAATAAGCCATCACTTAAACAAATTATAGAACTTTTACTCAACCTCTACACTCCAGCTCCTAAATGATCCTCGGTCGTTGAAAATGTAAGCAGCAGGCACCCTGAAACCTCTGTGTTGCAGGTATGAACCACCACTGAATCTTCCTCGAGAGTCATACGACACTGGCGAGGAACTTGTTCTTGAGCAAACCACCGAGACTGGCGTTTTCGCATTCAAAGTGAAGAGGGCATCAGCTAACGAAAGTATATGGGACACCACAATTGGTGAGGAACAATATATCACCAATATTGTTCAAATATTCAAGAATTGGTTCTACTCTCAACATTCGAATAGGTCCAGAAGGAAGGTGAGCTGCTACTTCATCTTATCATTCTTTGCAACGTTCTTCTGGTTTTTTCTCTAAGATAACAAGCTCATCTCTAGCCCTGAATGGGCATGATCTTGTTGGAAAAGTAAAATCGGACAAGAGCGATTAGTCTCGGATATTTGAATGTAAAAACTGCGACTGCACATCAGGAAAAAAACCAAATATTCGAAGTTAAGATTAATTTGTGACACATTTCCAAGATCAGTTGAAACTTCAAAGGTGCTCTCACCTAATGGAATAAGCCATCACTTAAACAAATTATAGAACTTTTACTCAACCTCTACACTCCAGCTCCTAAATGATCCTCGGTCGTTGAAAATGTAAGCAGCAGGCACCCTGAAACCTCTGTGTTGCAGGTATGAACCACCACTGAATCTTCCTCGAGAGTCATACGACACTGGCGAGGAACTTGTTCTTGAGCAAACCACCGAGACTGGCGTTTTCGCATTCAAAGTGAAGAGGGCATCAGCTAACGAAAGTATATGGGACACCACAATTGGTGAGGGATTTGTTACTGTTTAATCGAGTGCCAATATTCCTCACATTTCGGATTGCGTGAGATGTGAGAACGCTCAACAAGCTCTCTCTTGAGGGCACGGTCTGCACCTATGGGTGTATAGTGACATGTCCGCGTAACTGTTCAGTGTCTTGAACTTGTGAAATAGAAGGTGCAAAACATCGTGCTCATCTATCATGCGATATGTTTTCAAATTTCGAGTTATCATGAAATTTTGCTGATTGACAAGTTACGCACACTTGAGAGCAGAATGTGGCTATCATCTAGAATTAATCTTTGCTCGAGGCCACTGATCGATCATCCAGCAAACGAAAAATTGCAAGCCTTTATCACACTGTTGCGAAACCTTGTTCTTCGGAGTTGAGAATATCCTCGGATTCTTCAAAGCAGGAAATTTGTCTGAGTGCAAACAATGTTACAAATTTTTCGTATTCCTCTTGTTGAGACTCTTGCAGCAAGGAAAAGCGGCCCTCCTTGTAATCCGATCACAGAACCCTTGCTTGTTTTCGTGACATTGTTTTTTGTCAGAAAGCATCTGTGGTGTCCATAGCGTTCAATTTTTCAGTTTTTTACTTCCCTTGGATATATAAAGAAGTGCTACCGTAGCCGTTTCACTACGGATGCTAAGAAAGAGGGATACACGGCTTTATGCATCTCTTTTGCAAATTTCCTTCTTTTCCGTCGATTGAAGAACTCTTTGCTCTGGATGTGGTTGATTGAGCACGTGTTCGAATGCATAATATTGCCGTATACCATTCAGACTTCGTCTTAGCTCTGAAAAGATATTTCGGATGCTCTGTTTTAATGCTGTATGATTCCAGACAATTTCATATTCCCCCAGCCAGTTCGAACTGTCTCCTTTTGATTCGTATTTGGAAATGTAGTACATATTTTGAATACAGTATGTATTTTTTCTCTTTTTTATTAAGTAGATTTGCAAATCAATCACTGCGTACAGTTTTTAGAAACATCGAAGCACTGTTTGAGAGGCCGAAAATGCAGGTAGAGGCTGGACTTTTTCAGGTGGATTAATGTTCGCTGATCAGTTCATACAGATCGCAGCATATATTGGCTCATCCGAAATATATGGCCTCGGTGAACACACAAGAACGAGTTTGAGGGTATGTTGCATTGCCCGTCGGAAGTTTCAAATGAACCTGCGTTAATTTCTCTGCAGCAATAGTAATCTGAATATCAACTGACTGCATGGCTCAAACTGGAGTCATTTGTGGTGCGAGTTGCATGATGACTAAACGAAAGGGTAGGAAATTTTTCAGCGAAAATTTCTCACCTGAGATGAAGGTCTTAAGTGCTCTGTAATCAGATTATTAAAAAGCATATTCATCAAGATGACAGTGAAAAAACTACCGCTTAAAATTGTAGAAGAGGGACAAGTTTGCCACAAAAACGCTGGGGAAAATGAGTCATCATATATAAATTGCCACAATCAAACTGTTTTATGGTTTCTACCTAATCAGTGCAGAATTGTGTGAGATAAAACCAAGCGGAAAATCTCCTTTAAGTACTATCACCGGAAGTGCTAATCAGTTCCTCGAGAGGGTCTTTTGAATGATGATACAATGTGGCCACGAATATTAGGACTTTAATCTTCAAGGCTAAGCGTTGAAGGGAAAATTTATCGTGCTTTGCACACTATGTTTAGCATCCATTTCCTCCATCTTGCAGTAGATCCAACTCATCTTGAGCTCCCAAATACGCACAGATGTTTCTGGTGCGCATTGTCTACGTCTAGCTGAATAAGGTTTAATGTTGTATTGGGTACATTACAGTCTTTTTTCTTGTCATGATTTGAATGCACTACTGCAGAAATATCTGAACGCTTTGATCTTAAGGCATGGCGTCTGCCATCGTAGATAAAATATGCGAGATAAAATGCAGGGCAACAGTGTCCGAAGCTAGCAATACGATGCGTTTCGCTAGCCCTCGTTGTCAAAACAGGTCATCTTGAAAGCCACAGGATTCATTCCCAATATGTGTCATCACATATGTTATCATCAAAAACTGTGCTGTTCGAAGAAAAATTTGACCACACGGCTGAATTCCACGGTTGTCAGCGGAGATATGTGGACTTTCAGGCAGACCCTCCTCGCACACACATTTCCAGGCACTCAACAGATGAAAGTTACTTGCATCCTTTTTTGAAATGAACAGAAACCACTGCATTGGTGAATGATTTCAAAAACAAATGGTGTGTGAATTTTGCAAATACATTTTCAGCACACATTAGACGACTACACAACATGGGCGATGTTCTCGAGGGACCAATTCCCTTCTTCTGAAACGAGCAACAAGAATCTTTATGGTGTATATCCATTCTACATTGCTATCGAGAATGATCACAAAGCGCATGGTGTTCTCATCTTGAACAGCAACGCTCAGGTTAGGGCAAACCGGCATTGTTCAGTCTCTCCGCTTGCAACAGTTTATTCATAGTGACGCCAACCTCGTATAATACCTTATATAAACATTTTACCCTCTAAGCAGATAATAATGGGGTCATTGTTGAGATCCTGACTTGTTACGCCAACAACCAGTGTATTTCATCGCCGGTTAATATTATTCTATGTGGCGTACTGCTACGCATTGTTTTTAGGTAAAAGAACAGAGAGTATTCTCTGTTAAGGTGCTGACTGAATGTGAGTATTACAAGGCCGTGAGAGCTAGGTCCTCCGAGGTGGTCTGTATTTGCTTTCGACTGAAGATGAATGCTATATGCGCAAATGCTTCGTAGTAGGGGCGCCTTTTATTTCAGGAGTTGACAGTTGGTCCTGCGCCACATATTGTTTACCGCACGATTGGTGGAATGCTTGACATCTACTTCTTCCCTGGGCCTAGCCCTGAAGATGTCGTCCGACAATATGCCGCCCTTGTCGGCAAACCGGCCCTTCCTCCTTATTGGGCATTTGGTTATCAGGTACATTTCGGTCTGACATTTGAGGCGTCTGATTATCGTTACTCAACAACGATTTATTGAGGCTTCGTTGGGGATACTCGCATTAGAGGCATGAACTTTCATGCAGTAATTCAACCGGAACTCTATGTGATACGAAAATTCGATGCCGTCAACTAAGGTTGGTCAGAATAGCAACAGTTTACTGTGACCAGAATTTATCAACTCTATAGAGACACAATGCTAATACCTTTTATTTTGATTAGTGTGAAGGAATATCTTCGTTTCTTCAGTGTATGTGGAATATAATTTACAAAGAGGTAAACCTGTACGATCTTCACAAATGAATGGGAGAGAAAAGCTGCCTAAAGAATGGGAGAAATTGAGTTGGCATTGCCTAAAGAGAGAACCTGGCAACGAACTGGTGCTCCACTGCGCATGAGGCCTTCTGTCGAATAGCGATGATGAGTGCACAGGAAATATCAGTTTTAACACGGAAAAAATTTGCAAGCACGCGAACCCGCAACGGAATAGATTATGAAATAGGTTTGCGAAACTCAAGCAGAAAGGCGGAGAAAGAAAAGAATCAGCTTGCTGAATTGGAGGAGGATAGTAGGGATCATCTCTCACTGCAAGCTTCTTGCTCATTTAGTGGTAAAGTCCTCATGACTGATTTATTTTTCAGCTATGCAAGTATGGATATAAGAGTCTGGCGGAACTAAAAGAAACTATTTCGGCAGTACAGGATGCAGGAATTCCATTGGACGTTGTCTACGCCGATATTGATCACATGGACTTGTACCAGGATTTCACTCTTGGGCAGGCATGGATTGGCTTGTTATCATTGAAAAACTAGCGAGTGCGCTTGTGTAATATCTAAGAGCATTGATGATTCCAGCATATTGCTGTCATCTCTATGAGGGTTAACAAAAAAGGTAGACTAGATTCATCTTCTGCGAGAGTGCACCTCGATTTCCTAGGGAACCCTACAGAAAAAAAATTAATTGTTTTCATGCATCTCTCAAATTCGCCTTTCAGATTAAGTTTTGGCAACGTGAATAGACCCGTGTTTGCGCACCCATGTCTCTGACTGTTGGGCAGTTTCCACAGGGAGCTTGATAATCCAAATTTGAATATCTTAATTGATGTGACTTGCACCACACATCATAGTAACTTCACTTCACATAGCACGTTTGCATTCGTCTGTCAAATTTGTCAGTAAATTATGTGCAATTTAATGTGGTTGCATGCGTCATGCACCGATCTGATGGGAGAAGGAACCTTTTGCAGAACGCCTTCGCGGGTGGTCGAACCAGGGAAAGCATGAAACCGTTGTTTTGCGTTTTCAAATTTTTGTAGGATGCCTGTGAATGTGATTGGAAGGATGACCTTACTAGGCGATTGGGTTTTGCTCTGTGGTGTAATATCCTGACCAGTTGCCTCACATTTTCTTGGGATTGTTAGGGATTCGAACATACTTTATGTTTTAATCTAATTTGCGAAGGAGCCGAGGGTTGAAGTTGTTGAATAGCATAGTTGACTGAGTTGGAACGGCGGATGAATTTTATGCAACTGTTTCATTATTTGCGATGGATGCAATACTTTTCGCGAAGCATTGTTTTATTTAGCATCTCGCTATTTCTTTTTTTGCAGAACTGGACTGAGCTGCCGACTTATGTAAAACAACTTCACGACCAGTCAATGCACGCGATTTTGATCTTTGATCCGGCAATACAGGTCGATAGCGAGTCGTTCCAAAGGGGCATAAAAGCGGTATTGTTTGCGACATTTAATAACATTTTCTGCGCTGCTCAGCGAATACAGCCTAAATGAGAAACTGTCATTCCACCATATATATTCTTCGTTCATCAGGAGGACTCTTTTATCTTCAGAAGTGATTTGAGGTGCCCACAGTAATTTCAACGTTCCTTATTGCTCATATTGTCAACAATTCACGATTGGTTTCATTGGAATGCAAGTTGGGACTGCTTTTTTCGATACGACAGCACACGGTATAAGCATCATTCCGTTGATGACGAGGATGCACTCGCGTCCACTAGCACATTAGTCTTTGCGCATTGTGCGGACAACCTGTACTGCGGCGCAGTGTAAAATAACTATTAGTTGCAGAAATTTGCCTATTCATTATGCTATCATTCAGTTGAAGGGACCAATATCCACGTTCTCCCACTGCGCAGTCATAGCTCACAGAAACTTTCGGCACATCGTTTTTGCGCCAACCTACATGACCTTAATATATATTATGGCCAAAAGAGATTCATTGGCATTATGTGGGACCATAGCCCTTGTTTGTCTTTTTTTTTGTCATTTTATGCACGCATCGCTTTCATCTGCGTTAGTTACACGCAGACAAGATTTGGAGCATATACAAAAAGGGCTACTTTCATATTGACCAACTGACTCGAATGTTGCACATATTATTTATCACATTCGCGTTCTGGAAAAACATACGTCCTTGTATCGTGATATGTTGGCGATGTTTGCTTTTCCTTATTGATGCTGTTCTCGGAATTTACAACACTTCAGCTTACCAACATGTTGAGAAAGTTTTCTTTGTGTGCTCTGATCGTTTATAGAATCTTCTCACTTTCTTTTCAGAACGCAAAATTCGTTGAATGGGAGCGAGAGATTGGTGGAATGCTTGACATCTACTTCTTCCCTGGGCCTAGCCCTGAAGATGTCGTCCGACAATATGCCGCCCTTGTCGGCAAACCGGCCCTTCCTCCTTATTGGGCATTTGGTTATCAGGTACATTTCGGTCTGACATTTGAGGCGTCTGATTATCGTTACTCAACAACGATTTATTGAGGCTTCGTTGGGGATACTCGCATTAGAGGCATGAACTTTCATGCAGTAATTCAACCGGAACTCTATGTGATACGAAAATTCGATGCCGTCAACTAAGGTTGGTCAGAATAGCAACAGTTTACTGTGACCAGAATTTATCAACTCTATAGAGACACAATGCTAATACCTTTTATTTTGATTAGTGTGAAGGAATATCTTCGTTTCTTCAGTGTATGTGGAATATAATTTACAAAGAGGTAAACCTGTACGATCTTCACAAATGAATGGGAGAGAAAAGCTGCCTAAAGAATGGGAGAAATTGAGTTGGCATTGCCTAAAGAGAGAACCTGGCAACGAACTGGTGCTCCACTGCGCATGAGGCCTTCTGTCGAATAGCGATGATGAGTGCACAGGAAATATCAGTTTTAACACGGAAAAAATTTGCAAGCACGCGAACCCGCAACGGAATAGATTATGAAATAGGTTTGCGAAACTCAAGCAGAAAGGCGGAGAAAGAAAAGAATCAGCTTGCTGAATTGGAGGAGGATAGTAGGGATCATCTCTCACTGCAAGCTTCTTGCTCATTTAGTGGTAAAGTCCTCATGACTGATTTATTTTTCAGCTATGCAAGTATGGATATAAGAGTCTGGCGGAACTAAAAGAAACTATTTCGGCAGTACAGGATGCAGGAATTCCATTGGACGTTGTCTACGCCGATATTGATCACATGGACTTGTACCAGGATTTCACTCTTGGGCAGGCATGGATTGGCTTGTTATCATTGAAAAACTAGCGAGTGCGCTTGTGTAATATCTAAGAGCATTGATGATTCCAGCATATTGCTGTCATCTCTATGAGGGTTAACAAAAAAGGTAGACTAGATTCATCTTCTGCGAGAGTGCACCTCGATTTCCTAGGGAACCCTACAGAAAAAAAATTAATTGTTTTCATGCATCTCTCAAATTCGCCTTTCAGATTAAGTTTTGGCAACGTGAATAGACCCGTGTTTGCGCACCCATGTCTCTGACTGTTGGGCAGTTTCCACAGGGAGCTTGATAATCCAAATTTGAATATCTTAATTGATGTGACTTGCACCACACATCATAGTAACTTCACTTCACATAGCACGTTTGCATTCGTCTGTCAAATTTGTCAGTAAATTATGTGCAATTTAATGTGGTTGCATGCGTCATGCACCGATCTGATGGGAGAAGGAACCTTTTGCAGAACGCCTTCGCGGGTGGTCGAACCAGGGAAAGCATGAAACCGTTGTTTTGCGTTTTCAAATTTTTGTAGGATGCCTGTGAATGTGATTGGAAGGATGACCTTACTAGGCGATTGGGTTTTGCTCTGTGGTGTAATATCCTGACCAGTTGCCTCACATTTTCTTGGGATTGTTAGGGATTCGAACATACTTTATGTTTTAATCTAATTTGCGAAGGAGCCGAGGGTTGAAGTTGTTGAATAGCATAGTTGACTGAGTTGGAACGGCGGATGAATTTTATGCAACTGTTTCATTATTTGCGATGGATGCAATACTTTTCGCGAAGCATTGTTTTATTTAGCATCTCGCTATTTCTTTTTTTGCAGAACTGGACTGAGCTGCCGACTTATGTAAAACAACTTCACGACCAGTCAATGCACGCGATTTTGATCTTTGATCCGGCAATACAGGTCGATAGCGAGTCGTTCCAAAGGGGCATAAAAGCGGTATTGTTTGCGACATTTAATAACATTTTCTGCGCTGCTCAGCGAATACAGCCTAAATGAGAAACTGTCATTCCACCATATATATTCTTCGTTCATCAGGAGGACTCTTTTATCTTCAGAAGTGATTTGAGGTGCCCACAGTAATTTCAACGTTCCTTATTGCTCATATTGTCAACAATTCACGATTGGTTTCATTGGAATGCAAGTTGGGACTGCTTTTTTCGATACGACAGCACACGGTATAAGCATCATTCCGTTGATGACGAGGATGCACTCGCGTCCACTAGCACATTAGTCTTTGCGCATTGTGCGGACAACCTGTACTGCGGCGCAGTGTAAAATAACTATTAGTTGCAGAAATTTGCCTATTCATTATGCTATCATTCAGTTGAAGGGACCAATATCCACGTTCTCCCACTGCGCAGTCATAGCTCACAGAAACTTTCGGCACATCGTTTTTGCGCCAACCTACATGACCTTAATATATATTATGGCCAAAAGAGATTCATTGGCATTATGTGGGACCATAGCCCTTGTTTGTCTTTTTTTTTGTCATTTTATGCACGCATCGCTTTCATCTGCGTTAGTTACACGCAGACAAGATTTGGAGCATATACAAAAAGGGCTACTTTCATATTGACCAACTGACTCGAATGTTGCACATATTATTTATCACATTCGCGTTCTGGAAAAACATACGTCCTTGTATCGTGATATGTTGGCGATGTTTGCTTTTCCTTATTGATGCTGTTCTCGGAATTTACAACACTTCAGCTTACCAACATGTTGAGAAAGTTTTCTTTGTGTGCTCTGATCGTTTATAGAATCTTCTCACTTTCTTTTCAGAACGCAAAATTCGTTGAATGGGAGCGAGATGATCAGGTACCGCGAGCGAATCAGGACCTCTACCCTCTAGTCAGCAACACAAAGGTTCCTATTCATTTCATTGATAAAGCGTTGAGAGTGGATCAGACACCCGGTAATGTAGTGACTTTACACATAGATAATCCATATCGAATTTTGTGCGAATCTTATTACGAAGATTGTCTTTCAGATAATGCTGGGTACTGTATGGCCGTTGAAGCACGTCGCTTTCCCAGACTTTACGGCTCCAGAAACACAAGAATGGTGGAAGAACGAGATTGTGCGGTTCCATGCTCAGGTTACATTGTGTTTTCTATTTCTTTTCGCTCTTATCATTTGGTTCTTGTTTTTGTAAAATAAAGCGAAAACTGATCTGGCTCACGTTTTGCTGTGCGAATTTTCTGATAAAAACATCCGCCTACTACGTTTATCTGTCAGTGATACTTACTGTTCTCTAAACGAATGCTTATGCGAAGAACCTTTCTTGAAATTTTAATCAGAAGATTCATATATTGTTTATAGAAGTTGTTTCAGTGAATTATTTGAAGGTGGGCTTTGATGGAATGTGGATAGATATGAACGAGCCCACAAATATTGGCACAAATGAGAATTACACACAGCCGGTTACGCCGAATCACAGCGATCGCCCGTACATAGCGCCGTTGATGTGTCCATTGAACGGTTCTGACTCGAAGTATGACATGCCACCTTACAAAACGTTCAACGTCTTACTATACGATCGAAGAACTAGACCGGTGGGATGTTAATCAGATCATTTTTTACTATTCTTAATTTTGCTGTCATGGAAGTTCTTACTCGGGATCTCCTCAAATCCACGACATGCAACTGTTTGCGAATCCCGAGCCTTTTCCCGTTCGTGCTTGTTCTTTGCGGCTCAATTTGGTTCGGTTTGTGAGTCCAATCTTCTTCACAACAGACTAATATTGCGTTAGGTGACCGCTGTCCTCATGCTGTAAATATGTTCGAGCTGGTGAACGACATAGGAAGCCGAATATCTGTAAGGGATCACCATAAGTGCTGACAAAATGGCAAAATTGGCTGCCACAAAATACTCAACAACGAGCAAAGCCCATGCGACTTGCAGATACCATTAGTGTTATACTTACCTTTGAGATCGTTATAATATTTCAGAGCTATCTTTCATCGAAAACATTATGCATGCTGGGCATGACCAATGCGGGCAGAATCTACGATACAAAAAGTCTTTACGGACTCTTCGAAAGCATCGCCACGCGAGCAGGAATGGAAGCGGCGACATCAAAACGTCCAGCCGTAATAACTCGGTACGTTGTCGATGAGATGCAGAGAGAAATAGCGTATACATCCCATTTCACTTCTCATTAGAATTTCTCATTCGTGAAAATGTGCCACGCATTTCATAACCTCTTGTTTGCTGTGAGTTACTCTCATTCATAGGAAGCTGCTTTTCCTCGATTTTCATGGGCAGTCACAGAAAGCACCGCTTTCGATCCATGTTTCAGCCTAATATGTTTACGCGATCCGACGTCTGAGGTTCATTACAATCATGTTGTCTATTTTACAGTTCGAAAGTTACTAGCTTGCAGATCACCAGTAACCATTAAGTTGTCTTTCTGTTTTGATCGCTTCATGCAAATTTTCAGCTCGTCTTTCCCATCTGGTGGTCGCTATGCAGGACACTGGCTCGGAGACAATTCTGCAGCCTGGAAAGATCTCCTAGTTTCTGTGGTTGGCATTCAGGAGTTCAGCATCTTCGGTATCCCATACGTCGGTGCTGATATCTGCGGATTCCGTGGAAACACAACAGAAGAGCTGTGTCTTCGTTGGCATCAACTCGGCGCTTTCTACACATTCTCGCGGTAATCTTTGAAAGGACCTTTGTTGAAGCATTTACCTTTCTTGTCCAAACGGAAGTCGTCGGTTTGTGGGAACCGTCCTTTTTATCGAACAGAAACATCTGTTTTAGACGTCATATTATTTTGTCACGCCGCTCTGGCGATTCATGTTGGGCGCGGTTATTGGAAAGTTTACCAATATTTTCAGAAATCACAACGATATTGGACAAGTTCGACAAGATCCCGCTGCTTGGCCATCGGTCGCAGCTGCCACTCGTCAAGTTTATCTCTTCAGATATCGCTACCTTCCCTATCTATACACGTGCGCACTGTTGATATTCATTATTTAGGTTTTTCTGTTCTACTAGCTGTTATGAATTCAGCTTTCTAACTGGTTTAAGGATAGAAACGACTTTATTCGACGTCTTCAAGAGTGTATCAGAATGACAAAATATAAGAAGGACTTGAATATCTCTCACTGAATTGCCGCATATTCATGGTGTACCTATGTTGTTATCTTCAACTTCAAACGGCATATCGACAGACGCCTTTGGGATAACAGCACTGTTGGATATCATTTGAGTGAAAGGGATTTTGGTTTGCAAATGTGTAGGCAAATTATAGCAATCCACTTAAGCACTTGACTGAAGCCTTTATTCGGCTGCGCAATTTTCCAGTGAATGCATTTCACGAAGTTTAGGCTTCATTACCTTGCTGCAACAACTGGAAGCACGGTTGTCCGACCACTCTTCTTCGAGTTTCCAAACGACGACGCTACTCATGATTATAATAAGGAGTTCATGTGGGGAGATGCGATGCTCATTGCGCCGATCCTTCAACAAGTAACTTCTTTTAACACCTGTAATTTGTTGCGGTGAGGCGCATAAGCAATGGAGAGTGCGATGAAATCCTCCAGCTGATCTTTCCAACAGGTTTTTCATATGCACTGCCAAGTTATCAACACAATTGCTGACTTAGTTTCACGTTTGGACGTAGATGTGTTCGTGTAGAAGTTTGCAGAAACGTTTTGGTGGTGTGCCAAACACCTTTTCCCCAAAACGGAGAGGAACTGAATAAATATGGTAGAAAGCTTGAAAACTAATTTGCAAAATTGTACGTTTGCTGGCGCTTAGAGAACGTGTATATGCAAAGTTGATTTTCACTCCCTTATAGAGTTCAGAGTTAATTTTGGAGAAGGTTCATCGGCAAATTGAAGTATCACGGCTACGCATATCATGGACGATTAGGAAAGACGCTACTGCCGCAGATATTGCATTTCTGTTTTGTAGCCTTAAAAATTAGCATTTTTGCACCAACGGGCACGAACAAACGCATGCAAACAAATAGTTCGAGTAACACCCATATTTTTTAGAGACTTTATATGATATACGTATATTTGCCACGAGAGGCGACATGGTACTCACTAAGGGACACCGAGTATGGTGTGAAGAGTGGACCTGGTTTCACGTTCTTTAGCGCTCCACTTAATCAACTACCGCCAGTGTTCATTCGAGGTGCGCCAATTTCGTTGATTTCGTTGACTGTGCAGGAGGTGTCTCTGTTGGAGCTTAATAGCTCAATGCTCATGGAGTGGTATTAAACACTGCACCGGAATTTTTTTCAGTAACCTTGTTTGCCAGAAAAATTCCGAAAATTGGCAATTTTGGACACGCTGAAGTCACTTTTGGAATCTCCTTCCTGGTCATCTAACTGAAAAGTGTTATTGCGACACCATCCATCTGTATTCAAAGTGAATATTCGGCACAGTCTAGGCACGTCACGATGTTGGCGCTACTGCTTATTTCGCGATAGTGTTGATGTTTTCAGCAAAGGGAACAAGGACCTAGTTGATTTCTACGAATCTTGTTGCTAAGTGTTGTGCACAAACACTAACCTTTCAAATGAATAGTTTCGAACATTTGAGATTACCACTGAAGACAGTGGAAAATAGTGTGATAGAGTTGAATTCGCTTTTAATTGAGCGAGGAGGAGCAATGGTACAGACGATAATGGAGCACAGTGGCCGTACCGTTGAGACATGGGTGAAGGTTCCATAATTTTGCGTGTGTCATGTTATGAGTAGTTCGATGTGTGGGTGTCAACTATCGCTTGATTCTTATCTTTCTTCAGGTGGATGCATCGTTCCACGTCAGGCTCCTGAGATGACGACAATCGCCTCGCGCAAGAATCCTTTCGAGCTTGTCATTGCTCTCAATGGTACCAGTAATCAAATTCTTCTTTTATTTTGATTAACACCGCATTGTCTGTTTAAGATGGCAAAGGTAGACATCAGCAGTTATCTCGTGGGCAAGGATATGATCTTCAGTCGGTTGCGGTGGCCATGTGGGTCAAGCACGAAGGTCTCCAAGGATCTGTGGAAAGCTGTTAGAGACAGGCAACTGTGTAAAGCAGCTCTTCAAATGAGCGACTACTTCATGAACCTGTTGTGAATATGCGAGTTTGGTTAGCGGGGAGTTGCAGAGTTGTACTTGAGTGTTGAATCAGTAAATGAAAAGCTGTGAGACGGACAATGGCAAATCTAAAGATGACAATCCTCTGAAAGATTGGTCGTCACGTTTGCTCTCATTTTTCTGAGCGCATTTGATGAGGCGGATAGGGGAGATTTCGCGAGCAAAAGCTAAACTGACTTGGTTCTACAGCATTTTCAAATGAGAATTTGCCTACTTGATCACCTCCACAGAAAATCGCAGTATTTGCTCTTTTCTGCTTCATTTTCGAAGTCTTTGCAACCGGTTGGCGTGGAGAATAAACTAACGAAAGTGCGCCTGGTGTCCGAGCACATGGGCACGTTTTTTCGTCTTTTTGGCTTATATATGAAATTACTAGGCCATAGTTATATGTTGCTGACATGTTCTGCGTTTCACATCGATTGTACATGGTTCAGAAACGGATGAAGCGTCGGGTACGCTGTTCTGGGACGACGGTGAAAGTCCGATTACGCCGAACTGTTGCAGCATATATCAGTTCAACTTCCGCGTCAATTCAACATCTGCAGTGCTCACCATCACAGGCTATTCGGTATGTGAGGTCGCTTTCCTCATCATACCAAAGATTTGTTTCCAATTTTTCCAGTGTTTCGCCTGCCAAACTGTGTTTTCCTTGTATTAATTCCGAGTGAGTCACATATTTTTGCCGTTAATAAAATATTACGGCACAACGTTGTACTTCCCAGCGAGCAGGGTGTTTCAGCACGGGAATCGGTCTCCTCTCCAAAATATGATCTCTGTATGACCTTAGAATTTTGCTCAAGATTTGCTGTTTGCTAAATCTTATATGATTTGAACATCCTTAATGCGCTGCTCTTCTATCTACTCTTTGACTGGTTCAATATGAAATAACTATTCTTATCATGGAACTGAAATCCTTCGTGGGAACTGGTGGCGGTGGAAGTAATGTACGATAAAAATGTGTGCATCAGCTTTGGAGGGAGCTGAATTGCGATAGGCCATAAATTCACAAAGAAGTGTAATAACGCTTATAAAGTCAGCGTACAGTGAATCAATGTTTCATGGCATTGTTTAGCGCAATTTCGCTTGTTGGCATTGCATTAGTATAAATCTTCCAAGTGTGTCGGTATCTGTCAGTTAGAAATTACTACAAGATATTAGGTACATCAAATTTTTCTTGTTTGCGAGCTTTTTATAGGGTCGAAAGCGGATGAAAGCTCGAATGCTACTTTATGTATCTTTTTAATTATCCCTACTATTATTGAATCTCACACAGCTATGAAGAAGGATTGAAATTTATTGCAGGCGAACATAACAATACCGTCGTTGAATGTTATCGATATTTTTGGCTATGATAAAACGCCCAGTTTTGAAACAGCTGTGATCAACGGTCTTCCACGCTCGCTATCGGACTGCGCTAGCTATGACTCCACGAAGCGGGTCGTTTCTATCAATTGCACGAATCTTCTCGACATCTCAAGTGTTGGCAAATCGATAAGCTGGTCCAACACGTAGGTCTATTCCTCCAACCTTCTCTTCCTGATCACAGGTTTCGATCCTTCCTTAAAATGCAATCTAAAAAACGCCGATGGACAGTCTTTACCACTGGCGAATCGTGTAATGAGGAAAGCTGTTGCTCGCTGATGATTTTCAGTGGCATGAGTTCCCATTTCTAACGTGCCCCTAAACTGTGAGC
Organism: Baylisascaris schroederi; assembly: GCA_006503575.1. Classification (NCBI taxonomy): domain Eukaryota; kingdom Metazoa; phylum Nematoda; class Chromadorea; order Rhabditida; family Ascarididae; genus Baylisascaris; species Baylisascaris schroederi. The sequence continues at coordinate 1,018,223 of QEWY01001009.1, forward strand.
GTGAGCGCGTTAAGAATACGTTATTGTTTTCGATACAGGAACCTAAATTCTCAGTCATATCCGATCACCTGTGAAGTTTCAATATGGTGGACCACAAGGATTACTGAAATCACCACCTCATTATTTGAGTTAGGGGCACAGTTATCGCCTTTGAAGGTCAGTGACTGGAAATTAGAACCGTTTGGCTGTTTTGTGCAAAACGACATGGGAATACTGTGCTCTTGGAAATTCGCAACGGTTTATGACATATTGACCGTTCCAAGTCAGATGCGTCCAGTCCTTTGTAACCTTAGTGGTGTCAAGTGGAGGTTAAGAATGGAACACGTTAAAAGAGAGGGGAACACAATTCGGCTTCTTATTCGGCGCTGCTTCTCCACATATCTTCAAGGTTCGGATATATATGAACCTGGAACGTGCCTCTGAAGTCCGGATTGGGCCGTAACGCACGATTTTGAACAAGTCAAAGAAATGAAATCAAGAAATCCATGGGGTGATTCCTACACACTGTATAGAAGGCTCCCTGCTCCAGCGAAAAATCTTCGGAAGCTGCTCCGATAGGCTGAATCGCTGGGCTATAGAGCAGAAGCGGATGCAGCGTTGCATGAGGGACTTAGCAGCTGTTAGACACTGAGGATTGGTTCCATGAGGGGCTATTTTTTCTCAGTATTCGTCACATCATCCTTGTTCTTTCTGCTCTTAGTTCAAGAATAACTGTTGTCTATTTTTGGGCTTCAGTATTGAGTGCTGATATCTTTGGGCTTCACTGGTGCGATCAACTGCAAAAGAGCTTTCGGGTCTTTTCGAGTTTCCTGCTTTTTCAGATATCTTTAAATGCACTAACTTGACGTTGATGCCTTCTATTGCTCGCTAAATTTGCAGTCTCCTTCATCCTTTGGAAATTGAACGCGAATGGCGGACTTGTTTATTAGGAAATTTTAGGCAGATTGAGATAAACGCACATTTGCGCACATGGATACTCGTCTGAAAAGTATGATCGCTCTCTGTTTGCACCTCGGACTTCAGTTCGGCGTGTGCTGGATGCTGGTTGAATTACTTCTGAGGCAGTTTCTCTCTCTTCCCGCAATCGTGAGAGTTGCTTCAGGCAACTGATGCACAGCAGCGAAGGAACGGCGGTGGTTGAAAGTTGTTTGGCATTATGCGTCAATACCCTTTGTCCCTCTCTTTAGGAGCGCTTATGAATGGAGATCGAGAAACCATTCGAAGAGATCACTTTTGAAATTTCTGGCGTTCCATATTTCTTGAGGGCATAGCAAACAGAATTTAGTAATTCTAAGGAACAACCGGCAATGGTAAACGGTGAATTGAATGGAGGTAATAATCGCATCGATGCCTTGAGAAGGTTAATGAAATTTTAGGATTCTATATAAGTTGCTTAAATATGCGAGAATTGTGCTGATAGAATCTTCAAGCAACTGTGGTTCTGCCATTGGGGGATGCTTACGCTTCGGAACTAATATTGGTGAGCTGTCGGAATACTTTACCTATGACGTTGCCGTTATCAACGACGCCATGACCCTACCCTCCCCTCCTGCTTCACCGTCAAGCTCACACGACTCACCTTTGCGACGCTACCACTTGTTGAAATCTCCGGCTAGTCTTGACGGCTTCATCCTCCTCCGATCTTTTAAGTACCACGGAAAGGAACGGCGGTAATTGAAAGTTGTTTGGCATTACGCGTCAGTACCCTTTGTCACTCTCTTTAGGAGTGCTTACGAATGGAGAGAAAGTCATACATGGGATCTAAATTAATCACATGAACCGCGTATTGCTTTTTCATACGCGGCAGTGCGTAGTATATATCACAACACCCGCCGTATCAGCACAGCAGGTAAAATATGAACAAGAGCTCGGTCTTTGTTCCCATCGTTATTTCGTTATCGAGGGGAACTGATTTTATTTTACTGAAAGTAGATCATATTGCACTTGTGCATCTATAGCTTTCGCCTCAAACTATCGACGAAATTCATCTTTTATTTCAAGCAAGCGTATCCTCCAATACCATACTCGCTGGGGCATATGGTCAGTGCTGGCGATAATTGGTTCCAATTCCACTTCATCCTGGTTGAATTCATTCCAAGTCTGACTTTCTTGGACACTGTTTGGAGTGGTTCTTTTTCGTGTAGCTCTAGTGCACTGTGTGCAAAGAAAACGCAATCGTTTTCGAAGAATAGATACACCAGTTGCTGGTGATTAAAAACGCCTGCTCCTCAATCCAAAATATTGGTGAGCAATTCAGTGATATTGCGGAGAGCTTTGCTGAGATTGCGTCGCCTCGGCGTACTCATTTCCCAATTTTAATCTGGCAAGTGTCGTTGAGACGTTTCGATTTCTACGTTGCTGTAAATCTGTGTATTCTCAATTGATATCGGGTCTGTTCGGAGCGGTAAGCGGTATATTTATAGTCAGCGAATCGGATAATTCCTGTAATCGTCGAATGCAACGCAGAGAGGTGTTTGGAGCTCCCTACGCTTTCCTGCCAATTTTCGAATAACGTTGATTACTTTTCGCGCAAAATTGCCTACTGTATGTCTTGGATATGTCTAGGTCTTTATTGAGGAGATTCAGAATGGTTCATGGCAACTACTGAGTTCTTTAAGGTCATCTTTCTTAATCAGCAATATTGATTTTTATGTCCTGCGTGCGTCCTTCATTGAGCAGGCATTATATTGTTCGTGCAATATCTGCTAAATGAAGGTGTTGGTGTTGCCTCGGAGAATCAGTATGATCTCTTGGAGGGAATGGAGATAAGCGAAGAAGATGAATCAAATTTGTTCTCATCTCTCACTCGCTCAGCTACCCTCATTTTCCAGTTCTCGCTGAGCCGATGAATGCAATCATATCTAATCACACTATCATTTAGGCGGTTGATGTGAAGAGGATAAATAAAACTTGCTGGAGAAGATTGCAGGATGGCGTGAGGAAGCTAGATTTCACTGAAATCAGCCAACACCAAAGTGTTGCCAGAATGTCTTTGTGAAAGCTACCTGTTATAGGTATTCAGAAACAGTGGATCCGAATAAGAGAGTTGAGTGTTTCCCTGCACCTGGGACAACGCAATTGGCGAGTCGTTGTGCCCAAGCGGGATGTATTTATGATCGCTTGCCAGAGGTAGGACCTTAATGCTTCATTATTCCTGTGTCACCCAGCTGACAATTTTAAATTTTTTTTTTGTTTGGAGTCTGTAAAAAGGTTAGAGGTGGTAACTGTTCGTAGTTGCTCGTTGTTCGTAAACAATTTCTCCGTTGTAATCGACACAGGACCCAGTTCATTACTGTATTAGGCCGAGTTGAATCTGAAATATTCTATTGTGAGAACTGTTGCAGCTGAAAGAAAACTGTATTATCGCTCCTATCTTTCGTGACAACAGCTGACTAATGTGTCCCAAGATTGTTTCAGCAGCTTGAAAACCTCTAAATTATGTCTGCTGTTTGCAAACTGTTTTTTTTCCGAGAACTTGCTGCATTGTTTAACTCTCCATAAACACACATGATACACACATATTCCTTTTTTGTTAAATAGGGAGAACCTTGTTCTCAACACACTCAAAAACGGTATCTCCGGCTATGTTGCAGTATGGCATACCGGCATGCTATTTCCCACCGAAAAGTGGCTACGTTAAAAAGAGCACAACGAGTGATGGAGTCATGCTCGAAAACTACCAAGGAGTATCTAATCCATATGGCAACAATATATCACCAATATTGTTCAAATATTCAAGAATTGGTTCTACTCTCAACATTCGAATAGGTCCAGAAGGAAGGTGAGCTGCTACTTCATCTTATCATTCTTTGCAACGTTCTTCTGGTTTTTTCTCTAAGATAACAAGCTCATCTCTAGCCCTGAATGGGCATGATCTTGTTGGAAAAGTAAAATCGGACAAGAGCGATTAGTCTCGGATATTTGAATGTAAAAACTGCGACTGCACATCAGGAAAAAAACCAAATATTCGAAGTTAAGATTAATTTGTGACACATTTCCAAGATCAGTTGAAACTTCAAAGGTGCTCTCACCTAATGGAATAAGCCATCACTTAAACAAATTATAGAACTTTTACTCAACCTCTACACTCCAGCTCCTAAATGATCCTCGGTCGTTGAAAATGTAAGCAGCAGGCACCCTGAAACCTCTGTGTTGCAGGTATGAACCACCACTGAATCTTCCTCGAGAGTCATACGACACTGGCGAGGAACTTGTTCTTGAGCAAACCACCGAGACTGGCGTTTTCGCATTCAAAGTGAAGAGGGCATCAGCTAACGAAAGTATATGGGACACCACAATTGGTGAGGAACAATATATCACCAATATTGTTCAAATATTCAAGAATTGGTTCTACTCTCAACATTCGAATAGGTCCAGAAGGAAGGTGAGCTGCTACTTCATCTTATCATTCTTTGCAACGTTCTTCTGGTTTTTTCTCTAAGATAACAAGCTCATCTCTAGCCCTGAATGGGCATGATCTTGTTGGAAAAGTAAAATCGGACAAGAGCGATTAGTCTCGGATATTTGAATGTAAAAACTGCGACTGCACATCAGGAAAAAAACCAAATATTCGAAGTTAAGATTAATTTGTGACACATTTCCAAGATCAGTTGAAACTTCAAAGGTGCTCTCACCTAATGGAATAAGCCATCACTTAAACAAATTATAGAACTTTTACTCAACCTCTACACTCCAGCTCCTAAATGATCCTCGGTCGTTGAAAATGTAAGCAGCAGGCACCCTGAAACCTCTGTGTTGCAGGTATGAACCACCACTGAATCTTCCTCGAGAGTCATACGACACTGGCGAGGAACTTGTTCTTGAGCAAACCACCGAGACTGGCGTTTTCGCATTCAAAGTGAAGAGGGCATCAGCTAACGAAAGTATATGGGACACCACAATTGGTGAGGAATAGTTCCGAATCACTTGTTTTTCCAAGATAGTCAGCATCCTTTCATGTCAGTTTGCATGTCGTATGGAAGCGTTGTCAAGGCTCGCAATGAAGAGTTCACTCTGGAGAGATGAATCTCGATAAAACGATAAACGATAGGGGCATTTTGATGACTTCCTAGTATTTCTCGTTCGTGAAGCTGAAGAGCTTCAGTAGCGACTTGCCGCGCCACGTTTACCGTAAGATGCTTTCAAATGTCAAGGAATACAATAGTAGACAATATCCCGTTGCTGAGAGAGGCTCCTACTCGCGATTCGAAACGCTGTCAGGCTTTTTTATGAAGATTAGTTCGAAATAGAAGAACTGTTCAGAAGCGAGTAATTTCACAGGTTCTCTCACTATCGTTTTATCGGGACTCTTGCAGCAAAAGAATTGCAACTGAAAAATGAGCCGAGTTCATAGGATCCGATTGTCGATCAGCATGTGTGTTGCCACGATCTTTAATACACACCTGAGTATGGTTAATACACCCCTTGTGCATTTTTGTGTGTTATCTTTTAACTTCCCTTTGCAAGAGGTAAACACACTACCGTATCCGATGCGTAGGGATCGGGGGAGACGCTTTGCTATTCCCTGATTTAGAAGCCGATTGCTGTGGAAATGGCCATTTAAGCACAGAAGCCGATCAAGGTCAACTGAATTCAAAAACAGTCGAATGCATAATGATTACCGCATAAGATTCAAGCTTCGCTTTGCTCTTAGCTGATGATATTTTTGGTGCCGTATTTCAGCTCTTAATGATTCCATAAAGTTGGTTTTCGTTCATTCGTTCAGATGTTTTCTTTCGAATTGTATTTCAAAAGAAAGTCCAAAATCGCAACTATTCGGCGGTCTGAGCAGTTAGTGCCGAGTATACCCAGAGGAATGGACCATCAATGCAGACATTGATGGTAATAACGGTGAAAGGTCGTTTAGTGCTTTGATGGATGATGATCAGCCTGTTTTGAGTAGCAGTGCCGTAAATGTTTGTAATATTTAATTCAAGGTTATGCGACTTGTTTCGCTGACATTTTTGCTGCTGATCTTTTCTATGAAATAAATACGCGAATCGTGCATAGTTTTTAGAACAATTGCTGCTCTATTTTGTGCACCAAAAACGGGACTATCAGGACCACCAAGAAAGTTGGCCTAAATTATGGGTTGTTTATAGGTGGACTAATGTTCGCTGATCAATATATACAAATCGCAGCATTTATTGGCTCATCTAGCATCTATGGCCTCGGCGAGCACGCAAAATACCAATTAATGGTATGTTTCGTTGTACAATTGAGTGTTTGATCGAATGCAACTGAAAATTTTTTGTAGCCATTGTAATATCAATTTCAGCTAATTGTATTGCTGAGGTCATAGTTACTTATAGCGCAAGTTTATGGTGTATATATAAAAATATGGGAAGTTCATAGCAGAAAGTCATTTCGAGGTAAGCAACTTTTCAGTGTACCGTAACTATGGTTAGCTAAAAACAGTTGTAGTTGAGCTATTAGCGAATATGATATTATTTGAATATGTGGAAACGAAACGTTTTTGTCATAAGGCTGTCGAAAATGATAAAGCAACCTACATAAATTGCCCAAATCCCGCTGTCTTTGGTTCTTTTCTGGGCGGCGCCGAATTATGCCGATAAAACCAAGTGAAAATGTCTTTCTTTCAAAATATGGTCTGAAATTGTGCAAGGGTTGAGCTTTGAGAGCGAGAATTAGCCGTATTTAATACACTAGAAATAGCATCTGCTTATTCCACCGTATAGCAGCCGAGGTTTAAGAGGAGCTTTGGGTTGAAATTTTGAATTTAGATACAGGTAGACAATGACTCATTGGCACTGGTTGACATTTTTTGTAATGTTGTACACACTCGAATCATTTTCACTCATCAGGAATAGACGTGATGCATTTCATCTTGTAAGAATGTAGGAATATCGAAACATTCTAGTTTCAAGGTCTAAAGGGCCAACAGCATCCGAAGCTAACTGGTGAGTTCTGTTTTCTTAAGTACTGCTCCTTAGCTAATCAACTTTTGAAGACCCGAAGTCCCAGTATGCAGATATTTCGGCTGATGGTATTATGCTAAATTGCTTAATTGAAATGATCCATGACGATGAATGGAGTTCTTAGATGTTGTTTTGTTAATATCTAGTGCATCGGTCGCGCAATTAAGTTTTATTCGTGGTCACAAGCACAGGCGGATCATCTTCAAAAGCAGCTGTGTGAGGGTCCATCCCGGTGGGAGTTATTCATAGTTTCTTCAGAGACCCTCAAGAAACGAAAGCGTCGTTGGTGAGCGCTATCGAAAATATGCACATAGTTGAAAAATCGTATGAACAGCTATAACTTTCAGCACACGATGGATAGCTACGAGACATGGCCGATGTTCTCGAGAGACCAGTTTCCATCTTTCTCAAAAAGCAACCAAAATCTTTACGGTGCTTATCCATTCTACATTGCTGTTGAGAAAGACTACAGGGCGCATGGTGTTCTCATCGTGAACAGCAACGCTCAGGTTAGTGACCACTGGCATTGCCCACCTGTCGCTCTTGGCAACACTTTAACTAAAGTTATGTTATCCTCACATAATACATTGTATAGGCATCAATACTCTCTATGGTGATGGTATGGTAGTTGGTCCATTTTCGAGAAATTCGCTGGCCACGCCGATGCACTGCGGGATGCAAGTACTGTTCCCCGTCTTGGGTTTTCATTGCGTTGCGCGACGAACTGCCGGATATTTCTGTTCTCTCTGCAGGGCACATAAAGTGTTCTATATTGAGATGCGACTTGGCTACGGAATTATGAGACGGTGGCAGCTGTCTGCTCCGCATTTGTCTTGTTTTTCTTTCGACTGGAGACGGTAGCTATATAATTCATAGTGAGGACACCATTTATTTCAGGAGTTGATGATTGGTCCTGCGCCGCATATTGTTTACCGTACGATTGGTGGAATGCTTGACATCTACTTCTTCCCTGGACCTTATCCTGAAGACGTCGTTCGACAATATGTCGCTCTCGTCGGCAAACCGGCTTTCCCTCCCTATTGGGGATTTGGTTACCAGGTACTCTTCAGTCTGGTATTGAAAGCTTCTGATCACTGTCGCTGAGAAGCGATTCCTCTAGACTTTCAAGGATATTCATGGCAGAGGCATGGACTTTCATACAACTTTTCAGCTCATGTCATAGGCAGTAGGGAGGTTTGGTTACATTGATCATAGATGATCAAAAAGAGCAATCACAAGCTGTCTAGATGATCATCGATTATCGTTTGATCAAGATCACAAGGATTTATCGATTTTTATAGGCACGATGGAAATATCATGTATGTTGAGCAGTAGGAAGAATAACTTCGTTTCCTTTCTCCAGTGAATATATTCATAAAGAGATGAGCTTCGATATATAAGTGTAAGATGCAAAAGATTAATTGGATTGACACCACGGAGGTATAGCGTCCACGATGAAGAGGGAGATGATTTGAACTTGCAGTAGTCCGCTAGCTCGAGATTACTGAGTTCGACGTGGAATCATAGCCGCACTTACAAGTGTTAAGGTAAAAGTGAGCAAACGCCATGTGATCACTGTCATTCAAAAAAAGGCAATTCGGAGGCGAATATTCATACTGCTAGCAAGTTCTAAGCGTACTGCTATTATAGGTACATATATCACACAAAAGCGATCCAAGTTACTTCCCGTTAGCCCATAGAGGAAAACAGAATGAGACGCCGAATGATTGCCACAAATTCTCATATGGAACATTCTAGCAATGGAATATCTAATACCTCGTAGTTCACAAATATTCTCACGTGAAACAAACCGGAGCTGGTTTCCCTCTTCGGATTGTAGATTGTTGCAAATAAGACACACCTGCTTCCGTTACGTGGTCCAATGAAGCTGTAACAGCCTTCTCCACATGGATCAGTGTTTTGCTGACCGCAAGAGCAGTCTGTTTTTTCTTTGCATCTACAGTATCCTATTACCTTCATGAGAGGACAAACAGATTTCATCAGTTCACCACCGTCTCTTACCATCATGAAAGATCCTAAGCACCCAGCAAAAATTTGGTTAATAAAACGGAAAAGTTTCTTGCTCGTCCGCGGGGTCTGATGTACCTAAAACATTTCTTTTTCAGCTCTGCAAATATGGATATAAGAGTTTGGCCGAACTGAGGGAAACTGTTTCTGATGTACAGGAAGCTGGAATTCCACTCGACGTCGTCTACGCAGATATCGACCACATGGACTTGTATCAGGATTTCACTCTTGGACAGGCATAGACTTCCTCGTTATTATTAAAAGACAGCATGTATGCTCGCACTGTGTATATGGACGCCGCCTATTGCAACGAAATATCTTGCTTCATTTTTTATGAAGACGCATAATAAAGATAAATAGTGTGTTTCAGATCCTAGGAAAACACTACTGAGGATTTCTGCGGAAAATGAGAAAGCATACGTCCTGTACACCTCCAAAAATTCGTTCCTTAAAATTGTGTCATTGCAAAATTATCTTTGTGAGGGTCGATGTGCACTGAGACCGTCTGTATTTTCGTTCGGCATTCTCATTGAGAGAGTGTTTAAGAGTAGAACCGTCCGAAGGGTATAAGGGATGCCATGTTCTCAAGACGCTGTATTTGGCATTCATTTATGATTTTGGAAGAGATCAATTACACCTTATGGTGACAACAATTTGTGATAAAACAACTCTCTTACTTGAGGCTTGCAGAGGTGTTCGAATCATTTGATATACGGAACTACGGAGGCGTTGTTCTAAGTGTTCTTATTTCAATATGCAACTTCTGAGAAAGTGACCCGAATGTGACTCGAATGATTTTGAGCTTATTCAGAGCTAGTTTGAAGTTCGATCTGCAAAGTAGCCTAAAGCTCACATAACTGAACTGGAGCGGTGAACGAATTTTTGTTTTACTGTACCGTAAGCTGAGATGGATGGGCTACCTTATATAAAGCATTTAATTTAATGCTCCCCTATTCCTTTTTTTGCAGAATTGGACTGAACTACCAACTTATATACAGCAACTCCACAACCAGTCAATGCACGCCATTCTCATCTTTGATCCGGCCATACAAGTGGACAGCGAGTCGTTCCGAAGGGGCATTACCGCGGTATTTTTCTCGTAATTTAGCAGTCATCATTCGACAAATTCAAATTAACAGGAACTCTGTTGTTATATCATTTACATCATCGTACACTTGATCTACCGTCATCATTTGTAGGAACTGCAGCGGTTCTTTATCACAGTCACTGCTGACAGTTGCGAATTGGCTCCACCGGGGGCAAATTTGTGGCTATCTTTTTTTGCACTCCTCCGAACAATTTAGGCATCCTTTCGTCGAACACCGGAACGCTATCGGATCCGATAACATATAGACCTTACAGTGATATACATACTGTAAAAATGGTTAGTAGCATGCACAAAAATGAACGATGCAGTGTGCTTAAACGGTGGATTATCTACCTCACATGCGTCTGCAATCACAATTCGCTTGAACGAAATTATTCGAATCTTTTACTCAACAGGATTTGCTTATCCACAAAGTCACATTGGCTGCTTTTCAGAACGCAAAATTCGTTGAATGGGAGCGAGATGATCAGGTACCGCGAGCGAATCAGGACCTCTACCCTCTAGTCAGCAACACAAAGGTTCCTATTCATTTCATTGATAAAGCGTTGAGAGTGGATCAGACACCCGGTAATGTAGTGACTTTACACATAGATAATCCATATCGAATTTTGTGCGAATCTTATTACGAAGATTGTCTTTCAGATAATGCTGGGTACTGTATGGCCGTTGAAGCACGTCGCTTTCCCAGACTTTACGGCTCCAGAAACACAAGAATGGTGGAAGAACGAGATTGTGCGGTTCCATGCTCAGGTTACATTGTGTTTTCTATTTCTTTTCGCTCTTATCATTTGGTTCTTGTTTTTGTGGGCATGTTTCCTCGCTGTTCCTGCCGACGTCTTTTGATGTCGAAAAACTGTGACGGGAAATGGTTGCTTTCACCTTTGCTATCCGCTAAATTTTGCAGGATACCTTACAGTTTATAACTCAATGAGCGCATTTTTGGCAAATAAAGCGAAAACTGATCTGGCTCACGTTTTGCTGTGCGAATTTTCTGATAAAAACATCCGCCTACTACGTTTATCTGTCAGTGATACTTACAGTTCTCTAAACGAATGCTTATGCGAAGAACCTTTCTTGAAATTTTAATCAGAAGATTCATATATTGTTTATAGAAGTTGTTTCAGTGAATTATTTGAAGGTGGGCTTTGATGGTATGTGGATAGATATGAACGAGCCCACAAATATTGGCACGAATGAGAATGACACGCAGCCGGTTACGCCGAATCACACCGATCGCCCGTACATAGCGCCGTTGATGTGTCCATTGAACGGTTCTGACTCGAAGTATGACATGCCACCTTATGAAACATACAACGTCTTCGTCTATGAATATGACGATGAAAAGGTATTGTGAAAATGGGTTCATTCTTTACTACCTGATATTGCGCTCCTATAGAACTGATCATTTCGGATCGTGGCATCGTGACGATAGGTACCGGTGAAACCGACCACTATAAAGCTCGGATTGTTTTGTCAGTTCATATCTGTTCATTGATGTCTGTTGTTTTCGGAGATCCCTACTATATGGAGTAACCTGTGCGCTAATAACTTGTGTAGATTTTGCAAAACCAATGTTTCGTACGAGTTACAAATGGCCACTATGCCAATAAGCGGTGCAGCTCCCGCTCTCACAACAACAAATATTGAGTGAGCAGAATTACTCATATCGGTGGGGTTCCTAGCACAAAGCTGTGTGATTCTTTCCAGCAACTGCAGCAGCCCTAAGATGATGACAAAATTAATCACAAAATATAAAAGCAACTAGAACACTCGCAGATAGCGTTCAGATCGTTATAATATTTCAGAGCTATCTTTCATCGAAAACATTATGCATGCTGGGCATGACCAATGCGGGCAGAATCTACGATACAAAAAGTCTTTACGGATTTTACGAGAGCATTGCCACACGAGCGGGAATGGAAGCGGCGACATCAAAACGTCCTCTCGTGTTAACTCGGTAGGTTTAAGATAGGAGATTGGAAAGATAACTGAGTGTATCCTGCAAAATTTTGTCTTTTCCGACTCGCAGGAATATTATATCGATTCTAAAGTTTTCGTTGATCATTTATTTCAGTTTCATATTTCAACAGCCTCTCTTCCTAAAGTTTTCCACGGCCTTGGTAATAGCTCACGTACTTTCGTTTGTAAGTCAGGTTGCAGATCACTTGCAACGATTTCCTCATTTAATCGCTTAAATGAATTTTCAGCTCGTCTTTCCCATCTGGTGGTCGCTATGCAGGACATTGGCTCGGAGACAATTCCGCAACGTGGGAAGACCTGCATGAATCTGTGATTGGTATTCAGGATTTCAGCATGTTCGGCATCCCGTATGTCGGTGCTGATATTTGCGGTTTCCGTGGAAACACGACGGAAGACCTGTGTCTACGTTGGCACCAACTCGGCGCTTTTTACACATTCTCGCGGTAATCTTTGATCGGGCCTTTGTTGAAGCATTTACATTTGTTGTCCAAACGGAAATCGCTGATTTGTGAGAATTTGCCAATTTATTGAAGGAGAACATGTGTTTTAGACGCCATGAGATTTTTGCGTGCACCTTTGACGTTCATGTTCGGCGCGATTTTAGGAAACTTACCGATTTTTTCAGAAACCATAATGATATTGAACAAGTTCGACAAGACCCAGCGGCTTGGCCATCGGTCGCAGAAGCCACACGCCAAGTTTATCTCTTCAGATATTACTACCTTCCCTATCTGTACACGTATGCTTTTGTTATCGGTCCCCGTTTTCTTTTCTCGAATATTCTACTCGCAATAAGAGACGCCGAAGATATGAGAGTGCGGTTTCTGATGAAGGACATAAATCGCTGATTGCTTTGAGAAAGCGGAAAAAAATTTCTTCAACATTTTCGTGTGGATATCAGAGAGAGTAATGTTCAAGAAAAACTTGAATATCCATCGCCAAACTGCCCCATTTCCATGGGCTAATTGCATTGTATTCTTCAGCTTCGGACGATAAATCGGCAGATCTACCTGGAGCAGCACTCTTTTTAAATATGCATAGGATACAGAGGAAACGGGCTTGAGAAGAGTAGGCAAATTATAACACTTTACCGGAACACTAAATGGCTACTGTCGAAAGCCTATATCTACCTGTGAACTTTTCGGTGAGTGAAAATTACGACGTTCAGGCTTCACTACTTTGCTGCAACTTCTGGAAGTACGGTCGTCCGACCAGTTTTCTTCGAGTTTCCGAAGGATCGCATTGCTTACGTGGTTGACGGGCAGTTCATGTGGGGGGAAGCAATGCTCATTACACCGGCTCTCTCGGTAATTTGTTTTTATATCATTTAGTTTCGCCGTGATAACCGGTTAAAAATGCAGAATGTAATCAAAGCCGGCAGCTCAGAGTTCCAGCGCCCTTATCATTGAGCTAACAACACGACAACTCTCTGAACCAACCATCCATCCATGAATATTTTCACACAGAAACAGTGGAAAAGTTTGCAAGGAACTTTTGGGCAGCGTGCAGTAATCTGTCACCAATATTATAAACAACTGAGTGGCTACGACAGGAAGGCTGTTAATTACATTGTGATCGTTGACTCCTTTGTTCTGAGACTCGTGAAACATGAAAATCCATCGTTTGTTTCACCTTTTTTGTCGAGTGCAGAAATTATTTTAGGAACGATTCCATGAGAGGAATGGAGGTTGCTATATTGAGTCGTCGTATGATGGCCCTGTTTGGTAATGAGCAAGAATAAACGCATTCAGATGAGAAATCTCATTCAAAGCTTTGTTTCTTAGGAATCGAAAGAGGTGTACGCATATTTCCCACAAGAAGCGACGTGGTACTCACTGAGGGATATCGACTATGGTATGAAAACTGGACCTGGTTCCGTGTTTGTAAGCGCGGCACTTAATCAACTTCCTCCAGTGTTCATTCGAGGTGAACAAATTTGTATCCATGCCTGTTTTTTGAACGGTTGGAAGAAGCTATCCATGCCTCAGCTCCATAGTTTGAACGCTTGGCCAGTGATATCAGATACTGCACATAAATTTTTTTTAACCGTTTCCCACACCGATCCGGAAAAGTGAAATGAATGGGTCCGATCCTTGACGGGGCAGCGCATCCTGCTCTCTGTTTATTTGCAAACAGGCTGAACATGCTTCGAAAAACTGCTTTCGGAACTTCGATGCACTGTCCGTTGTCATTCGAATTGAGTATGCAGCATTATCTGCGCTCATCATGGCATTGGCGTTTCTGCTTATTCCGTGAAAGTGTTGGTTTTTTGAGCTGAACGTAACGACCATTATTCGTTTCCGTGAAAATGGTTTATAGAGTTATACATGAACGCTGTTCTCTCAAGTAAATATTCTGAACGTTCGAAGTCCGAAATGAATATCCAAAAAATTTATGTGATAGGCTGAAGTTGAGTTTACACAGAACGAACAGGAGAAATCGTAGCAGTGATAATGAAGTCCAATAGCAGGGCCGTATAAAGGTATGTGATGATCGTGTTTTGAATTTGAATGATTTTACGTGGAAATGATAAAGGTTCTGAATGATCTGATTCCTGAATATGTGAATACTTGCTTCCATCGTATAATTGCTGTAGGTGGATACATCATTCCACGTCAGGCTCCTGAGATGACGACGATCGCCTCGCGCAAGAATCCGCTTGAGCTCGTCATTGCACTGTTTATTTGCAAACAGGCTGAACATGCTTCGAAAAACTGCTTTCGGAACTTCGATGCACTGTCCGTTGTCATTCGAATTGAGTATGCAGCATTATCTGCGCTCATCATGGCATTGGCGTTTCTGCTTATTCCGTGAAAGTGTTGGTTTTTTGAGCTGAACGTAACGACCATTATTCGTTTCCGTGAAAATGGTTTATAGAGTTATACATGAACGCTGTTCTCTCAAGTAAATATTCTGAACGTTCGAAGTCCGAAATGAATATCCAAAAAATTTATGTGATAGGCTGAAGTTGAGTTTACACAGAACGAACAGGAGAAATCGTAGCAGTGATAATGAAGTCCAATAGCAGGGCCGTATAAAGGTATGTGATGATCGTGTTTTGAATTTGAATGATTTTACGTGGAAATGATAAAGGTTCTGAATGATCTGATTCCTGAATATGTGAATACTTGCTTCCATCGTATAATTGCTGTAGGTGGATACATCATTCCACGTCAGGCTCCTGAGATGACGACGATCGCCTCGCGCAAGAATCCGCTTGAGCTCGTCATTGCCGTCAATGGTACTAATAATCACATTCTTCTGCTTACGACTCTTTATTAAATCAGTAGTGCAATATGTTGTTATCAGACGTATAGATGCAAGCAAAAATGATGCGAAACTAGACGAATATTGTCCATTTGATACGTTACCAAATGTGGAAAATTCGTTTCCTGGTGACCGAATCAGCGATGGCTAATTCAGTCTTGCACAGTAAGCGAGTTCACCAAGCAGGACGTTTAACAACAGCCTGTACGTAGTGTTGAATCAGCATATGAATAAGCAGAAAAATGAGCGCTGGCAAATCTATAGATGAATTCATTTCTTTTCGCGAAGTTATTTAGAGTTCCTATAAAGGGGTATTTCGCGAGGATAGGATAAAGTGGCGCCAATCCATCAATCTTCAGACGAACGCTCACAAGGTCGATGGGTTTGACGAGGAATCGCTCCATTTCCTCTTTTCTGATTTATTTTCGAAACTGTTTGGGCTGAAAAAATGAGCTGACCAACCTCTTCACCATATGCGACCATTCAAACACATTTATTAACATTTTGGGCGCTAACATAAAGTCCTCAGGCCTTCATCGATATATTTTTCTCATTTCACCTTTTAGACATTAATTGATCGTGCTTTAGCAAAGAACGAATCATCGGGTTCGCTGTTTTGGGACGACGGTGAAAGTCCAATCACGCCAAACTGTTGCAACATATATCAGTTCAACTTCCGCGTCAATTCAACATCTGCAGAACTCACCATCACAGGCTATTCGGTATGCGAGATCCTTCTCCTTAATATGCGGAAAACACGTTTTAAACTTCTCCAAAGATTTTTTTGCCAAACGGTATTTTCTCAATATTTAAGCCGAATGAATCATGCATCCCTTAGTCCGATTAATGCAATGCTGTAAATCTGTTGTACTATAACGCCTTTTACAACAATGTAGATGATTTGATAATTCTGCTCCTTTAATGTGAGAATAGGTTCATAAAACATGTTGTGCAGATAAACACTGCAAAAACCAACAACGAACAAGAAGGAATTCAAGTCTGCCTCTGATATAGAGACACACTCGTAATGAAACATCTCCTTAAAGCATTGACTGAGGAAAAAGCAGAAATAAGGGAATGATTTGTTGGAGCGACGCGTAAAATATGTTGTGGAGGGTACCGCGATGGCGATGGGGAAAAAGAACATTTACACAGTCACGAGCTCCTTGATGCTTTTTCAGCGTTACCACTGTTCCGTTTGAGGTGTTGAATTTGAAATGTGTCGTCATAATACCAACGGTTTATTTTTATTGTGCAAGTGTCGAATATATCGAAATTGTCAATCATTAATTGGCAAGCATCGAAAGTTAGCAGTCACCCGAAAGATATTTCCTCCTTCAACCACTGGAGGAGGGCATAAACTGTTGAATGCATCGTATGTGGACGGTTGCACAGGATTTCGTGCATGCGCATGCATACTATTTTCACCGCCCTCAACCGTTGTTGCCTTCAATATATTTCTTGGGCAATCTGAACGAATAATCATCATTGGGTTCGCAACGTGCAGAAGTGCTCTTTCGAGATTGAGTTTTGACATCTTTTTAGGAGGTTTCCTGTTTCCATTTGAGATATCTCGCAGAGGGTTTCAGCAGACCGGCGAGGAAGGGGTCTTGGTGAGGAACGTTTAGATCATCGCTTAGTCCCGTCTGCGAACCGAGTCGAACAAAGTGTTGATATGAAATCCTCATCATCACCGAATACTGCTTTTTCACTCCCCGCTCTTCCATGATTGTGGAAATTGGACCTCCGGGAGTATTTTTGGGCATACTCTCACCGTTTCTGGATTTCTCAAATGCTAAAGGTCACATGATATACATGATATCCACGCTGGCTCACTCACTATCTGATTGCTTCAGTGTGTTTAAACTATACTTCTCTCAAGCTGCGAATGAAAAGTATCGGCAGATGAAATGTTTATATAAGTCGTTTGTACGATATCAATTTATTATGTAAACGAGATATTTCTTCTCACGAAGGATCTTCGATCATGCCGTTGCTTAACTGAGTTTTCCGCTCTGACAGTCCAATAGATATACGCCAGGCTAGTTATTGTGAGTAGGAATATATTGCAGGCAAACATAACAATGCCCGCGTTGAATGTTATCGATATTATGGGCTACAGTTGGGTGCCTATGTTCGGCACAGCAATCGTCAACGGTGTTCCACACTCGCTGTTGAACTGCTCCACCTATGACCCCGTGATGCATGTTGTTCATATCAACTGCACGAATCTTCTCGACATCTCAAGTGTCGGTAAATCGATAAGCTGGTCGAACACGTAAGTCGATGCCTTCAACTTCCTCCTCCTTATCACGGGTTCTGGTCCGTTTTTCAAATGCAGTCCAGGAAAAGTGGATGAACAATTTTCAACAGCGATGAGTCGAGTCATCTCAAAAGGATTGCATAGCCTCATGTTTTTCAGTAACCTGAAATTTGGTATTCTGGATGTGCCTACGAAATGTGCGTGTAAATGCAGAAGCAATGCAATCGTTGGATTGAATGCGACAGATCGATGAGATTCTTGAAGCCCCGCCTCTGTATGTGAGTATGGGACATGATCGTCGCCCTTAAAAATCTGTGACTGAAAGTTGAAATATTTTGGCTTTTTTTTTTCTAGGCACCAAATTCGGTTGCAGATGTAGAACAGATTGACAATGCAGGTTGTTTGTTCCTCGATAGTTTGACAAGAAATACTTTGTCAATTTTTTGAAATGTGTTACGCATCCAATAGTGTTCCGTTCTGTAGAACCGAGTGTCACTGATAAACGTTATTGATACGTGCTGTGTGAAGCTTTCCGTCCAGCTTTCCTTATTCCGGCCTCACTTCTTCACTTTGGTCGCTGCTGGGAGTCATTCGTTTGTTTCCCTATAGACCAGCTTCCTTCTTATATTGACTCTTTCGACTCTGTTTTCTCTTACTGTAAACAGCTTACGCGCTTTCCTCGCAGCTCTAGGCGTCTCTGTTCACACAACTAGTGAAATCAAGTTTTACATTTAAACTCAACGGTACTTTTATTTCACATTTTTAGTGTTTGTCCCTGTGGAATCTTCTCCAGCCTTGTTTCATTATGCGTCGCACTCCAGCCCTCATTCTTTCATGCATTTTTGCATATATGCCCAAATAGACTTTCAGTTTGCTGTTATAAAATTGTGGGCTTTATCTCTTGGTTATCATCACTTTCGGTTTGCAGATATTTCTTAGCAGGCTTACTGACGTGCTTTCGCTTTAAATTCACCTACTCTTTTCTTTGGTTGAAGCTGTGTCGTTGCAAATCTCAAGTACGGTGTCATTCTCCCGTCGACGTTCATCTCCTTGTCTCGCCGATCTAGCTCATCCAATACTAGTTACAAAGAAAGAGCACTGAAATGAATCTGAATATATAGCAAAGTATTTGGTAGGCCAACATTGTAAGCGTAGCGTGCTGCAACATATCAATGCTTGCTTTTCCGTGAGAAACTGTGAGAAACTTAGACCGTTAGAGGGTTGCTAGTGCAGCTGTAAGCAGCCTAGAGTAGTGAACAAAAAGTACGAAAAAAAAGTGAAAAAGGAATACGTGTCGATTTTTCCATATCTATGAGTTCTAGTGTTCAGAAAATCGAAGACAAACTATGCATCCTTATTCTCAGGCGAAAGTCCTCTGAACACTACAGCTGGTTGTCTTTATTTACTCCACACTACTTTCATTCGTGGTAAGCGCTACATTAATCAAAGAGTAGCTCGGTAACCCCATCGTCTTCCTTTGCGGAAAAGTTGCTGTCAGAGAGCCTCGGAAAATATCAAACTGTTTCATCAACGAGCTTTTCAAAATTGAAACGCGGGCCACAAGTGAACGCAGCACCATCAACCGAAGTTGTAACCATTTCCTCCTCATTCCTCATTCCCTCATCTACCTCCACTCCTCACTCCTTAGTGGTCAGTGAATGTAATAATACCGAATGAGAGTATCTGATTAAGGCGATGACCCAGGATGAGCACTAAAAGGGAATGAGGCAGATTATGTGTGATGTGACAAAAGAAGAACTCGTTTAAGCTAGGCGATCCTTACGTGATGGCAGTGTTTTTTTCGGAAAGCTTCTGTTACAGGTATTCAGAGGCAGTGGATCCGGATAAGAGAGTTAACTGCTTGCCTGCCCCGACAACGGGTTCATTGGTAGATCGCTGTACTCAACTGGGATGCATTTATGATTACTGGGCTGACGTAAGTGCCTTAATACCTTGAATCCTTTATAGCTAGCTACCTAGCGAGCGATTTTTAATTTTCTTTCGTGAGAATGTTCAAAAGGTTAAAGCGATAAAATGTAGGTTAGTGTAAATCAGTTGGCGAACATGTTCTGCACGGTTTTCGATAGAAGTCCTAGTTCGTTGTTTCGCTTTTTCGAGGAACTTTCGAAACGTCTGGATGTGGAAACGGTTGCAGCTGAAAGAGAACGAAAATGCCTCTCCTATCTTTTATAACGGGATTTGACAAAAATGCACAAAAGCTCTTTAAAGAGATTAAATATCCCTTATATTATATTTCCGATTCCCATGCATTTTTCTAAAAACTTGCTGCTTTATTTTTTCATTAATCAGTTCTTGTCAACAGCGTTGTAAAATCTAGCAATTTTATAAAGCAACTGTATTCTCTTATCCAAGTTTCAGTCTAGCTTTTTGAAATGCGCACAAAGTACATATTCTTTTCACATTGTTTGAAAGGAAAGTCTAGTCTTTATGGAAGCAAAGATGGCATCTTCGGCTACATTGCAGTATGGCATACCGGAGTGCTACTTCCCACGGAGAAGTGGTTACATTAGAAGGGGCACAACAACCGGCGGTGTCAAGCTCGAGAGCTACTCGGGTGTTTCTAATCCATATGGTGACAACATATCACCAATATTCTTCAAATATTCAAAAATTGGTTCAGCTGTCAACATTCGAATCGGTCCAGAAGGAAGGTGGGCTGCTGTTTCTTCTTATTACTAGTTGCAGCGTTATTTCAGTTTTTTCGGAGATTACTAGAGGATCTCTAGGGCTAGATGAACGTGCTCCAATAGGAGGGAATGAAGTGAGAGAGATGTAATTAATCGTCGATGCTTCCGTATGAATCCTTTTTAATGCTCTTACAAGCCAGTGGTAGGTTATAAAATTTGAAAGATCGGAATGAACTTGCGAAACACCTCCAAGCTCGGTTGAAACTTCGAAAATGCTTTTGTTTACTGCATTAAGTCGTCGTTAAATCGAGTCGTCGATCTGGGTGCTGGAGTCCTAAGTGATCCTCGATAGCCTAAAACTATGAAACCTCAGTGTTGCAGGTACGAACCACCACTGAGCCTTCCTCGAGAGTCATACGAAACTGGCGAGGAACTTGTTGTTGAGCAGTCCACAGAGACTGGCGTTTTCGCATTTAAAGTGAAGAGGCCATCAGCAAACGATAGCATATGGGACACCACAATTGGTGAGGAATAGTTCCGACTCACTATTGTTTCTTAGGTAGCATCCCTTCTATCTTGGTCTGCATATGGTAGGAGATGTTGTCTCGGCTCGTAATAAAGAGCTCTACCTGCACAGGTGGATGAATAAGTGTATTTTGATGACCACCAGGTATTTCAATTTCGTGATTCAAAAGACCTTCAGCAACGATTCGCCGCGTCATATTTGCTTTGCGATGCTTTCAAAATTCAAGCTCTGCCACTGATACAATAATAGGAAGTATTGTATATTTTGGAGAGGTTGCTCCTAAGGGTTCAAAATGGAAGGATTGTTAGAGGCGATGTCTCACAGATTTTGTCGTAGTCGCTTTATTGGCGCCTTCGCAGCAGAAGAAACATCAAAATAAAAAAAATAAAAAAATGGGCGCTCGTCTTGGATCCGATCGTCGTTCACTGTATGCGCAGTTGTTGCCATGAGCTTTAATATACCCCCAGCTTCATAGTGCTTCGTTGAGTACACGCTCGAATGCACAATCATTGTCTCATACGATTCAAACGTTCCCGATGCTCTCTTTTAATTGTGGGTAGTGCCATCTGGCTGAACCGGTTGCAAGTGCATCATCCTGAACCACATTTCAAAATATGATTCCAGATAACCATGATGAAGTGGTCCGCTTGAGCATTATTTAATCATGGAGCTTCTATGGGCGATGTTCTTAGGTGATATTATTGACATGTCGCATAACGGTTTCTCTTATGATAGACGATGTGTCTTAGAAGTGAACATTGCATGAGTTTTTTGTATATATAGTTCAAATTACGGAAGTTGATTCCCTGAAACCGTTAATATTTTTGTGTTGCTTTTTTTGTGAAACTAGTGTACAAGTCAATCACCGATTCCTGTAGTTTTTAGAAACACCACCTGTCTTAGAAACAGAAAAAGCAACTATTGATATGGATTATTTATAGGTGGATTAATGTTCGCTGATCAATACGTACAAATCGCAGCATTTATTGGTTCATCCGAAATATATGGTCTCGGTGAACACACAAGATCGAGATTTAGGGTAAGTCACGTTACACGTCCAAGTGCTGATTTCAGTGGAAGTGAAAATTTTTTAAACCACAGTAATCGCAACATCGGTTGATTGTATTTCTCAAAGAAAATTCATTTAAAGCGTTAATAGTCAAATGATGAGACGAAAATGTGGATAATTTTTCATCGGGGACTCCGCACTAGATATGCAACGTTTTCAGTGTTCTGTAATCAAATTGAATAACAAGCAAACTCATTACGGTGAGATTGAGGAAACTATTAGTTGAATGTAGAGAACTGAGACATACTCGCCACATAATGCTGCGAAAGATTAGATCACATATATAAATTGCCACAATCAAAACGTTCAATTATCTTTTTTAATCAAAGTCTAATTGGTCGCATTTGACTAATGAGAACTTTTTTTTCCAAAATATGACCTGAAATGCCAAGTTCCTATGCACAAGAACTCTTTCGGTGAAGAGAAAATATTGCACAAATATTACAGCTTTGGCCTTCAAGGTGAACATTGCGTCCGGGCATTACTCGTACTCCACACTTTCGATCCAGCACGTATTTTACCCATCTTTTGACATCGAACATTTAGGTCGTACTTTCCCAGCGCGACTGGCAGTCTGAATTTTAATCGCGATGTGTACTGTGCTTGTCTCGCTGGATAACATTTGATGTTCTATAGCGCACATTGCAGTCCTCAAGTGTGATAAGCTGAATACGATGCAATAGGAATAATGAAACATTTTGACCTTAATGCATGGAGCGCCAACAGCACCGCAAGCTAAGTTATATGATGCGCTTTCTTAGCTTCTCATGCCAAGGCAACCAACTTTTGAAGTCGCATACTCGTATTGCGCAGATGTTTTATCTGCACGTTGTCATGCAAAACCACTATATTCGAAGTCAGTTGCAACTTTGGATTGACTTTTAGTTTTCGACCTAATCTGCTCTTTACGTGGATTGCATAACTAAGTCTCATGGCTGTCCGTAAGCTGTTTAGACGTACAGGTAAAGTCGCACACGGACGAACTTTTTCGGGCTGTACATCAGTATGGTCTGTCCGTAGCCTCTTTGGAGACCATTGAGAAACACGGCGTTGGTCAGCGGTTTGAAAATAAGAGCATAATTGGGACGTTATATAAAGCTTACAAATCTGTTGTTTTCAGCATACAACAAATACCTACGTAACATGGCCCATGTTCTCGAGAGATCAGTTCCCATCTTCTTCAACAAGCAACCAAAACCTTTATGGTGTATATCCATTCTACATTGCTATCGAGAATGATCACAAAGCGCATGGTGTTCTCATCTTGAACAGCAACGCTCAGGTTAGTAACTACCAACACTGCCCATCTCTTTTGTTCGACAACTCAATTTAAGCGACGTAAGTCTGCTATGAAAACTTTGTACAGCCGACGGCACTATTTGACATGATAATAATACGATCACCGTTGAAACTTAGCTAGGCCCATGGTAACGGAAGTGTCAAATTAACTACTTAGCATCGTTCTCCATAACATTGTGCGAGGGGCCGCTAGGCATTTCCGTTTTCATATGAACATCCATAGAGTAGTGCCTGCTGAGGTGCGGGTTTGTTGTGAGGATTGCAACACCATCACACCTATCCGTTGCGCAATTTTTTCTTTCGACTGAAGATGAATGCTATATGCGCAAATGCTTCGTAGTAGGGGCGCCTTTTATTTCAGGAGTTGACAGTTGGTCCTGCGCCACATATTGTTTACCGCACGATTGGTGGAATGCTTGACATCTACTTCTTCCCTGGGCCTAGCCCTGAAGATGTCGTCCGACAATATGCCGCCCTTGTCGGCAAACCGGCCCTTCCTCCTTATTGGGCATTTGGTTATCAGGTACATTTCGGTCTGACATTTGAGGCGTCTGATTATCGTTACTCAACAACGATTTATTGAGGCTTCGTTGGGGATACTCGCATTAGAGGCATGAACTTTCATGCAGTAATTCAACCGGAACTCTATGTGATACGAAAATTCGATGCCGTCAACTAAGGTTGGTCAGAATAGCAACAGTTTACTGTGACCAGAATTTATCAACTCTATAGAGACACAATGCTAATACCTTTTATTTTGATTAGTGTGAAGGAATATCTTCGTTTCTTCAGTGTATGTGGAATATAATTTACAAAGAGGTAAACCTGTACGATCTTCACAAATGAATGGGAGAGAAAAGCTGCCTAAAGAATGGGAGAAATTGAGTTGGCATTGCCTAAAGAGAGAACCTGGCAACGAACTGGTGCTCCACTGCGCATGAGGCCTTCTGTCGAATAGCGATGATGAGTGCACAGGAAATATCAGTTTTAACACGGAAAAAATTTGCAAGCACGCGAACCCGCAACGGAATAGATTATGAAATAGGTTTGCGAAACTCAAGCAGAAAGGCGGAGAAAGAAAAGAATCAGCTTGCTGAATTGGAGGAGGATAGTAGGGATCATCTCTCACTGCAAGCTTCTTGCTCATTTAGTGGTAAAGTCCTCATGACTGATTTATTTTTCAGCTATGCAAGTATGGATATAAGAGTCTGGCGGAACTAAAAGAAACTATTTCGGCAGTACAGGATGCAGGAATTCCATTGGACGTTGTCTACGCCGATATTGATCACATGGACTTGTACCAGGATTTCACTCTTGGGCAGGCATGGATTGGCTTGTTATCATTGAAAAACTAGCGAGTGCGCTTGTGTAATATCTAAGAGCATTGATGATTCCAGCATATTGCTGTCATCTCTATGAGGGTTAACAAAAAAGGTAGACTAGATTCATCTTCTGCGAGAGTGCACCTCGATTTCCTAGGGAACCCTACAGAAAAAAAATTAATTGTTTTCATGCATCTCTCAAATTCGCCTTTCAGATTAAGTTTTGGCAACGTGAATAGACCCGTGTTTGCGCACCCATGTCTCTGACTGTTGGGCAGTTTCCACAGGGAGCTTGATAATCCAAATTTGAATATCTTAATTGATGTGACTTGCACCACACATCATAGTAACTTCACTTCACATAGCACGTTTGCATTCGTCTGTCAAATTTGTCAGTAAATTATGTGCAATTTAATGTGGTTGCATGCGTCATGCACCGATCTGATGGGAGAAGGAACCTTTTGCAGAACGCCTTCGCGGGTGGTCGAACCAGGGAAAGCATGAAACCGTTGTTTTGCGTTTTCAAATTTTTGTAGGATGCCTGTGAATGTGATTGGAAGGATGACCTTACTAGGCGATTGGGTTTTGCTCTGTGGTGTAATATCCTGACCAGTTGCCTCACATTTTCTTGGGATTGTTAGGGATTCGAACATACTTTATGTTTTAATCTAATTTGCGAAGGAGCCGAGGGTTGAAGTTGTTGAATAGCATAGTTGACTGAGTTGGAACGGCGGATGAATTTTATGCAACTGTTTCATTATTTGCGATGGATGCAATACTTTTCGCGAAGCATTGTTTTATTTAGCATCTCGCTATTTCTTTTTTTGCAGAACTGGACTGAGCTGCCGACTTATGTAAAACAACTTCACGACCAGTCAATGCACGCGATTTTGATCTTTGATCCGGCAATACAGGTCGATAGCGAGTCGTTCCAAAGGGGCATAAAAGCGGTATTGTTTGCGACATTTAATAACATTTTCTGCGCTGCTCAGCGAATACAGCCTAAATGAGAAACTGTCATTCCACCATATATATTCTTCGTTCATCAGGAGGACTCTTTTATCTTCAGAAGTGATTTGAGGTGCCCACAGTAATTTCAACGTTCCTTATTGCTCATATTGTCAACAATTCACGATTGGTTTCATTGGAATGCAAGTTGGGACTGCTTTTTTCGATACGACAGCACACGGTATAAGCATCATTCCGTTGATGACGAGGATGCACTCGCGTCCACTAGCACATTAGTCTTTGCGCATTGTGCGGACAACCTGTACTGCGGCGCAGTGTAAAATAACTATTAGTTGCAGAAATTTGCCTATTCATTATGCTATCATTCAGTTGAAGGGACCAATATCCACGTTCTCCCACTGCGCAGTCATAGCTCACAGAAACTTTCGGCACATCGTTTTTGCGCCAACCTACATGACCTTAATATATATTATGGCCAAAAGAGATTCATTGGCATTATGTGGGACCATAGCCCTTGTTTGTCTTTTTTTTTGTCATTTTATGCACGCATCGCTTTCATCTGCGTTAGTTACACGCAGACAAGATTTGGAGCATATACAAAAAGGGCTACTTTCATATTGACCAACTGACTCGAATGTTGCACATATTATTTATCACATTCGCGTTCTGGAAAAACATACGTCCTTGTATCGTGATATGTTGGCGATGTTTGCTTTTCCTTATTGATGCTGTTCTCGGAATTTACAACACTTCAGCTTACCAACATGTTGAGAAAGTTTTCTTTGTGTGCTCTGATCGTTTATAGAATCTTCTCACTTTCTTTTCAGAACGCAAAATTCGTTGAATGGGAGCGAGAATTTACAGTCTCTAAACGAATGTTTATGCGATAAACCTTTGTTGAAATTTCAATTACAAAATTCATATATTGTTTATAGAAGTTGTTTCAATGAATTATTTGAAGGTGGGCTTTGATGGTATGTGGATAGATATGAACGAGCCCACAAATATTGGCACGAATGAGAATGACACGCAGCCGGTTACGCCGAATCACACCGATCGCCCGTACATAGCGCCGTTGATGTGTCCATTGAACGGTTCTGACTCGAAGTATGACATGCCACCTTATGAAACATACAACGTCTTCGTCTATGAAAAGGGAATTACAAAGGTAAGATCGTAATAAAGTAGTTGATTACTTCTTATAATTGCATTTCTGTTTTAGTGATCATTTCGAACCGTAACAAGCTGAAGACAAGCTATAGCAACGTTCATTTCTGTGAATCTCGAGTTCTTTATCAAGTTTCGGTTGCACTGTGCGGCCTTGGTTTACATCCTTTCGGTGGATGGATGTTGCTAAAATGTATCTATGGTGCCAATTTTCGTGGTTACCGTTTTGATCACACTTACATTTTATGCATTGGTTATTGAGTAAATTGGAAGTGTGGATGTGGTTCTTAAGAAGAAGTTGGGAAATTGCAAGCGGTAACCAGAACAGTGTTGAGAAGATGACGAAATTAGTTGCCAATAATGTTAACGCAAACAGTAAAGGTGATCTACACTTGCAGAAATCGTTGCCGATATGCCTATCTCTGAGATCGTTATAATATTTCAGAGCTATCTTTCATCGAAAACATTATGCATGCTGGGCATGACCAATGCGGGCAGAATCTACGATACAAAAAGTCTTTACGGACTCTTCGAAAGCATCGCCACGCGAGCAGGAATGGAAGCGGCGACATCAAAACGTCCAGCCGTAATAGCTCGGTACGTCTGAGATAAGAAGCAAAACGTACACACAATTCTTATTGCTCTTTGTAGATACTCGCATCCATGACTGTACCTCGAAATTTTCTTATACCTCCGTTGTCTGTGATATCGCATCGTTTCTGCGTAAATTTGCATTCCTCCCTTTACATGAGCCATTCTGAAACCAGCGTCTCCGTTTTGTATTTCGATCCTTAATTGTTAAGCATTCTAGATTCTTGAAGTGTTTTACAACCTAAATAATACTGTTTTCAGTATTAACTCAAAGCCATTAGATTACAAATTGCGTGTAACCATTATATCGTCTCTCATTTGGTCGCTTCACCCGAAATTTCAGCTCCTCTTTCCCATCTGGCGGACATTATGCAGGACACTGGCTGGGTGACAATTTGGCGACATGGGGAGATCTCCGAGTTTCTGTGGTTGGTATTCAGGAATTCAGCATCTTCGCTATCCCATATGTCGGTGCTGATATCTGTGGATTCCGTGGAAACACAACAGAAGAATTGTGTCTCCGTTGGCATCAACTCGGCGCTTTCTACACATTCTCTCGGTAATGCTCGAAAATTTTTCGTTTTTGTTGTCACGTTTATTATCTACGAGAGTCTCTATAAATGTGGAAACCGTGTTATATGTCATGTGAGAATACCTTGTTCGAACGTTGTGCATTTTTCCCACCACCTAATAGCCCGCACTGGACGCAGTTACTGGAAAAGTTATTGGTGCTTGCAGAAACCATAATGATATTGGACAAGTTCGACAAGACCCAGCGGCTTGGCCATCTGTCGCAGCTGCTACTCGCCAAGTTTATCTCTTCAGATATCACTACCTTCCCTATCTATACACGTGAGCACTTTTAATTTAACTTCTTTCGCTTAAGCTACTCTAGTAACAGTGACGAACCGTGGAACATATATGATCCAGATCAACTGCTCCGTATTGTGAGCATACAAAGCGGCTTTATTCAACGTTTGTTACCAAGTGTTAGAAGTTGACATTATAGGCGACTAGAATATTCCCCCAACTGTTTCAAATTTATGGCGTAACTGCATTTTATCCTCCAAATTCAAATGACAAATCGACGAGAGATAGCATCATTCTTTAATATGGGACAGGTAGAAACGGAATATTCCGAAGGAGAATAGGCAATTAAATGCTTCACGGAGCCATAGAACGACTTCCATCTGTAGCCTTCATTTCAAAGTCTTCTGATGAATGAAAATCGCTAAGTTCAGGCTTCACTACCTTGCTGCAACAACTGGAAGCACGGTTGTCCGGCCAGTCTTCTTCGAGTTTCCGAACGACGACGCTGCTCGCGAGAATAATGAGCAGTTCATGTGGGGCGACGCAATGCTGATTGCACCTGTTCTTCGAGAGGTGCTCAATTTTTATATCAAGTGATGTTTGGGCATTGGGATCCCACAAAAAATGAAAGTTGCGGTTCTCCAGATCATGGTTACAACACCTCTCAGCATCCGTAAATGAGCAGACAACATGCGTTTCGCTTGGGCCATATTTTGCAACTATATAACTTGAAAGATAGGTGCGTCTCGACCTTCTTCGTACCAGTTTCGCACGAATAATTTTTCCTTCTGCACACACACTGCGCATACCTGCGTGCATGTGTTCGCATATGATACACACAAATACACGTTTGCACCAATTTCTTTTATTTCTCTAGACTGCTCAGGCATGCAAAGCAATGATCAGTTTCCAATGAGAACTCCATAGTCTGATTTTATCCGCATTCGGTTCATAAATAAGAGTGTAATATCTCTTCCTCTCCTATACCTCTCCCGAACGCGAAGTTAAGGGTAAATGTGAAGTGGAAAACGTCAGCTCGACTTTGCTTCTCCCGCATTCCACGTTTGATTGCACTAGATTCACGAATAAGGTCCAAGTCTATACTCGCCTGTTTGTATAAATAAAAGTATAACACTATTCACCCCAGTTTCGTTCACATTCACACTTAACAGACAACTCGGCCACAACTCTCGATTACTGCTGTCCGTTCAGATCTTTCAGCAAATGCAATGACAAATAAGAAATTCAGCAAGCACGAAGGCTTCGGAGAAGAATCGGAACTTTTCTTCCAGTCACAACCATCACTTATCAAAAGGAGAGCAATCTTCTCTGCCTGCAGTGATAGCAAGAAATGCTCAATAGTGACGGTTTGAACATCTCATACCGAAACTGCTTCGAAGTTTCGAGAAAATTTCCAAAAACGCTGAATAATTCCATCAAATCTATATCATACTTTTTATAGAAGTTTTATAAAGGCAACTTATCGTTGTAATCATTAGCGACCATTATTTTCAAACACCACCCCATGACGAACTGGAAGCAGATAAGCAAAAATTTTTTAGCAATGGGAAGTGGTCTACGCGTATTTACCAAGAGAGGCAACATGGTATTCATTGAGAGATACCGACTACGGTGTAAAGGCTGGAACCGGTTTCACATTCCTCAACGCTCCTCTTGATCAATTACCACCTGTAC
This sequence comes from Baylisascaris schroederi, assembly GCA_006503575.1. Taxonomy (NCBI): domain Eukaryota; kingdom Metazoa; phylum Nematoda; class Chromadorea; order Rhabditida; family Ascarididae; genus Baylisascaris; species Baylisascaris schroederi. The sequence continues at coordinate 1,047,903 of QEWY01001009.1, forward strand.
TCATTCGAGGTATGCTGATTTTGCCCCATTTTGCTGGCAATTTTACCTAATTTGGTTGCATAAAAAGGCCACAAGATTGGGCTTAGTTAAATGAGAGGCAAGCTAGAGTATTCTTCAAATTTTTTCTTTCAAAAGACTTCCTGAGACTCACGAGGCAGTTGAATAAAATGCTTCGAAATTACTTTTGCTTATCTTAAGGCGTCATTGTGATCAAATGAGATAGGGACATCATCCTCTTTAACATCGTTGTTTCTCAAGTTCCATGCAAAGTAGTGAGTATTTCGTAGCGATTTGCAAAAAAGGCTGCTTCAACTCCTGGGATATTGCATTTATCCTGTGAAGCATCTCATCGACATGGGCCTTGCGTAAATGTAATCGGTAATCAGGCAACTCGGAAGAGCTGCGAAAGTAATAAATGCCAAAATTTAGCTAAGTGAACGACTTTACTATATGCATGTTGCGAAATATGCAAATGTGTTTATTAGTTGAGTTATTAGATCAGCGACCGTTTGACGATGTCTTATTGACTTTGCAAATTTGGTTATCAGGTCGGCCAAGATTTACTTAACCAGTTCGTGCTACTTCAGCACGCGAATAAGTTATCAGCCTGGCTTGAATATGCAATGGGCTGGCACTCGGAAACATGTGCGCTTATATGAATGAACACCGAAAATTATTGTATTTTTAGGATAAGTGCTAGTTTTTGAAGCCCGTAGGCGCATGAGTGCTCAAGTGCTTAGTGTCTACGCGCGGGCGTTGAAGTGGCATACAGTTGATCGGGTTGCACCTCGCAAGCTTTGTACGCTTAATTTTCCAATTTAGCAAGATGACTGTTTCGTTTAGCAACCGATGAAATATCCGCTAGAAGAGCAAGCCCATTTACATATATAATGAAATGCCTGTCGAGTGTTCTCTGGCTCAGTCACCTGCCATTTTGAAGGGTTGCAATTGATTATATTCAATATATGGCAGGCTCATTTTGAAATGTAGCAGTTGTCGCTTGAGATGACAGAAATTTACATTTCATATTTGATTTCTCAGGTGGATACATCGTCCCACGTCAGGCTCCCGAAGTGACGACGATAGCCTCGCGCGAGAATCCACTTGAGCTTGTTATTGCTGTCAGCGGTATGAATTGAACGTATCTCTTTTCCATCAGTTACCGAGTAGTTAAATGTTACTGACACCTCTTCGTTTCAAGGAAAGTGAATAAAGGACAGTGAGCACAAAACCACAGTATAATGAATTATTTGTAGTGGAAGGTTATTGCTGTCACGTTTCAAAACAGTACAATGAATTGCAGTCGATCTTAATGGGATAAGATTATAATAAAATGCAATATTGCCAGTAACTCGAAATTGAAACACCTTGCAATATTCGTAGTAATTGATTGCAGTAGTACAGAAATCGAAAGATGGCACAACAAACTAAGGTTCATACTCATCTGAAAGCAGATTTGAATAATTGTTCTGCCTTATTCAATCCTGAGAAATACCTTTGCCTTACCAAGACTTGCACTGTGCTCGCTGCTAAGGCAACGTTATAATGCATTTCGGCTCCATCAAACAATGGTGAAATATATTTAAGTGATGCACCTCTAATATCTTTTGCAACAATGATCTATGGGTAACATGAAGATGAAAACCATGTGGGCATGCGTTTAAACGTTCTGTAGTGACAGCTAACTCCTATCAACAGCCCCATGAAAATGGGTGACCATTTCACTTGGGCAAATCTGTTCTTCCTACGATTTGGTTCAAGTCTTGCCCTTTTCCCCCTCCTTCCACCCCTGAACCGTATGGTTGCAATTTTTTCTGCATCAAGAACTTGACGAACGCTGGGCTTTCTACCAAATCAGCAATCAGATAGTGAGCTTTTGAGAGGAATTTCGGTGGCAAGATCGCTGATTTTATTGAAGATATCGAAATTGGCACATTCACGAAAACTCGTATCCATAAATTCTTGGTGCGGAAACGCATAGCAAACGGATGCAGTTCGACATTTTGAAAAACTGCAATGAATAGTTTCGCGCTTGGAATAAAAATCCTTCAATCTCCTTCAATAATAAACCTGAAAGGCATTGGATTACTGACAAGAGACAGGCCATCGATTTGTTTCCAGTACCTTTTATTACATGATATGGTGCTATTATTATCTGCTTACGAAATCCTATAATTCGTCAAAAGAGACAGACTATTTTTTACTTATATTAAACATTGAACTGTCACTCTTAATATTAAATTAAGTGACTAATAATAATTCGTCAACTGTTACAAACTATTTAGTAAAAGATTAGATTAATTTATCGGATTAATTCTTCCTAGCAAACTGTTTTTCTCTGCTGAACCTATAGTCATCAAGCAATAGTGATCTTTCAAAGATGACAGCCCTCAGTTTCACTTTCCACCTGAACGGAAATCTTCTCACCATTCTTACTAACGGTTGCATCTGGGAGTTTGCACCACATCAAAAATGCTTCCTTGCAATTGACTTTTTTCCACTGTAGCAACCGATTTTCCCGTTAAACTATGTGTTGTTTAATGGGGAATTAGCAGCGGTATAGTGATGTCGCAGAGTCTCTTAACAGCACAATCTCCGCTGTTCTCTTTGAGCGAGTCTTTCGTTTAAACGAGGTTTGGTGGAGTGGAGACCTGATGTTTTCCTACGAAATTATCTGTGATATATGAACACTGAGGTTTTTATAATTTTTCAAGGAGTTTCAGCAATGAACTCAAAATGTGAAGTTTCACTTTTATCGTTGTCTAGTGTTTTCCCGATCAGAAGTCTAAAAAGGATCTGGAGTTGTCAAATATGAAAAGCGCGACGGATGAAGACATCTCAAGTTGTCGGCTAAATGTTCAAAATTATTTTTATTATCCGACGAAGCTCATTCATGACCACCAACAGAAATCATCGTTCAGGGTGGAGAAGACTTCTTTGCTGAAACATCTGTATTTAGTTCTCTTCTTATACCTCCAGAACCTTCCATTTTTCGCATTTTCTGAGTTAAACAGTGAGTGTGTGTATTTCAGAAAATGATGAGGCATCTGGTTCGCTGTTTTGGGACGACGGTGAAAGTCCAATTACTTCGAATTGTTGCAACACATACCGGTTCAATCTGCGCATCAACTCAACATCTACACTCTTGACCATCACTGGCTATTCCGTATGTAATATTGTTTCCATCATAGTCAACAGCGTACAAGTTTTTCCTTGATAGCTTTATATCAGGCTTTCCCCATGTGTGCATCAAAGCAAAGTGCGCCACTGTTATACCATAATATCACCGAGGTGTACATCTTAAAGAGTAGATTCTTTTACTGCAGTAATTGAGCCTTTACCTTTTACGAAAAGTTTGGCCGTCCTTCAAGACGCAGTGCCTATTTTTGTCCGACGTTCGCATTAACGAGACTATATGCATTCTTGCTAAAGGCGGAGCGAAATATAACGAGTGAATGGGAGGTAAAAATTCCGTAGGTTCAAAAACATCATAGCAAAATCTCATAATCTCACATGCAAGTTGCTCTGAGTTCTTCGAACGTTAGGGATCTTTTTCCAACGGTCTGGGACGCTGTGTTTTCGCATACAAAACTTTTTTCTGTATTTCCATTTGAGGAATGGATATAGGTTTCATTTCTTTTTCCATCGAGGATTTATATTCCGGCTACAGATTAGCGAATATTTGTTTCGTTGCAAAAGACCGCTTGCTCGATTAGAGTGCAGGTGATCGAGAGTGAACACTTGGCAGCCTTGCGCGATCTGAACCTTTCAAAACTCTTTCGTACCTCAGGAGCGGTTATATGTTAAATTCCTGTTTACAAAATTTTGTGGCAGTCTATAATAGTTTTTATTTCCGTAGAAAACTCATTGATTTCATCGAAAAAGTTATTGATCGGAGTGTGTGCCACACGTTAACTGTTGATCCTGACCGTGCAGCAGTTTGCACTTTTTTGTATTACGGTACATTGCACGCATGCATTGTTGCATTGTTTTACTGAAATAGGCATCAAAGAATGGTCAACAGAGAATAACCTTAGTCTTATTGGAAATGAAAATATTCTGTTGAAGCAGAGAGGCGTTAAGCTCTTTTAACTACCCGCCAAAGGACAATTTTATTACTGATGTGGTTGTTATTCGACGATACAAGATGTGAACAGCTCATCGATTTAAAACTATCCACTAATTAAATGCTTTTATCGTAGTTTTTAATAGTTCATTTACTGTAGAGTAATGCAGTAGCGTTGGACAATAATATCAAAAACAACGGGCAATTGTAATGTTATATTATGCGGCGTTCATTGCTCTAAATCGTCGTTGATCACACCAATTTCTCATTACTGCAGAAAGACGATGTAAATGTGCACGTTGCAGGCGGGCCTTAAAGTACCAACGTTGAATATTATCGACATTTTCGGCTATAGCAGAGTGCCTTATTTCGAAAACGCAGTTGTGAACGGTGCAGCGTATTCGCTATCACGTTGCGCTAGGTATGATGCCGCGAAGCAAATTGTTTCTGTCAACTGTCCGAACCTTCTCGACATCTCAAATGGTGGAGGATCGATCTCCTGGTCGAATGGGTAAACTCACTTACTCGGCATTCTTTCATTTATTCATTTGGCGCAATACATAGATCTATGAATGAAAACCAAAAAATGTGGCTGTCTGGCTGGAAGTGGACAAAATTTCAAACAGCCTAAAATAGATTTAAATTTGCGCTTAAAACATTTGTTTCCCTCATTTCTGCACTCGTCACTGATAGTTGTGAGTGACCATTAATGTCAATAATGATTAATAAATTCAAGTCTTCATTGTGAGGATGAGAAAAATTCAGTGCGAGGTAAGGGGAATATTGTTCCAAAATGGAAGTAAAGGGAATGGTGTCTTACAAACGCAGTATAGGCATTTGTTGTTAGACGAAGTGGACGATTATAGGGTTCATGAGAGGGTGAGGTTGAATGTTTCGGAATGATTTTGAAACAATGCATGATAGGTAGCTTGATTATTCGCTCATAATAGTGGATGTCAAGTGCAAAAATTATCATTGGCAGTGAGAACAATTTAAACAGTGCAAAAAATTTGAGAGTTCGCAAAACAGCATCCTCGATGCTCAAAGGATACATTTGGAAAGTTTCGTTTTAAAGATGCAGATGCGGAGAAGTTTAATTGACGTGATGTAGTGGAATCTGAATTGAAATATTCGAACTTAAATTGCAAATTTGCGAATTTTTTAACCAAAAACTTATAAGCAGTAATGACTATTGATAAATTTATAAGTTGATTGTAGATTGCGATCGGTGATGAGTATTTGAATGTGCATTTTACAAATTTTTACTTGCCATTTCACTCTGTAAACCTCACAAGCTGGAATGATGAAACTTTGCAAAAATAGTCTACTTCTCAGGTATAGTCTAATCTATAATCTTTTCAAAATCAGTGTGTTTATGATGTTTACGATTTTTTAAGTACCAAGAGATGCTATAAAACATACAACCTAGTTTTTTTTCTATAAAAAACCACCTGCTGCCTATATAGGACTTTCAGATTGAGAATTGAATAATCGGTGTTATTTTGTATAAAAATGCTTAATGAATGATATTCCTGTGTTTTTTCTGCTTATTAATGGAAAAATCTAATTTGCCGCCAACAGCAATCCCATGAATGATAAAATATTGCAGCTCCCTTGCTCGCCGAAAGAGCCACCCTTTTTTATTCCGACCCTGCTGAATATTCGACGCCTCGAAGAATCGTTTTTTGCCTCACCTTCGCACCTTGATCGCGTCCTACCCGGGTTGCGTAACTGCTGTTCTCTCTGATCCTGTACCGCTAAACCAAGCCGTTCTTTCGCCAAGAGGCTCCCGAACTTTATCGTCAGAGTCCATTCTTATAAGTTGCAAATCGACGTGTCCATCCTCCAGAGAAAATCATTCGCATAGAACGCACCACTCATGAATGTTTTTGACGTTCCCTAGTGGATGTTGATGTAACGTTGACTCGTTTTCTGATGGAAGAGTTGATATGTGATGCTTTTGTCAAAATTTTCAGAGCTCCTATGATCACTACTCCAACAGCGGAATCCCAAACAATGACAACTTCCACGGGACAGACAACGCTCACCACAACGCGTTCAACAAATAAACGAGACAGACAACGCTCACCACAACGCGTTCAACAGGTATCGAACAAACAACGACAACTTCTTCACCTGCAGCAGTGACTACACAGGAGACACTTGGCACAACTTCACGAGGAATGAAGATTGCATCGAATCTTATGAGTGCTCTTCTATTGAACTACATTGCAGCTGTTTTGCTCTACCGCATCATTTAGTTGGTGTTTTTTTATTTTATTTATCGTACTGAATTTTTAATATGAAATAAAAGAATTTTGAGATGTTAAGTCGGTGGTGTTATTATAGGATGAAAAACTCGATTTGTTATAAGGATGTGAGGCATTCATAACTCTTTTGAACTAATGAGGCAGTGGAACGATCGCTTATGCGCATAGAAATATGAGATATTTCATGTTCCACTACTGAACAGACTCGAAAATTGATGTTAGGAGTTCTGGAATTGGCGCAACTATGCCAACGAGAGGCGAGTGGGAGCTATGAAGGGAAAGAATTGAATGAAACGCAAAAGGAAATCAGAAAGCTTGCTTTGCAGTGGGGCAGTGCCTCAAAAAACATGAGAAATAAATTCCTCTTCATCAACAGGCCGTTCACTTTTAATGAGTGCGATTTTTTATTAATTACCAAAAATTAAGCTCGATTCCGATTAAAATCTATCTAGCAAATTTTAAAATTATATCTGCTAAATTTGTATAAACATCCAAAAATTCTTCGAAATGTAACAGTTCTGCTGTAGAATTTGGCACATATTGCGCTACTGGCGTACAAACAACTGGAGAAATGTTTCATAGGAGATGCAGTTGCATCATGAGGTAAAAGAACAAAATACGTGGATGTTTGTTCTCGCTCGTTAGAATATCTGCGAACGCAAAAACGATGGACAAATGAAGTGAGTAAAATATCGCTAACAGCTGAGACACACAGTGATCTACGTAACTTTCGCTCATGAACATGGAAGTATGGAAAGCATTCACCTCTTCCACCCCATTCTCTCTCCCTCCCCTCTCCACTAATCCCCCACTCTCTTGGCTAAATTTGAGCAAATTTTTGACTGGGCGGTAAGTTCCAGACATCTGAAGTTGGTTAAAAATATATAACTGATTCTTTTCAGCCTACGTGACTCCCTCCAGTAGTTGAATACTCCTCTGATGTGCAATAAGATATGACTTTGAGCCGTAAACTTGTAAAACTTAATGCTTAGGTCTCGCAGCGATGTACTTTAAAATGTGGTTGAAAAAAAGGAAAAGTTAAGCAGTTCTCGATTGCGAATATTATTATTCTAGCTTATATTCTTTGTGTAGTCAGACTGTTCTTAGGGTTCTTTTTTTTGCATGAAAAGTTTTCTTTTCTGTGTTATATCTGCTTTGGTTGGGATTGTTTATTCAATTGTTTCCACTAATCTTGCAGATTCGGGCATTTTTTGAAATCTTATCGAGATAAGCGGGATGGGGAATGGGGACACACTGTTTAGACCTTCCACAGGAATTCTTAACTAACGTTCCCCTATTTATTCCTCAGTGCGACCTAGATATTGGAAAGTTTTTCGTCCATTTCTTACAAAGACGTTGATTTGAGTGTTAATTTTGTGTTGAATTTAGAAGGTAAGAACATCCAAAAGTTAATAACTTTCAGTATATTCCGTTTAGAAAATTTCAAAATTTCTTCGCACTGAAGCTGCCTTGTTGTGACAAAATTGCGTATTCTAGAGCATTTATAGGGAAACATATTTTTAGATGGTCGCCCTCTCCCCTTCACTTTCCAAAAGGAACAATAGTGTATAGATTGCCCCTCTCCCTCATCCCCATCTTGCAAGATCCGTCCGCATCTTTGCGATTGTCAGTGTTCATGCGTGCGTGCATGGGTGCTTGCGTGCTTACGTGCTTGCGTGCATGCGCTTGTTAATCCCCATTTCTTTACCAATTGAACCAGCAATAAATCTAGATCAAGTTATGCTCGACTTTTTTCCAAACTGGATCCGCTTTCTTACTGCTTCATCCTGCCAATCACCGCCTCTATCGATTGGTATTTTCGGCACATGAATCTTGTAAGCTGTGGTAACGGAATCTCCAAGATGTAATATGAACCATGCTATTGTCTCTTAAGCCAATATTGGTGCCAAGCGTTGGGTTCCTTTGTAAGTTTTAAGAATTCAGGCCTAAAATGAAATAGGCACATACTTTCTTTGAAAACCAATCGATTACAATAGAATATGAGCGTTATTGTGGATTTGTATAAGTCTTTCAGGTGTTTGCAAATCATTGTTGTGTTGAGCGAATCTTTCGGGTGAGGCGGATTTGAAGGGGAGGTGTTCTACCCACAGTATTTTGCTCACGATAATGGCTTTGCGTGATCTTCAAATTTCACTAGTGCGTTGTACAACGTTTCGTCATTTTCAGCTGAAAAACAACTGACTTACAACTGCTAATTCCGAAACAGAACAAGAAAAGTGAGAATTGAAATAAGAGAAGAAATATTGGAGAGAGGAATGAATGAATGCAGAGATCAGCAAGGAAATAGGAGAGAATGCAAAAACGAGGTTGCGTTGTAAATGCGCAAAGAAAAGAAAATGTTTTATGCGAGAAAAACGTATCGACTACCGCAAATGACCAAGAAAAATGTAGAAATTAGGGAACTTAACAGTCTGTTGAATGGGAACTGATGGTATCAGTGACTGATCAGCCAATGACTATTGCTTCTATGACTATTACTATCAGTGACTATTGCTTCTATTATTTTGGCCTTATGCATAATTTTCAGTTTCTTCAACCTGTAATATTTTTGGCAGCCTAGACAATGCGTTTCTTAAGTGAATTCTGAAAATATGCTTAACTATCATTACATTACCAAGTTTGAACAGTTGCCCAGTTGTCTTCGACTTCGTTTCCCAACACAGAAGGATCTACATGAGTTTTAATTTCCTTCATAGAATGCTTCGCAACGAGCACGCTTATCGCAATCGTTTTGAGCTCTTTAACGAATGAGAAAAGAACCGTCATCGAGCAAATTGACGTAATTTTTCGAGGCATTTGAACAACTGCAGTGTAATTGATGAAAATGAAGAAAACACATACTGCGCCATCCATTGTGCATTTGCTGTGCGCTTCGCTCTTGACAAGATTCCCTCTCGACTTATGTCATTTATCAAATTGTTTGCAGCACCTCCTTGAAACCGCAATAATGAGAATCGTTGGAGCAGACAGTGTAAATAAAAGAGTTATTTATGCTCATCAAAGCCATGCTTCGACAGTCTCTAATAGCGCTGAAAGGTCATCATGACCAGATATTGAGGGACTAATGGCTTTTCCGATGGAGGTTTTTGCGGTGATCCGTATCAAAAAATAGCCGCTTGTAATATAGCTTGGAAGTCTATTGTTGCCTATGCTGTCGTCAAAGGCACTTGGGGATTTCTTTGATGCAGGTGACCGCTGATGTTGAAGCTGAATCTGAACTAAAAGGTTATAGGATGTTTTTTCTTCACATACTATCTAGTTCTTCGATTTGGTTTAGGCGACCACTGAGATCGCCTTCTTCTGTTATGAAAGGAGGAAATGAGGTGGTTAGCATAAGCAGTAGCAACCCTTAACGACCTCAGCAGGACTGCGTCAGGATTGAATCAACTACCAGCCAGGTCAAAGCCATTTTTCAAGTCATAAATTAATTAAAGACCAGACATGTTGCTCTCTATTTTCAACAAAGGAACTTACTGAAAAGTTCATAAAGCACAGTTAAGGGTCGATAGAATCGCAGTGCGAGCGAGTATTCAAGAGCACGCAGGTGTAGCGAGCAACTACGTGCACAAGGCGATATGAATCGAGCAATTGTTTGCGATCTCACAAAGAGAACACTGTTGAGCATGCTTTTTGCTCTTTTGCTGACTTCCACATTCATCGTTTATTTTCGAAATAATAGAAGTAATTCCTGGAGTTGCGTGAGGTTTTATTCGGTATTTTGAAACAGAATTAAATACCTTATTATCATATCTGAATATTTTGAGGACTATGCCGACAACATTTTCCAGCCGAGATTGATTTGCTTACAGAAAACAAAGCAAAATAAAGAGCCACATAGGCCAGAAAATTCTCTTCTATACTGACAAATGCCACAAGGCACTTTATTGATGAGTGGAGTCCCATTTTTCCTAACCCACTTCTCTTTCAGAGCTGCAGCGTTTGATAGAATCGTTTTTCGTCATTGTTATCAGTTACAGCTTTCATGAGTCCTCAGTGACTAACGTCCGCATATCAAACCTTACGAGTGCAAACACAATCAGGTGTAATATGAACACTCGTATCGATATTCCAACGCACTCTTCCTCAACTGAGAAGTCTAACGAATCATACTCGGATCTTTTAAATGACTACCGCAAAGATACTTTTTTTAGTGCTAAGTGTGATAAGGTGAGTGATTATTTATTCATGCTGTTCAATCAATCGAATTTTCATCGGCTCTTATTCCACATTTCGCCTTGCAAGCTTAAATTGTTAAAATCTTTCTCTTTTTCCAATCTTCTTTCTATCTTGCTTTCTGTCTTTTTCTCACCCATTGCGTCTGTTCTCCTCTAAAAATCAATGAAATTCTTCACTTCACTTATAACCACAACTTCCTGGCCTAACGTAAAAAAGCCAGCAGTATTGTCCATGAAAAGAATAACAATGTTGGCCGAGATAACAGTACAACGTTTCATTTCAAATATTGCTGGTTTAATGTATAACAATTGCAAGTTTTTCGTTTTCAGCAGGACATCAGTGATCGAAAAATAAGAATATAACACAATTTAAGAAATTAGTAGTAATCATTGCTGGTTTCGAGAAAGGTTCTATTCGGGGAACTTAGCATTTGAAAGTCCTCGGTCTTTCAGACAATGGAAATCCGGAGAAATTCCAATTTCGTTCAGCCCCTTTACGCCTTTCCTTACACTTTTTCCCTCCTCATGGTTACATTTCCATACGACGTTGGAAACCCCAATGCCCCATGCTACAAACCTTAAATGCTGTAGAAAAAATGAATGCACAACAAACTGAGTGCGTCTGCCGATTCAGTATTGATCAACACTGTTGCAGCGATCGCCACGCCCTTTGTAGTACTATGTAAGTACAGATTATTATGAAAGGCTTATTGCTTTTGTGCATCCGTTGGTTTATTTGCGTGAGTTTTCTTATACGTGTTTATTCATTTACATATAGCTTATATATTTGTGCATTTGAATGTATTAATGTTGTTACGAATGTAATCAGATGGCACGCATATTCTCATTTGAGTTTCCATTCGTAACTACAGTGTACATTTGTGCGAAGAAAATGTTTTAGCACAAAACCTCAGCTTTCCGCATGTCATAATGCCTATGAAATAGAATTTATTTACGTTAATCTGATTGTTTGTGGATTGAAGACAACACTGGAAGTTTTCATAAGTATCTCTTCATGTATTGCTTCCCATAATTTTCTAGTAGATTTTGTCAGCTTCGTTCCGTTGATTTGTCCATAATACTTCGATTACTTCGTTTTGCTTTCCTCGAGACATTATGGTTTGTGATTAGGTAAATGATGTGTATTTTGAAAGAAGTTGGTATCGTGTCCGCTCGCGTGCCTAATTTAAGCGTTTTCCAAGTTTTCATATAAAATCTGCGGCATTGTTCTCGGAAAGTCATTTCTCATATTCAGTGTTTTTGTAGATTTCGCATCCCTCAAAAGTGGTTGCAGTTATCATTCAAAGATGACATACTGGCGTTCTGCTGGAATCACTTATGTGCGATTCTCTCAACTCGCTGCACAGATCACTCGTAGATGCGCTAAGGTTTGCGTTCAACATTTTTCTTCACACATTGCTGCTAATGATCTACAGCTGATGGTCATTCCATATCATCCAATAGAAAGACGCGTTAAGTAACTGAGAGGAAGAAAGAGGGTGAGAGAAATGGATGAAGAGTTTTGGAGAGGGGAGGGAGAGGAGAAGTGGGAGAGGCCAGTGGGATTGTTCCTCTAGAAGGAGGCTGATATGCGGCTGAAATCTTCTTCAGTCTAATTACTAAAGGACTTAAAGCTTATTTTTTTACAAGATGATTTGTTTTCTCTCGCTGGGAAGGAACAGAAGATGTATTACTAAAGTAAAACTCTTATGAAGATTTCCGTTATGTTCGCTCAACAAACTTTTTTTTTTCTTAAAAAGCATTGTTTGTGTATTGCCTCACTCAACTCTCACCACTAACCGATTCTGTACACGTACCTTAGCCCAAAATCGCTGGCATAGCGAGTAGACAATATCACCTGGTATTTTATCATCTGGAAGCAAATCTGTCTGGATTTGCTCTCCTGGCAAATATGCAGTCCAACTGATTGTTACTTTTGGCCATTTTTTAAGAAACTTTTGCAACGAAAGATTTGACAATATTTGCGCAACATGTGTTAATCCAGTGAGGGAGGGTTCCTCCGCTAGCTGATGTGGTCGGTTACAACGAGGAGATGGGAAGCTTTCCATGCCAGGTTAATACTAGAGGTGCAACTAAACTCTAGAAGATGTATTCGAGTCAGATACTGTGGCGTGCTTGCTTCGTTGTAGCTGCCTGCTAATTTTTATACACTGGTAACAATGAATAGGATTGGCCTTAAGAAAGTTGCAAGCGGTGGAGTGGTAATGTTGCACAGTGTTTGAATAAGCAAGCTGGAGCAGAAAATCTCCTGGGTGAAAGGACTTTTGGAGTGTGCGAGAACCTTCACGACGAGGACCTTCGCGTTGCAAAATCACTGAGCTATCTTAATGTGGGAGCTTCGAAGGAGAGTGAATGGTTATCACAATTACCGTCATGCGTTAGTGAGCAGATCCGTGCATTAAACAAAAAAATCAAACAGATGTTGTTTATATTGATTACTCGAAGGCTTTTGATGTTGTTTATCATTATAATCTCTTACATAAACTACAGAGCTATGGGATAGATGGTGAAATGGATACGGTCATTTTTGTGCGAGAGGCCTTTAAAGTTACGATTGGTGAATCGTCGCCGTAGAGTTCTGTTTCAAGCGGCGTTCCTCATGACAGTGTTCTGATGCCGCTATTTTTCATCATACATATTAATGAGTATCGGTTAAGCTGTCAAGTGTATGTAAATTGTTTGCAGATGACCTGAAAATTTATTGGCGTCTTGTCGATCCGGCCATCAATTTTTGCCAGTTGACTAATGATCTCGACATGTTTTCTGCATAATCAGGTGCTTGGCCGTTAGGTGCTTCTCATGAGAGATACCATGTCGTGCACATAAATTTAAGACGAATGTATGCTTTGGATAGACGGAATATGTCTGCCATCAACGAAAATGTTATCAGTGATCTCGGTGTATTGATAAGCTTCAGTTTCCACTCTTATTTTCATTGCGCTGAAATATCGTCGAGAGCGTTTAAAATTGCAAATTGCATTTTTCGGTCGTTGCAGCACGAATGCATTGAGCGCTACCGTAAACTTTTTACAACATACTGCCACCCTAATATTGAATATTGCTCACACGTTTGTCATCTTCGCTAACTTCTGATATCAAATGTATTAAAAACGTCGTAAAGTATTTCACCCGGATATCCTTCCGTAAGGTGTCTCCAGATTCCTACAAACCCGACTACACTGCATGCTTTAAGGTTTTCGGGCTTTGGAGTTAGAGCATAGAAGAGAAATGCTTGATTTGGCATTGTGCTATAAAATTATAAATGGATTTTTTGTTATATCCTTCGAAAGTCTCTTTGCTTTTGCTCCCCATCGCAGTCTCCGTGACCATCGTCTTCAGTTGGCTTGCAAGATATGCTTTCTAACAACCGTCTACGCAGTTTCCAGTGTAAAGTGGTGCTGGTTTGGAATAGCCTTCCAGAAAATGTTGCAGAGGCTGGAAATTTGACTGTTTTTATGCACCGTCTAAAACGTTTCAGTCTGCGCTTCATTATGAAAATGGCTTACTAAAAATCGTCAAGGAGGTGCCAGATCTAATGCAATTGATGCATAACGTGTTGTCGTGTGTTCTGAGGTGCAGTTTTATGATACTTTTTCAGACGACGTTTTTCGGATTATGCACATTGTGTTATCCTGCTTTATTTCGATCTTCTTTCTTCTTCTATGAATAAAGATTCTTTCATTTCTTTGAGAAAGAAGAGAGAGGTGCTGGAGAGAGGATGACGTTGGACTGCGTAAAATATGCTATATTACATTGAAATTTACCACTCTATATATTGCTTATGACTTTCGCCAAAGAGAACTAAATTCTTTTTTCGATGTGCAAATTATTTAAGTGCTATTCTTTTGTTACGTTTTTTTTTCAAATAGACCTACGTTGTTTCTAATTCATTGATTCTTAGCTTACTATGAATATTCTAGAACAGTAACTGTTACGAACCTCAAGTATCTCTCCTCCTTTCAGGGAGAAACACGGGCGTTGTTTGACAGACGTGGGCGTCCCACAACAATCAAAATTACGAAATGGGAAAGCGGAAAACCATTGAAAGAAACATGAGACGATCTTCATCATATCTGCGATCATCTATCTGATATGTGTTCTAGCGATTCGTGCAATTTGTGAATTACTGTAAACAACCGTTTGTGTGCATCTATCCGTGCGAATTCGCGAATCGTTTTTAATTATTAGCTGCTTCACTCGGACCTCCTGTCGCAGTTATGAACGCCTCTGTCCAACCAGGGCAAGGCAGTTCTAGGCAGAAGGTCATATTCATTTTTGCTTCTAAGTACTAGTCTTGAAAAAAATCCTCGAATATACACTCTGCTGGAAACCTACAACACATTAGGCCATGGGGGAAGTGGGCGGATTTTTGCGACATTTTTGCTAACGAACATTCATCTTTGAAATATGTTGTGTTGGATAAGTGGCCATTTTAATATGGAACTGTGTGTGGCTGATTTCAGTTCACTAGAGAATGCATAAATGAATATTGACATATATGCTTGAGGAATCAAGTGGAAAGTACACACGGACGCTAGCTGTCTTACTACTCCTGCCAACATTTTGTTGCAAATTATTCATCCAGAAGAAGAAACACTCCAAGAATTTAAAAACTAGCCCGAAAGTATTAAATAGTTTTCCTTTTGAATATGGCCACATAATTCTCGCTTCGCGAGCTCATTAGAGAAGGCTGAATGGTAAAGCGTTGTGCGTACCAACTGTGCAGTTAGTAATTCGAAAGAGGGGGAGAGAAAGCGAGGGAGGCAGGTTTTTGAGGGTGGGAAGGGAACCTGGACATTCGGATTCAAAAAGTTGGATTTTTTGGGGAAGTTCGCTTGACTTTATAAGCAAAAACTTGAAATTTCGGAAGTTTTCCCAGCTTGAAGCGCATTTCTAGCAGTTCGTTTGTTGAAAGCATTTCATGGGGTGAATCTGCGAACGTGCGGTTTATTTATAGACGTTTTGAAGCACAAATTTGCACTCGGTAATGTGCTCCCCTTCCGCTATGTTGCTTTCACTATTCGGATTTCTAAATCTTTCTCAAAACAATTTTTCTGACTAGGTATAGATGCCAATGCGTTTGGTCCAACAACACTGAAATCATAAAATATGTTCTGTCTAAAGTGATAGAAAACACACACTTCTGAGCAAATAATGAGAGAGATTTTAATGGGACTAAAACTTCGTTCTGTTCACGTTACATTTCGTGATAGGATAATATGGTAGTGGAGCTTTTCAGTTAAAGCATGTTTTGGATATAATAGTATGAAACAAGCGATTACTCACGCTTTATATATCTCCGATGCACGAAAGTCTTGATTAGTTGTGGTACCAACATGAAGCCGTGTCTTCTTCGATGCAGACTAAGCCCTACTGCTATCACATTGCAATGGCCAGTAACATTTTGCCCATTGTTTCATGAAGTGAATCGACTTTCATGAGTTGTGCAAGTTTCCTGATGTTTCCTTGCAAGTTTTTTCATGTTTCGTTGTGCAATGGTTGTACCGGTTGAAAAATATGCAGTATACGATGATTAAATTCAGGTAAGAATGTGAAAATACATCTTATGAGTGTAAACATCCGACATCCTAATGGTGTTTGCCTCCATTGTACTGCTGCTTCCCGATAACTGCATCACAATTTCCGCAGGTTTCCATTTCAGATAGACTTTTAAGGGTTTAAAATTATCGTTTGTTTTTCAGGTGAGTTGTCTTATCTTTATAGAGATTACTTCAGAAATACTTTAGATGGTATTTTATAGAGAATAAGCGGGATACCTTGTGGAAGGAACTTTTCAAACTTTGTAAATAATTTTTAGTCGAGCCTGGAAGGTGCTTGCTTTGTCGATCACTGTTAGCAGCTTTGTGGAAATATAATGCAGAAGTTTCCAATTCAGTGGTCTTCACCGTAATTGCTACCTTTCACGCGTTCTTATGAAGATAGCTAGATTGTTTATGTTCGACAGTGCGAAGAATGCTGAGTGCATCCTCAAAGATGGTAATTTTTCGCGGTCATTCTTCATTGCTCTTGATAATATCTATTCAGCGCTGTAGGGGCGGGCTTCATTAACTCAATGGAGCAGGCTGCACAGCACTCGTTCTAAGCAATGCAATACGTCGCCTTGATCATTGCTTCTCACTCGATCGATCTCAACATTGCCTTGCATCTTATTGACATCCGGAAAGAGTGTTTTCTTTTCACCAGAGGTCTGTCTTAAAAAATCATTGTGGGTTTTTTCAGAAATAACAGCAACAGAAACATCACTTCATAAGGTACGCAAAAGATTAATAGTTTTTGTTGCTGCTAAATTGTTTCATTTCTTGCTCGCATGCGCTCCATCGATCCTTTTTTTTTTGGAAATCTGGTTCCTTAACTTTGATTTACGGTGCCAAAGGCTCAAATTTTCTGATACTGTCGCGGCATTCCAAACTCATTTTTATAGTGTTCGTATAAATAATTTCACACTGCAGCTCACTGGGGAGTTGATGTTGTACTTGACTAAGTTGTGGTCTGATTTAGTTACCTATTGGATATTAAGCTTATTTCTTGACCTGGACTGCCAACTAACCAGGCGAAGTGTCAACCACATGTCAACCATATAAGCCCACAAAATAAATACATTATTGATTGATCTATAACTTTACCGACATACACATATATAAACATATACAACGACAGTTATTTCTGAGCAGATTTGTTATCACACAAAGCGGGGCAGAAAACACGAAAGATTCTGTTAGCCACTAGCCAAAGCGGAATACTCAAGCGCTTCTGAAAATTTTTTTCTTGTAGATGTCCATTAATAATTGCGAATCTTGAAAAAATCACGTCGAAGAATGCTTACTGACGCTATGGTTTTATGTGATTCTTACGCAATCCTGAGTAAGAAAAATAAAATTTCAACGTTTGACTTGTAAAATTGGAATCTCGAAGTGGATTTAAAATTTAAAAATAATCGAGATGACGGAGGCTTGGCTCGTTCGTATAGTAATACGGGAAAATTTTTATAGAAATTACACAAAACTATCACCGTTTTTATTCTTTCAAATAAGCAGTGAGAATGGAGTCGAATTGAGGCTTTAAAAATTTTTGTTTACTTGGAAATAACAATACAAAATCGTTGATTTTTGGAGAGTATAAATGCGGGCCTCTCAAAAGATTGGAAATAAAAGCAGTCGATCCATGAACGCATCATCTGATAAGATCATAAACGTTAAAGCTATTGATGCGTTCCTTGTGTGTAGCCACGTTTCAGCTTTTTATTGCGGAAGTGTCTTTAAAACAAAACTCGTAATACGTTGAACTAGCGACTAGAGATGAGCAATAAAAAAAATTTGTGCCACGATGTTCCATCTTCTTCAATTACACGTTCAGCTATTGTGGCGTTTTTTCTTCTTCGAACGAAATAGCGTGCTTCCCATAAAATCATTGTCCATCTTTGTGGTTTACCGATGAGTACTTTTTGAAGTATAACATTCTGTGCCGCGTTTCTAAAAAAATATTGTTATGTGAAGAAACGATCTTATAGTATTTCATAAGCTTTATTCCCAGCATACACCTCCTGAATGGATTTCACTCTCAAATTATTTCCTTTCTCACAATGTTTATATTTTATATGACGATTTGATGAGTCCTTTACTTCATTAAAAGAGAGCAACGCTCTCATATTTCCCTCTTCCTCTTTGATCGGTCATGAAGAGCTGATTGGGTGGACAATCATGCGCGGAGTGGAATATTTTTTAATGCTCGTAATACCTCACACTCTTTTGCTTTAGGACGGATTGCATTATGCACGAAAATTGTGTTTAGTGTACTTGCGTTAGCACATCCATTGATGCAGCAAGCGCATAATAACCCAAACCAAGCAACCATTGATTCTTCGTCACAGATAGCGCCATAGGCACATATTGCGTGTTGAATTGCGATTTACTATAGAACTAATAGCTTAGTTATATCCGTTACGACCGTTTGGTTCGTTGATGAAAACCAAGCGAACTTGAAAGGAAGAAAAAACGAAGGAAAAAAATCAAAAGAATTTTTTCAAGCAAGTAGCCGTTTTCGAACGACATTGATCGTCATCAAAGCAAAGGAACCGAACTAACAAAAAGCGGAATTTCGTCAAATGAATACTTAATTAAGGGGTGGAACGCTAAAAGGGAGGCAGAAATTGCGACCTAAATTACGTCGATTCGCTACGAACAGGAAGACTATCTCGATTGCAGTATCTAAACCAAAGAAGCTTGCGAATTTTTCGGTAAGCGCTTTTGCTTTATTTTGCTTGATTTTGAGTGCGTCACTTCATATAGGCATTATATATATATAAATATATATATATATATATATATATATATAATTGAATGTATCAACGCAGTCAACTGAGAAATCTTATCTCTCATTCCTTATGAAAAATTTCTGTGCTGAAATCGCATCAGTCATTTGGGGAGGACGAATATGGAAGGGAAACGATACCAGTTCATCTGCAAAACTATGAAATACCACGTCTTTCGCATTGGTCTGCAGAAATCAGCTACATGAAGGGTTGCAAAGTTATATTTTATTTAATTCAGTTCAGTTGGATATTTCTTCATCGAAAGATAAAAATAGTTCTTACCATCAACTTGACTGTTTCCTAATAAACTATGCTTCTCAATTTGCTCTTGAATTAAAATGAAATTCTGAACCTATCCCATATCGTTTACATATATTTTTCCCCTCACAAACTTATAAGTGGTTGTCAACAACATGTGGTTTGATGTTTACAAATATTTCGCCTCATTTGAAGGCATACATGCGAATTCACTCTAAACTCTAATTATAGAATGCTAAATTGGCTCGCATTGTGCGCGGTATTCGCCTCGTTGACAATCAACATTTCTATTGCACTCCAAGTTGGTTTATTTTAAATTTGTTTTGCATGTTTATTACTGCTTTATTTTATGCAGCAGCACTTACCAGTCTAACGTTGGATAGAAAAAATACTCTAAGTCTTGTTTATATCAGCCTCAAACTGTTTAACTTGGATTCGATTAGATTATTGATAAAGCATGATTCTCCTTGCAGTTAGGTGGTACAAGGGCAAAAGAATAATTTCAAGGGTTAATGACAGATTCTGGTCCGCTTGCGCTTATGGTTTGCTGCTAGAATAGTAGTGCT
The DNA here is from genome assembly GCA_006503575.1 of Baylisascaris schroederi. Taxonomy (NCBI): domain Eukaryota; kingdom Metazoa; phylum Nematoda; class Chromadorea; order Rhabditida; family Ascarididae; genus Baylisascaris; species Baylisascaris schroederi. The sequence goes on from QEWY01001009.1 coordinate 1,067,609, forward strand.
AAATAATTGATGTTATCGACTAATGCTTTTATGAACAGTTGAGCAGATTTATTAAAATAGACATTTCCTCACAACAGCTGGGATGAAAGCGGAATGCATATAAATTGGTTGGAAAGGAATCGTGAAAACTGAATTGGCTGCATTGGATGCACTTGTGGGTAAATAACCAAATGAGAAGAATTTTGAAATATCCTTTCGAACCAAAGATTACTCCAACTGTATTGGTTCTTGGCACAGTTATTTGTTTATTTGAAAAAATAAGCATTTTGTACATCCCTAGTGGCTTTCACGTCTGATTGCATGTTAAAAACAACCAACGAAAAGTAATTAAGGAAGAGCTTTTGCAAGTATTGATTGTGGCGATATGGCATTGTATTGAGGCACACTTAACACTCATCACAGGATGAATGCTTCGTTTATGGGGCGCTTAAAGCACCGAAGCAACAGGAGACTCTTACAACTTTCAACATAGTTCACAAATAGCATTAGCCTTTTCACCTGCTGCGATTTAAGAGCATAATTTAGAAAGTATAGTACGCAACAAATTACAATATATATATATATATATATATATATATATATATATATATATATATATATATATATATGTATATAACTTTCTGCAGTCATTGCAAAATTCAAAGAGGAATGTCAAACACGACTTGAGAATAGCAATGTTTCGGAATACTTGACGTGCTGATTGAAATACCTCTGATCTGTATGCAATAAGCATCTATATTATCATGGATTCGATCAGGTCACCTCTTGGCTCAGAATCAGAGGTGGCGCTGCTGAATCTCAATCTTTCTTCCTCTTTGTCTAATTTAACTGTCCTATTTGTCAAGGCCCTTCAACCACTTTCTTTAAACATCTGTTATTTGATGCTAGCTTCCTGCGCTATTTGTTACATCACTGCACTGATAAGGGGCTTTTCGTTGTCTTCAGTGTTCCATATTTGGCATAATTAACCTTCTCTCTGACGCTTCTTATGAACTCAATATCTTCTTGCATCTGTTCTTCAGAGAAGCCGATTCGCTACCTCTGCTCCAATTGTCGTAAATGGAACCGGCACATTGCTTTTGAATCTTTCTCTCAGCCATCGCTGCGCAAGGTTCGTGATTTCCTTAATATTTACACATGACTGCTGACTTCTTCCAATGCCATCTTCTTCTCTAAGGACCGTCATAATCCACTTTTTTTCGTTTTAAATTAAAAATGAATGCATGAATTGTGGGCCAATCAGTCTGTGTTTATTCATTTACCAACTTATGTAGTCTCCTTGAATAGATACTTTTATGTTGTGCATCGCATTTCTTGTGTATCGAAAAATAAAAATAGTTCTTAGGGAAATATGAAATCTATTTTTGCTATAATTTTGTCCATTTTTGTTCTCTGCGGAAATGCGATCAATCGTGATGAAGTCGATGTGTATTGTTTATTCATTTAGGGCAATTTCAAGAAGAAAATCCGATTTTCAAGTAGAAAATCAACGAAATTCGAGATCCGTAGTGGATAGTTGTGAACGCTATAAGCTTCGAGAAAATGCAATGTTTGGTCATGGTTTATGAATCTGTCAGATTATTCAAAGGAATAAGATTTATTATGGTTGATTTCCAGTTTGAATAGTTCGTTATTTGATTATGTCGTCGATGTGCTGAATTTCACTGTGATTTAGAGAACCCCTTTCGCAGAGTACATTCTATGAGCACAACAAGTTTTTTCGTCTGTTTTATAAAAACTAATCAAGCGAATCCTCCCGATCGATTTCTGGGAAAAGAGTAGTGATTGATAGACAGCTTATTTATTACGATGTTACGAGGTTCTCGATGTGGTTTTGTTGATTAACGCAAGACAATCTCTTTCATTTTGAACAATACCACTCATAGTACGTTTCACGACCGATATCACCAAATTGCAAAACAACACAAACCCTGGGAGTGGACGGAAACCCGAAATACGTGAAACTTTACCTGGTAACCACTCTTCCGATAACAAAATGCCCAAAAAGTCTCACCGCCTCGACAAAAATAAGCGAAAGCAACAGCAGAAAAGAACACAACTTCTAGCACTAAGGCAGTTTAGCGCGATAAAAATGAATAAAGCTTTAGTGGGAGTAAAATTTGACTTTCGGTGCGAACTGCTCGACAATCTACCAAAGGGATGATTTCCTGGCTCCCTGAAAGCAAACACTGAGAATGCCCCTATCGAGAGAAACTTTCCCAGTAGCAAACAAAACGAACGCCTGCAATCCAATAACAAAAGTATGAGGTGACGATTCATCCCTCTCCGTCTGTGGTCAGCAAAAAACGGTAATCTGTAGCAATGTTTATCTTCTTTTCATTGTTGACTTTCTTTTGAAGGACTGTAAAAGATTGAAGAAATTCGATTTCTTCGTTTCGGCTCAAAAGTTCGGCTTTCTGCTATAGGTTCCTTATTGATTTGAACGCTACGTTACAGTCATGAATGGCACCGATGGTTGCGACTTTTTGCCTAAAACTTCCGAATGATCTTCTTTAACTGATTTCTTCAGCCTCTTCTAAAAATCGAACTTGCTGATCACTGCGAATACTCTGTGGTGATGCAGCAACTGATTCGACCGCTCAGCGGCTAACATTCGAAAAACCCTCCCGTTGATAGCTTATCTATCACCGTCAGGCGAACCGATTGTAGCAAATTTGCAGGGAATCTTCTTGTGCTTGGTGTTCGAAGCAAGATTGGTAGCAATGTTTTGAATTCAGATTAATATTGACTCTAAAAACGAGTAAACGGGATAGAGGAGTGCGGATCGCAATGGATTTCGTGGAAAATGTAACGGAGCCAATATCAGTTACGATTTCCGAACTGAATATTCAGCCGAAGAGTTTGGCAGCCACATCCACTTGTTCATTGCAGAGAACAGTACTTAGTAAGGTAAAAGAAGTTACTTCTTCGGCTATTATTGATATGGACGCTCGAAAACTGAAAACTTCTGAAGCCAAACACCTCGGGAGGAGACTGGGGTTTCCTCGAAAAACGAAAATCCTCGAATTTGTGAAGCTCTAAGCATGCTTTTCTCGAGTGCCAAGCGAAGCCTATGTGCAAAATATACAATAGTTGGCTAACAACAACGTCAACTAAAAAGCGCATTTCCTACCTTTCTAATACCTTTTTGCGTCTTTGTTATTTATTTACTTGAGACGCTTCTGAAAGTGCTTTAGTTTGCTCAATTTTTGTGCATCACACCTGTGAGCGGAATGTGACGATATTGAAGATGCTTGCTTGATCGATAATCTGAATGATGCAGGGAGAGGTGAGGTATCTGCTGTTTTCTGCCCCATTGAGTACTTCTTCTGTTCAGAAGGTGGTAATTCTCTTTGCTTTGTTGCATGAATCATTTTTTCAATCAAATCGCAAATCCTAATAGAAGAAGAGAGAGAGGCGAGGGAAGCGTAATATTTACACTCTTCGCTTGCACTGTTTCAGTTTGTTGAAATTACTGATAAAACATTGCTAAGCAACTGTTCATAGCCAGACCATCAGTGGCATTGAAATTTAGAGCCTCAAAGCCCATCCATCACCTGCGAGATTTCTTTTCTTGCAATACCGTTCATGAGCGTCCAACCATAATGCAGCATACTCGGAAATTAAGTGAAAAGTGGCAATCTTCAATATACCGAAATTGAAGGATATAGCGAAAAAATATTAATGAAATTATAAGGATGAAGCACATTTGTATTCCGAAAATATGCTGAAAGAAAAAATATGTTGAGAGAAAACTCTATATTTTTGCAAATAAGAGTACGAGAGTCAATTTTTCATCGTCAAATTTCAAAGTTAAAAACGTCGAAATTTGCTCATATGCACGACGAATGTGAATTTGAAGATAACCCTGCGCAATGATGCAATCGAATTGCGCATTGGAGGACGCTGGCAATTGGTAAACCGTCGGGAGCAGCCTCATTCCAACGTCCTATTTGTTGAAGTTAACAAAAGTGCAGATCGATGTTGTTTCGTAGAAGGTACAGTTGAATGGATTCGAATGGATAGGGGAAACCCGACAATCAAAGCAAAGGCAACAGCAATTCAGAGTTAGTTTCCTTCCAATCATAAACCTCAGACAAACTGGATAAGCGATATGCGATTACAGAGGAAATTTTTATAAAAAAATATTTTTTCGATGAGAGCAGTCAAAGTTAAACGACTGCCTGCATACGGATTTCGATGAAAATTTTGAAATTGTTTATCAAACTTGGCTAAAATCAAATCCACTTGAAATTTTAAAGAGCTGATCGAAGGATCATCAGCATCACACTAACTCCTCTCTAACCATATCAGAGATCGTTTGTGTATTGTGATTTACTGTTCCTAAGTCGTACTAAATCACAAAGAAATACGTAGCTATAAAAAAATAGTTCAGAAATATATCACTGAAACGTGGAGTTCCTTCGATGAATTTTTCAAGTGAAGCAAAAGCTCGTCGGCAAATATCGATCAGATTTGCTCTATATGAATGCATCGCGCAAAAGTTTATATGAAAATCGAACGAGCTGACATATGTGCAAGATTATTTGTTGGATTATGCGTTCGAAATGCAACTTGCAGGTGGAAGTTCAATAAAACACAATGAAGCGTTCGAGAAATTTGTAATTTAAAGAAATCGGTGCTTATTGTTGCATATATTGAGCATTTTCAAAAAGATGTATTTTTTAGCATACACAATAAAAAATAAGGCTCGATGCAATGCTGAAAACTGCTATATAGGTATATTTTGTACTACCAAATATGCGATTCGCAAACTGGTGAGAATTGCAAACTTTGAGATAACTGAACAGATTTGCAAACAATACAAAAAAAACTTGTCCTTTAATGCGCATTTGCAATCACCTAAAAGAACGGTCCAAATTTCACATTGAAAACCTCCTGGACACTCACCTCAGATATGGTTAGACGTTTCCGACACAAATAATTATGCTTTTACATGTAGTGGTAACAACTTCGAACATCAATTTGCAGGTTAAACAAAATTTTTAATACCTTCTGTTATCGGTAAAGTAAGAGATTGCAATCGTAGTTTGCATGTAGCGGCCATTTAGTGAACGGCACGCACAATTTACTACCTGCAATACAAGCTGCCCGGAGTTTGCGCAGGTGATTCATAATCGGCGGTTACATCAAGGCTATCCGCTTATCAGTCAATATGATTTAGCTACGCCGCATCCAACTTGGGATTCTAGTAGAACGCGGTATCCGATCCATTAAAAACACCAAACTTATCAACTCCTTCTTTCGGCAACCTTTATTGTTCGACCGAATCGGCGATTCGAATTTTGTATTTTAATTTGGCGCACTCAGTAAAATATGTTATACCTTCCCCTTCGCATTCTATAAATTCATAACGCAGTCACCAGGTCTGATAACTCGAAGTAAAATAACAGGTAGTTTCTGGATGTTTTATATAGCGCGTCAAGTTAAGAGGCAAGGATTGAACATATTTTACAGGTAAAACAATAAATTTGGTCTTTTTTTTCAGATCTTAAGCAGCCGTTGCTTGTGAAATCTTCATCTTCAAGCGTTAGTGCAAGGCGTTCTAATTCTTCGAAGATCGAATTGAAATCGTCAACAATGACTGTTACATCACGTAAGCGCTTTTTTTAACAATTGGAAGTAAAACTCATTGCTTGTATTCATGCAGTTTTTATTCATATGATGTATGCATAAGGGTCTGATGGACAAAGTTATGTGGAATAAAGCTGTTTCACTTGCTTAGAATTTCTTAAACAGGAGGTATTGTAGTTGCCATGAAGAGATATGCGAAATTCATAGAGCGATTGTCAAATTTGGCTCAAATTTGGCTCGAGTTTTTTGAAAGCGAAATAAAATTTGATAGTTGGAACGGCAACAAACAGATCCATGTACTGTTGTGTTTCTTTCTAATTGAGGTGACCGCTTTAATTATGGCAACGACATGTCAGTGAGTAAACCGGATCCAAATGCCGCACGGAGGTACCCGTTTACAAGTCGAGCACCAAGCCATGGTGTGAGTTTTGCCACATACAAGAAAATGGGCAGTGCTATAGATGTTTCGACCAAGCCAATTCATCTTCGCAACGTCAGGTACGATTACGTTTGGATTCATTCCGTTGCATCACTATCCAGCATTATAGTTGCTGGTTCTTTTATTGTTAGAAAGAAGAGATCGAACAAAAAAGAGGAAGAAAGTGTATCGTGCATTAATTAAAAACTGCGATGATATCTAAATACTGTGGAAAATATTGAGGTAATTCCCAAGTGGTTTGTTATCAACTTAGACCCATTTGCTTATCGTACGTTCTCGCACTATACATAGGTGACAGGGTTTTTCCTACATTCAGCACTCAGGCCAAGAAAGATTCCCATATTTATAGGTTTCACTTCTTTTATAACAGCCAATGATTTCTATCTTTTCATTTGCATAATTGATAAGCAACTAACCAAATGATTTCCATATAGTTCCGTGTGTGAAATTTTTTGATTGCACACTCAAATGAGCAACCAACCGAACAAACACTAATCACTTATGCAGAGTGCTGACCAACGAGCACATAACGACAGCAGCGACAACACTAGATTAAATGGACTTTTAACTCCTCTTTTCACCGATGTGAATCTCTAAAGGTCATTTTCTCACTTCTCCGTTTTCTGGGTACCATGAAAAAAATTTTTGGATGCCTTCACGAGCACAACTCCAGAATTCCCTCACATTATTCATCCCAGCTTTGACTAAAACTTATACGAGTGAATTCGGATGGCAATTTACCACCATTAGTCTGCAGACAGACATTGAGGATCAAACAACTGTCATAACTTTTCTGCCCATAGTAGCGTGATCTATTTCAAGGAGTAACGACATTAATGATGCATGGACATCAACGTTTCTCACTTTTTTGGGCATCGAAGTGTTCTTCGTTGGATCGTTCATCATATTCGGTTTGCTCATGTTTGCTTGGCTTCAGACACGACCGAAGGAGACAAAAGTGCTGCAACGTCATCGTTCTATTCAATAATAACAATAAAATTCGTTAAATGTATAATCTTTCATAACAATCTAATTTTTTTCCTCCCATAATCCTATAATCTACTTTATCTTATGTGCCTCGGTGAGTAGGACTTCTAGGTCACCACTAGTATAAAATTTTCACCATACCAGCGGAATAAGCCTGTTAGTCTCACAGATTTGTGTTACTAAAGGAAGGGTTTTATCCATAGATGCTCGCTTTCACCGGCTAGACAGATAGATATGGCTTTTTTTTGACTTCATGACTGAAGTATTTTTAAAAATTCGCTTTTGCTGCTAAATGTTTGCCTATAGAATAATTTCATAAAGAACAGGATCATTAATGTTAGATATCGACATGGGACATCAGCATATTCACCGAATTTCGACGCCATAACTCTCCTAGCTATCCATCCAGTTTTAACTTAAGGGAAAATATATGACGAAAAAACGCTCGATTATAACATTTTCATAATATGCAAATGAAAGCCAATTTGCATAACATGAATGAAAATCGCGCATCAAAAGAACATTCGAAAGAACTAGACCAATAAAAGACGATTGGCGTTTTGATTTGTGCTTTGAGGCCGATAGATACTTTTTTTGATTAACGAATAAAGGCATTTGCATGGCTCAATATTTATCCTATATGGGAACGTGACGTGCCTTTGGCGAGAAACTATAACTCTGCAATGAGACAACTCGCCTTCGAAAGACGTTTCAAGCGTTTCGTTGAATAACATTTTTCTGATTGAACATTTCAGCAACATCGAAGATTTTAATTTATCGTACGGTGACACTGCACTTCCTAAAAATTTCTTTTAAAAGGTCATATTCGACATTTGAGGTGAGGTTAACGAGAAGTGAATTGAAAGTTTTTTGGATATTCATGTTTCTTGTAATGAATATTCCTTGCATAAACACACTTCACCTGCCCATTATAGACAACAGTTATCGAATTTCTTTGTGTTTCACATAAATCACAGTGCTAAATAGCGCCGATCACTAAATTGGTCATCTGATGGATCTATATCAACCAATATGAACTATCAATGACCACTGTTGTGTTTAAAATGAATTTTTGAGGGCAGTATAATACAGAGGGATGAGATGAGGAGGTCGTTGTTTCTCCTCATATTTGAATCGCCAATTTCTTTTCCATTCCATATCTAGTGTACATGAGAAATCTGCGAAAATGGTGATTCTTATTTGGGATGAAACTCTAAAAGTTTAGGATAAAAACGTTGAAATAGTTGAAAACTTTAAGCACTAAACTGTCGAAGACATCTTTAATCACTTTGGTAGTAATCAGCCTATAATTAGTAATGCTTGAGGCGTGTGTGCACTGTTAACTATGCCCCCTTCACGCAAATATCAAGAATGCTTCTATATCAATCTAGGCGTTTTTATTGCCCACCAACTCTTTACGCTTGTTTAACAAATGTCATGAACATTGCCTTTATTTATGAGGCATTCTGCCCATCACATGCATAATATTTGACGTTGTGCCGTATTGAAATTGGAACCTGAAAAACGCCAATATTCCTGAACATTGTCGCATAAATATTCCAGTGAACTTTTAATAAATACTTTTGCCTCCTCTTTACAGCTTATATATCAGCCATAATTAAGTTCGATATCTGCACGTTTTCTTTCATGAAATAACTCCCCAACTTCTGATCACTTTCGCCATCGAAGTTCGTTGCTTATCACTGCCTAAAAGGCATTATTTCAGATGCCGCATTATATTTGAATATGCACTGGGAAAATGAAGACGGAAATGGGGGTTTTTATGATCCAGTGGTCCAATATTTCTCTTTTTTCGCAGTACTATACCACATGCAATGTGAAATGGAAGTGACAGACGATATTTGTTTATTAAAACTGAGATTATATGAGTGCTGTTAAATTACGAATTGACACTCATGATTAGGTAGCCTTCATCTTGCAAACGAAGTTCTCTACGGCCATTGAGCATTCGAAGTTGTTCCACGTCGAGAGTATACTTGAGCTGAATCTGCCATTATTCAAAGATCGGTAGATTAACTGGCCGCATTGCTCGAACTGCCAGCTGGGGTACATCGGACCCCAATATTGATAATCCACCTGCAAATAAGATCGCTCAACGCTATGAATGTGACTAATGACATATTGAAGATTTGTACATACTCGAAAGCAAGTTATGTTCAGTTGAGTTCCATTCGTTGTGAAGTATAAGCGGCGATTGTTTTTCCATCCTCACCAAAAACCTCTCTCATCCTTATCAAATGCGTCCTGGAGGTTGCATTCTTTCTCATCCCTTTAGCTGCTGAGAAATTCGGTAGCCAAGAAATATTCCATTACAGTAATCAACAGAAGCGTTCAAAGGTATAAAGCACAGCGTGTTTTGAATCTCAAATTCTTTGCAGATTCCGATTTTTGGCGTTCCGCATATAACAATATCTATAAACCCGTCCTGGGCTTCCGAAGACTCTAAAATACATGCAACATTAGACTCAAAAGTAAATAATCGCTGCAAAATCCTCAAAATCCATGTTGGCGATCCTGTAACTCAGATTTTGCAGTTTCTTAAGGATTATCTTAAAATGCGAGATCTCCGTCAGTTCTTACCACGTCTTCGGCAATCCAGCCATTGCACTGCGACAGAAACCTCTAAAAATAGGCTGAGTTACCCTGAAGTTCTTTATTTAGCTTACCACAGTTCCATCGACCCAATGCCAGGAACTAGATCCATAGCCCTTGAGTCCAATCCATACATTCGATAATAATGTGTTAGCGGGAGCACCATAGATCCCCATAAGTCCTAAATTTTATTTATTTCACAATATGTGCAAATTTCATTCATACATAACAAAATCCTGCTCCTATCCACTTTGTCATTCTCACAAAACATAAGCAGCAAATGCAAAAGTGCTTTATTACAGAATTGTAATGGGCGAAGGTAAAAACTTTTTTTATTTTCAATGATTTGTCGATGAATTATTTTTTGCATTGCTCGCTTGTTTTCAACCTCAAAGCATATGTCCCATTCCGGTGATCACCGTCACTCTCACTAGTCTTTCTCTGGATTCTGACCTCACCAGACGGGTGATCTCATCAATAGCTACATGACGGAAGAACGAGTAAAATATTGTGGATGTGTAAAAATATTCTAATTTTCTTCATGCAAGAGAGTCAAACAGGAAATTTGTGAATCGTCACTCATTGAGTTCACGCAGTGCAGATTACTCGACGGTACAATGAAATGTATGCAAATTTTAGCAGATTGCAAGTGCTTAATTTGCTACAGTTTAGAGCATCTCACTTTCAACGTTCCCTCTCAGCTAAACAACGATTTCGTTTAAAAACCTTTTCGCATTATTGTCTAGAAGGAGAAAAACTAATTGCGCAGACAAGAACTAAGCCTTGAAAAACCTTTAATAACCTATATGTGCTTATAAATATACTGGAAAATGCATAAATACGCATAAATAGGCCTTTTTAGGCAAAAGAATAGCGATTGTGTTACGGCAATTTATGCGAAGTGAAGCAACAGCAGCAGAGAATTTTAAAATGAAAGCTTGAATGAGTCACTCCATATGCCTCCTTACCAACAGAACTGTTGACGGTCCTACGTTCCTTAAGCGATGATTACGCTTGCCCAACTCACTGCATATACAATCTGGCCGCAATGATCTTCTATATGTCCCGAACAACTTGAACGCACTGCGTCAATGTTGTTTATGTTCGTGGGTGTGCGTGTATGTGGATATGCGTGAGCGTGTGTCCACGCATGTGTGCACGTGTGTCATGTGCATAGTGTGTGTGTTCACGAATGCTGTGCATGTACGCACGCACTTGTGGGTGTCTGTGTGCGTGTGCGATGTCTGTATGTGTATGCAAGTACAATTTACAAAGTATAGCACTTTGCGAAGAAATCGACGTATATTCCACACCGTTTAGATAGCATTCTGCAGCCGATTGGATCGAAGGAATCGTTAGTTGATAAAATTTGAGTGGAAACAATCAGGATTGTTCACTGTCTTAGTTTTCGAAAGCGATGATTGGAATTTCAAGGGAAACATAAGTGTGTAGCCAAGCGTGTCTTAGCGTTGGTTGATCTTCCCTTAAACTGGTTCGTCTGGTTAGTAAGATGCTAAATGCGCATATGCTGCCAGCTTTTCCACTACACCTTTTCAGCTGTTATAAATTTCGCAGAAAACACTAAAACTCCGATGTATAAATTTCTACATTTTATGTAAAATTCTCAGTGAAAGTTTACAAAATAACACATGGAATTCGTTCGCTGTCTGTCGCTAATTTCAGTTATCGCTCAGCTTTCAAGAATCTCCATATTTTGTGCTAAATCGCCGTGTTATTTAATGCTTTTTCGAATACGCCCATATAGCAGTAAAACTCAATATAGCAGTTTTCAGTCGTAAATCCTCTGCCTATTGAGGGCGTAAAAAATTGACAGGATTATGAATCAACCATCCTGTTGAGAATAGAATAAACACAGTGACATGGTACATCTTACCAATAACGAAGGCGTTCTCTGCAGCAGAGTGGATTGACGCTAAATGTCCACCCATACCAACACAAACGTTCTCAGCATCTTGCCAGGTATGAGGAACGGTCATGAACTGCAATATTTCTAGTCATTTTGACTGTATGAAGGAGGACGGTTCGAAATTAATGATGGGAATCGAGAAAAACAGAGTAAGTTGATTTCAATTTCGTCTGATTCAATATTACCTGTGTTTTTCAAATCAGAAATGGTACTTAGGTTTTGTTCGTTCATCGACCATTTCCAGTATAAAACTTGAGGAAACGCTTAGAGTTATACGCCATAGAACTCAGAAATTATATGAAATCGCCGTTTTTGGCAGAATTTTCGTGTATTTGAAATCGGCAGAACTAGCGGAAGAGAAATAAATTTTTGTGAATTCGCGAAGACAAACACAAATGAGGTGAATATTTGAGCAATTCGGGAATTTCCAAGACGACATCGTGCAAACTTCTGCCAGTTCTGTTGATTTAGCCGACCGAATTTTGACAGCCTTCCTCTGTCTTCCCGCTCCCTCCCCCCTTCCTCCTTGCTAATTGTTATCATTGCCGCATGGTTTTGTTTTTCGATTGGTCCTCAGACATGTCAAATTTTGTCGTTTACCTCAAGGACTGAATTGCGGAACTTTCAAAACCATTCCCTTCATTCTCGAAATGAAATCGTTGGAATTTCCAAAGTCCTACCACCTGAATTGCAAAAGTTTCGCCAGTTGTATTTCGAATAGAAAAAATGGCTTTGATAGTTCCAACAGATGGATTTGATGACACTATATTTTCTGCTGACTGGAAATTCAGACTGATGGTTATAGGCGGCATGTCGTAGGGTCTTATGGGGTGGTTTGACATGGTCTATAGTGGGCTAAGTCGTAGAATCCGGGTTGTTGTTAAGCCGTGAGGTTAAGTTTAAGGTAGTGGGTGGTAAACAGTGTCGTGGAGAAGTGCCTGGGGTGATGAGTGAATTGTAGGATCAAGTGTGAGGTGTGCACTGTGGCAAAGGAGTTGGTGAGCGTGAGCTAGTAAGCAGTTGTCGCAGAGTTGGATGTGCGGAGGTGCGCAGTGCCTGTGAGGCAGAGTAGGGAATGGTTGACTATGAATTGTGCGGTGAACTGTGAAAGGATGAAGAGTAGAACAAGAGGATAAACGTAAAGTGGTGAATGGTAAACATAGGAATGACTACAGCAGTTGAATGGACTCATAAGGAAAATATCTCATCTTATGAAGGTGACGCATTTTTCCCTTCGCTGTCGTTTGCTTCTCTGTCTTTCGTTTTTATCCTGTGCGATACTATCATGCAATGAATATATTTAAAACTCAGTCGCCCACCTTATCAATAATTCGCACTCCACGGCTCAACTATCATGTTCCTTTTTAAATAACCCGGCAAAAGCCTTAAATACATCCCTGTAACCACCCGTCTGAATTTGCAATCAGCAAAAAGATCGTGCTGTCGACCTCATTTATTCGAACGGCCGAAACCAATTTTCATCAATTCGAAATCAAATCGGAGGAATTTCCAATCGGAAGAACAGAAATCGAATTTCGAAACGAGAGAAAATCAGTCTGAAAGTTTCGCAAGTCAAATGTTTTTTTAACATTAATCAAAACATGCGATAAGCTTGGACATCAACCGAAAAACGAATCCGCGCGATAACGATAAAAGCACACGGCAGGCTCCCCAAACTTGGATGTCCATCCTGGTAGGGCTTCACAGACTGGCGATGTTGATGAGCGCAAAGACGTCGGTACAATGTGACAGCGGAATATTCCAATTTATTTGAGCATGTCATTGCGGCCCCCGACGGGGAGCGACTTTACGTAGACGGAGGCTCCAAGGAAAGAATGCTTGAGAATATTAGGCAACTGTTGAACATGTGTGCAGAAATGCAAAAATACATATTTATCAGCCTTAATGAGACTCCTTCCAAGCTTCCTATCATTATTGTTATTTTTTATTTACCTTTTATTTTTTAAAGCAATCATTCACAAACAATGCAAAGCTCTACCCAGTCCATTCCAATCTCAGCATACCGATCCCACTTATATAGTATAAGCGTTCTTTTGCTCAAGATCTAATACACGATTTTTTAATGCTTGAATTCATGCTGGTTCTAAAATATGTTGATGAAAGCAGCACGTATAAAGTATGATGGACGTAGCACCGAAGAAACAATCCAAGATATCTACTTGTGATCCAACACTGCAGCGATCACAATTATCGCATAGTCGATTCTCGTTTTGTTGTTCTTCACAACAATGTCACTGATTGCTTATGTGCTTTCATGCCGCCCCAAACGATATCTGGGACCTAAATAATTCAAGCTCCGATCGGTTTGGATGTTTTTGGTTCTACTCGTGTTTGGGAGTTGTGGTGCTTCACAATTAAATACTTCTTTTATCTTGCTTGTGCTCTTGCATATCGACATCAGCATACGGTTGTCTGCTCCTACCCTCCTCCTGAGCTCGGTCCCTCTCTATGGCGCCACTGCCAGTCACAACAAACTATGAATTACAATCGTTTTCAAGTGAACATTAATCACTTATATCTTCATGAATCGACATGGAACTTGTTATATCACTACTAGATGATGCAAGGTCACACCTGTTAACGATGAATGAAACCCATGAAGGATTAGTTACGAAAGTTTCGACAAAAATAACACTTACTCTGTAGCAGTATGACCCGTTTTTCTTCCATTCACTTGGACATGAAGATTGCACTACTGTCTCTGACATTTCGTTATCTGAAATTGCCCAGCTGCAATTGTTGCTGTATGTTTCCATATTGTATGTCTTCAGTATGTTTTCATTATTAAATGCGCAAAGAAGGTGAGAGACTTAGACAGTTTTGAGATGAAGTCTTTCATGGTTTTTTAGGATTTTAAAGTGGTTTAAAGTATTTTAGATATATAAAGTTGCAAGATCATTTAACTGAAAGAGCTCTTATGCATGTCTTTTCAATTAGAAGCCAATATATCGCCTAGAGTCAACCTCGAACTTAAAAATTTTTTGAGGTCTTCGTAGAAGTGAAGGGTCCACTCTTCCAAAATTTTCTACACAATGACACATAAAATAAAGTGTAACTTAAAATCAATTTTAGGCCATTTTTATACGAGTTTGCATATTGCATTACTGAGCATTTGATGTATCATTTGAGTCATATGCGAATGTGTTCTTCAAATTTAGGGGAGGAGGGGAGGGGGGGGGGGGGGGGGGGGGGGGGGGGGGAAGAGTCCATCGAAGTGTAGGTTTTTTAAAGGAGACATAGGATATCTTCTTTCTAAAGCTCGGTGAATGCTCACTTAAAAAAGAGATATATGGTGGAGGGGTAATCAGTATTGTATAATCCCTTTCAGTGAGACGCTTCAACGTTTTTATATTTTTCCATGTTCTGGAGATTACCATACGGTATGGTGATTTTAACATATTTACGTAGCTAAAAAACAATGAAAATAACTTTTAGCAGTACACTCAAAACAAAAATCAGTGCATTAATTGAAATCACTTGCCTTCGCTTGTTTTTTGTACTATCGAACTCGATCGTCCTGAGGACACCACTTGCCTGCTGTTTCCACTAGTACCGCGCCCGCTGTTCCAACTACCAGCACCGTTCATGCTGTTTTGGTTACCACCACCGTTCCCGTTGTTCCAATTTCCATCACCGTTCCCGTTGTCCCACCCACCATCACCGTTATTACCGTTCCCTCCTGCTCCTCCCATACCTCCATTCCCATTGCCTCTTCCATTTCCACGACCGTTCCCATATCCGTTACCATTCCCACCTCCTCTTCCGTTTCCTTGGCCTGAGCCATCGCCATAGTCTGAGCCATAACCTCCTTGGCCTCTTGAACCTCCAAGGCCGCGCAGCCTGGAGCATTTCCCCTCCAAATTGCTTTCCAGCGATTTAGCTTCTTCAAGGAATTTGTTGCAAGTCCTGTAGTCATCAAGCGCCTTGTTACATTTGTTTTCGAGAAGCTCCTCAATACTCGACAGTTGCCGCGCCAATTTCAAAAGCGGAGGACCCATCCGAGTGAAGAGTTTAGTGAGCTTGTCCCCTAACACTTGCATCCGGTCGCAGCTGTCTGAAAAGTGCGTTTGCATTACTTCTATTTGACTCTAGCTATAGCAGTGTGTTTCTTATGCTATTCAAATTTATTCAAATTCAGGTTGTGCAAAATTCTGATTTTCTGTCATTGTGAAAATGATTAGGGGTTGCATCTTGAAATCAAAACTTCGTTTTTAATCACCTAACGTCTCAAGTTGAAAATCCGATACAGTGGTTTTAAGTCTTGAATGGGAAGAAAAGGGAATCAGCGAAGTGATTTACAAGAATGGGAAGAACTCCCATCCTTTCTCTAACTCCCATCGGCCGTGATCGAAGCAAAAAGTACCTACTGGAGAGTCGTCGAATTATATCATCAAAGTACCTGTTCTTGTTGACTGTGCCAATGCCAAGACCAAAATTTAGAATCTTGCTGAACAAAAATTTGTATATTGTAGGGTTATTTGTGCGTGGCGAGACAAAAGCATCACATAACGTAAATGTTATCGGCAAAATCGGTGTTGCAGTAGTGTGTTACACGAATTTGCCGTCAGTGTTTAGGCACTTTCTTCTCAGATGTTAGCCATGATCTAATTAGCCTCGCTGTGTATTAAACCGGCGAAAGATCGAAAATTCATTCGACCTATCTAAATGCTTATCACAGCTCAGAGCATCATATGGAAAAACAGCAGTCGGCGTTTGTGCCAACTGTCGCACGTTGATAAACACTACTCAAGATGAAGCTCTGTTTACTCTTGCCCAAAATCGTCAGCCAACTTGTTTTAAGGGCCAAAACGAACGCACGTAAGCTATCATTTACGCTTGAAAAAGGCATCTGGATCTGGATAGTCCCAATATTCTGCTCAGCTTTCTTGTATGAATATATCAAGCGAAAAATTAGGGCGTAGTTTGTGAAGCACTTAAGGATCATTCACTTGCACGTGACGGAACATATGGAGCAAAACTTGTCTCCTCTCTTCTCCTCTTGCTCTTTTCTTGCACCTCAAACTACGCCCTCCCTTCCGCCTATTATTTTTTGCCTGAGTAAGCCATGTAAAATATTTGAAAGTATTTTTTGCGTTTTGCAAATGTCAATGAATTTTCATGCAACATTTTCTACCACTCAAGAGTTATATTGCAACCGACTGCGACTGAACTGAAAGAATTTGGGATGTTTCACAAGGTGTAATATGCCATATCGAATGATTCAACAATTCGCTCTGAAAGCTTTAAAGAGGAGAAATATAGTAGGCACATATTACATACGCAAGTTATCTACATATAGAGGGCGAATTTTATTTGTTGACTCATCTTTGATGGTTTGGCTATTTATTATTTTTATATCTTTATTCTAATTATTTACTTCTGGCGTCATTTAATCCTTTTTTATTATTTGTGATATCACTTAATTCTTTTTTAAAAATATCATCGACAGTCTCCGCTCAATTGTTTGTGCGTCATTTGAGTTGTCTAAGAATATTGTTTAATATAGCAGTCAACTCTTTTTAATAATCATATCTTGGAAGGACTAATGATCTGTACACCATTACAATCGACTCTTTAATATGCACCTTTAACAGCTGAAAAGCTAAATCTGCATGGTTACATATTCTGCACAAATCAACAAGGATTTCGTCGCAAATTATATATATATATAATATATATATATATATATATATATATATAACAATTATCTGAAGCTACCAACTGTCGCTGAACAATCTGAACAATGAACTTAGCCAACATTTTGTTTGCAAGCAAAAAAGTATGAAAAAGAAGAAATAATTACCAGCTGTTGACTGCTGCCAGCAGAATGCTGCCAATAGAGCGGCAACTTGAAACCACAACATGGTAGAGCTTGAACAGCTGTAACTTGACGTGGGGGATCACTTGGTTTAAATGAGCGAAGTACGGCGAGTCAAAGTAATGACCCTCAACAATTTTGGCTGTACGGAAATGAATTTCAAAAATCGCAACTTCAGACATTACCAACACGTAATCATGCAACTTTAAAGGTGAGCTAAAATTCATTCGGAGATCACTATGCAACAAATTCTGAAAACGACATCAGTCAAAATGGGCTAAGGTAGAAGGGAAAAAAGTCTAGCCAGCGTTTGCTTAATTCAGGCAAAACAGTTGCAAGATTGGTTTTTAGATCATGATTCGTGATCATGCAGTGTCCTAGACAGTAAGCAAAAAGTGCAGTTTTGTTCTAAGTTTCTTTGCATAACTATTTCATTGCGGAAATCCTGTCATTCCAATACTATGAAATTTCATCGATTTATTGCGTAAAAAGAAATAGTCTTTTCAGTGAGCTGTCAATAATCTGGCTTGTCAAAAGTCATTTAATGGAGAAGTCAGAGGTTAGAATTAGAGAATTACAGTGTACAAGTTCAGTACGTTCCTTGCAGTCCATGTCGAGCCCCGATTTGCTAGGTACTGCTTATACTGTAAAATTTAATATCACTTAAAATCAAAGCGAATCGAATCGGCTGATAGTTCAGAAATTTGCATAAATGATTAATTATTTAAATGGAAGCGTTAACGTGAACGTACACATGGCCAATTACAAACAAACTGCTTTTCAGCAAGGGATGCAAAAAATGTGCGAAATGATCTTAACACTGATTCTCGCTTGTTATTTTTCATCTAGCATATTTTAGTTGCGATAACAGCTGATTTTTTGACTTTCACAATATTAGATTTCAATAATGAACTGACCATATTCGCAACATAAACGATTTCGTAATAGTTGTCATTTATGTTTAAAGAGTTAATTGTAAGCTTAAAAAACTGAAATAAACTCGGCTGAAGTTATCAGCACCATAGAATTGTGTAAATTCAAAGATTATCGAAATTTGTATGGAAGGATGAGAAAGTGGAAGTTACAAATCTTCACATGAACAATGTTCTAGGTGTTCTAGGTAAAATTATTTCGGTTTGACAGTTAATGGCACAACGGAAACGAATCCGAATGGATTTTTCTATTTGTAAGAAAGGAAATGGATAGCGCTTTGTCTGTTCACCCAAATCATATTTTTGCGAACGTTTTCCTCGCCTTTGCTGTTCATGTTCGCATACTTTTGTATGTTTTTCCCCCTCGGGACTTTAAAATCAATAAATAAATGCTAGCGTTATGTACTATGACTATCGCATATTATGATAGCTTCAAGAAATGTCATATCTTGCATTTGCTATCTTGCAATCTATGTCATCCTGCTAACTATTCATATATTTATTATTAGAGGAATCTAACTAGATCACTTCAAAATTTATTGTTCACTTCGATTCGTAATCTAAGAGAAACGTTCATTTTTGTGGATGTTCATTATACTCAAAGAAATTATAAGTGATATGTTTGAAAACTGATATACTAAAGGCGTTTTATCTTTATCATAGCGTCTCAAATATTTATCGCCACAAAGACATATCACATCGGAGAGGGTATTGTGCTATGATAAAAAGCATAAAGAAGCAATGCAAAAGTGAGACAATTTCAAACAACCGAATATGACATTCATCGAATATTCAAACAACACGACGCTTCGTGTGTTATACGCGTTTTATTAGCCAATATACCAACAATAAAAAATAAATTTTAATTGCAGCTTTAGACGAGAATTAAATATCCGATTTTCGAGAAATTTGATGACAAAACGAAATCATCCGCAGTATTGGTTGAGGAAACGAATGAAATCATTGCTTCATTTTTCTTTTTTGATTTTAGATTAGCGGTTATATGGTGATTAATGATGTTTGACAAAGTCCCTCATTTCTTCCTTCCTCCTCTATCGCCACTTGAATGAACGAATGAAGCATTTATTGGCATATAAAGACATGAATTGAAAAAGGCTTTTGAAGAAGTATTAAAGTATATGCATGAATGAGGGAAAGAAGTACACAACACAGAAATCATTGCATTAAATAGAACAACAATTGAACAGAGAAGGAATGGTCGAAAATATATTGTTGCAAAGAAGTCCTCTTGTATTTTTCAACGTAACAAATTTGAAGGCATTCGATTTTATTTTCACTCTGAGTCGACCTCCATCGAAGAAAAAGTCATTTATTGCACAGTACTATAACGTAAACCTGCTGATAGTTTTACGGTTCTTGCGATGAAGGATGAGATGTGTTTTTAATAGCCAAAAATTTTTCAAAAATTATAGAATTTGCTGATGAGGATATTCCCCAATCGATGAAAAGTAATCACTCAATTATCACAGGGAGCAGTGATATAGTCGAAAGTATGACTCCATTAGAAGAAGTCAAAAAGATTTCTACTCACGGTACCGCAGATAAATTTTTGTGCAATCGAAACAGTTCTTTCTCTTTATTCCGTCATGAAAATTGTTGTGTTCCTTTTAGATTGTTTTATTTGCGCTGAATTATCGAATATTGCGTATATTTTGAAGTGATTTCTGAAGCAACGATTAAAACACAAAAAGAATTCAATAAGGGAGTATTGTAAGAAGTTTTGTTTTTCCATCTAAGCACTTCAGTTTTATAAATGAAATAATTTGATGCACATAAAACGCATTTTCACAAGTTTAAGCACCACATAGATTAGTACGCTGCTTTTACAACACATTGACGGTGATAAATATTTGCATTAGAAAAATCGATTGAAAACAGAACGTGCACAAAGTTGAGTAGTTTTCGTTGGCGCCTTTGAAAGTGCTTCTCACAGTTTTCCATAATAACACAAACATTAGTGCATATAAATAATATGCATAATTTGCCGCTTAAGTAAGCTAATATATTTTATGCATAAATAACAAAGAGGAATGACAGTTTAGCGAAAGCGACCTACGAATAGGATGGTGTTGTGTTTGAGAATTGCAAACAAAAAGGGATGATCAGCGAGGAAGTTGATGCGAGGCTTTTGCAGTCTATCGCCAAATAACATCAGCGCTGTTCCTGCTGCCGCTTCAGTTCCATTCTCATTAACCTGTAACTAAGTTTTCGACTGACTGCCACATTTCTGCTTGCTCATCCGCTGTCATATATCCATCATTACACCTTTCCGTAGGTATGAGTAATTAGCAATCCAAGTGTTGATATAGAAACGTGATCATCCATTTATATTCTTGGCAAACTGTTATGTTTGGTTTTTTCTGAAGAAGAAAAAGAAGCTCACACTTTCGACATTGTTTCTTAATAACTGTGAACTTTAGCCGATTTTTGGCCTGAACAATGATCTGGGAGGGTTCAAATTTCGAGGTGGTGAAAATGTGATAGGATACAAGTGGTGGTGTTGGTTACCTTTATGAGAGTTTTGTGAACCACCTTCGAAATGAAAAGTGTCGATGGACTGATTCCTGAGAAATTCGCTCTACTCGTGAACGCATCCTTCAGGCCCATTCGGTAAAGGGCATTTGAGAGTTCGAATTCGCCCTCAAGTTGAAACTTCGGCATCTCGATCTTAAACGTTGAATTTCTTTTGGGATACCACCCTAACCATTTTTCTGGTAAACGCATTTACTTGTAATAATGGTCCCACTTTATAATCCAGTTCCTCGGCAACCAGCATGCCAATTTCCAGAAACAAGCAGGAATGCCTATCAAATGAATTAGGATACCATGCACTACTTTGATTGCTTTTTATGCCATCAATCTAGGAAAAGATTCAAACACATGCACTAAAATCTTGATTCCATTTCTTGAGAAGAAGATGATGATTTTTCTTTGAAACAATTTAAGTCATTGTCACTAGGCTGTAAACTTATCAAATCAGGGATTAAAATCAACGAATACAATAAACCAACCAAACTTCATCAATTCATTACCGGTCACGAAAAATTAACAATACATCGTCGGCGGCTAACAAGCTAACATTCTCGCCAGGAACATATCATTTGTACCAGCTGCGAACAAAAGTGAGGAATTTAATGCGAAAAGATTTAACACAAAAAGACTGAAAATTTCTATGTTAAAATGACTGAAAGTTCATCTTAAAAGTTTTATGAAAATGTAAAAAAATGTGGTGTATTGCGCTAGGCTTGAAATGTGCTCAATTTATTCTATATAAGAAAAGTGTGCAGAAACCTGTTAGATGAAAATTTCGTATAAATGCAACCGAAGATAAATTCGACCACCGTCGATTACTTTCTAAATTAGACAGTTATGACTAAAGTTCACTGCATTCGAACGCTTCTAATATTTGAATGCAGGCCTGAGTTTAGAGAGGTAGCAATGCAGCAACTCTACTTTGCTGCATTAATTGCTGTTGGAACAGTTGGAAAAAGACTTACGATTCTAAAATGTAAGCAATACAGAGGGAGGCCGTATTTTATTTGCTCATTTGAAGCATTTGGAAACATTTAAATCGCACTCGGAAGGAAGGATACCTGCCTCAACTTGACAGACCATTATGTAATTGCTTACGTGAACAACATTCCACGTACAGCTGTGCAATAGTTCAAGGATACGTATGCCGTGAAGCGATCGCTCAAAGGTGGCTAATTCATACAACCGCTTCGGCAGCAATATATACATCGTTACTTCACCATCATCATAATCCAGTCGAAGAATTTGTAGGTTATCGTTTTCAAAATACGGAAAGCCACCTGTTTTCGACATCATATCTACCTGAAGGTTTAGTAACTAAATTCGATTTCGACTTGTTTAAGTGGTAACTTCATCGCAAAACATGACTGCACATGCATCCATAAACAGAGTCAACATCAACAAATAGGAATAAAGCAAATATATCGCGCACTTTCTTGAAGGTGAAGTCAATTTTATCAACGTCAGACATTGCATCTTCTGCGACCCTATCTTATCCTGCTGCAATTCTATCACAGTTCACGAAAAGAATGAGAATTATTGTTTGAAGTGGAAGCATTGGTGTTGATTTAAGTCGTATGCTCATCACTTATACAAATTTAAAATAAAACAGTTCCTACTTCTGAAGCGTCAAACCCACAAATGGTCCACCTGTCTTCGTTTATTCTCACTTTCGTGGAAATATTTTTTGTGTGTATCCTTTTCAAGGAAAGCATTTTTCCATTTCCCTTTGAAATATACTGCATTGATGATGACCATCGAAGAATGCTCATCGAACATGCCAGCACTGACAAGATTGCGGATCTTTGAGTTGGTCTCTTGCTGCACATAATCGTTTATTTCCTGCAAATCGTAAATGAACTTTTCCTTATAGCATAACGTTAACGATATTAACTTTTTTATGTTGTTGGCCTTAATATGGAAGCGGTTACCTAGGTCGTTTACGAAAAAACTTCCAACACATTCCCACTGTGAATTATAAGGAAAACCAAATGACCGGATGCCCAAAGATATATGTGGTACAGGATGAGCACAACATTATATATATATATATATATATATATATAATTTGTGCAATTGCTTGGCTAAATAAAACGATAGTAATAGATCGAAAATGCTCATCCATGATGCTCTATATAGCAAGAATTTAAGCGAGCGAAAGCGATAGACGAACGGAAAGATGAGCAAACATTCGCAACTGCGTTAGGCTGACTGAAATCCACTTGTTGCAAATTACCGCCATATTTAGCTTGAACAATTCCCAAAAAATGAGCCCGTAGCTTGAGGTCACGCTTCACATATACTTTGCTCGAAGATATTAACTCGTAATCTTTGCTCTGATCGTTGAGCAATGAAGCGAAGTAATCGTGCAATGCATTGTCAGATGAATCTGCAAGTGAAACGAAATCGAATATTGATTACAAATTCTATGGCAGACACCACTTTATTGTCTCCCTTCTCGGCTGAAGCAACTGTTCTAGGTTCTGTTATCTTTTTCTATTTGAAAGTCAACAACAGAAACTGAAATAAATTAAAAATAAATAAACATATTGAATAAATGGAAGTAAATAAATAAATAAAAGTTGAAATGAATAAATATATAAGCAAACAGGTAAATAAACAAATAAATAAACAAACAAACAAATGTATGAGTAAGCAAATAAGAGTTCAGTGCCATCATATATAACATGGTGTGCAAAAACTAAATTTCAAAAATCACATGAAGAAAGCCTAGTTCAAGCATTTGAAAAACTAAGTATTACGACGTCGAAATTTTTGTTAGAAACAGCTTTGCGTGAACTCTCCCGATTAGGCAAGCGATGATTGCGAGGATTGAAATAATGTAACACAAATGGGATCTGTGGCCGCACGAGAGCCCTCTCCGTATAGCGTAGAGTCGAAATTTTCTTCTGGAGCCCGATTGAACTGTGGCGCGGCTTTTACAGCGTTGTTGAGATCCGTCGTTCCCATCCACAGCCGCTGGATATCTTGATGGCGATGTTTTCGTTTAGTAGTTGTCGAAGTGTGTTGTGAGAGAATTTGAAGTCTTAGTCACATTGTTTTGTATTTCGGTGCTCATGAAGAATTTGGTTCGAAGATGGCTTCGACACTTCCGGCGGACAATTCTCCTTAATTGCTGATTGCACTGCTTGGCGTAAAACTGCGTATTGTCGATGCGTCGTGCGTCTTCTGTGTGCGTTTCCGTGCCGGCATTCTTAATGGCGTGTAGCTCGCGTTCAGTTTAGGTCGACTTTGGTGAGACGCGGGGTCAAGATTCCTCATCGGTCGAGGAGGGTGTGATACCGTGCGGTTAGATTCGGGTTCTCGCGAGCCTTGAATGTCGGTTAGCTTGACCATCATTACATTAGGACTCCGCGTGCCGCATCTTGTGAGAGAATTTGAAGTCATAGTCATATTGTTTTGTCTTTCGGCGCTCGTGAAGAATTTGGTTCGAAGATCGCTTCGAAAGGATCAACAAGCTGCTCACGATGTACGAAGTTCTAAATGATTACGACACAATTATAGATACAAAGTATGATGCATCGAATTAAATAGCATCATCAGGTAAATTATGCTGAAGCATGAACAATGCACAGGACATCATGCTCTTCAAACTATTGATGGAAAGAAAAGAACGATGGAATGATAATTAAACCTGATTGGGAAATTCAAGAGATACGACCCTTGAAATCGATTTCAGACGGCTGAGATGCAATATATGTCAGCGCCTCTATTAGTTAGTAATAGTTAGCTTATAAGGAAGAGTAATATGTCGAGGAATGCGCCTATCAAACTAACATATGGAAGGTTTATCACCCTTCAGCAATCTCGAAAACAAGAAAATTTAACGCTAGTGTTTGGAAGTTGTTGAATGTGGGCTGAATTACCAGAAAGAAAAATTTGGGCTATTTGGTACAAGAAGAATGAAAACATGAAGACATCAAGCACAAACGAGACAACTGCCTCACCCCGATCGACCGGTGAAACATTCCCTAACGTGCCTCCCCTTAGTGCTAGCTAGTACTTCTTACTGGAATTTTGCTTTGTCTACAATTCCTCCATCTCGGTTCCCACTATAAGCACAAAAAATCTTATTATGAATACTTTGAGCCAAAAGTTGTCGCATTTCATCGTATGTGTGGCCTTTGGATCCTGCATAGAGCATTGTCAATGCTACAGCCACAGAGAACGGTGAGATCACCGTCGAATTATCCGCGTCGCTGCTAGCTTCGAGTAATGAGATTGCGAAATTCATCTGCGCTTCATCCACTGCTGTAATAATAGGTGAAATACACCTGAAATAAACAATCTCTGATATTAAAATATTACTGCAATTAAGACATTGTCCTACAAAGCAAAGAAATCCATTGCCTTTCCGAAGTTAAATGAATCTGGGAGAACTTTTCTTTTATATAGTGAACCGTAAACATCTTCAATCACTTTGAATTTGCGTCTGAGATGTCGAGTGATCAAAAAGAACAAAAAATATTGTTGAGATCAAAAACGATTTGCATCAACGACACAAAAGGGTCACAAGCTTTTCATAAAGTAGGAAGCCTGCTCGGAAGCAGTGATCAAACAACCAAATCCATTTTTGTAAAGCAAAAGAATATTTAAGCTTTTAGTGCTCACATTGATGATTTCAACAAAGTAACGCTTGATAATGCGAATAGCAATAAATTCATCACTTCCTGCAAAAAAAGAAAGATAAACTACCAGAATATATAGCCAAAACATTGCGAGTACAAATATTCACGACGCAATCGTATACAACCGACGATAATTGAAATGCGGAATCTGACATATTTTGCAAACAATCCTTTTGTTCCACATTTTAAAAAACATCCTTTTAGCGGCCTTACGAGTCCCACGCTTTGAAATATGCAGTTAAAAACCCGATGGCAATTTTTGTGTGTTTCGGAGGGATCAAAGAAGAGACAATTGAAATTAGAAATCTCTTTCTACGTGACGTGCAAAATCCATAGCAGATAGTTGCACGTGAGATTTAATTCTATTATCAATACAGAATCACATCCAAAATAGACCAGAAGACACGAGTATAGTTCAGAAAATTAAAACGACCGTTCAAAGTCATTTAAAATTGCTTAGTGTTCACGTTGAAAATTGCGCCCTAAATTACGAATCCGCTTTCACCCTAGTTTAGAGCATCCGATATCCATCAATTTGGAATAATAATGAATAACAACACAGATTGAATAAATACTCCCTGCACGGGAAAGTGCGCGAACATCTGTAAAATAAAAACGAAGTTTCTCCACTTGAACAAGTTCTTCATGCATGAACCTATTGCCTTCCTAATAAGAAACAAAATGACGTCATAATGGTCGCATTCATTCGATACATCGTTCAAATGTTTCTTTTACAGCTGCACTAAAAGTCGATGCAAATAAATACAACGAAACCTTTTACTTTTTCTTGAATGGTTCAGTTCCCAGATGAGTTAGATCTTTACTATGCTCAGGATCGCCCATATCAGATATTCGGTCGTAGATCGAAAAATCACTGTTTTTGCTTGAATGCAGACCTTTTTTGAGGAGCAGCTCTCCTCTCCAGGAATCATAAGAAATATCTCGAAGACCTTCATATACTCAAGAACTCTTCCATATGCTCGCTTATCGAAATCATACACGAAACTACGTCACATCAATGATTCAGTTTAACAAACAGTATGCACATACTTGGTATCTCAACGTCTATGAACAAAACAGTGTCCACAGCATGACCGCGAAGAATTTGAGAACTCGGACATCTTGAAAAATACAAGCACACTAGCTTTCCTTTGAATTAAGTAGGAGAAGCCAAGTTTTATGAATTCATTTCCTCCACAATTAGTCTTAAAACTACAGCGATGTGAATGCAACGCTGCAGTCAACAGCTGACAAGTAATTTATAGCCACCCTTGTTGATTTCGAGAATTATGTTGCGTCAATTGCAGTCAGTGCCGTTCATTAATGTGTACATGTGACGCATGCGGCCTTGCTTCCACCTGCAGCAGTTACTTCAGCACAATTTTAGAGAATTTGTGGAGATAGGGGTTCGTGACGACCATTCCCACAAGCTTTCACCTGCATTGCGCATTACAATCATGATTCGTTTGTATGCGTAATTTATATCGGCCTCCCTAACACTTTCATTCCCACAGCCACTAATATATGAAGACAAAAAACTTGGCCGGCACATCTCCCACTCAGACGTATCAAGCTTCGAGTTGATTCAGCAATCTTGAAAACGGTCATGTGCACTCTGTTTTTACACACTCAACTCAATATGTTTTATGATCTTTCTTGTCGCAAAATCATGTGTGAGGATGATCCGTTGTCACAAGAATTATACCAACGACGAGTTCGAATAAAACACGAATGCATTACTGCACACGTTTTATTATTAGTAAACGAGATATCTGAATGGCCGAGCCGAAGAAGAGATATGCAATCAGGAATTACTACTCGTTGGCACCTATGAAAAAAGCCAGCAAGATGGAACACTCCCACGTTGTGATGAAGTGGAAACAATTATTTTTTGAAGCAACTAAAGTGGGCGATGGTTCTTGCGTCATCACCCATATATCCACACAACGAGCCTTCACGGATGGAAGATAAGCATGAGAGACAAAGATGCATAAATCAATCATAACTATAAAAAAGCAGTAGCTGGTGTTGCTAGCAAATAACCGAATTTGAGACGACAAGAATATTTATGTATGAGAACACCACCAAGAAAGCAAATGCATTTTGCCAGACAATCGAGTGCTTCATTAAACGATCAATTTTTGATCACAACTATCCACCTTGGCAACGCCCGCAACGACCGATGTGACCTCAACATCGACTCAAAGAACTGCTGTTGGGAGATGTCACTCCCCTGTTGCAGTGGCTCATATCGCCTTTCTCATTTCCCTAAACACCTCACTTGAGGGGACCTCTCAATTGTTTTATCCGCTCATTCCATCATTTTCTGATTTAAAAAAACAAGTACTTCCCTTCGAACTACCTGATTTTATTTTGTTCAAACGTCTAGACCACTTAGTTTGTACTCACACAATACTAGCATTACTGCGCCTCTTCTATTCATTTTGCGCCGATCGAATTTGTGTTCTATATGAAGCAACTGTGTCACTCCCATTATATCACCGCGACCGAGCTGTAACCGTCATCGAAATTAATGTGAGCCTCAAAGCTCTCTGAAAGATAAAGTCCTGTTGCCGCATTTCTAACCCAGCTAATACAACCGATAGTTCACTGTATGCCCAAGAAATAAAACAGTGAAGTTTCACTGCATATATACCATCATAAAGACCTTTATTGCGACATAGAACACTCGAAGCAATAACACCAGATGTATGTATACAAAACAACAATGCAGCGAGCATAATAAAATGTTCAACAAAATGCATTTGTTGAACACATAACACTAACCCTAAAAGCATCGTAGTACGGAGATGGCTTCACGAAAAACGCCTCCTTTCTCGTCATAATTCCTTAAGCGGAGATCCTAGCGAACTCTTCGAAGGATGGAACTATCTGTGAAGACATCAGACGCCTCTGTGGACCGACGACAAATGAACTCCCTTATTGAAATGAGGCAATGAACGAGCATGAAGATCTCCTCTTCCCTTCCCCGCCACCCCGCCCTTTGAAAGAATTTTCGTCAATACATAGAACGACAATTCGGCCTTATCCTCGGAAGTCACCAATGCAATCTTGGACTGAACAAAGGGTTCTAAATGACAGTTCAAAAAAAAGCTACAATCACTTACCTGGACAAAAAAGCACTTACCTCCAAGGAAAACATTTGGCAGCATACGGCGGATATTGATGATGCCGATTTTCCCTTCAGTGGGCATATCCATTGATGTGAGAAGAGTTGCTGGCGAAACCGGTAATAACTATTCATCAAATACACTAACATTCGTTCATTACAAGCATAGCAACTGCGCAACACCTGCGATCGCCATATTCATGTATTGGGCAAGCTGCAAACACCCGATCCCTCACATTTGCAAAATGTCCTATAATTCTAAAATTCTCATTGCATCTTGAGCTCAGAAATATGATACAGCTTCGAATCTCAGCCTGGCAAACTATTTCGCTAAAATTGGGAGGACTGCGTTTTTAGGGCGCAGACATCAAATCCTCAAATATAAAGTTGATTGTAAAAGACAGCAAACTGGTCCCAAGTGAAACATAGAAAGAAGCAAACAGATTCGTCCGTTTGAAGCAGTCCGCAGCCCTCAGCAAAACTCAGCACATTTGGGTTAGAAGATATAAATCCGCAATGCTGGCCAAACATTTTGTCTGGTAGGCATCAAAGTTTTCAGGGGCGAGCCCACCATGATATTTAAAACTGCGTAACAGCCTCAGAATAAGACATCTATGAGAAACATGGGATCGACAATTGGGCCGGGGTGAGGTTCTTTCCAGCATGATCGGTTGCTGTGTAGATATCAATAAAGGGGAAATTTATGAATATTTACGTGCAGCGAAACGAAAACAGGCTGGGAAACGGACTGGTTCGTAGAAATTTGGCAAAGCCCTAAATTTTGCAGTCGGTAAAGAACAACCTCACCGCAGAAAATTTTTATGGAGCGCCAAAATATGAGATCTCCGCTGATAGCGAGGAACTTGTTGGGAAAGTTTAGGCAACAAGTCGCGAACAAAGAGTACTGTTAAGATCAGTTATAGATGCAAGCACTAAGCTGAACATTCTAATAGACCTAGCCTTTACATCCTATACGTCACGAGATGTCCAGTTTACGTTAAACTGGGTAGTATGCAAACAGCGGAGAAAGGCTCACTTCTTCAGCATAAGCACAGTTCGATGAATAGATTAAGCGAAATTTAGCTTCTAAGTCGAATACTCTAAACGGCCTAATTTATGCTTTTGACAGATACGAGACACCAAAGCTTTCTACGCGGGTTGGAACACTCAATCTGCATTTCTTCAAGACACCTGACGAACGCGCTATGATGACCCTGATTTATCGCACCATATTGGCCAGTGGATCCCATTTACGCATGTTCGAGACGGCCATAAAAATCTGGCGCCACTTGAAACCTTCAAGAATCGAATTACTCTTCATAGCATTTCAGGGCACATCAGTACAAGTCTTCGCATAGAGCGAATTCAACTTTGCCTTTTAAAAGCTATATTAGCATCATTCCCCGCTGCAAAATCCTCCTTCGGTGCCTCATCACGTTCGATAATCCTGCCTATCAAGTGATCAAGTGATTAGCATCATTCCACGTATGCATGAATTCATGTCTGTCCACTCACAAGACAACTCCACTCAACAATCGTTTACACTAGATTAAATGCAAAATCGCTAAAAAATCTGTTCCGCAAGTTTAGCAGCAGCAATGTAAATTTAAAGATGTAAGCAAACTTGGAGTTAACTCTTGCTTCACAGCCGATTATGTGCGGTTAAACGCAAACCGATTTGTAACTGACACACTGCTACGACTATCTTTGTGATGTAACTCTTAATGGCTGCGTTGCTTCCACATTGTTCAAACAATACAAATCCTCGAAGACTTGTCTGCAAGTCACTCGCATTATTACAGAAGCATAGCCGCTGATCATCCGCAAACTGAGCATCCCACAATGGGCGGCACCCTCGTTCCCATTCTTTTTTTCTGACTCTACATGGAGTCTTGGGTCTCCGCGACATTTGCCTTAAAGCTACACAATGCAACCAATTGCTTCGACCATACTCTAAAAGAATGCATCAATCGCTTCAATAACAGATAGGAAATCCTTTCCGAAGCGTTGTGCAGCTCCTTACAAGTATCAACGCATTCCCCACTCCTTTTTTCTGCTTTCAACCGTTCTCACGGAAATGGCAACACCTAAAATACCTTGCTTTATCGATCTTCAAGCGCAAGTCTACTGACAGATTTTATAAGCGGAATGCCGCTGCACCTTGCCATCAAAAAATTTTTCCATGACAACAATAAATCTGGCAACCAAAAGCTTAAGCAAATTTTGAAGGTGTTATTGCTTCATTTTGTAGAAAAAAAGGCCATCCCATTGATCTAAAAATTTGGGGCTCCGTGGTAAAGGCCACGTTGCTAGCAAAAAGTTCGTGTTCGAAGGCAGAGGCACTCGCCTTTGGAGTCAGATACCTTATTTACCTCTACGAAATAAAACCACAACTCAGAATTAGATGGCAAAGTTCTAGAGGCAGAGTTGATGTTCTACTCCGCTAATGAAAGGCAATGTCGACCTGTCTCAGAGCACAACTTTCTTCACAGCAGTTACTGCATTTCGACGAGAATTATGAGGTTCTGAAGTTTTTCACAGTATTTCAAAAACTGGCTACTCTCCTACCTAATCAACGAAAACCCGGTCCGCTTACTGTACGAAGCAAAGCTTCAAGAAAGTTCAGATGCATGAAACTTTTGTGGCGAATAAACTCCACAGTATTTTTTGGGGTCACGTCGCACAGTGGTATTTCGAAATATTCGCCAGTGTTTTAAAACTTGGGGTGCAGTTTCATATTGCGAACGAAAGCCCATACTCACAGACACAGCGAAAATCTCACGGCGCAAGTAACGACTCTGATGGCATAAACCCTCCCCACGTAAGTGTTCGATGGTGCGAGGTCCCACCATGAAAATATTCGTGGCGCAAGCATGTAATGCGACCAGCATCAAAAGCGCAAACTTCGCTTCAAAGCGCTGATATTCGTAGGTGAGATTCCCGATGCACTAAATATGCTGCTATGAAATGTGCGTATCCCTAGAACGAATGGGAAATACAGACAAGTTTCACAATAGTTTACCCTATTCATCAGAAGCGCCCATTTCTCGTTCAAAAGTGCACCGATGCAGTGGCACGAACATCGATGCAGATGTTTCTCACTCCGATGTGTCACCGTGTAAAAATCGAGTGAAGGAACACTTTGGAAAATTGGCAAACTTTGCAGTGAGAAATGGTCAAGTCAACAGAGTTCCCTGGAACTGCGCGAAGTAAACTCTTATTTTTTCGTTGCAGCACCTGCGAACAGTTGATGGATAAAGAGAAATGTGCTAATCGCCGTAAATGCCCCTCACTTACCCACCAGACTGCATTACTAAATGCTGCGAACATTTGAAAAGGGCACCAAAGCATGCGCTGCCGTATGCCAGCTTGCTTCAACGGCCAACCTAACAACCAAAACAAACGACTAAACCCTTAGTGACGGTGAATATTCGTACTCATCTTGCAACATGCGCATTCCACAGAAACCAAAAGCAACTTGCATCGGCTATAAAAATTCAATAACACTTGTTTGGTAACACCTCTCAGGTCACAAGAATAAAACCATATTCACCATCATCACCCCACTAACAGTATACTTCCCCGCGATGTCGAGAAAGCTCGCTTCTCTGCACCATAAGTCGAAACGGATGATGCAAGTAATTTGCAGAGAATTCTACAAGCATTCGAATGTTATCATTAAAGCAAGGCAAAAACTTCTAAAATCTCCGAATTTTTTCTGAACTGGTTCGCAGGAGAGGTTGAAAAGTTTACTATCCTTTTCCTTCCACCCTCCCTCTCCCCAATAAATACCTGACTCAAATGAAATATTCTGGATCCGACGCTTCTTCTATTACATACCCTTGACTTATTCCGAGAACACGGGAAAAAACTGCCACTATTTGGAAGTTTATGAGCTATGAGTCTGCACTTGCAGAAGTCAGACATCTCATATAAAACGAATGAAAAACCTCTAAATCTCGAATGCTATAATCAAAATTTAAAGCAAATGAGCTGAGGAAATACCAGGTGCCATTTTTCATGTGAAAGCAATAAATATTTAAACCCATTTTAGAAACAAAGAACCAAAAAAATTTACAAATCAACCGGCGATGAAAACCGTTAGATTTGTCATCGCCAATTGAACTATGTAATCGTTTCATTTCGTCCCCATCGATGCTTGTGTCTCGTTTTTGCCCATGAACAAGACAAGTTTCATGGCGAAATAAACTTACCTTTTGACATGAGCTGCTTCAATGTGACAGCCCATTAGAGCGGCGATAAACAGTTAGCAGTCTGTATTCAAGTTTCTATTCGCAATCGCATATGCCGCGCCACGAAGGAACGCCAGCTTATAGTTTCAACGCGACCGCGCGCTACGATACAACGAAAAAAGTTTTATGCGACAAAACACACATAAATGCGAAATGAAGTCTAGGAGCGCATGAGTGGATCGTTTGCAAAATGGCGCATTGCCTTATATTCTACTGCAAACAATAAGACGCTTTACCCCACACGCATAGTATTTAATAAACAAAGAATGCGACAGTTCCCCTTCCAGAGAACTCAGTGCATAAAATGAATAGCGATATTCGGGCATGTACATGACGTACTGCCGCGGGGACATGAGGCTTAATCGACGGAGATCATATTCCAATTCGCCGAATACAATAGCATGGTAATGTCGCTAAACAAAACGAGACGTCGATGGGAAACAAATCTCAATCAACTACAAATCGCCGCGCACAGCTCAATTTCCAATATTAGAACAGCACTCACATTTGGTTGTTGAGGACAACCCTCCCATGTTAATAGGATGCCAAGGCGATAAACAAACAAGCAACAGCACGCTTACCGGAACCCACTTACACCAAGCTGGGACGCATATCAAACGAATTGCGCAACAGCCAAATGCAGTAAGCCTTAAACCACTATGCTATGCTAGGATGGCGATTCATAGAAAATAAATCAAGTCATAGCAGCGCGCAATGGATCACAAGTGGAGACACGGCCAACAGCAAATAGAGTGCAGCAAAGTGTACCATACACTTAAAAGCGACCACCTCTGCCGCAATCAGTAGCGCAAAACCTTCACATTTGTACAGTTATTTGCCATCATAGCACAATGCTGCATTCAACTCAGCATCTAGTTGCCTTCCAAAAACCTCTATTACTTAAAAGCCCTGCAAAGATGAGCACGAAGCGCGAATAGTTCACACACTCATGTTATTTACATCCATTCCAACGAAATCCAACCCACAGCATTAATAAACCTTGGGAAACTCCGGAGGGCAATCTCCCAGAATAGCGCTTCATGCTCAACCAACTCGCACGTATGAAGTTTTGGAAAGTGCGAGCCGACAAAGTGCAAACCTGACCACATTCGCTCTTTGTTCATGTCAAATGTAATTACTCTCGTAAACGATTCTGAAAACTAAATTAGATGCAAAGCGTTAAGTTCCTAAAAGGCCGTCCAGCTTTCGCCACCCATCCAATCATCCTGACAACATAACCTTCAATTTAACAAGATCATCAACGAACAAATCAAGCACAGTCAAATGCAGCCGCCAATTTCAATGGTTCCAGTGCGAACGCGACGCAGCATTTGTCCAATTCGTTTGCACCGATGGTTGATAGAAACCTGCCGGATTTGCACCGGCGCCTGATGCAACGCCATAGCTTGTGCTCGCACTACCAAAATTGCCGTTAGCGAGAGGACTGGGTCCTGGCACAGGTGCCGGTTGTACTGTATTGCCTCGCTGTCGGAACAACGCATATAAATCTTCATAGCGTTCGCGCTCGCGCTGCAGCTCACGTTTCAAACCCTCATTCTCTTTAGCCAGTTCCGCATTCTTACGCTGCAGCTCACGCGCATAATCTTGGTTTGCCGCTCCTGTCGCACCCACATCATAACGCGCACGCTTCGCGCCTGTGCTCACAATCATCGCATCGTATGCTTCGCCATCACCACCGTAAGGAATCGGTCGCCTGGGCGCTGCTATGTTGACGCCGTACGGCGACGGAAAACCATAGGGTGGCGGTAGCGCAGGCACAGCGCCAGCGGCGCGCAAGTGTGCAGGTGCTAATGGTGGCAAGCCGCGCTGCTGGCGCCGTCTTCTATCGCGTTCCTCCTCTACGTTAACGTGCCAGTAGCGACAACGCGACGCACCGCGCGTGCAGATTCCAGTCTGAAATTCTTTGCAGAACGGAATGCCGTTGATGGTATCGCCAGTGTGCACTGCCGCTATCGCACGAGCCAGATTCAGCGTCACTTCACCAGTTGACTTATAACGCTCCACGTCGTCGCGATGAGCATGCACGAAACGACAATTGTCACGCTGGCAACCACGGTTCTGAAAAGATGTCTAGCGCTTGCAATAACTTCTAAGCTACTTAGACCCCCCCCCCCCCCCCCCACTCCTTTCTCCAATCAAACAGAAAAAGAAAGCAACAAATCATGATTTTTGTTACAAAGTAACGAAATCGGTGACGCCAGCATGCAACGAAAAGATTTCAGAAAGAAGTGTTCACCAAAACTTCACTCTGCAACTTGCTATTGCTGAATCAAATGAGCTTTTGTTAAAACTTAAAGAACATTAAAAGTTGGTGCTATTATTTCACTAAATGCTTTCCCGCTTTCTGCTCAGCTCAATCCGTAAATGACAAAACAGTTGCCATTGAACAACTTCCACTAAACATCTGCTAATAAATAAAAGATTGATAAGCACGAATTGCATTTCTCTAGATGATGACTTGATAAAGTGTAATTTTAAAAATAGGAGCAAAATGTTTGGACTGAGGCACAACTTCAATTCTTGTCATACGAACTTTTTTTTGCAGTCACGCTCCTTGGTGCTAATTAAGCTGCTCTCCCAGTATATCACCATCAAGCGTCAAATGAAAAACGTTTGATAATACAATACCCAGCTGTTATAATGCGACCGTTTGGGCATAAAAGATCGTTAACAAAAAAGTGGTGCCACACTAGTTCCGCATTACGCTAACTTACTTTTGACGCACCACCTTAAAACATCCCTATTTTTAGCCCTATCTGACACGTTTCCCGGGTAATTACTTTGCAGTAAGTAAATATCCGGATTGAAGAACTCTGTGAATTGACTGCTACTGCAGCAGAAAACTTAGACATAAATGAATTTCCAAAAAATATTTTCAACAAACTGAACAAAACAACTTTGTTATGTTAAGAAGTGGCCGAATTTTTTGTTGCTCTAAGTGTATCAAACGCAATCTGCAAGGTGACCTAGATTGCTTTTCATTTGAACACTTCATACGGTCCACCTCCCAACCCTGCAGCCAATAGAAGCCACTTCCGAGATACTCAGTGGCTTTTGGCACTTCCCGATCTACGCATCACATCCGAACAAGCGTTAAATTGAAGGTTTCACTACTTAGAAAACGGAAGTTCACGATCCTCTCAGAGCAACAAATTTCAAATAACAACTTTTAGAGGTATCCGAAACAATTTTCACGAGTCGTTTAAATCCACTTGAGAGAAACAACTTGGCGACCTCAGAGGATATTAAAATTGTAGTGATTTCCACTATTTGACTTATGGATTGCAGATCTAATTAATGTGCATTCAATTAATTCTGCAAAGTATTACCTGGAAATCAATGCAGAAATTGAATTCCTCTTTAGAATCCAATGACTCTTGTGCCCTCTCTCGCTCCACTTCCGCCGGATGATAAAACTTGCATCGTGACCCACGATTGCAGATATTCTTCAGGAAATCTCTGCAAAATGCATTCGATATTTATGCATCACTGAGAGATTTGCGAATCATAACGAGGCTTCTAACAGTAACCCAGAGGCATATCCAGCGTAAACGCTGTGATGCAGCGGAAGCAACAGTGCATGACTGCAGACAGTATAACGATGTAGCAAGCGAGAAGCGGTCGTCTAGTAAAACCGATTTTTCGCTCTTCCGCACGAGTCAACTTTTTTATATAGTGCCTCAATGTCACGTGGAATCTATCAATATTGTTTCATTGTTTACTCAGTGCCATCCTATTCTCTTTTCGATCGCTCGTCATGCACGCCTATAGCAGTCAAAGAACAAGTGCCCGAATTAGAGAAGTTTTTAAATTTACAACCGTCAAAATCACAGAAGCTTTCCTGCTTTTGCGATTAGTCCCAAATTCGACTTGTTTTGAAGTGCTGAATAATGCAGTTGACTGAATATTCTTCGAGCAGTCAACCGCATTCCAAAAGAGTGAATTCGCAACTTGCACGTCTCAGATGGACGCCATCTACACCATTTGTTTGCATATTGGTACGAATGAATGTAAAGCAGGCTAACGTTCCAAGTAATTATATCAAAGTTTCGCGCTTTTAAAAGAGGCCCTTCGAACTGCTCTTGATTGAGTGGTATTTTGAAAGACACAACATTCAAATAAAGTTCTTATTCAAGACGGTTTCTACTTATGTTACCTTCGAGTAACATATTTTATTCAAAGAAGAGTAGAAAGTTGCACCCTAATAAGTATCAAAGGTTTCCTTGCACCTAGAAGAGAACCAAATACCATGTACTCTGCAAAACTTCAGTGACAAGATTCTGCAGGAGTTGTCCAGGATAACACTGTTACTAAAGCAAACGAAAAATATAAGTGAGCAGTTGACATGACCTGTCTTGCAAGCCCGCCCATTAGACTATTCACCACACGCAAAATGCCAACGCATGACAAAACATGCGCAATAATACGTTCATATTTCAACCAGGCTTTACAAAGAACTTTAGAAAAGATCTGCTGCTTTTTCAACCCAATGGGCTGTAAAAGGCAAATCCTGCTGGTTGTAAAATACATAGAAACTTGAATACCCACTATCACCCTAGAGCTGACAAACCAACTGGAAAGGTGATAAAAGCGTCATCCTACGGCGCAATTATATCTGCGACAGCCCGCAATTTCTAGCTCCAAAGGTTCTCCAGTTGAAATAACTGCATTGCGATACAGACCTTCATACACACTACACGAACAAATGAACGCAGACAGGAAGCCGCCATAATACGTTCTGCAAATGGAACACAAAGGAGGACGCAGAATGAATAAAGAAGAATGCTGCCCTTCTGAAACAACTTTGAAACGAGAGAACACAGTAGTAGAATGGTTGATTTTTGAAGCTTTCGTTCTAAAGGATTAGGAATGGCAGCACTCATAACAACTTCGGTGAAGCACATCCGCTATCACTACTCCAATCCTTCATGCAAGGATTGCAGGAAGTAGAATCTGACTCATGCTTGCTCCTTAAAAACTTAGAAAAATGATTCCCCAACATCGCAATACTCAAGATAGCCTTATGCCATAAAGATACATACAGAAATCAATTTCATCTCAGTAGGCAAGGGAAACGATCACACATTTCCCCTATGACAGCCTGCATTCAAACATGTAAAATGTTCGAAGGAACTGTTGGTGAACGAATAAGTTTTTAATTTCGTTCAGAAACCCATCCTCTCCCCCTCTCTCTCGCAATTCAAAACAAATGTTGCTCCATAACTGTCTTCTGCTTATAATTCCTCCCCCATGTATTTTTTTTAAATTTTATAAACCAATATGGAACTATCTTCACAAGTCTCCTCCTCCCGCTTTATCATCAAACGGCTTTCCTAGCGTCGCTTTTCCCCTCCTATATTGTTCAAAGACCTTCAATGAAAAAATTTCCCCTCTCATCGCCATACTCCCTCAGCTCTCTCTACCTCGTACCCATCCAGAATTCTGTGGACGATATGCTTTTTTAAAAGGAATCGGACTGCAGTAAAGCAGAATAATGGAAGCATCGATGCTATGTAAAAGCCACGTTGCGCATGTTTTCCAGATACCAAAACGATGCAGTACGGGTGGGTATTTCAGCAGAATCAGGTAGCACTGCTCCGAAGACAATAACAGGTCTTTCATATGCTCAACTCATCATTCTGTTCTTCACCTTTTCAAACTTCTGAAAGGTGAAAGAGGTGAAATTGTATACAGCGTTATTATTGAAGCACTGTACGGTTTGTCTTCAGGAAAGGGGGCATCAAAGAGATAAGAACATGAAACAAACCAGATAGGGATTAAGCAAGGAACCAGCTGCGTTACTCTGAATTACATTTAGAGATCATTGGTGCAATACAAAGACGCGAAGAGAAGTAGAAACACTTCCAACAGCCAAATATAAATAATCTATAAAATGCCACTCAGTAAGCATTAGCATTATCGAACAAACCACCACATCTATTCACGCGTCAAGTTCAATAACCGTCAGATAGAACATGAAGTTGCAAGATAAAGTAAACCCTTTGCATAAAATTCTCTCCTGTAGCTTTCAACTGATCCCAATATACGGGTGCAAAAGATCACACACGCTGAACGAATCTCACCTGCATACGTCTTCTCTTTGAGCGTCATTTTTCTTCTCACTGGCTTCCTCCTTTCCCTTAACCGCCTTATCAGTCATTTTGTGCCGCTTCTGGAATCGAATATGTCTGAAATTTACATACATCTTCAATAAACCGCTCTCACTGACAAGCATACTCACGTAGTACTGAAGATGTATTCACAACGTTGTAAAAAAGTTTTGCGGTTTCAGGAATACGCCCGACTGCGAGTACAACAGCAAACAAAGTGAACATGTAGGACCGAACTGCTTTACAGTCCAATACACAGAACGACGCCGATCTCAGAAGACTCAACTATCAGCAGCCTAGGTGAGTGCAGAAAGCAACCTGTCAAAGCATGGCCTAGAACATAAAGACTCGTGACGCATGCTTTGAATAACGTTTAAATTAAACTGTAACGACAAGAAATAAGTATAAAGGAAACAAAAAAAGACGCAACCAGAAATGAAAGAAAAGTATGGGAGAACAACTTCGATATGCTAATTTATATCATCACCGACAATCTACGAAGTTCGCGCTTCTAAACCCTAACACCTTCCCGTAAAGAAACCTGAGAAGGTAAACCAATGTATCGGTCCTTACCGCAATTGCACTTAACCTGCTACAACACCAATTCCAATAAAACCCGACAACACCAAAAAAGGAAATAAAAGAACGCGCAACGGTGAGACAACGAACGATTTCGGCAAGACACGAGGCGACGAGAGGAGAGCGCATGCAAGAGGGTGTGGGTAACAGCCAAAAGCGCAGGCGCAAGAGATAGACGGAGAGAGACCGCGCGCGTCTTCAGCGAACGACGCGGTACTGGTCACTCCGAAATAAATCGTCCCGATAAATGTGAAAATATACAGTAAGAAAGCGGGGTTGGATCAGCGGATTTCAGCATATTTGAAAGAGAATTAAAAGCTCAGCGAACTCACAGTGCCCATTATCGTTATGCCTATATAACAGAGAAATGAAACAAAGGAAAGCAAGAACTGTCGATTTGAAGAATTCTTAACAGGTGCATGTAACAATCGTATGAAAGATCCATACATAAAGAGCCAAAACGAGTTTAATTTCATTTGTGGATGATTTCGTCAATTCATTAAATCGTCAAGGCGTGTCATGAATTCAGTTCTTCATTAAGAACAATGTCACAAATGACAAACATAACGCATGAGATAACGAATAAGGCGACACTGCAATTTTCGTCAATTGCACGTCATATAAAACATCGATATTATAGAAAAGTTCTTGTTTTTGTCCGAGATTATTTTTGATTCTGATAGAACTTTTAATGCTCTTTCGAAAATGTTGAAATCCGTTGCTCCAACCTCGCTTTTTTATTGTATATTCTTACTGTATATTTTCACATTTATTGCGATGATTTATTTCAGAGTGACAATGCCGCGTCGCTCGCTGAAGACGCGCGCGGTCTCTCTCCGTCTCTTTTTGGCTAAGTGCGCCGACCCTTGCAAGGTGTCGGCAACATTGCGCCGACCCCTGCACGAGATGCAGAGAGCGTAAAGATAGTGTCGAGAGCCGTGAAATTGCAAGAGCGGAAAATTCTATAGCCCAATCACGCGGTGAATGCCTTCAATTTAAAGAAAGGCCTCGCATGAGATCCTCGCACTATGTGGTGTGGTGATCCATATCCTCTTCGGGGGAACGGGAGCTCTTTTTGCCCGAAGGGGCCCCGCAAGAGAGAGATTTGCGTTCTGAGAATCCCTTTCAGGGAGCAAGGGGTGTTCTCGGGGGAGGAGGGAGGACCTCATAGGCGGTAGAGGGTTGGAAAACGTTTGTTTTTTATGAGGCCATCCTTGCATCATCGATGCTTTTGCACTGGTGTTTGGAAGGGGGCACTCGTGAATGGTGGCCCCTGTTCATATCGAACAACTAGAGTGTCATATCAAAAAGTACAGTATGAGACCTAATAATTGTGCACTGTTTGAGAAATTTTTCGAATATTTTGCACACTTCTGAAAGGTATTTTTGACCAGAATATATTATAAGCTAATCAGCAAGCTGCCACGAAACATGTTTTACGTGATGCAACTGAAACTCTAGCAATGAGGTTACATGGGATGATCCGATGTTGATCCGCCTCAGGCGGTTTCACTGAGTTTTGGCAATATGTTATCCTCATCACAAAAGATGTCGAATGTTCCAAAAATTTTGTGTTTTCGGATGACTCTTCCTCAGATTCACTTAATTGTTAGTTCTTTCGAATGCTGCTCACTTCTTGGACATCCTAAAGTTTGCACTTAACCAACTCGGAGGAAAAGAAATAAAATGGAGTTTTACATGTGTCAGCTAACAATTATTTCATCGATGATGTACTGTGGCCTACACCATGCAGTTTATTATGCCTATCTACTTCTTTATATATTCCAGGACATAGAGTTGGAAAAAACATGAACTTGGATAAAATAGCGAAGTGTTAAAACTATCACAAGAGTGGAAATAGATATTGCATTCAATGAGTAAAGCCAACAAAGGAAAGGAATATGAAATAAAAACGCGTTCAGCTCCCTCAAAGGTGAAACGGATCTCACATTGGACAAGATGGTTTTGATTATGTGGAAATAAGGAACAATTTTGTAACATTTTATCACAAATTTGCATTCGATCGTTTTCATCGAATATAAAGATGCTCTTTGACCACTGAAAAAAAGGAAGAAAAAATTTTACGAGAATTGTGGGTGATGTCCAAATTGTGTCAATCCCCTGAAATTGTGAATCATGTTTAAAAAATCCCTTGAACAGGTTGCTCTATCACTCAATGAACTATGATTTTACACGGAATAATTGGCTAATGAAAGTTGTCTTTAATAACAATGGAGGCGTTGCAAATTTTCTTGCAATGTTTGTTGAGAATACTGCAAAAATATTTGCAACTTAAATTTTCCCTAAAGAGATATTTCGCAATACTTACACGAGTTGCTCGCCTAGCGGTGCGAGATGCAACGCGAAATGGATTTTGATGGACTAATATGTACAGAAAGAATTGAGATAAAACCCCTATCCGCAGTGTCGACCCAAGAGAGGGTGATAAGATGGTTTATGAAATGAGTTTTCAATGAAAAAGTTCATTCGATGACGCACTTCTAATGCCACTTTTAATACACCCATTAGAAGTGTTCCAGATTGCATCAAGACATTTTTAGTGCCAAGAGCTGGCACAATATGCGCTTTCATGCTCAAAACATGTGACCAACCGGTTTCCTATGTGACCAAAAAAATTAAAACATGTTGAACAACGCAAATAAGTTTTAAGTTAGCCGATCTCGCAAACAGACCTTTCGCGAAAAGGACTACTTACTTCTCTGTGGCCCGATAGATGTAATCAAAGTGTGGCCAGTATAACATGGCTGCACATTGAATGTGCACAACTTTTTTTGGAGCTCATGGATCAATGTGAAACGTGACTGGGAATTCATCCTATGGTGTACCTACCAAAACATATAACTGTCCACCGAAAGGATATAGCTGTCTTCGATGGTTCTGAGTCGAAAGCATCAGACACACAGGCGCAGACAAACGCGCACACATACATACTCATGCTACAAGGCTTGGCACAATATACGCCTTTGAAATGCCGTTAATCAGGCCAAATAGACTTGCAACATCCACAGTATTATAAAGTCGCAGTACTGCAGTCACATTTAACCGAACTGACCGCTCCTAAAAATCAATTCACAACAAAAAAGAGCGTTTTTGCAATTCGATAAACTGAAAAGTGTAATCCGACTATAAATTCAAATCGGACGTAAAATAAACGAGGAATTTCCGGAACTTATAAGCGCGTCTGTAACTCTTTTAGAAATCGAGAAATTAACTCTGAAGACTGCCAAAAGATTGCACCCACCGAGATTTCGTAACTCCTTTCGAGATTCGGTGGCTTTCGGGTTGGAACTACCGCCCAAATAGACATCTACACAAACGCTAACATCTGGAAAAATGTGCCATAGTGGCTGCTACGATAAGGTCACAGGGGATGGCACGATATGCGCTTTTGCAATTCCACATATCGGTATTGCAAAAGTAACTGCAATGACTCCAATCAATGAGCGTTGCACAAGTCGGCAACAAATAATGAAACACATGCAACGTTGCATTGATATTGCAATCGAATCAACCGTTGCATAGACCTTTTGCGAAAGACTTGTTTTGCAATCCGATCAATTGCGAAATGCTTTTGCGCACTTTCGCATATTTTTAGTGTTTAAAATTATTTTGGACCTAGTCGAATAATTTGAAATTTTGAAGCAATTCTTTCATAT
Source organism: Baylisascaris schroederi (assembly GCA_006503575.1). Classification (NCBI taxonomy): domain Eukaryota; kingdom Metazoa; phylum Nematoda; class Chromadorea; order Rhabditida; family Ascarididae; genus Baylisascaris; species Baylisascaris schroederi. Next base: position 1,110,913 of record QEWY01001009.1, read on the forward strand.
CATTCGTTTGAGTGTTTTCCTAGTTTGAACTGTCCGACAAACAGACACATATACAGACACACAGACATGACAATGCCATAATTCGCTCTACAAACGTTAACATACAAAAGTGCATCAAGAGCATTTCATCAATAGAGAGTTTGTGGTATTCTGTTTGCGGTATTCTATAAATGGTGCAGAGAAGTACTGAAAGCAATTAATGCTCCTTAAGTAAATGGGAAATCACGAGCTCGAATCGCCGACAAAAAACACAAAAACCAAACTGTGTTTTTTAAACCATCCGGTTGGCTATATAAATCCCAACCAAAAAAGTCTCCGGACATCCCTACTTCTCTCCAAATCACTGTAGAAGACAGCTAACTATAAAGTATTCTAGCGCCTTTTCGCGTCCACGACTTAGGCAGAAGATTGGATAGAAGAGAAACATGTCGAGACACAAATATGCACAGATTTGACGCCGTCACTATGTACTTTTGCAAAAACTAGCAAAATTGCATGATAAGAGGAATGAGGCTTCATGAGGTACGAATGCGAATACCCTAACCAGTACCATTGATCGGAGGACTAATCGACTGCGATAGCTTGCAACATCCGTAAATGGCCATCACACTTAGATGAAGCGCCACAAGAGTCTCACCAGTCATTGTGGAACAAAGGTAACTATTGCATCCTCTTGGGTCGTCCACTGAAGGAGGATCCCATGGACATGACGGTCAGCTGGCAAGAAAAGCGGAAGTGAAGGTCTCTTCCGCCACTCTCCGAAAATAAAGAGGGGACTAATCTAGAAATTAAAAACAGATTGGAAAATGGGAAGCCATTTACCGCATAATATCACTACACCGAAGCATACCTGTGAAGTTCTCAAACTCGAAACAGTCGTCCACACTGAACGATATCAGTAATTGCAAACCTCACATGTGAGAATTAATTAGCATGCGAAGTGCAGAAATTAGGCTGCGAAAGTTGACGCGGGAAACATGCCTTTCACGGCGAAAATTTGAAGCGGGCATAAGCAGCGCAGTATTCAAGCCCTGTGCACGTCTTTTCTAGTCATCTCGTAGCCGTGTCTCACCTGTCGTTTTGACATTTTTAATGAGAAAATGTTCCTGAAAATGTCTTCCCATTGCTCAGAAGACAGCACTAATTCTTTCGATTGTGCTGTATTGTAGGTCATTTATTCGCGCGTTGCAAAGCAGTGAAAAATGATCCCTCGTCATATTTCCCTGTCACAGTTACATAACCCCCTATCTCAAATGCTAGGCATATATTGCTCTTCTTTATAATTTAACATGCGAGCACTGCAATAGGAATGCGAAATCATGACAGTGAGACCGGTGAAAAGTGAATGGCACCTAAACATTCCATAGAGATGGAGATGAAATAAACGCGGCGATTAAAGGTGAAAGTTTGCTCGTAGCGTCCCCTATGGACGTTTTTGAGTGTTCGGTGTGATTTTTAGTTTTTCATAGAATTCACTTTCTTGCTGTAATGCAGTCGTTGCAGTGCAGTATCATGTAAAAAAAGCAAGTTCGACTGTGTTCTTATACCAGATGAACAGTTCTCATAGGGCCCAATAATTTAGGTAAAATGTAGGTATTCCGCACTTGCTTCACAGGAATAATTGCTATCATATACAAGATTGAGCTTAATCCGGCTCCGATCGTGACTGAAACCGAGACTGTTTTACGTCCATGACCATATGGGTATGAACCAAGCTTGGTGGCAGTCTCGATTAATTTAAGCCGGTCGCATGCCCAGGATTGAGTTCAGCTCATCGTCATATGCTTAAGGCTAACTCAGGTCCTTTAAATGCCAGTCTTGAAGGGTTCTTTTTTTGTTTAGTTGAAAAGCCAAACATCAGATGTTGCTATTCATTCACCTACTCAAATACTAGAGTACTTCTCTTTGTCAGTTTTGAGAAGTAAGATCTATTTGCATCTCTTACTGAGCGAATGTTTAGAATTATGCATACGTTTGGACGGAGGCGGGTGGCTCGAGCACATATTGCATATCAACGTTATCATCCATATAGCAGTCGGCGCCGTGGGCTATATATGGGCGACGATAACTTCATTGGTAAAACACGTTTGCTTCCTCAAAAAAAAAAAAAAGAAACTGTTGGCTGTCCATCGCTTCTTGGATTTTTCATCGTTTGTCAGTGGTGATAAAATGTAAATATTGAGACGTTAAGTTAGAACTGTTTGCTTCAGATCAGGCGGACGACGATTTTCACAATGACAAACACGACCCTTTCGAGGAAGGTGAGGCCGACGACGATGGCAATGCCGAGACCATGAAGCGTCTGTTTTCTTTTTGTTGGCTGACAGCCATTTTTTGTCAGGAGCTGGCATTAAAAGTTAACTTTCCAACTCATTCACCTGTAATTTAGTTGGTAGTGCTGAGGAATTTAGCATTACATTTGAGTTCTCCAGCGCAGTTGCACTGTGCATATTTAACTTTATTCACTTGGCCGTTCATGTGTTTTCCTTCTTAGCGGAATATGTGTATTGTAGAGGTGTCTGTTCATCTTCATCCCCACTCCCCTCCATCCAAGAATCCTCGAATATCCCAGCCCTGAGGTTCAAGATCCTTGTTACAAATCTTTTGCTGCCTCAGCAGCGCCGTTTTGTGACCTGCCGAGTTTTCTTTCTGACTAATCCTCTCGAGCTGGAATCCGATTTGGAAACGAAAATTTTTTTACGAAATATATGATTTCTATAGAGCCAGTGATTTGTGTAAAATGAGAAAACTCATTTTCTCCTCTCGGCTTCGCCTTTATGGATCCATTCCAGAGCTAATGATTTCGGAGTTGTAATATTAAAAACGTAAAGTCGTGAGGAAAAAATTGCAGTAAAACTGCCGAAAACTTCGAACTGTTATGAAATTTTTAGCGGTTTAATTATGCATTGTTTTCGTTCACGAAATTAGACAGCTCTTCCGTTCTAGAAATGTTGCTTTCCTTCGAAAATCCACTGCTAGAAGTTGATTAGCGAATAGCTGTTGTGTGCTTAACTCCTCGACTATTTTCACATTTTACTATGATACATTTATTTATAAAATCCATTAGACACTGTCGTATCTTTACGCGTATTTGCTTGCCTAGCTATCTCTCTTACATTTTCAAGTGAACTGCAAAAAGCTACGACCATCAAATTTCGCATTTTAATGTGCACCATGTGATGACCACTCAGACTAGTTCGATTTAATAACCTTCCCATAACGGGTTGCTCTAAGATTATTCACCTCCTTTTTGAGCATGAACACTTAAAGGTACCTTCAAATTGTTTGTTATCTTAGTTTGTTGCACCGAATACGGAAAAAGTTATTCCATTGAAAGCGTTTTTGCATGAAAAAAAACGTTTCATCGGTCGAGCGGTTACCAGTTTGTTGCTTTTGATTTCACATTGCTTTTGCAATGGAACCGGTTTTCCCATTGAATTGAGTTATCGAGACCACTCTTTTACTGAACTTTGCTATTATTAAAACTTATGAAGATGTTGAGGAATAATTGTTGGTCATATAGCGTCTGCAGTTATTTTTTACGCTTTTCTTCCTTTACAAATAGCACATTAATTGTGAGCACCTTTTTCTGTCGATGTGCTTGCAATATTCAACTGAAGGTGCAGTGTACCGATTCTATGAGTTTCACCAAAGTAAGTATTCCGAACCAAATTTAGGCTAATTCGAAGAGTCGAAACCACGTCTTCTAGTCCTCTCTTCTCATAATCGTTCAAGTTGTTCTCGTTGCTGAATTCAGATGTGTGCGACATTGTGGACATTGAATTTAATAACATATTACTTTGGTGACACTGATAGAATTGGTACATTGCACCTTCGGTTGAATACTGCAAGCACATCAAATGAGCAAACTTCCCAAAAAAGGCCTATGAAGTAAAATATTCTCAGGCATATAAAAAAGAATTCTGGGTTTGCAGCATGGACGCAAAGGGCTCCGAAAATTTTTGCATTAGAAAAATAAAGAAAGCAAAAACAAATTTTTTTTTTTGAATTGCTTTCAATGAAAAATCCTCATTGCTTCATTCCATTCCTCTGAACCTTCCCCACTTGAATGAGTGTTGGCTGCAGCGTTGTCACTAGCGAGATGTAGGTCACCCTTCCCTCAACTTTGAGGAGGGTAGGAATTTGCCCGTGCATGATAGCATGCATCTGCTGATTATTTCAGGTCAACTACTGGAAACATCTTGATGATACCGCCCAACAAATACTCCTAGCGTTGGCGTCACACCTCACTCATGAACAGTAAAAAATGGTGCGCTTGAAGGAGTGTGGAAAAATGTATCAGAATGGAAAAACTTTCCTAAATTCAGCAAAAATCCCCATATTCATAACGTTCGGCTGAAGTAAATGAATAAACCGTTATATCGTAGCATTTGATTACATTAAAGTTGAGGCATTTAGAATGGCACTGCACCCGTCAGATTTCACGTGAGGTCTCGGACCGCATTGTGATCGCCGTATTGAGCAATCAGGATCTTCTTCTATCGAATACTCTCGCGAAGACCGCTCAGAACAATAGGCGAAAGGCAAGGAAATGGCTCGAAATTGTCGAAGGGCTCGCATATTTGTACCCCGATCAACCGTTGAGCATTAAGACTGTGAAGAAAAACTTTGACTATTCGAAGCGGCGTGTACGAGCTGCGCGAAGACGATATGAATTGTAAGCGTTGTGGTCTGTAATTTTCCTTTTTTTGTCATCAAGCTTGGATGGGATGGCAAAGTGAGTGTAGAATGAGGAGTCCTCGTTCAAAGGTTTAGGTTCTGTGCGGAATTCCCACCAGTATTATGTGAGTGCCCTGCACATGTGATATGTAATCAATCTTTAAACCAGAATACATCATCGAGCACTTTGTCGTCCCGAACTACTTCAGTTTCGGTGAGATGATGTTCGGATGCTTCCTCGAGGTAGGCTAAGGGTGCCGGTTTACGTTCACAAACTGGGACAATTCTCTACTAAGTCAAATAACATGAGGAAATTATGTGGAACGGTGTGTTGGAACGAGAAGCGCCAAATAATGCAGCTTGCAAGTGTTGCAGCTCTTCATAGAGCCGTAATTTTATTTCTATTTGTATTATAAGATGGCTAGGTAATGTGAAACGGTTCCGTTTCAGTGCGTTAAGTCAATCGGGTGATGGACCACAACCAGTTGATCCAACACTGAGCTTCAGTGTTGCAGAACGAATGTTGGACATGTATTTGCGAACTTCCTCCATTCCTGCCGTTGCTTCGGTTGCATCTCACCCAATGAAGGTGGAGGTATGCTTAGTGTTACATTTTTACTTGCCAGTACTGTTTATGTCGTATGTTTTGTGACTATCCTCGAATATATAGATACTTGTTTCATGTGGTGGTTTTTCGCAGAACTTTATGTTGGTAGTCTTAATTTGTGTGCAGTTGATGATTTTTGAATACCACCCCTAAATTTAAAGCCGCTTCCGGCAAATCAAAAAATGAAAACTCCCTGGTAATTATGGCTTTTTGAAACTAACTAGACTTCTGTAAAGTTATTAAAGAAAAAGTATAAAGGTTTGCCATCATTTCTGCACTCATTTCAAGCTTTCTACAACGCTGCCCAAACATCACTGCGTATAGCCGTTTGCATTCTTTAACATCTTTCTGAGCAACTAAACTTGTTTCGCCTCTTACAGAATGGGGTAGAAGTTTTCTAGTTTAATTTTACTTTGGTTACTGATGTTCACTTCTTTCATGGACTTTCACAAATGGCCCTTTATCTCTTTCCAGAAGAGTAGTGATCATTATCGATAACAGTCTGCCGGGAAAATTATAACGATATTCCAAACACTGAACAAGTAAGGAGAATGCAAGTGGGCAAGCAGAGTATGAGTTTTTTGCAGTTTTGTTGATCAGTGCAGTTTCTGCATTCAGCAAAAACTTGAACATTGTCTGATAATATATTTCTGATTTCAACCATCTGATCATTCAGTTATATATAATTTAAGTAAATTAATAAACATTGCAAAGCGGTTGGTATGAAATGCGTTTTTGCATTCACTGACCTCACCAGCCATCTTTATGAGTTATTATCCTATAATAGCAGTGTAAAATAATACCTTTAAAATTGAATTAATCTAGCCGTCCGCACAAATATTTCGCCAAAGGTTTTTAGTCGGCCGATGCAAAGCGATTGCAAATTTTTTCCCACTTTTAATGTTCGTATTCTCTTTCGAGGCTGATCGATCAAGGTGAATGGTGAATTCAGAGGCCACCCTGTGGTGTGCATTATGCGCCATAGGTTGTACAGCTCTTGTTTCAGTGCTTCTCAAGTTGAACGTTTTAGGCAGAGAGCACATATGGACATACACATATGCAAAGCAACAACTTTATCACAGAGCTCTTTTCAAAGCATATAAAAACTCATTTCTACCCATCGTAGAACAACAATGTTATATATTAGTTTCACGGCGTTTTTTAACGTGGTTAGCGCTTCCGGAAGTGATTGATCCGATGCGAAAAAAACTCTTTAATAAAGGTTAGTGAATTAGTGGAGAGTGAAAAGCGGAAGAGGGTGATATATTGTTTCGGATGAAAGTTTCTCAATATTAATCAAAAGAGTAGTGTTGTATTTTCAAAGGTCAAACAATTGGGTGATTTTTTTTTTTTACGTTTTTGAGAGCCGAAGACGACAGAAAGCGCAAAAAATTTGTTCAGGAACGTCGAGTTGATGAGGTTTTTCGCAGAATTATTATGGGTAATATTCCTTTAAATTTATGTTTCCACTTCATCGAACAAAAAATAGATAGGTTATATGCATAGGAACAAAGTTTGCATAGTGCATTTTGGTTTTTTGCAAAAACTGCCTAAAATTGAGCAGAAAATACTTGTCATGAATGTCTCGTTGAGGAAATTTTCCCCAATTTTTGTTAGTTTTCAAGCGTTTTTACTAAAAAAAAGGCTATGAAAATTCAAGGGGAAAGAAAGATTCACATAAATTTTACAATAGTCATTGATCTTTCATTTTGCGCTGGCCGGGTTACAAAAAATCATCTTTTGTTGGAGATTTATGTGAGCTATTAGGTTATTTAAAATGTGATGGCATTATTTCGCATTTTTGTTGTTAACATATGAAACCGGCTAATGAGGGGAAAGGAAAGCAAAGAAACATACCATGTCAACTTATCGGGCGCATTTCTGTGTTTGCTAGTTAAATGCATTTTCGCTTGTTCATTGTTGTGCTTATCGTTGAATTCTTAGGCTGTATTGAATGAAACAACTCCCCCAATCGATGATGAGACACCCGATGGGCCAAGCACATCACATGCAGATGATGTTCCTATACAGGCAGCTTCAATCCTTGATCAACATTTAGCCGCCGAGGTTCGTATCGATTTTCTGTTTCTTTGGCGGACCTCTAAACCGCATTGCTGTTATTTTCAGTTTGCTGCTTAATGTTTAGGTTAAAAGTGGGAAAGGTTTATATTATTTTGATGAATCAACCAATAAGACAGGCTATCAGAGTTTTCACATAAAACTCATTCTCAACGCTTCTTTGATTCTTGTGGAAACGCTTGCATTTTTCAATCTGAATTGACGCATATACTTCTTCCTGAAACTTGAAAAATCGCGTTTCCTTCAAGGATTTATCAATTAGAAGTCACATCCTCCTTGCTTGAAAAGTGCAGCTTGTATAAACTCTTAGAACAAAACTTTTAGAGGTTCGTGAAAGTCCATATGTTGTTGTGGTGGATTGTTCCCAAGTGACTTCTTTTGACCTGTCAAAACTGTTGTCTTCTCTCTTTTCTTCCCCACTCACCACTCTCCTCTACCCTTTCCTTCCGTTTTCCTGTGCACTAATGGTTTGCTGACCGTGTGGTTTTCCTGCCACATGTTAGTGACTTATCCTTGTCGAGAGTCGTTCCTCTGCTGGAAGTTTTCTAGGTTTTGAGTTAATCCAATTGGATTTATTCATCAGACCAAATAACAGCATCATTAAAGTGTTAGTTGATTTTCGCTAACGTTGTTTGACTACCTCAAGTGAGAATTTTACTAATTTCTGCCTTCATTATCGCTAATGAACTTGGGGCATTTTTTCTGTTTTATACCAGGTTGCTACATATCACATATTGCTGTAGGCTTTCTTATTTTAATAATCGAAGGATTGTTTTTTTGGTTAGATATTATTGAAGTGGGTCATCTCGAAGATATAATTTTGCTACTCGTAGGAGGCCGATGATGCGGCTCGCAAACGACGTCTATACGATAAGTTGGAGGCATTCCTGGATGCAGCGATACCTTTATTACATGGTATTTCACAACATTTTGGATTTTCCACTTCGCAGTCGTCACAGCAACACACTCATAAGAATTGCTTTCCAAGCACCAACGGTAATGTGCTATAGCCAATTTAAACGCTCATTTTGCGCGGATTCGCAATTAAATTCTTTGTCTATTCATTTGTTTATTTATTTACTCGTTTTGTTTGTTTTTTGTTGCACGAAGAAAGTGAAGCTTGATGTTGAGTATATACTAAAGAAATTGTTATTATTTAGTCGTGAAATAGGAGTCATTTTACGCGAATAGGGTATTTAGGATCCGTTAGAAGTTGAATTGTCACATTTTCTTCACGTACCAATTAATGGATTTTCATTGGTTACTACAGTTGGAGAGATGGGTCAGCAACGAAAACTTCTCGCCTTATTTGTAGGGAAATATGGTGGTTGGAGGATTCCAAATATCCATTCTTTATGGTGTATGCTCTGCTGTCACATTCGCCACCGCATATTGCAAGGGTTATTTCTTCAGGACCCCAAGGTTTTCAGCGTAGATTAGCCCGAATTATCAGTTACTGTTGCGTTGTCACTGGTCATATCGTTACATAGACTACAGTAACTGCAGTTAGAAGATGGAGAGAGGAAATATATCAAAGTTTAATAGTTTTCGAGGTATCTTTTGATAATTCATGTTAGACACGCAGAGTAGCTGAAAAATAGCCGGACGTGAAACGTAATGAAAACAGAAGCAACTATCGAGTTGCTAACGAAACTGTTCGTAAATTTAGTTAACAAGAAAAGGAATCCTTGAGTCTCAAGACTGCAGTGTTTTATCCTTCAGCACGGTTGTTCCCCCTCCTTCCGCTTTTCAAGTTCTATGACCATTATCTGTTGATATTTCTTGCTCGTTGTTACTTTCTGCTAGTTTACGTTGAAATTCTGTCCATGTTGCATCTACCTATGTCGATGTGTCTCTGTCATGTGTCCTTTCGTGTCAAGCAAGTGGTAAGTACTCATTCTTTGACGAACATGCCGTAGCACCCGTGTGGCACCGCAATTTCTTAGTCACCTCACTACTGAACGAGGGAGGGTTCTGTGCATGGGGTGGCTCAGCCAATACCTTGAGTGCCAGTTTAAGGGACACTACGGGTTCCCTATTTGAAACAAGGAATTTCTACTGACAGCAGAAAGAAGATCCAGTTTTTGCGCTGTCAACCGAAAAAATCCACTGCTATTGTTGAAGAGATCTCTTTCTTTTTCTTATTGCCATGTAGGCCTCCGTTATTATGATGTTTATATTTATTTTGCACTAATGGAACGTTTTTCTTGTGAAATGTCAGTGGCCGTTCCCTATATTATTTTGTTAACGTCGGTCATGTTCTGTGTCATTTTATGTTAGCATTTTTCTATGCCATGACGTTCGTTCTGCAAGCGATCCGTGGTGTTTCTGTCATTCTCATTTTGTAATTGTCCACTATATTGCACTATATAGCGGAAATTCCTTAGGTAGTCTAGCTAGTTGGGTATTTTGCAATCGTTGAATTGTGCATTAAAAGATGGAAATTCATCCCAAGGAAAAGCCATTCTGCGCCGGTTCTAGGGGATGGGAGGAGAGGAATTGGGAAAGAGAGGCAATATCATTTCTTTGAGACAAAACGGAGACTTGGGCTTCCCTTAGCTCCACCTGCCTCTCCTCTCCTTCCTCGTAGCATAACGGTGTAGTTTTGGGGCATCTTGGATCATGTCAGTTACAGGTAGCGGAAGTTTTTGCTCGAAATTTTGCGCTATAATTTGACTCCTATCTGAGGTTATATCTGATTTCGCATTTACAGTCATTAGATATGCGTGATTTATAGAAGGCACAAGTAGTATGCCTCGATTCTAATCCTCATGCTAGGTCCGTATTGAAACAATTAGCTGGCGTTCACCTTCGTGTGTATGCACTTCAGTTAGCGGGGCGAGCTGGTCTATGCGTGAGTTATTAGTGTCAGTTTGTGCTCTTCGCTTTATTTGAATTTATACTGTGAACAAGCGATATATGGCGTAAAGCTTATATGCACTTATATATTGGTATGTAATGTGTATTCCATCAGAATGTCTGTGTAAATTGTACAGAAATATAATCGATAAGCATAAGTATGAATCAAATAATTTACATATATATATACGCGTGCAGCTGTTTCGTTAGCAACAATTATAACGCATGACGTCATTCCGATGCCTAATTCATGACTAAAGGTGAATGTCTGGATAACATTACGTATTTCTTCCATCGCGGTGTCGCTGCCGTGATGAAGCGAACTTCACATCGACGAATATTATAAAAATTGGCATAATTCTTTTACTTGCAGGTCTATTCGAACATTTGTACTTAAGGTGGGAAACGTTAAACACTTGTATGCGTGAAATAGAGTTTCAAAGAAAGCGTGTTGGAAAATATCCTTTATTCTTCTTTAGCATCGACTGCTCTTGGGTTCTTTCTCTTTTCCAGCTTTCCTCTTCCTGCAGAGTTGCTTAATGTTTTGTTCTGTTCCTCTGTAGGAAGTTTGACGACATCGTCAAGGGAATATGGTGGCGGCTATATGTCCATCGTGCATGGCAAAATGTGACTGGCTATCTAGAGGCAAGGAACTGAGTAGTTCTATGGACTACGCCTGTGCGTGAGTCGGTGTGACGCGATCTATAAGGAGTTGTTTATTTGTGTTAACATCGAGTGAAATCAGAGCAACAGTAATTGCTTAAATTTGTTTTCATTCTTTTCAGTGAAGCACAAGCATTACTATGTTGCTTGCGAGTGTTCTGATAGGAGAGAAGGGAAAGCTTATGCAATAAATTGAACATATAATACAATGCAAGTAACTCTTCAAATCTTGGTGAGAAGATTTGTATGTAGTCAGCGTGGACACCTCGGCAGTAGTCGGTTTCGATGGCACTCAGCAATGGGCACCCTTCTAATGGGTACGCTGGATTGCTCTTTGGGAATGCCGCAATGTTCGTGTTTTCTACTCGCTTCTCAGCTTCACCTTCTCTTTTTGATTTTTCTCTAGGATTGTCGCGATCGCTTATTGTCGCGACACCATCCGATCATTGACCTGGTTACGCATTCGCATATTTGGACGATGTGCACCTTGGCTTCGGTCGCATCTTGATGGTTTTCCTTTCTGTGAGAGAATTGAAGCGAGGACTGTTCAGTCGTCGCGCGTGATCTCCGTCATACTTATCAAAGCAGGACGCACGCTAAGTCTAGTCCATCGTGTTTTCACAATGCCTTCCATAAGGCATATCAAGAACGATTTTACGAGGCCCCATAATAATTACTGTATCATATCTCTATACATCGTCTGCGTTCTATCCTGCCAAGTTTTCATCTCCTTCGCACATCGATGAGAACCAATTATGTCATCTCGAATCAACCACCTGTACTTCTGCACTGCTGCAACCCCGAGTTCTGTTAATGAGGTAATGGGTAGTACTGCAGTAGCTGTATTGAGGAAAAGTAAATCGTGAGTCACAAATAAACTGTAACCGTTTTCACCTTTTTCTAATACATGTTACAAAACATTGCAATATAGATTGAATGTACTCTTTCAACGAAGCGTTCAATAAAGTTAGGGCAGGTGATTTAGCGAACTTCATGCAGTGATAATCTCGTAGCATGGAGGAGTTGATTCTGTTTCTGATAGACATCAAGTGTGCGATCGTGGTAGACGTGTGCAATCGTCGTTGTTCGACTTGCGTATTTCAATTGAGAGTGCCGAACAAAACCACTTGAATGTCTCAATTTCTTTGCAACATTTTAGAAAACGCGTTTACATCGCAAATATCGCAGATCCACACCAATCACCCTCTTCACCCACACAAATGACGTATTCTACATGACGCAGTGGTGACGCTCTTATGCCATAAAATTGCATCGTATACTCATGATAACTGGAGAGGTTTCAGCTGCTATGAATATTTCCGGCAGAGAGAGATTCTTGAAAAGTATAAAACAAAAGTGCACAACGTTCACAAAAATTTGCCGAAAGCGATTGAGGCGATATCGATTTGTATCTTAGTCAACGGGAAGGACTGTGACGTATTTCGAGGAGGTTAAATCCAACTTACGCCGTTAAAAAACTGGCAATAATTTTCTGAATGTTTTTGTCACAGCCAGCTGTCAGGGATTCTAAGATGATGAGAACCGCTTACTTTCTATCAGCAAATATTAGCATAGTTCAGGTTAGAAGTTTTTTCGACTTTATTTCGCTAATAAATCGGTGCAATCAATCAGATTATGTAAACTGAATGCTGCGTATGTATTATGGCCTCTGTTCCCCTATGTGAGCATTGGCTTAGTGCTATTTATATTGTATTTGCCTCTCCTCATCGTTTGCAGCCAATAAAGTAATAATATGACATTAAATTTCTATATTCTATTTTATGCTATTAAATAGGTGAGAAGAAACGAAAGATTGCAATTATGATTATTTAATTTCTCATTTTCCATTTAAAAATTAGAAATATTAAATGATTTCTGCGAATATATAGTGAAATGTGTTTTTCAATTTGGAGAAATTGGAAGAGATGAGTGAACGAAGAAGTAGAGTAATCATTTCTATTTTAAGTGTATAGCAGTTCCCTCTATTGCTGAATGAAATGATTGACACTTCTTTCGTCGATTCATCCCCAATCCGTTGTCAAAACTTATTAAGCGTTTTAGATTGCAATTTGGCAGAGAAGTACCTGAAAATGCCCCACCCTCCAACCCCTCCCCCTCCTTTTTTTTCAAAAAATTCGGATATTTATGTCGATGAATTTAACGGAAATTGATATTTTCTGTGATCCTCAATGGACAAAACAGAATTTCGACAAAATTTCGAAAAGCATCGAAAACATCTGTAAACTTCAATATGCTCAATTTCCATGGATCAACTTAATGATGAATCCAGATATTTAGTAAAACAACTAGCTATGTCCAATCATTTGATTTCCGATGACTCAATATTTAGATGCTCTGTTGAGGAGCAAATGTTGCCGAAAGAAGCATAATACGGCCCAGAAGATATTATTTGATGCTTGAAAGAAAAGCACAGAAAAATGATAAGTTTAAAATTTTTGCATATCTTTCTGTTTTGGCGTTTCGAGAGATTTTATTGTCCCCGTTTCTAGACGCTTTGTTGACAAAAGCACAAGAAAACGATAAATGAGATCATAGTGACTCATTGATTACAGAAGATCACAATAAATAGACTGCAAAGCAATGCAATGACGGCATTTAAAACTGCCATACAACTGAATGATGTGATACAGCATCACAAGAGGAAATGTTAAAGCATTTATTTATATATACTAACCGGAAGAATGATAGTACAATTTCCGGCAAAACAATGGCAAAATATTTGCAGTCGCCTACGCAATACGTTGAAAACCAACTAGCAATAGCATAAGCTATCGTAGAATGCAAAATAACTCCTTTTCAAATCAACGAATGTCTCTGATTGTGCTGAAATTCTTTTAAACCGTTACAAGGATCCAATAAGCGAGATGCGCGTTTAATGATTTCGCTTATTTCATCAATTTCATTGCTTGAAGGTTATATAACAATCCGGCAATCTTGGCAAAAACTGCGAAGGATTTATTTTAACATATCTACAATCTGCATGTGGGAAACTGCTTGGGTGGGCGTTTTTTGCGTCAACTCTAACGAATTTGCAGTAGAAAATGGCCTCTTAACATGTTTTTCATCGAACATCGTGTTAAATTTGCGCGGAAATGGTTAATTTTTGAAAATATAGAAGCGTTACATTTCGTAAAAACAGAAGTTGTTTATGCGTTGCCAAACGCGAGTGATTTCACAGTGGGCTTTCGGTGCTATGACTTATAACTAATGGGCCAGTATCTGAAACCGTACAGTAGCTCTTCTTCATCGATGAAATCTGCTCCGAACTATCTCGGCTCTCCGGCGATTTGCGCAGGCTTAACATTCTTGACGGTGAAGATGGGTAATACTTGCGGGTATTGGGTTGATATGTGATGGTGGATGCCCTCAACTGAACTGCGGTGGACGAAGCAGTGCCCCCAGATCCGACGAGAGCCAGTGTTTTGAGACAAAAAATTGCTCCCTTATGCGCAATAATACATTCATAGTGTAACTGAAGTGACTGTAAAAAAAAGCTTTTTCTTCCTAATCGCTTGTAAATTCAGACAAGATTAACCGCAAAGTGTATGTAAGTTCGCAAATCCTTGCACTTAAAGTTCTCCAAAATTTTTTCGAAGTGGATATTTCAAAACAAATTTGGTGCAAAAGGCCGTCGCACAGTATACGATTAATTCAATTGCTTCAACCTGTGAGCCTAACCAAGGAACAATTCATATAAGACGTTCAAAATATTTGAATAATAAAATCTGCTTTCTTTAACTCATTTTTTATAATTTAAAAACGCATCAGTTAATTCTCCGAATTTGCTTCATCTGTGGCAATGTGCTCTCGCTTAACGCGTTTGATCTCATTCTGAGATTGATGGACTGAAGGAAATATACTATGGAAACGCACATCGATACGGCTACAAACTATAGAAGAAATATCCCTGTGATTGCTTACACGATTACTGCTAAATACTGTTGATTATTCCAATTTTATCGAAAAAAGTGTTTCGAATTTCACCCGTATCATGCTTATCTGATGATGAAACTTGAAGTGATTTGCAGTTCATCTCAGTTACAACAAACGATAAAGGCATTTGAGTACTAAGGGGGATGGAAGGAGGGGGGAGGGGGAGAGAGAGGGAAAGGGGGAATGGAAACAGTATAGGATAGAAACCAGCATGATTTCGAAAAAATTTGGACGAATTGAAAATTTTATCGTTGCTTGATAGCAGCATTGAATAGATACGGTATTGTTATGGATTGTCTGCGTCTCCCCGAAATTACACTATTTTCTTTATTGCACAGTTCCTGCTTGTGCCTACTTCCTTCTTTTTAGCCCATTGATATATAAATGTGACTGTAATTTCTTCTTACCTTGATTACCATAAATTATCTAAAGTGATCATTTTCTTATTTGTTAGTAATAAAATAACAAAGATATAATAATTTCTGCCCAAATCTTTTTATAATTCGTTCATAAAGTGTACGCTGAAAAACGAGAATCTTTTCGGTTTTGTGATTTCCTTTCCTGCTAAACGAAACAATCTTAGCACTTGCTCGTAGAATAGGTGGGAAAGTGCTTCAAGAGACTTGGCACGGTATGTGCCATTGTGTTTCATCCGGTCTGGGTAGGCGGCCACCAAAATATTCAAAAACCAGAATAAAACTTCTAATACGTCTTCTGCCATGGAACTAACGGATTTTGCAAATACTGAAACGATGATTTCATTTTGGAGGCTATGTGCAGTAAAAGGGAGTGGAATTCTAAGAAAACGGAGAGATATTTTCTCTAAATCCTTTCCCGAGTTTTTTCTTTCGGAATCTGAACAAGACTTAAAAAAGACCAACAAACATAAATAAAATATCAGACAGATCGACAGGAATATACGCGTAAAGGATGCCTTCATTCCACAATTTTTTTGGAGTTCCTAGCGGTGCAAAAGTAATGGTGGAATAATAGATTTTGAGAAGCAAACGTAGGGAACATGATATGGGCATTGAATAAAGCATTATTCGAGAAATAGTACATTTAGTAGCAATCCATACATGATGCCAGTGAGTGTGGAGGTGCCATGAAGCGGTAAGAGGAGAATGTTGCCTCGCTAAATCTTCTTCGATTCACAGCATACAATTCAGTAATGGCTAAAACAACAAACACATTCTCCTATGCCTATATGCCTATTTCACTTCTTGGAGAACGTCTTGCCACTTTATCGTATTGGTGAAAATCAATCATATTCAGTAATGATTTCATTCAGTGAAAAAATTAAGCTTGTTAAGAAAATTTAAGATTTTGCAAATTCCTTTTTTCGTTTAGGTCGAAAGAGAGTAACGTTTATTGCCATATGAAAAGTCTTGCCACCCATCTTTCATCATCCAGGTGATGATTGTTCAACAGCTTTTATCAATATGCCTATTTCACTTCTTGGAGAAAGATGAAAAATAAGCTTACTTGGAATATGGATGTTTTCATCTCAAAACAAAGGCGGTACAGAGAGCAGCCCCTTATTTCCTTTACATTTCTTTATATTGCTGGATTAAATTACTAGTCATTTTTTGGAAACATTTTATTAAAAATATGAGTGTACATAGACTCGTCGACACAAAAATATACGGAGATCAATATTACACAAATCAGCATCACAGCAATATAACATGCGATACATAAACGGTTTAAGCATTGTGTATGTGAACAGAGCTCATAATCAGGCATATAAAGCTTGTTAATAGAGATCGATTAGATAACGCCGTTTATGCAATTCCAAGGAGAGGTTAAAAGCTGCGATGAGTGATATAGAAGGTGCCTATATGACAATTAAATTATAATGCTTATATAGCACCTTTGATGAAGTATAAATCTGAACATAAAGCATATTTCAACTTTGTGAAAAAGATTTCTCCAGTTTTAATCGAACCTATAGGATATACGTTTTGGAAAGATTCCAAAGAGTTTTTACTTTGCAGTAAATTTCGAATATTCAATATATCCAAAAAAATTTATTCGAGTATATTTGCTAGTTGACGAAAATAAAAGTTGTTAATATTTCTTCGTTTTCAGTCGCGATGTTTTGAATTTGGAATTAGTAGAGAACACTCTCCAACGCAGCTTTTAAACTAGCAATCTTACAGGCACTCTCTAAAAAGTGACCGTTATAATAAATAGATTTTCCCATTCAATTACCGATTCATGGATTGCAAGTGGTTAATAGCTCATACTTGCGTTGATAGATTAAAGTGGCACATATCCTCAGCCTAAACGACAATTTTTGCCCAAAATGGAGCCCTCGTATCGATTGTATTTTACAGAGTGCCATTTTATATGTAGCAATGTATGTGTAGATCACAATTAGCAGGTAACCGGATTGAAAAAACATCGTGTTTTCAACCTTTTTGAGACGTTCGATACACTTTTGTTCGTCGATAAACCTCTTTCTCTCCTCGATGGAATCGTTTTCGGTTCCATAAAATCAGTTGAGCTTTCATCCAGCACATCTGCTTCATCTCGTAGCTCGTTTCGATTCTCTTTCCATCTCTTATCGTCTGCATTAATATCTGACCTTCTTGTTCTTTCTTCGTCATTCCTTCCAAGTCGTCGTCCGAGTTTCGAATTTACCTTCTGAACAAAAAATAAATAAATAGCAATTAGTTCCACATTAAGAGTTGAGATGTGTAAACGGCTATTACCGTGTGAATGTCCAAAATTTTACATCAATTTGTTTCGATTAAACGTTTGATATATCTATAAGAGTATTGCTAAATAAAAAGTAGAAAATTAGGGGAATTATTTACAAGAGGAATAATAATTAAAAGTTCATCTGCTTATTCCATTCATTCATTGACTATGAGAAAACTTTTCTGATTTCACTCGAAGAGATGAAAGGATAAGGCGTACCCTTACCGCTTTTCTCCTACCTATCCTTCCCCTGGGGCCACCTCAAGTCAATGAAACGTTACTTCCCTTCCAAGTATGGGATTGCTTCTCCTTCTTCACCGATATCCCATTTTCTTGCACAGCACTCTGGTATTTTCTGATCTTTTCACCTTTCCTTCGCAACAACCAAAAGGACTTTACCACGTGACCTTCAATAAGTCTGGGACAAAAATATGACTTTTTGATACTAGCATGAAATGGATATGCGACTTAGATTAGGTGCATTTTAATTGAGATCATTTTAAGAGATCATTTCCCACTTTACTCACGACTGAAATATGAGCTCATCGCATTTCTGGATGGTAGAATCAAGGGGAATCTGCCCTCTCATTAACGGCATAAAGAGAAGTGCAAATCTACACCATTCGACGTTTGCATTCCACTCCTCTCATTCCGCATTTTTCTCCGCATCGATTTGCGGTGAGTAAATGCAAAGTTACGTGAGATTGCGGCATGTTTATTTAAAAATCTAGAAAACGCATTAGAAGAGCCAGCACGATATGTGCATTCATTTGCAGTCCTACTCGTCACAGCAATCACTATCGCAGTTTGTCAGCAAATCACATAGCATCGGCGGCAAAGCACTCACATTTTGTCCAAACCAGCCGCTTACGAAATTTTTCGCAAAATCTTCGTCTTCCCATCTATTGTAATAAACCGGAAATTTTGGTCTGAATGGTCACAATTTACATGTCTATTTTCACGCGCATTTAAATTTCTATAATTTGTTTAGAAATGGATAGGTGAGTTCTAAAGCTGATGTCGGATCCAGTGATGAAGACCACAGCTAACTAATTCGTGGCTTTAGCTCCAGCGGTTTCCAAGCTGAAGCTGTTAGGCAGACGGACGTAAACACGCATATACTTTACAGGTGTAAATTTACAAAAACGCATAGAAACTAGCGGTATCGATGTATTTACTCTTATTTTACTCCCAGTGTTTTATTTTACTCTTAAAAATGAGGTACTCAGCGTGAAAAGCCATCGAAAAGTCTTGCCTCATCTAATAATCCTCTCTTTCCTTCATTCAGAAAATCCTCGATCATTTCGTCAAAAAAGGCGTTGTCGAGCTCATTTCGAAGTGCCCTTCCTTGTGCACCGATCGCTAACAACTGCACAAACGTCAGCAATAAGATCAACCAACACGACACATCTTCCCTCTCCATGCGTAATCAGAAAACGCTAAGCAGAATATTTGCACAACTAGATTCCACTGAAAAATGCCCGAAAACTAGCAGAGAGATTTCTTTTAAGCACACCCACCGACAAGGGGCGTCTTATGTTTGCATTATGCTGCGAACGCTTTGATAACACAGTGTCATTAGTTCGCGCTTACTCGTTTTGTGACGTCTCTCTGTTTGTTAAGTATTCGCGTACACATTGCACTTTTTTTACATTTGTGGTTTTCAAACGGTCCATCTTATTTCCACCTCTTACGACTAACTTTTGATACCGGAAATCGATGTGCTCTATGTCTAGCAAGCCACCCACTAAGCGCCATATGGTTATCATCCGGAAGTACACGCTTAATATTTCCAGTTATCGTCATATTGACTGTATTTCTTGGAAGCGGTACAAGAACGAACGTTGAGATCATTGTTTTTCACATAGCTACACGTGTCGTATAACTCATAAGCCGTCTTAGTCAAGCAACATTGAACGCTGTTTCGTCCAGCACAACAACAGTCACAGTGGACGAAGTGTTTTATAAATTGATTATGAAAGAAATACGCTTGGAGTGGAGTTGCCTTTATAGCTGTCGAAAGGAATTCCTACTCAATGATAAATTCGTTCGCCATGTTTCGCAAGTAGCATGCGAAAAAAATTGCACCTGCTATGCGCTTCATTTAGTGGTTCCTCCAGCACGTCATGTTGCTATTATTACGTCTTGTATCGGCTTTCGCTTTGACGATAACTCGCCCCCCATTAATGAGCTTTCGAATGTGACTTGAAGCTGCTACCCCCCTAAAGGCGCAAAATTTTTGCACATAAGAGTTTAATATGTTCAGCAGATTTATTGAAGGATGTCCTTATCACGTACCTCAATTGCAAATATTGGCATGCAAACAAGCTTGTCGCACAACAATTTCTTGTCACAAATGCCAAAATATTTCATGAGAATGAAACATTTCCATGGAGAAAATCTACATTACTCCTGCCAAAATGCAGAAGTGTCAGAATTATAAAGAATTTCGTTTCGTTTTTAATAAATGATACCCATATTTTAAATCGTACAAAAGTTTAGAAAGTTCATCAAACCTCTTCAACAGTTCTTTAAACCAATTAAGCAGCTTCCTTTGGATGTGCATCTGTTGAAAGTCATCTTTCTTGCAGTGTACTTCTCATGGAAACAACATTTAAATTTGAATAGTTTTTATAGTCTAATCAGCTGAATGTTTCTTTGTTACAGTAGCTGATTTCGTTTTTTCATAGTGAATACTTCCATGTCCTGATTTCGAAGGCATTCTACCGGACACGATCTGCTGAAAAAGAACTAGCTAAACCATGAAATCCTAGACCCTTAGTTTGTCGGGTTTCTAAAGTTGTTCATAATGAGCCAGCGGATCTCAACGATGTTGGTGATTTCAAGGTAAACAGGTAAGCTGGTTTCTAACAATGCATGAGCTGATTTCGTCCGCGTGATCGTATGGTGATGAACCGGTCATTTAATGCAGGGTTTTGAATCTCATTCAGCGATTTTACTTTTCAAGTGGACAAGTTAGTCCATTTTCCTAGCAACTATTGGGGCTTGAATGAGATAGAATGAACAAGAGAATATTAAAAGAAGTTTGAGTGCTAATCACCTATTACCATAAGAAAAAAGCGAATAAAACTTTATCACTAGTGCAGAAGCATACTAGTTACCTCAAGCTAGTGCATGAAATTATTTAGCAAAAACGATAGAAGATTTATAAACACTTGCTAGTTTGGAATATTTCCACACGTTTTTGGTGGCTAAAATATGCTTCTTAAGTACCAGTGTTTATTTATTCACCTTACATCATCACCGGCAATCCCTGAAAAATTTAATCAGAAAGGTGTGCGTGCAATCCGTTGCTTCATGCCCTTCCCACTCTTTCCACCTGTCCCCCTTCCAAGTGCTTCCTGGCACTCCTCCCCTCTCTCCTTGTTTCCTTCTTCCCACTTATAATGCTCTAGTATTGAAATGAAGGTTTGCAGATTATAAAAACTCTTTGGAACACTTTGTGCCCGCAATGGATGGTTGCAGCCAGAAGCCATGCAGCGATACTTGTTCTAAAAGATATTAAAGATTTAAGATCATTAGCAGAATCATAATGCCGATCATTCTTTTGTATACCAATCAAGGTAAGTTACAATTTAAGTGCACGCCAATAACATCGCGATGGAAATACATCATAAAAGCAATACAGATATGAAATGTTTTTTCGTTATCACTCATGTTTATCACAGATGTAAAAATATTTGCTGACTGATAAGTCAAAATTTGAGAACCTCAAAAATGCAAATAGTATTTTTTTTCCAGTTACATTAATGCATCAAAATTATATGAGCCTGTATTGTTTTTTAGCACCTGAAATGCTTCAACGGAGTTTGTTTCTCTTTTGAACATAATTTTCCATCAATGAGTTACGTTACATATAGAGTACCACATTTTGAGTTCTCCTTACTTCTTCTATAATTGTGGCACCTATAAATATTTGAGCTTTTCAAGCACCGATCAGCTCTCCATAAAAATGCAAATTTTCCACAGCAGTTCACTCGAATGATTAAGTGTACTTTGAAGTTTCACCTGGAATGCATATCACAATGTTAGTTCAAAGTATAATATGAGGCAAACAATTTTCCTTGCTATCATAAAGCATGCTTTAACATTATGCTTGCTGACGCAATCATGCGTGCCACAAATTGCTATTTTATGCAAACAGTCTTCGTTAGCTAATCGGC
Source organism: Baylisascaris schroederi (assembly GCA_006503575.1). Taxonomy (NCBI): domain Eukaryota; kingdom Metazoa; phylum Nematoda; class Chromadorea; order Rhabditida; family Ascarididae; genus Baylisascaris; species Baylisascaris schroederi. The sequence continues at coordinate 1,132,645 of QEWY01001009.1, forward strand.
AACCCCAAAATATTGTTTGCACATAGCTGCCAATAAGTTTATTTACTGATATAATTTAAACAAGCACTATTGCTCTGTTTTATAAGCTTTAACAATTGATGTTGTGGAGAGTAGTATTGTTACTGTATTTGTACATTTAGGTTGCCCAAATTTAGCAAGCAGTAGAGAATTTAGTAATAATTAATAATGGGAAGGTTAATTAGCAATATGCCACCAGCCAATCCTATTCCCAACTTCTCAGTTCTTTGCCTACTCCAGGAATGTCTATAAAGAAAAAGTAAAGCTATGAATTATAGTGGCATATATTATGGCAAATATGCCACCTTCCGAACCAAATTAAGTTTATTTATTTGCTGAGAAAGCTAGCATTTGATAAATACGAATGCTTCATTAGATACGATGCATCGATAAAATTTTATTCGAAAGGTGAAAAAGGTCAGATAAACTGCTCCGTTAAGAGGTATTGATGTTAAATATTTAAATACAAGATGCATTTTCTGGAAATAATCCAACTTGCCTCTCAGTTTTGTTTCTTGTGTTGCTATTGCCAGTGTTTTAGTGACATATTTACCGGCGCAAATGTCGAATTCAGTTGTTATTTGCAATAAAGGTCGGGTTGAAATGTGTTCTTGTTCGAAATGTATTCAGATCAAAATCTTTTTGTATATAAATACTAGCTAAAATGAAAAAAAAAAATTCTTCCATTCTACAATTATATTGCGATAAGATGTTCATGGACGAGGCCATCCTTATTGTGATAAAAAGCAAAAAAGAGTTTCCGGTCAAGTGAAAAGCGAATGCTGATAGAAAATTTGATTCAGAATGACTGCTTAAATTCTATTATTTTTATGGCAGTTCACAACTCTGAACAACTGCAAACAACTTGAGCACTTTCTAATATACGAACTCTAATTGTATCGACGTGTTCGGTGTGCGGAAAGAAATGAGAAGGGCGCCATTGATCCGAGGTGTACAGTCTCTTCCAACCCCTCCCCTATTCCATTAAGCATGCGATCAGATCCAACCTCCACGAAGCTTCTCATTACGATCTAGGATTTTTGCGATAAAGTAGAGATTACAATACTTAGGCAATATCCACTTCAACTTTCAGCGAAATATATAAAGTGTGTTGGCGCTCAGATGTCGAATCAAATAGTGGCGACCTCCAAGTCTATCGCCGATTACTAGACGTATTAATTCCAACTTTTGAAAAGTTTAAATTATGCCTAATCAAACTCAAAACGCATTCAGGAAGCCAATATTTGCAGTGTATTGAATTTGCTTGCAAATAACAAAAAGCAGAAATGCCGCTTATTGCTAAAAAGTGCATTTGCAAAAGACTGCAAAAAGGAAAGCAGAACGGCTAATATGCGTGCAACGATTCAGTCGCCTGAAATTCTTTCGCAACGATATGAATGCATCAGTAAGCGTTAATTCACATTTTTAATAGACTGATAAATTAATCTGCAATAAGAAAATGCAAGTTGAATCACCTCTAAAGAAATATAAACGTTCGCATTAGGTAATTAGCGCTTTAGATGACTCATGCAATCTTAATATAAGATTTCGATTTCGTTATTTATGCGCATGTCGAAAATTTTTGGGTAAGAAGAACTTCTCTGAGCGCTAATATAAGAGATAAGCAATTTTTAAACGTGAATTTTAGAGTTTTAGAGAAGTATATTCTTTAGTTTGCGTGCATTTTGTAAAAACTCGTGCAAGATATGAGCGGAATCTCAAAAGAGCGCATCGTGCCGGCTGTGACAATAAGATGAATTCCTCAATTTGTTGTTGTTGAAAGGAATGACGACTGATGAAAAAGATTAATGCATGATGGCAATGTTGAAATTTGTGTTGATACTTAAGCTTCAATTGAAACGAAATTCTATTAGTTCACAACCTGAAGCGAAACCAACTGATTTTCAACTGAATGTCACTTCACTCGCTTTGACAGTTTCCGAATTATTTGCTACGATTCATTACCTATATAACAAAATCTATCAAAAGTTAATTTCTTATTCGGATCTTTATTAAGAAACTTTAGAGATGTTTTCGTTTGAAATTTCAATTGGTCACTGTTAGGTTTAGCAAGTGTAGCGGTCTATAGCTAGCTCGATTAGTGATCGGCAGATATTTCTTCATTGCTTTTTCGACATTTGCTAGGATGAGGAAATCGTTGATTGCTAATTCATCTAGTAACCCGAATATGTGATCTTCCTCTCCTTCACTACCATTTCTGTGGAGCGAATTCGAGTGAGAAACAATAGCTTCTCAAGGCAATGAATTTTTTAGGCGAATGACGCAAAAATTTTGCATATTTTCCTTACCGGCACTGATTCGATACGGTAATGTAAGCCGCTGCTGCATCTTTGGAAGGCCCTAGTTCTTGCACCGTTTTATTTTGCAAGAATTGAACCCATGTGAGAGAGAGTTGCTAGCCCTTTCGTTACACGCAGAAATGCAAGCATTTTGCGCAGTTCCTTGTGTGCAAAAAGAACAAGCGGAAACGTGAGCCGAGAGTGCAGTTTACAAAATTGCAAAGGGCAGCATAAGGAGGATGTGGAGGGGGAGAGTGTGTAGAGTGAGAGGAACTGAGGAACGAAACAAATTTATTGTTAGCGGACCAACTTTTCTTCCCTGCTGTCTACTGTTTCTTTGTGGCTGCTTTTGCTTCACAGGCTGTGTTCTTGCTTACTACGTGTGCTTTTTGAAAGAAACTGCAAAGTATTCGAAACTGTTGCTTTAAATTGTTCACAGTAGGGGATTTGTTTGTTTCATGTTGTTTCGGCTGCTTCGTCACCTGGATTTGAGGAACAATAGGAGACGTTGGGTGCAGATTGGTGTGATTTAGGATTTTTGCCAATTTCGTACATTTGATTAGTCGATAGCAAAGAGAAGCCCCATCCAGAAGGAAGACGGAGAAAATTTCATTTGGATTATTCACCATCCTAGGGGGAGTCATCAAATTTCCTGGGCTTAGTTTTCTGGTTTCCTAAACATAGGCTACTAGGAGGCATCGATCAAAAACATTTAAAGCTTCCCCGAGCTACAGCAAAATATATCACAACAAGCATGGAACTCTACCCATTCGAACAAAAGAAAAAGGAAATTGAAATTTGCAACTTTAAGTGAGAAGCGAGCAGAACTCAATACTAAAGTGGCGAATGACAAAGGTGAGTTAATTCAGCTATAAAAACTACGGTTTCACCCCAAATCCGAGTTTTTAAACTTTTAAAGACTTTATGACCGCTCGTGAAAATGGTTCTTTTTCGGAACTTTATCTGTCCAAATTTTAGCAATTGGTATCACCACTCAGTCAGTAAGATCTGATTTTTTGCAGAAATATTTTATAACTGCAACTGGTGCCGATCCCTCATTTAGTATTCCCTTTTTGTACAGCGTAGTGGTTTTTTCTTGCAGTAGGTCAGTGCTGAAGCTGTGATAAAGTAAGCAGTATCCCTTAGTTGCTAGAAGTGGCACCTCTGCAATAAATCCTGATAAAGTATGTCGTTCACTTCAGAATGGTTTTTCTCGAACTTCTGCTCATGTTTTGTCTTCTAAGAGCAAGGAGGATATTTATGTGCGAGGTGGAAATGGAACGGTCACTTCCCTTTGGCCTCTCAAAGTGGCGTTTCTTTCCTAGATAAATAAACGTTGAAATGACGTTTCACTAGCAGCGCATTTTTTGCGATAGCTTGCAAATAGCGTAGAAAACGATTTGCACAACATTGTGGGCGTTGAAAAAAACAATGCAAACAAGCATGATGGAAATTTGAAATGTAATGTCCGTCTTGTTTAGTGTTTTTTTTGTTTTAGTTTTTTTCTGCATATAAGTAAATTTACCGATAATACTTTGTAAGAACAAGCGAAAGAGTATTTTACAAGATGACCAACACTAAAAAATAACCTTTATTCTTTCAGGTTCACTTGTTATCACATTTTTAAGCGGACACATAGCATTTGAAAAAAAGTTGATGCTCGTTTTCATTTCGATTTCAAAGTTTTGTTACTGCTAGCAAGATGGGCAAGTTTTTTTTTCCTGCATATTGCACTCATAACAAGTAAATCAGTTGCGAGGCAATCGTTGATAAAAATTTTCAAAAAATGCACGTCCACAATTTATGACGAAAACATATTGTGGAATGCAATCAGAGTGCAATTAGCAAGAAGTACAACAGGAAATATCATAGACTTTATGAGCGGTAATACAGTGATGAACGGCATACAGCAATGTCACCGATGCGACAATATGATTTTCTAATTACTGTACCGTTTTGTTAACGCCCTCTTCATTTTTCTTCCCCTTACTCTTTTTTCGCTACTCTGTGAACCCCTCCCTCTTTCGTTCTCTCCTTTTTCTACCGTTCTCTCACCACTCGAATGAAGCATTTTCTTAAATTTTGCAAGCACATATTGCGGGGATCTTTATTCTCCATCGATCATCATATTTCAAATTGGGACGTGCCTTATCAAACGACCTAGAATAGAACTTACTGAATTGATTCCAAATAACTCTTAGAATCCGATTTTGAAATTCACATTCCTGGCATTTAACCTCTCCCAACCGATGATATATATTAGAGAGGCGGGTTCTAGAATGGCCAAAAGACCAAGAAGTTTATCGATCACAACGAAACGTTGACGCCAAAGATTTTTCCAGTGCAAAAATGAGGAAGTGATCTTTGGGAAATTTCTTAAAGTTTGTGAGTGTACTAAACGGAGAAAATTCCTTTGCTGTTTTTTGTTGTTTATTCACAAAGATGAGAATGTTTCCTTCATTCGTTAATGATTCGATCTAAGAATGCCAATAATCCAACACGTCAATTAACTGTAGAAATCCAGAGCATATTCAACGGTAATATGAATGTTAGAGCATTAAGTGAAGCGCATAATGGGCTTTGAAGCCCCCTCACTAGTACAGCACATCACTATGCTTCAAATCACCGATAAAAGTTTTTGCTTCTTTCTTTTTTCTTCTTTCCTAAGATTTGATTCATGTACAATTTTCTGTGTAAAAAGACATTTCTCCATAAGAACTGTTTGCACTCCATTCTCCACACATAAACACACACGTATGCACACGCCCTACTTAAGATCGATTATGGAAATACTATTAAGCCTTCAACTGCTAAAAAGTACAGTATTTGCTGCAATATAAACTTTGCGGCTTTTATTTTCCACACTGCTCGGTCAGTTGATGTTCACTCTAGAGTCTCATATTGAAGAAAAGGCCTTCCTATAGTCAGATAAATACTGCATTGAGTTGCTTTGTTGAGGAAGAGATCTCAAAATTATGCTTTTTAAGCAGAAAAATAATCTCTTAAATAGATGCGATACTCTATACTTTAAAAGCTAGCCACTTTTGCGGGTTTAATATTCCTTAAGAATAACTTTGATAGCACTTATTTTTACACGATTTTCTATAAAAATGCTTCTCTATGAAAGTTTTCTCAGTTCATTATGGTATGTTTAACCTTGGCATTTATCTAGATGACGTATCACTTATTCAGATGATAAATTGCAAACGATCCCTGAAAAAAAAAATCGTATGTTTACAGCTGGTACGATCATCTTTGTACGATCACCGCAGGTTAAACAGTGCCATTATCTTATTGTTCATTTGATAATTGGAACCTCGATAAGTTTATTGCTCTTCTTATGGTTTATTTTTCTTTTACAACATCATTATTATGGCATTAGAGAACTTTTTTAAACGAAAAAAAAAGCATGACAAATGTGAACGGAAATATGGAGTTGCTTTCGTGTTTTGGACGACGATCGTGGAGATCAGCCACTGATGTGAAAAATTGTTTCAATCTTCGAAAACAATGAGGGGTCTCAATGCAATAAATTGTTTCTTCATTAAAAAATTATAACATTTATTGAGGCCATATATTTTTAAAAATTACTCAGGATAAACTAAAGAGTAAATATTTTATGACGACTTATAATGATTGCATTATTGAGATAATGAGGAGGAAATTTAAATCTTTACATCGGATCGAAGCGTTTCGAGCAAATGTTTTCAATGTTGAGTTCGAATTGGGATGCTATGACGTCACCATTTGGATAAATATATATGGGCCCATAAAATTTACGAGCAAGTGGAAACGTATGAAAAAGTTGCAATGGTCGGAGGGAAAGGACTGTTCCGTAACCTGCGTTACCGTTACCGTATTCTTATGCGCCATCATTTATGCGCAACAAAAACTATGGGTTAATCGCGTGTGGAGAGGGAGTCATGTTCGCTGTAGAACAAAGCTAATGTTTGAAAGCGAGAGTGCGCTTCGAAGCTAATAGCACGGTATGTTTTTTTTACATTCATACCACTTGACCATCCAATTTCACAAATTATCAATAAAAAAATGCAAAACATTGCTTTCGTATCGCAGGTGATCCCAACAAAACATTTCACAACGAAAACTCGGCCGGTTAGGATGTATGCAATGTTTCAGTGCCTTTGAACGTCTGAGGATTGCTTTGAAGTGGTTGGATGGCCTGAAATATGATACAGGCTCATGATGATGACCGAGTGATCGAATTTCCGTCGAAAACCGCAATTTCAGCCCTTTTTGTCCTTTCGGCTGCAACCGAAATTCAGTTTTTACTCGAATGCTTCAAGTCGGTAAGCGATAGGAATTTCTGAAACTCGTTCGATTCTGACCGAATGCATCGGTTATCAGTTGTCATCTACCCTTAGGACAGAATTTCTTAATGAAGCATCGAAATTCTAAAGAAATGCGTGTGAGGCCACTTTCTTTACTTTAGGCAAGGTTGCCGTTAACGCAGAGCATACTGTACTGCAACATTTTATATTTGAAACCAATATCTGAGAGTATTTCTCACTTTTATGGAAAGTAACATAATTTGTTGAAGTGTGAAAGAGGGTTGCGTGATGAGAATCTAGGTTGCAGTGGGCGTTATGAGAAGTAAGGAGGAAGAAGTAACAATTCGTTTCAAATTGCTTCACAGTATGCGAATTATTTAGCGTTACATTTCCTTTTAGATTTTGATGTATGCTTGGAACTGTTCGCACCAAAAATTGATCCTTCATAAGCCCTTTTAACATATTTTTATTAGCATTGAGAAGTGTCTGCATATTTATATTACTTTTGTTCACTTCATTTGTACTATAATTTTAACTCTTTTTTTTCATTCTTAAGAAGTTAGTGCTTTCTTGTTGTCGGATATATGAATATTTCCCATTCTTTGCATAGCTGTGCGTCGTATCCTCTTAATCGCTTTATTCTACTTACACTGCTATTTTCCGTACGAAATTTCCTGTTGTCTTTGTACATTCATTGTTTACATTTTTTGTTTGAGCTGTTATATTGTGTTCCGCTACGAAATTTTCTTCAGAATTTGTGGCTCCCAGACTGATCCATTGTATGCCTTTGAATTCTAATTTTTTAGGAAGATAAACGAGCGTAAGTATGGTAATACAATTTTTAATAACCTTTTATGAAAACCTAAACTACCCGCATCAAAACAGCGTGCAGTAAAAAAAATTTACGTTTGCGAGCATAAGCTCGCAAATGTGAATTTTTTTTACAAGCGCACGCCGTTGTAATGAGGGATAGTTTAGGTTGAATCTGGGTGGACGATGACGCCCCAAACGGACGATGATGCCCCGAATTGCGTTGCACGCAGAATTCGATTCTCACCATAACGCCCTTCTAGTAAAGCCGATTCTGTGACTATTGTCTACTGTAACCAAATCGAAGTAAAATTTTCATTATCTTTTGTTGTGCACTCAGTTATCGAATCTTAAAGACGCATATCCTATGTAATTTTGTTTTGCAAATAGAGCAGTTTGACGGTGATGTATTCAGTTGTTTTCACTGAATGGTTGTTGATCAAAGGGATTAATACTCTTCGAGCATTTTTGATTGCTATTCCTTCTGAGGTCATCAAAAACTACTACTACTTAACTCTGCAAAGCATCCTTTGAATGTAAACGGTGTCGAGTTATCAACGGTGGTCAGTGGTAATGTCCGGAAGATCTATTCTGAAAAGAATTGCGTTGCTTTATCCTTGGTTCCTCAAACACTTTAAGTTGAAAATTCGAAGAAAATGATGTGTGTAACAAACAGAAGGGCATGGACGGTAAGAATTTTTGTGTTTCAAGATTTTGCGTCCTGAAGATTATCACTATCTGCTTTGCGTGATCTGCAGAGATGTCCCACGATGTCGTTGGTAGCTGTTCTCTTCCCGATGTTTGTTCGTTTTGTGTAGTCCTGCTGTTCTTTTTTTTTTTCTATTTTTTTTCGTATACAATTTTACTATTTCGGGATAGCTTTTGGGCGTTGGCTAAAGTGACTTGAGATCATCGATCTTGTATATATCGACCAAGTTCAGCTTGCTGAGTTTATTTATATGCTTTGATGTTATCAGCCATATGACCAAATCTTTGGCAGTTGCTGATAATTTTGCGAAAATTGTTGAAAATTCCTTGAAAATTCCTTGAAAAATGTTAAATGTTGCTGGTAGTTATTGTTATGGGCAAGAATGTCCCTATTTTCTGAATGTGTTAATTATCAATTTTGCTGTGTTCTTTGTGATTATGTGTCCCATTGCTTCGATGCGGTACAGAAATGATGCAAAGTGATCTTGACTGAGTGTGCAAATATTCTCTGTTAATCGTTAGTTGTTTATTCGTTATGATGCAAAGGTTTTTTTGTTTACGTTTTTATGCCAACTTTTGTCATTTGTTCAAAGCAGCACATTTCGAAATGGAGCTTTCATAGTTGCATTCTCATTCTATATCTGCTTCTTACTACTTTTTAAAGCGTATAATTGTATCTGTATATAGCTGAGGTTATCTGGTTTCGGATCTGCTTAATACTTTTTCAGACCATATCTTCACCTGCTTTTATTACTTTTATTGTTTTGGATTCAATTACGAAAAAAAATGTTGTATTTTTTATCATAGACGAGCAGGTGAACTAAACAATTCATACCTTCTCCATTTCACGCTTTTCTTTATTTTTTATTTCCAAGGTTTCTGCTCATTCTGCTTTTCCAATGACCGTTTTCATCTCACACTTGGATAGTGGACCATCAACACTCCATTTGGTCATGACCGTGGCGTTGTCCATTTTATCTTAACCCATTCCACGTTATTGATAATAATTGACCGTCGATTTGCTGTTGTTGTTGGAATAAACCGACCCTATTATGAATCAAGACTCAAGGCTATCCGTCTCATTCTATTTCAGTGGAGCTTCGCTTGAGGGACGAAATTTCGGTCGATTTTTACTGGTCGAAAAGAATGAATTGGTCGGCTTTTTTTGTTGCAACCGAAATTCACCTTCAACTGAGTACTTTCGGCCGGTAACTCACGAACTTTTTTCGAAACTCAATTGATTTTGGCCGAATTTCAGTTGCAACCAAATATTTTCGGTCCGTTGTCGACCAACTAAACATTAATAGTTGTCAACCGACAAAACTACTTCCCGGCTGATTTCGTTACTATAGCTTCACTCGTTCTTATTGTGTAATATTAAACTAAACTACATACACACGTATATATACATATGTGAGCGTAACGTCACCATGACACACTTTTGAAAAGTAAACTTACGAAAAGAGGCATAAAAACAAGGGGGAAAGCGCGTAAGATCAGCAGAGACGAGATGAGCTTTTCCAGTTCAACTCGTGTTGCAATCGTTGATGGCAGCTTCCAAAGTGGTCCATTAGTTTTCAAAGAATTTATATAAACTTAAGCGTATCTAAAAATTTGAGAGCATTTTGTGAACATGCGAGTCGCATTTTATGAGCGATCGCTTCGGAAGGACGAACTCTTTGCATAAGGTTGTTTAAAAATTGTGCAACTGATTTGTTTGAAATGTGAATGAATTATTGTAGGTGCTTTATTATTCTTGTGAGTCTATGGTACTGTCTGGGGTTGTGGAAATTGCAGAAGTTGCAAAATTGCACGGTGATTGCAAGTGAACATTAGAATCCGTTTTTACGATGATTGCTTGGGACAGCAATAAAGCAATTCCTCGAAGGGTTATCGAAACTACCCAACGTAATAGGACAAAATGATGATGGTGTATATCAGAGCTGTGCAAAACAAATTCAGGACGGCGAACAGCCAATTATCATATGAAATCTCTGACGAACTCGAAAGTCACGAAAACTGACGACAGTAACATTCGAGCTGCAAAACCTAGAAATTCATCCTTGTCGAATATTGTTTGGGAATTACGTACAATGGCCTACTTCGCGAATTCTTTTGCATTGTATCGCATGTCGGCCGCCTATTGCAGCAAATGAGTGAACAAATAATTATAAAATGAAATAAATGAGTAATTATGAGCTGAAAGTTTCTGGATGCGTTGTCGGAGCCAAAGTTCGTTCAAATTACATTGCTGTCATAGCGAAAAACACCACTTGTATTCGCTCTTTTTTCACTCAACCCCATATTTTCGCATATTACGTCACTTTACTATAAGATTGTTCATAGCAACTAACATTTAGTCATTGTGGCGATAAAGCATTCACTGATAAGCATAAAAGTAAACGCAAACACAAAATACTTGTGGTAGCTTACACATTTCTTTTAGATATTCGCACAAAGAACATCAAAAATTTTCTTTTTTTGCAAAACACTCATCGTTGATTCATCCGTTTCGTATATGCGAAAAATTTTTTAAATTATCAATCGGAAGAATTTTACTCCGATTAGAAAAAAAAAATAGGCTGAGAAAGAGTAAAAAATTTATTTCGGCTCTTCACATTTTCATATAATCTATTCGTTTATATGTACTTTAGCAAAATCAATGTCTGACAAGATTAAATAGCAATTCTAATGTACTATGAAACCTCTCATATTATAAGCTTCAGACAAAATTTTCAAAGCCTGAAATGCGAAAACATCGCGACAAATTCAAAAAAATTTTAGCTATGATATGCGATTATGACAGTTATGACAATCGGGTCGATGCCACGTTACGACAGTATGAAAATAGAAACAAAGAAATTCAGTCATGACAACTACGACTCTGTGACAAGTATGACAACTATGATAATAGCCTTCTTTTATCATTCGAATACGCCAGCGACGCTGACCGATATGTAATGACTATTCGGTTGGGTTAGTGCTCGAGGTAAGTTTGTAAAACTTTGCGCACGTTCCTGAGCGAGATTTGCGGCGTTTGCATAAGTGTGGGGAGGGTAATGGAGGGAAGGGAAAAGGCGGTGAACATTTTGGCAGTCGGGGGAAACGCTCCGGATTTAACCGGAAAAAAACGAAGTTCGATGTTATCGACACTTTCTCCACATTCATCATTCTCATGTTTTTGGGCTGCCCAGATGTTTCGCTTTGCGCGTTCGTTTCGCCCCCAATCGCGGGCTCCGCATACCCGCAATTTCAACTTCAAAACATCTACGTAACTATTCCTACTAAGGAAATTAGATACAAAACACCGAGACCGTCTTGGGCAGCTGCCTAGGATTTCGCTGAAGATACGTTTTCTTTCCTCCGTCCAGTGCAATTTTTTCTGCATCCACCATTAGGCTATATCTCGTTGAGCGCATGCATATGTGGATTTTGTTTGTTCGTCTACCCAAAGGTTTTAACTAGAGACAAATGAAAGCTGTGGCAACGAGATTTGGTGGATGTAACGAAAACCACAGGCTGGGAGACTTCCTGTACTCAAATTTACTGCGAGAAGTCATATAAGCGAACAAGAAGTACAACCGGTTATACTCCTTGTTCGCTTATATCACTACTTGTTGTACTTCAACATGAGTGCACCACTAGGTTATATGTAAATTCATGATCACAGATATACTCAATAAGTAAATAAATACATCCAGCTTTTGAAACAAATTCATCAGTTTTTCTTACGATCTAAATTCCCGAACGCTCTCTTTTTCAGATAACTCTTATTGTACAAAATTATGGGAAGGATCTTAATCAACAAGTAACAGGGTTGAAGAAACATTTCGATTTGAGTTTGCTTAAATTTTTTAGGTTTATTTTCAACATCTCTCGATTAATCCGCGATTTCGAGATCACGCCATCTTGTCGAAGTTGCACTGATTGCACATTCGAAACGTCGTTCGATTGTTCGTCAGGTGAGTTGTTCTCTGTTGATTTAGCGTGCTGCAATATGGAGTAGGTTTTAAAGAGTTCGCTGCAATTCTTATACACAAATGTCAGCATCTAAAAGAATGAAAAACTATCGAGTAATAATCGATGAAGTTAATGCGATTCTGCATTTAATGTTGCTTAAATGCAACGCTTTATTCCTTGTGCTTCGATCGCCGATAAACTCTCTCCTCTAAAGAGGGATTCCCTTCAATGTGGCTTTCTTCAACAAACAACAAATAGTATGGAACTGAAAAAAGGGGAATCATTACCAAACTGAATATATAACGTTATAATATTGCATTACGTTTATGTATTAGGTTTAAGTTTGCGCTACGTTTACTTCAAGGATCGGTTTCACAAGCTATGATATGCAATGAAGAAGGCATTATAGTGCTTTCATATTTTCCACCAAAAATCTCTTCCAAAAGATTCGTTCATTTGTGACCCAAATGATGCGAATGCACCTGAATTTTCTGACACTTTTTAGTATTCATGAATCGTTTTGGACCTAATGCATCAAAATAAAAGATAGTGTTAGGGGTTATTTTATGGCTTACATCATATTGGTGTATGGAAGGCCTCCACGGGGAGGACTTTTCCGTCTTGTGACGTGAAAACTCATAGTCCCTGCGGCTGCGTTGGGATTTTCCGCTCCATGATTATATTTTGAAAACCTTCTGCAGGATCAGGAATATTCCAAGAGAAGAGAGCTTGCATGGGTCTCCTTGCGGTTTCAGAAAACGCTTGGTTCCATTATGAGACCGTTTTTTTTTTTTTTTTGCATTGTTCATACTATTGCAAACTATTGCGTTCGCACGAAAGTTGCGATGTTAGCGTGCCACCGTTCTGGAATGTAAGTGATTTGAACGTCGGCTGCGGGCAAAGTCTAGAAGGCATATTTGCGGCATAAGTAGTAGCGTACTTGGTTCCTGCGAGCTTTTAAAAATTGGTTAAAAATGAATAGTTTTTGATTTGGGGTGACGTGAGAGCCGAATGTGGTGGGGTTGTATTGTGTTGCAATGAACAAGTTGAACAGATGACGAAGAGGTGAGAAGGTGCTTAGTGTACATGAAATTCAGTTTTTTTGCTACAGAGATGCTAAAAAGCAAAAGCATTAACGAATCCAAAGCTGCAGGCAGAACACAGAACACTAGAAGTTCGCAGCTTTTCATACTCCATCCCGATTCTTGGTGTTTCATGGCACCTGTAATATCTTCGGAGTATCGCCGATGTCACGAAAACCAGTTTCGTCCCAATGACTAGACCACTTTTGGAATGGAACCGAGCTTGGAATATCAATCGTCATCATGCTGGCCTTTTTACCTTCCTCAGTGCCGTTGCAATTCGTGGAAATCAAACATCTCTATCTTCAGTACCACAGCGACAATAGTTACCCACAAACGCGGGAACGGTCTCAGTGATCAAACGTTTCCTCGTCACATCTCAATCATTTCTTCGAGCACGGATAATCCGAATATTTGAGGTCGCAGAATTTGCCGTTAGGGCATATCGGAAGTCGTTCCATCTACCGTCTGTAGTTTTCTTCGCAACAATACTAATAAATTGCACCTTGAGCTTCACCTATGCTCTGCCGCAGTGAAGAAGGGGTAGTAGGTCATAAAATGGAATTTCGAAGCAATTAAATATTTTATCTCATAATTTACGAAACTTTTGGTGCCTTATAACCTATAAACTTCCAAGGTAAGGAGCTAAAAGATAATATAGGTTTCGAAATTTTGATAGCAGCAAAGTACGCTAGAGTAAGTTGAAAATCACAATGAATTGGCAGTGATGGTTAGTAAAATTTCGGCTAATTGGTTCCCCTAATAATGATCAAGCATTGCTCCTCTTGTTCCTTTAGACTGCCTCCAGCTGTTGGAACTGGAAAAAATTTTCATATCACCTGTATATACTAATAGTCTTCCGGTGAAGGGCACTTTTTCAAGGCCAGAAACGACTGTGGCAAAAAGAAGGCGGAAAGAGAGAGGATGGCATCTTCTGGGGTCCTGAGAGCGATGGGTTCCCCTTGACCTAAAAGGTGGCGCGTAGAGGTTAACACTTCGTCCCTCTTCAAAGAAATTCTCAATAAACGTCATTATATGAGGCTTTACGGTGTGAGTTTTCTTAATATCAGTTTGAACAACCTCTTATTTCTGCTAGATTCATTTTGCCTGTAATTCCGGTTGAATGGTTCTTCACTAGACGGTTTTCACGAAAAGCGTGGAATCCACTGCAACATAAAATTGTGCGCAAGCACAAAGTTTAAAAAGATTTCACTCGTAGCGGCAGACACTATAGTTTGGCTAATTTGGCGAATAATTCATAACAGCGTCAGATACGTAAACGCGTCGCCGTTGTCTACATACCTAACGGTCATATCTGAAAACTTCCACTATTGAGGGCATTTTCCCAGTTTTATTGTATTAATAAAAAGAGGGTACAATCCTGCCATGATTTGATTCTTTTCTTCCATAATTCCCTCAAACGATAATACTTTCTTTGATTGCATATAGGCGAATGTCTTTACTAAATATCAACATTGAGTCGTCCAACTTCAGTTTTTCCCACTTTCGATTATGCTTTCTAAGTATGTCCATTGTGTCCGGGAATACTCCTTTATAATAAACTGTTTGGAGCCCCGTGATCCAAAATTAATGAGCCATTTTTGCTTCGTGATGACAAACCGGAAAGGTGATGATGGGGAACTCTGAAAACTACAACTACGTTTCTTAACTCTAGATTCGGTGATCCCTGAATTGAATCCGACAGGCAGACAGATCTACATACATGCACATTCATAAGAACAGACACAATGCGGCCATAACTCGCTTTGCAGACGCCTGTAACAAGTATCAACTATAAAAATTAAAACTGCAAGCCAACTACAACCACAAACGCTTCGCAATTTCGTTCAATGCCTAAACTGGTCGTTTTTAGACAAGTAAACCTTCAGGCCACCTATAGCTGTACCGTTCATCTTTAGCGTCCTTTCAGTCGTTCATTTATAACAACATAGCGAGCATATGCTTGTTGCTCTAACAAGTAAATTCATTTCGTTTATTAGTAAGTATAGCAATCCGCCATCGACCTACAGTGATACCTCGAATAAAAAAGCTCCAAGCCAAAAGTTTTCCAGAATTTATTAGGTCCACCGAAGAGATGGAGGTTTATCAAGAAGGAGGTTTTGTACAAAAAAAAGATTTTTTTTCTCCCATTTCACAGGTTGTCTGCAGCAACGGTGCATATTTAACCCTTAAGACGGAAGAAAAACAACTAATTTTTGAATTAAGTTGTTTGGTGAAAGTGAGAGGAAGTGGTGAAGGGACGTTCATTTCCCAAAGCTTTAAAAAATATGATGGAAAGTGAACTATTCAGAACAGTGCATTACGCTATAAGTTTGATTGTACCAGAATAAAGCAGTCTCAAAAGATTGGCATTATGAAAGTTTGCATAGACCAACTTTGTTCGTTAATGTTGGTGAGTTGACGCTGCCCTTACGCACCAGTTCAGCTACAATATCCCGAATATTTGTTGCATTCAGCGAAGGATGGTAGTAGCTCGCCGATGATATATTTTGCAGAATTTGAAATAGAAGAAGCGATAACAAGAAACAGAGTATTGTTAAGTTAGAGGTCGAATATTGCATCTCTACACACAAACAGTAAGAGAAATACGCGAACGCTCTCGAGGGTGTGGTTTCCTAGCAGTTGAGAACGTGCAACAGTTTATCACCTATGTGACGCATTAGCTTGTTCAACAAAAGGTACCTTTGATAAGGTGGTCTCATCCACCTTTCAAATGTGTTCACCATCAACATTAATGACGCATAGATAAAAAAACGACAGCAGTCGGAAAGGTGACGAAATAAGCTCGGATGGGCTCCATGATGGACATCCAACTTTGCTGCGACATTAGCACTGCTGTCACTGCTCAACGTCACTCATTTTCGAACGTCATTCACTATCATTTGCGTGTCGTGATTTTATTAAGTAGCAATGAAACGTAAGTAAGACACGGCCCATTTCGTTACCCAACACTTTACACTTTAAACGCCCCAATGCACGAAATCACCGTCATAAATTTGTCCATTCGATCATATTAAAGGATACTAGTTAAGGATACTAGTCAACCAGCATTCGGAGTTCAGCGTCACATCCCCGTGAGGCTCCACTGAGCTCCTTCACAAGGACTCCCTGTGCAAAGATGATTCATTGATTTGGACCATGGGAGGCCGATGCGCTCAAAAAACTCCTAAACTCCTCTCTTCCATGGGCGAATTTTTAAAAAGAGGCATCCCTCGCAGGATCACGGGCTTCTCCATGGGTTTCCTGATCTTTTTGAAAGAAACGTTAAAAAAAGGAATCTTACCTTCGCCAACTGGAAAAAAATATTCGTAGAGTTGCAGTAGGATGAGGAAAGTCCGTGAGATAGTGTGTTCAAAAAAGAAAGGCTGAAGAGCATTGTGATGCATAAATAGAGAAAAAAATCGTTGTAAATGACAGTGCCCGGACATAATGGACATAATCAGAAAACAAAAGAAAGTGCGCGAGGAATTCGTCAAATATAGGCATATATCGCTAGTGCCATAATCGAAATTCTTTGAAATTTATGGTTGCGATCAACTTTACATTGCAGTGGAATCAACAATGTTACGTTCCTAGCATGTTTTTCGTGAAGACCTTCCAAGATTCATTCAATTGGAATCATGTATGAAATGAATCTCGCAGAAGTAAAAGATCGTTCAAATTGATGTCAAGAAAATTTACGCCTTCAAATCACATATACTCCATCAGCTGATGGGAAAAACGTTTTGAATGAACGAAAACTCTTCTAGTCTATTGTGAGGCTATCTTATGATGTACTAAATGGAAAACTTTAAAAGCCACCCATTAACTCAAGGGCCCTCGAAAGTTCCGCTCTCTCACCTTCCACCTTTTTTTTGCAACTGATCTTTCCGGCCTTGAAGAAATACCTTTCTCTGGAAGAATAGCAGTATATGTAGGCGATACACAAATTTCTTCCGGTCCCAAGAACTGGAAGCAGTCTGAAGCAACAAGAGAAACAACGTTCGATTAGCATTAGAGAAACAAGAAAGTTCGCGAACTAATACTGCCAATTCACTACCCCTAGTTTCTCCGATTTTTTAAAATCCCCTAGTTTATGCTGGTGTCTCCGAAGTTTCGAAAATTATATCACGTTATGCTTGAACATCGTGGAATCGTCTTGAGCTCTATTCTATATATACTTTACTAGCCAAATGCAGACTTTTCTAAATGTTTTTTCCTATAGGGTTTGCAGTTTCAGCGCCACACATTTATCAACAAGTACTAATTGGTCTCTTCTTCGTTATCTTCTGTTCGTTTTTTTTTTCAATTTTGTCGATCACAGTTTAGGTCAATATGGAGATGCACATGGTCAATATACGGGGTCACCCAGAAGTAACAGTGTGTTATTGATGGAGATACAACTCTAGGAGCTTTGAATCCTTCTGGAAAATTTTAAAAAATTTTATTTGAAGGCGGCCATAATTGAACATTACAACAAAACTGATCAACGCAATCCCGTTTGAGCGCCATAGAGCTCAACAGACGTCTGAGTGCGAGATGCATCCTCAACAGTACTCCTTTCTTCAAAGTTAGTGACAGCAGTCTTGATCACTCTGGAGCTGGCGGTGATGTGAGGAAATGCTCAGGTAACTTCTGCGACGTCCTCTGGCAATTTCGGTGAAGTCCTCCTATATATAATAGAGTTTCACCATGAAAATGTGTTCTTGTAATCAGTGCCCTGGTAAAACTCATCCCGATCTGCAACCGCTATTGTTGCGTCTATCTGCTTCTCTACTTTTATGCATTTGAACCCACGCGCTGTTGACTTCTAGGATGATGTACCCATCGCGCACAAAGCGGTGGGTGGGTGGCTAGTCATTGTGCGTCCATCCGACTGTGCCAGTCGGGTTGCGTTCCACTGCGAGTGTGCATTTTGCGGTGTGCATGGCGCGTGATGCAGGTTGGGGGTGAGATATGAATTCTGGGTGTGTGTGTGGGGGGTGGATAGGGGTGCTAAGTCATATATCGGCTTGGGATGGAGTGGTTTTGTTCCGGTTTTTTTCTTTTGCTCCTTAAAACATGTGGACAAACACTACATATAGCTTCATGAAACACATGCTAGTATACTAACTAGAGAATATCAAATTACATAAATTATCCAATAATATACTCCGTTGGGTCCAAATTTTCTACTGCACTCTTCTTCACCGCGATAAAGCACATGTGAAGTTATGATGTATTATGTGGAGTTGTCATCTTCTCGAGCTCTTCCTTCCCCTCAGCCTCAAATTTTGTTCTCACTTTCATCCTTTTCGTACCAAAAAGTGGGCTCCGCGACCTTCGCATCTTTGTTCCGCGTCATGGTGGTTTATTTATTCGAAGACAATGCGGCACCACCACCGTCCTCCACCGCTTACTTCTCTAATGGAAATCCTGGCAAGTTTTTTTTCTTTTTTTTAAATTTTATATCGGGGCCACACATATCACACATCCGAAGCGAAGATGCCCAAAACTGCAATTTCTCAAAAATAGCCATCTCAATTTCCTGTGAACAGACATCGTCTTTTGACATAATGAAACGCTTTCTAACTCTCCATCCTCTAGAGGTCCCTCAATATGCCCCACATCAGAACCCCAAAGCCTTCTGCGAGTGCGAAGCACTCTCTGTCCCGGAGGCCGGCTTACGATTCATCACATCACATAATGGAGGCCCGATTCCGTACGTCATAAGAATCCAACGTGAGAGCTGGAGTTTGTGCAAGGAGGCTTTGGATGATCGCACTGCCAATACCTACTACCATCCATAGCTATTTTGGATGGAGAGGATTGCAGCTCGTTGCGTTTGTTATCGAATGCAAAGCATTGAGTGCTGTAACTGCCTCAACGACCATTAACATCAATTTTTATCATATAAGAAATCGGTTCAAAATTTTCAACACGTCACCTTAAAAAAAACCCAGTCGACTGAACAAAAATTATTAACCTCATAATGGTTAAAAAGAGATCAAAAACCAAGTTCAACACATAAACAAGGAAGGAAGCAACTCTCCGCAAAATTCATAAAACGAAATGTTTGTAACACGTCAGAGAATTGCTTTCTCGTTCAGCAAGCACACATGTTTGACATTCTTGCGCAATTATTCACGTTGACAAGACGTAAACGGCAAGTGGATGGTGTATGTTTACCCCAACACAAGAACGAAGAGAGGAATTAGGGAATAAGAGGGGGGAGACGGGGCAGTAGCAGAGAACCTGCCTGTATTCTCCCTTCTCCGAGAAGGACAGGCGCCTGTCCCAACTCGAACAGGATTCTTCGTCTGTGAGGCTTCTTATTACCCTTACCGTGAGTCCAGGGAAACAACAGTCGATCAAACATTGGTGTCAACAACCTGTGCAAATATAAAACAACACTAATGGGATAGTCAAAGCGAACATAAACAAACAACACAGGATGCTAATGCAAAGTGAAGAAAGAGGAATAGCCACTCACCATCCCCTTCTCTTCAGTTAAAATTAATCAGTGCGCTTCACGCGATTAACACGCACTGAAACGAACCCAAACTCAAGAAAACAGCCAAAAACCCGAAATAACTCCTAGATGCCCGTCCACTGTTCTCACAACATACTACACATCTTTATGTCCCAAACAAGAACTTTCAAATAATAAAAAAATTCCTTCATACTTTCTACTAACATGTACTCACACCTTCACAAAGACGCGAAAAATACAATTGCGTCAAATATAAAAGCGTTGTAAACAAGAATAAACCAAGTTCACATCTGGCAACTTCATTTGCAGCAAGAGAGGTGAATGTAAAAACTCGATAACAACAAAAAGATAAGATGAAAATTGACGTTAGCATGCTATGTACGAATAAATCGAACCAACTCACACTCTCAGCAATAAATTTAGTCTTTTCCTTTGTGAATTTCTGACGTATATTTCCTCTTCATTTTGTTTCCTTCACAACTATTGAATTTTCTAGAAGAGCACTTAACGCGAACATTCCCTTGAATCCGACTTTTTTAACGACCTCATTGGAATGTCTAAACGCTTAAAAATAGTATTTTTACATTGCGCGAAATATCGCAACAAATAAGTGATAGAAAGCATTTAAAAGCACGAACAAATACAACGAAATGTTGAGGCATCATATCCATAGCCATCCTACTTCTTGATCAACCAATCTGAGTCTTGTTTGTCTATTCTTTTCAATTATCATGGTCATTGTGATATCGCATAACGCAAATCAAACGACCTAGTCGTGGAAATTCTTCATCCTGAATTTTAGAAACTTACACACAAAATGCGCCGTTTTTCAGTTAGCATTTTTGCCCTATAAAATAATCTCATCTGGCCGTTAAGAGATCGCTGGAAACCTCCAGGTCTCAAAATGTTTAAAAAAACATTAATGAAAATTTCTTTCCTGAAGATCATGCACTGATCCTGCAGGATTCTTTGCTACTGTGCAATGCTCAACCTCAATTGCTAGATGATCGTTAAACGTTGCATAGGCACATTTTGAGATCTGCCGATCCCGGAAATACTATTCAGAAAAAAACTGGAAACATCGACCCAGCAAAGGAAGCAGGAGATGGAGCAAAGGGAAAAAGCGGTAGCATCAAGTTCGAACTTATTGATTTTTTAGAACCATCATTTCTTGCTTTTATGCATTTAGAGGAAATGTGAGCATTTGTGAGGGTGGGGGAGGGGGAAGTAGGATAGAGTGCGCCGGACAGTCGTTTATGAAACTACGCAATCGAAGACTTCAGGTAATTTTGACCAGGACATTCGCAAAGAAATTGTTTCTCAGAAGGGTGAGATTTTAGCACGCACAGGAAGGGATACAATGAACAACACAGCATATAGCTTGAATACAAATTTGATAATGCGCACCATAAAAGAACGATTACGACCTCCAGGAAGACAATAAACAAATGGCCGATGCAAACTGTCGTACGTAAAAAAATTTCAAAAGGAGCGAAAAAAATATATGTAAGTAGAACGAATCGCATGGAATAGCCAATTAGAAACATATAAAAAATGACTTCATTCAAAAGAAACAAATGAGATGCGCCTGCAAAAAGTAACTACAACGGTTAGTTACATCGATTCGTAGCAATCAACCATGCGTTTGATCATCTTCAACAAAATCATACGCCTGCTCTTTAGTGACCACATCAATATGCGATACCTGCAATTTATGGAAGAAGTAGGGAAACAATTCAAATATTCGTTTTTGATAACAACAATAAAACTATGAAAAGAAAATAAACTTAATCACATCGAAATGAATGCATTATTTCGTTGGAACATACCTGTTGTAAAATAGGTGAAGAAATTTCAATAATATTACACTTTCCAATTTGCTACAAGCGTCACACTTCACAAAGTCTGTTCTGTTTCGTTGAAGGAAAACAGTCAGGACATATACGGGAGAGCCGTGTTTCAATCTGTCCCCAGCAGTCGACGTTCTGTGAATGCAGTCATCAATGAAATAGCTTTAATTACGGTCATATTCGCCACTTTAGTAATTCCGATAAACCTAATAACAATCGAATGCTTAATTTTTCCCGTTTATTTCAATTTTTCAGTTTCAGTCAGTTTAATTTTTAATCGCATCTATCCAAAAATTTTTCCGCCATTCGAACCATAAACAAATGTAAAGCATAAAAAATAACCTTATTGCGAAACCTCACGCCGAAATACTTTTCGGCCGTACCAAGCAATTCGGCTCGGAATGTCGTCGTTATAAATTGCGCATTTTCCGACAGCTCATGAATCATATCTGCAAACAAACGGCTGAAAAGGGTAACTGCAATATCCGTTCTAGCCTAATTCGCCAAATGAATCAGTTGAAAAACACAGCAACCATCGCAGATTCCTTTTTTTGTTACAGCGAAAATTATTGTACAACGGCCATTGCTCATTTCTACTACGTCCCTCATCTATCAATACAGACTGAAAATTGAAAACATTTTTCACAGATGTGGCATACAAGAAAAGGAAAGGTAGAAAATTCTGATCATTCAATGCTGGAAACCCCAAAAAGAGCGGTGGTAATTTGCACTGAGATGCTGTGCGATCTCAGAAACAAATGGTATGAACACAAGAAAGCTTTCAAGACCACACGTTCAACGGATGAACTAATAGATAAGCAGCATAAAGCAAACCGATCGAGAAAGCAACCACACAAAATATAAGAAAAGTTTACACTTGACCGTTTATTGGATGCAGAGTTAGAAGGAAAACCGTATTAAATAGCATCACACCTCAAATACGAAAGGTCACTAAATAGCTTGACATCTTGGCCATCATAAAGAAAATTTCCATCAAATATTGCAATGACCGCCATGCTTTAAAAAACCTCTAAAATTAGTATTTCTGATGATGCCGTCCGGGGAACGGTGCGAAGAACAAATCGTAGCCATTCGTAACCAATCGGTACTCAAAAAAGGAGTGACGCTAACTTCCTCCTCACCAAATTACCACACTTAAAAATAAAAGTTGCAAATCATGTATATAAATGAAGTTTCAGCTTGACCAATCGAAAGTGCTGATTTGCGGTCTCGCATGAGCTCTAATTCTTCGATTTTCCTAAGCAGAATTAATAAGTCAACGAAAATTTTCACCAACCCGCGACTGCCTTACGATGTTGTGCGTCGAGTGCAGCATCGATCTCATCGAAGAGGTAGAAAGGAGCAGGATCACACTTCTGAATCGCAAAGATGAGCGCCAGCGCTACAAGACTCTTCTGTCCACCCGATAGCTGCTGCATCTCACGTGTTTCTGTGGTACCCGTGAATGACACCTTAAGGCAACACTGGTAATTTAATATGCATATGTACACAGTTAAGCTTAAGCTAGGATCGCGGTGCACATGACGTTATTCAATAAGTGCTGCACACGCAGCCTAAAGTCGCAAACTGCCTTCTTGCTTTGTACCAACTCTCAGGTGTGCAAAAACAATGAATGAATACAGTCATGTCATGAATAGCAGTCATGAAAACGAAAATCAGATTCGTATCAAACATGAGATTTTTCTTAATCGTTAAAAACATTTCCTTAGCGTATAAAAAACCTGTTAAAAGCATGCCCAAAAATCAACTAAAACGAATTCTGTATAAAATTCTACCTTAATTCCAACGCCAGTGAATGTCTCTATCGGTGGCAGGTTGGGCCGATCACCGGGCTCAGAGTCTTCATCCTGAAAGATAATATTTCAAAGCAGTTATAATAAGAGACTTTCGTACTACAAGAGGTAATTTGTAAGCATCGCGAAGCCTTGAAGAAATTATAAAACTTATAAGGTTTTTAAAGATTATTGAAAGAAAAAGCTAACACACATTAAAAAACTTACTAGGGTCATTCAAGGCTATACATCAGGCAGCATTCAAAATGCTGTTTAATATGGAAGGAAGTCGCTCCCTTTTTCGACGACTGGAATTCTTTATTCTAAAATTCTCCAGCACATACTGACAAAATAGCAGGCCAGCCTATGAGATTCCAAACAACTCTGTTTCGCTAACATTCTACCCAAAATGGAGATCACTCACATGGCTGACTCGCATAACAAGATTGCCATAGCCACCGGGTACCAACTTTTGGAAGACTGACTGGAAGTTCTTCGACACTTGCTTGAACGTCAGCTGAATGGCCTCATACTTGCGATGGTCCAACACTGTCACTAAGTCGTTTATCGACTGAAAAAAGATATTAGGAAAAGACACGGATAGACGATAGGACCACTCGTTCACGATCAACTTCAAGCGTTTTTGAACGAGGCACGCATAAGCAGTTCCGTTCCCCTCCTGCAGAGGAGGAGTGAGAGTTCCACCCGAAAGTTAGCGTGAAAAGGTACAAAACATCTAAAAAACATGATCGGGCAAAGCTCTGCCGTAGAAAAAAACGACAGGATTCAATGAAAGAAATCAAAAATAATCTAAAAGGCGAGCTATTGGAATTTCTGTTAAGAGACCTCTTCTAAGAAGTAGGTTGAAAATGCAATTTGTGAGGACATTTTTCTTTGGAGTGAAATTGTTTCCTTTTCTTCTGAAAACGCCGTTGAAAAAAAGCTTCACATGAGGGTGCGATATCATCCAAGAATATATGTCCCGTACCCACACATGAATGCCGTTTAATGTGAAAGCAATGCCAGCGTTAGCATTTTATTATTGCAAAAAATGCGGCAATTAGTGTTTTCTTTTTCATTTGATATGGAATAAATATTTCCACTCGCACGCTTCACCTCAACATCTCAAGCAGTGCCTTTCCCGAATCCCCCCAACCCCCATCCAACTTCATCCCTGCACCTACTTCTTCTCCTTCCACTACTCTCCAGCTGCTCCTCAATGCCATATTTTGAGAATGCGGAAGCTTGTAAAAAAGCTCTTTATGCGAAGTCACTCCGCACTCGACATTAATAAACTTTAGAAAGAGAAGGTGTAATTGCCTTCAGACACAACATCACTCGTCTAAATTTATAAGAAGACGACCTTTAAGTTAGCTTTGTGTTCATCCATACGTTTGGTAAGTTCCTCTTTACGGCTGCTTGCTTGTATGTATTGATCGAGTGCTTTCTTGTTGACGTTCTCGTACTTCTTCAACTGCTCCAACGCTTCGCTCAACTTTTTATCCAACTGCTTCAGTGAATAACTCTCATATGTTTTCGATTCCATTGGTAACGAGCCAAGTTCACGAATCTGTTAAAAAGCCCTCAATAGCGCATCTCTACCCAACCACTCAATGACGTTCAAAAAACTGCACTTCCAGGTATGGGTATTATTACAGATATGAAGCTGCCAGCGGGGCACTGTTCCCAAATAAAAATTCTCCTCCCCCCCCTCCCAAAAAAAACATTACCCAGTAGTTGGCTTTTTTCTGCTTTTTTCCAATCTGAGCTTCCTACGGTGATAGAGGACACATATGTGAAAGTACTAACGGACATCAAACATTGCACATACACAATATGGTTCAACTCTCAGAACAGAAGTTCAGAAGTAAAAAAAAAAAAGTTCAGTTCCGTCAAATTTTAGAAAACAACCATTCAGGGCTAATATGGCTCCAAAAAATGTGAGAAAAACGACTCCCGTTGCCAAACACAATAGCCGCGAATTTCGACTATAAACGGATAAAGTTGAATCAAGAAGTGGTTCCTGCGAAATTTGTCGAATAAAGAGCGCATTGGAGCTGATTCTCTCATTTTAGCTGAAATCCTCTCTCCTTTCAGCATTCTTCCGATTTAGGCAACTTCTTTTTATAGGCGAACAACTAAAACCCCATACGTGAAACAGCGGGACAAATCACGTATTGTGCTGGTAGACATTTGCGCCCTGTTTGTTAAACGCACCCTTCCTTCCCCATATATTCTTTCAGTTTTTTCTTAAGCCGCATATTTCATCCTCCTCCGCAATAACAAATTGATAAATCACCTTTTTCATACTTTCCTCCCGCTTGGCCTGCATAGCTGATTGCTTGGTACAGATGAGGTCAGCCTGCTTCGAGAATTCGGCCACTTGCGCTTCCAGATCTTTTTGTTGTTCTTGGCAGTCTTCCAGCTCTCTTGTAAGCTTCTCTTGGCTCTCTTCATATTCGATCAAGTGCTCTTCCAAATCTGCATTTGAGATACGTTGAAAATAACTATCGAAATAAGATCGTCTTCTAAAAATTTTCCAAACCCTTATCGTTTTACACTCTCATTGTTTTCGAGTGATTAAATGAAAAGACAATTACCTAATGCTTATGCAATCAACATCTCGATCAAAAATTAACAACCATCGCCGTGAACAAGTTAAACGGTGAATTAATCACAAATAACAAAAAGAAAACTTCCATATACCAAAACACTCTTACCGGCTAATCGAGTCATAATTTCTGACAGCCGATGATTAACTGATTTCAATTCAGCCATTTCTGCCTGCAGGTTATTCCGCTTCTCATCCACCGATATATCCTGGATTTTCTGAAAAAAGACAACTATATTCAAACAAAAAACTGAAATAGTATCATAGCGCTCTCAAATGATGGATGAAACAGCGTTATAATTACTTTCATAGGGGCCCTTAGTGGCAAAAACAATGCTACAACATCTCTTGAAATATATTAAGTAGGTTAAACTACAAAAATAGAACAAAAGTGCTCGGAAATATTTTTTCTTTCATATTTGCAATACTCCTCAGTCTACATGGAACAATCACAAAACGCAAAATTTTGAAGACGAGAAATGATGGAATTTAGCTACGAGCTCGCGTATAGCGACGAACAATGAGCTCGGTGAGATGAGCAATTAGGAAACAAAAGATCAAACAAACCGCTTGCAAGCTTTCTCGCTTACGCAACAAATTTGTTGAGAGTTGGTTCTCGAGTCGATGCTTCACTGACTCCAACTTTGCGCGTTGCTTTGTGACCTCTTCTAGTCGAATCTTCTTCTCTTTGACTTCTGCCTTAAGAAAGTCTCACATTTGCTTGAAAAAACGGCTGATTTTTGATATGTGACATATACCGATAAAAACAAATTTCAGATTTCAGCCTCCGCCTTCAAACTTTCTTTATTAAATGTCGCTTTCATCTTTGACAATAAGTTTAAAACTTGTCCATTCATTTATCTTTTCTGAAAACAACTATTATAAGAGTATGCTAGCTAACATAATCGGGGAAGGAGAGAGAAGGTAGAGATGTACAAACACACCAAAACACGTTTAAACCTAGCAAATGAAAAGATCTTGATGCAAAAGCACGTGCAGACCTGCAATTCTTGCAGCATCGTTTGCTCCTCGGGAGATATCTGTGAAAGCAGAGGTGTCCCGAGTTGCCTTTGAAGACTTTCCTTATTGGCCTGCATCTCACGGATTCGATTTTTTAGCGTCACACATTGCGCCACCTATAACACATATACTTTACATCGTTTCCTCTCATAAATTTAGGTCATTTCTTGCAAGACAAACACTGTCAAACTTGCAAGGCTTTGCGATTTACCTGCTGATGGCGAAAGCCTTCCAAAGCCTGGCTTAAAAAGCCGAAGCTTAAAAAAAAACAGCCCAAGCAGAAACACATCACCATTTTATTCTTTGACATGAATCTGTCTAAGAGTTACACGGCTCGTGCAAACAAATTCAGATAACTCAACGACGCCATAAGAATATGCTTCCTTGCAGCCACTCTTAAATGAAATTAGCCCAGAGAGGTTCCAAGGCTTAAGTTTCATCGTCTAGCCGATCAGGTCGATGGAATGTAAAACTACCTCGAAAACGTTTCAAGAAACATCACATAGTATGCATTCCTTAGAAACTATCGACCCTACAAATGCTTGGTCAAAAATGTTTCTATATGCATCTAACCGACTGAAAAGCAAAACCACGACCACCAACAGATTTCACCGCTCAAAATTTTTCAGAGAGTGGGTAAATTGAGCCGATCACAGTTTTCGCAGATTATGCAATGGTAACAGATTGTGATAAATCAATGGTGATGAATTAGGGCTATCGAAATGACACTCATCCACACGAGCCATACATACGGCCATGTTCCTAAATATTTCTGCAAAACGGACTGGGAAAACCGAAGAAGATATCAAAAAAGCCCATCGAGATTCGACCATAGATTGCGCAAACCATTGTTAGTCCATCATCAATTAATGAATGCTTTCCTAATCAATTTACAAAAACCTTAACCATTAATCATTGAAAGTATCGCAATAATTGACGAAAAAGACGACAAATATGCTCCATTAAATACTTTTAAATTACATTAAATTACAATCACAAAAATTACATTAAAAATACGTTTAAATATTTAAATTAGAAAAACGAGGCGTTTCAAGGGTCACTACAAATAAATGCACGCAACAACAAACCTTCGGCTCTCTGCTCTTCATACTTTGTTGCAGTTGCTGAGACAAATATCGTTTCTTTTCCGAGGCAATATTATGTTCGTTCCTAGAAGCAGTATGTTCACTGATCGATGGTGACGGCACTCTTTACGTTTCAACACAATGACCGACAGGATAGCATTATATACCTTCGCATTTTGCATCTTTCCATCGATATACCATAAATGAATTGCTTTATAGGAATTAAATGTTTTAGTTCGAATTTCTCAAATGTTTTCATGACGGATAGCTTACTTACCAATCCTCGATATGATA
Organism: Baylisascaris schroederi; assembly: GCA_006503575.1. Lineage (NCBI taxonomy): Eukaryota > Metazoa > Nematoda > Chromadorea > Rhabditida > Ascarididae > Baylisascaris > Baylisascaris schroederi. The sequence goes on from QEWY01001009.1 coordinate 1,160,937, forward strand.
AAGGACCTCTGTTGATAGCACGCTACTAAAGGTAGCAAAATTTTTCCACTTCTATTGAAAAAATGGTTTTACCATTTAACTTAAGTGATAAGCACAAAGGAATTAGTGATGAAACAGAACGAATCAAGCCGGATGATAGGCAATGCAGCCAACTTAGTTCTTCAGAACTTCAAGGCTCAGTATTACAAGAATGCGTCAGAATTCACAATGCAACTAACCTCAATGCGGCCACCTCTCTTTCAAGCGCATCGCCTTCCATTCGCAGCCTTTCAACTTCCGCTGTTTTTTCATTATTTTTTCGAATCGCGTTCTCTAGTGCTTCCTTAAAAAGCAAAATCAGTGCTTTGGAAAGTTCTTTGAAACAGAAAACAATATTATGTAGTAGAAACTAGAGTAATTTTGTTCATACACGTTGCATGTGACTCCGAATAAGCTTTTTATTCTGGAGCTTTCTGTAAGTAAAGCTAAGATACGCCCACGACTCTAACAAATACCATCAAACGACGGAACATGAAGGCAGCATCTGGAAGTTGCAGTTATATAGAAGAACTCTAACACTTACTTCAATATCCTGCTTTTGTTCGAGAAGCTTCCTGACAGTTGATTGCAGCTCGAGGCGCGACCTCTTGACATCCAAGTATCCACCTGTCATTGCACCTCGTCGACTCACTTGATCACCTTTAAACGATCACATTACGATAATAATACGACCAGGAGACCAAACAAATTAACAGTGGACACCTCAAGCTCTTTCAGCAGATCAAAGTAAAGATCAGTAAGAAGCCCTTGATGAACATCATTTTTGCCCTCCAAAGAAATACATCCACCAATACCTCATCCGCCTCAATTTTCGCAACCTTATATGTAACCACCTCTCGCTGCCCTTCCCTCTCCCTCCACCTCTTCTTCCATCCCTTTACTCAATGATTGGAGCAATAGGGACGATAAGAAAACGAGAACGAGTCAAAAAGCACTACCATCAAAAGTAACGCAGTCAAATCCTTCATTCTTCGCAATACGATTTCCAGCTTCCATATTTCTAACGATCGCTGTTCCACCGAATACATGCCGGAAGACGACATCGAAAACTTCCTGATACTGAAGACTGTCAAGTAGAGGACGTCCTTCCTTCAAAGACAATAAAATATTTATATAAAATAATGCAAACAATAGAAAATTCTCAAGCAACCACGAATAATATTTGAAGCCCATACTCTAGAGCTTCAGCACGGCTCATAATGCGGCCAATTTGCATAATGGATGTTAAATGAAACAATGACAGTTTTAAGCGGAACCGAGAATCACAGGGAGCAAGTGTTCTGGTTTGAAAGTTTCAAAAATCAGGAACAAGTTAAAGGAAGGTGTCATTTTTGAATCAAACAAACAGCTGCCAACAGGAACTGAAAAGTTCTAGAAAAACATTTTCAACGAGAAAGTCCAGCTGCAAAAGATTTGAAATCTTTCTTTCAGTAAGGGGAAACTGGAAAGCTATTGCATCCCTTCGCCCTATTTCCGCCATTTTCAATATTTGAAAACTATGAAGAAGGATGCCTTCATTTTTCTAAAGTTTTCATAAGAGAGGTGGGAAAAGCAATCCAAAGAACAATCTGTTCAGAACTACAACAATCATCTATTTGCAAGGGGCTATCGAGCGATGTTACCACAAAGCTAATACCGATATATATATTTCCCCGACATGTAATTCGTCAATTACATTGTACCTAAAACCCTAAGATATATAATACAATTAGCAAAACAAATGCAAAAAAGGAACAAGCATAAAAAAATACGCTCGATAATCGTCCACCATCTGCTATGGTAAATAAAAAGTGATCAAGAATTTTGCTTAACAACGAAACAATGTAACTCACCGAGTCAATTGTCTCTTTCCTGGGTTTGGCAATAAGGCGATTTATAGGGAAAAAGTTCACCTCGCCCATCATCCTCTGAGCATTCACCTGAAGTAAGACTTGGTGTGATATAAGCATCAAATGCTGCTTCCCTCCCTTTTCCCTGCCCTCATGATGCCAACAACATCCCTTTTCCCCTTTCCCTCTTCAACATAATGCAAGAGAAGTGCAACTTATCCAAAACGACATACTGCGTTACGAATGGAAATAATCTTAGCACATCCCCGCTCAACTTAACTTCATCTGATTTAAGCAAAGTAATAGACGCCAAGGCTGGACAGCAACAACTTTGAAAGGATGAAGGTTATTTTGATCTCAAGCAGTTCCTTCATTGCAAAATAGGTGACCTTCCATCATGTACAGTTTCCCGAAAATGCAACCCGGTCGTGAACAAATAAACACTTTCATAATTTACAGAATCGAAATCAACCCACAGCAATCTCCATTAAAATCAATGCAGATTTCAAAACAAAACAAAACATCACAATCGCATAAACAGAAACTTGTTTCCAAAAACCACTTCACTTAGAATAACAATTTTTATTCTTCCACAATTAGAATTTTGGAAGACTCAAATATCTAAACAGTACAAAATCGAATTTTTCTACAATATGTCTCATGGAGTACGATATCGTATATAACACCCGAGATGTACTAATCGGTATGTCTGGTAGATAAAAGTAGCACAAATGCTTTTTGTAAACATAAATGATGTAAATGAAATAAAACAGGTCTTTCTTTGGTTGGTTTCATTTATCAACGCGACTTGGCAATAACAGACCTCCTTTAGTATCTTCATAGCGATCCGATCGTCGTTCACAACATGATAGAAAAGACGATTACCAGCCGTTACTTCAACGGCCGAAAAATAGACACTATCACATTTGAATAAGTCAAGTAGTATACCTGTAATAAACCAGTAACATTCCTGCAGGGAACCGAATTTAAAAAAAGAAATACATCTGCAAAAAGAAAATATCACAACAGAGTTTATAAAATAATATCCGTATATCAACTGGCCTCTTTTTGCAAGCAAGAACCGTAAAAAACGATGTGCTCTAGAAAGTACGAAGCCTATAACGCTACGCCAATTTCAACACAGGCGGTGACCGTTAACCGCAAAACAATAATCGCAAAAAAAAAAACTGAAACTTGCCACTTAACATTAAATAACGACCATGAAAAACTAAAATAACACAAATAAAAACAAACAAATACAATCATATGTTACAGTCACAACATCGGCAGAACTGCTTCCATTAATGAGCGAATAAAACTCAAAGAATTAAATTTTGCAACCCCTTCCGCGTTAGCAATAAACATTACGTGCAGGCGCGGTTTGAGCAAGATCCGCCTAGATATCTGACGCAAACTCTTTCTGAGGACGCAATAAGATGGAAATATAAACTAAAACCAAGTTTGGCAACAATAAAATTAAGAGATGCACTAGAACGAGCGTGGAAATAACGATTTCAGATATACAAAGAGATTATCAGTGTTTGCATCATTAATATAAACCTGCAACATAAATGAGCATCGAATTGTATTTCATTGAGGAATGTGCTTATCCACGCAGCCCTCTTAAATATTACAAACACACTATGAAAAATACTCACCGTGATATCCATTAAGGATGTTATCGTATTGGCCATTACGATTGTGATCACGGAAATGCTGCAGAACACGCCTTACACTGTCCACCCCGTTCATCACTGACTGTAATAGTCAATATCTTAGAAAAGAAACCATGAACTCTTTTCCTTACCCACCAGTCGTGTTATTTTTCTATCGCTCAAAAAAACTTCTCCCCTGAATACGACGAGGTAACTTTAAAAAAATTCAACGCTTAAACCGTGAGATAGGGGAAAATCGTAGCCATAGCCACGTGATCTGGTGGCCAAGCCAGATCATGGATTTCCCCACCTCTTTAACCGGCGATGTAAATATTCCTGGAATATTACCGGAACTTCCTCAAATAAAATACAAACTAACATCAACGAGCTCCAATTATGGAAAGCAACCTATTGGCTCAATGAAGCAAAAAACAAGAGGATTGGAATTCTAAGAAAAAGTTAGTGAAATGTACGAAATGATATCAATTCTCGCTCTTTTAATGAGAAATTAAAAACTTAATATGAAATAGAATTTCCTTGCCAACCAGCACAAATGGGAAAAAAATCGAGCACATGTTTCCCTCATCCTCTCCATCGCTCCCAATAAATCAACTAAAGGCAAAAGAATTATAAAATATGTCAAACGTACAATGTCACCCACAATGTGAAAGAAAAGTGAAAACCTTTGCAGTGAGTTTGCGTAGATCCTGTTCCGCCTGCGAAACCTCCACCTTAATCGCCTCCACGTTATCACGTGCAGTTTTTTCATCACGAGCCGCTTCTCTTCAATAGATCAAAGATTATTAGTATTGAACTTCTGTGTTCGCAAAAAACTGAGTTCACTCATCACAATTGGGTACGCAATCATGGAACATAAATATATAATAAAAGTAACGGCGAAAAATAAAACAAATGTCCACATCAAGAGATAGCATAATGCATCAGACCACACGAAAGCAGAAAAAACAGAAAAACGGAAATATTACAGGACGGAAAAAATTGACCATACAATGCGAACGGCTGTTCAACGGAGGGATGAATAGTATATGCTTTTGAAAAGTCCAAGAGAGAATTGCGATCGTCCGGATGTAATCCAGTTCTAGAGGGTAGAGGGAGGGGGGGGGGGGGGGGGGGGGGGGGGGGAGGAGGGGTGCAGCATGGAGGAGAAGCGAGGTCGAAGAGATGTAACTGAGAAAGGTAGAAACCATTGAAGAACAAAGGAAAGAAAGATCGAAAAGCGGTGAATGTGTATGTATGCGTTTCACGATCGGCATCGCTCAAAGACAAACAAATCTCAGAGCGGTTCAACTACTAAAGTCATCACTGCACAAGAAACGAAAACTTCAGAGATCACTACCACCCCTATCCGCTCTCGAAAGATTTTCTGAAATCTTAAGTTTTGTGCGTCGCTATCTCTCAAACTGCTACCAAAAATATCCATTCCACTTTTTAACATATACTCAAATTGTTCATGAACATATTTGCTTTGATTTCTTATATTCCAAACAGCCCCATTCTGTGTATCACATGAGTCGCCATTATTATTAAAGAACCGAACAAACATTCAAGTTATATGTAAGAAATACTCACTGTTGTCGAGTGGCCGCTTGATCGAGTTGACGACGTAAGTCGGCCATCTTATGGTTGATTGTCGACATTTGGTCGACGCACTCTTCCGCTCGCAATCCCAGTGCCTATTCAGCAAGACATCGTTAGCGAACACACCAAAATGTGAATGTCTATCATAAAGAAGAATATACTGAAGGCTAGCTACACCACCTTCACAACAACCTCTTCAGTACATCATAGTCATTCTCAAACCGGAAGTATAACAATTCTACATTGAAATAAAACACCAAGTAAAAATATATTTACTACTGCATTATCTAGCCGTAAACGGTGCCCCTCTTAGCATATGCTTTACGACTGAATACTGCGTAAGTATTTGGTGAAATTACTCCTAAATAATCAAAATAAATCCTACCTAATTCTACATATACAATTTTCCATTCGGGAAAAGAATTATTTCTTTCTCAATGCAATACAGCTTCTTTAGTAACTGGCTGCAATAACAGAGAATCGATTTGAGAATGCATGAGAAGTTAAACGATTAGAAACGAAACGAGACCACAAACCATGATCTGCTGATTGAGTTGCTCTTCTTCTTGTTCCTCATCGTGCAAACTGCGTTCGATTTCGGCTATTTGATCCTGTGTGTCAGCCAGTTGACGGTCATAGAAACGGATCTCTTTGTTCAGTACCTTCAATTAGAAAATATACACTGAGGACGCCTCAGCATTTCTCTAGACGACATTAGATGTGCGTTATAATCGCACTGAATCTCAAGTACAACTTTCGCTCTAACTCAAGTGAATTCATCCGCACAATCATGGGAAACTCAAATCAAGGTGCCAGGGCATTTAAGGATAGCATCCCAATCGAAAATATTGTAATCCTCCGAAGATAAAAAATTGGAAAACAGGTAAGCAATCAGATCAGAAATATTTCAAAAAGTCATGCTGAATTCCCCCTGCTAGCATGATAATCTTCGAATTATGTTTATTAAAGTTCGAAAGGAAAGAGGAGAAAAGATATAAAATTAGGAAGATGTTTCTTCGTAATTCGATAAACGTAGGCAATTCAGGAGTCAACGTGAACGAGGAGATACAACATCTGAAACTTATAAAAAACGGAAGGCTATATTCCATTCCACTGTATACAGACCTAATATACCAAAAGACCGACAAAAAAAGGTAACTAACTACAGCAGCGCCCACAGACAGGCTCATAGAATTCTCCTTTCAAAAAGACTTTTTGACGATGATCAGCAGCAAATGTTGTGGGATTCTAAAAATTGAATTAAATGGACGAGTTTTTCTTCGAATTTCAAAACATACTTTATCCCTTTCCTCGACCGTTTTATACTGATCTTTATATCCTTGTTTGGCGTAGAGTTCCTTGCATCGCTGTTCCGAGATTCGAATGCTTAAATACGGAACCAACTTTTATTATGCATTTTGTTATGGGATGGAGCATGAGGCAATGATGGGAAACGACGTGAGGCAAAATATTAGGCAGACGTGAGGAGAATGATGCATCCCTGGATGAAATTTTTCAAACTTTTTGGTGAAAGCAGAGAACTTGAAAGAAAGCTATAAACGATGATGGAAGGGAAGTCATCGACAAAGTTGCAAAATCGAAAACACCAGTAGTGAAAACTAAACGTTGTTACGCATTCTTTGCTCTGAATACCTTACATACCACCCTCCAGTGGGTCCCATTTTGCACAATAGGCTTACTTCATCGTGAAACATTCTATGGAGTTTCGCTACAAAAATAAATAACACTGCTGTCAGTTCGAAAATCAAATGCAAAGGCTCCTTCACTACGTAATAATCACCGCAATATAGATATCGTTCACTATAGATAACATAAAGGTGGGTTGCTGAACCCAGTTCTTCGAAAAGCCTTTGCATAGGTTCACAGGCCGAGCAATACCGAATGACAGACGAATCTAAACACCAGACGGATTGAAAAATTGCTTCAAAAAATTTGGGAAGGAGATGATCTGCAACAATGAAAACAACCAGGAAAATTCTTACTCTGTACTGAGTTTTGCTGCCTCCTCCACAAGTGCATTATATTTCGGAGCAATTTCGTTAAGCTCTTCCTCTTTAACTTGTATATCTGCTTTCAGTTTGTTGAGTACATCTTCAGCTTTGTCCTGAAAAGTTATATAATCAAGAGTGCAATAAGTTCGATGAAACACTTCTGCATTTCTATGAATACATCTGGATATTACTTCTACAATTCCAAATTGGCTAAAATTAACTGAAATCAAGCGTTCTCAAAAAATGTCCCTGACTGGAAGAAATGCCAAGACTGTTCTCAAGAATGCCAAGATTGGACTAGAAGTTGTATGCTCAAAACAGCATAAAAATTGGTTGGATTGCACAGGACACAACATGATTGCATTAAAGGCGTAAAACCCTTAATGAATGCAATCTATATGAAAACTAATATATATGTAATACAACAAAACATAATATCCTGCATATCTTGAATGTTTTCATACTTCATCACATTAACAGCTAAGCAACCAACCCTTCCAGAACGTTCTTTCTCGACGTCTTCGCGAAGATCTTTGATACGCAGCTCGAGCTCGGTCTTCTTTTGGAATCGTTCGGTCTGTTCACTAAGAAGCGCCTCTTTCTCCTCGCGCATACCTTTAAAGCGAGCCTCCAACTTGCGTTGCTCAGCTTGCGCCTTCAGAGAACGGTTTTGCGCATTTAGCAGATCGTTCGTCACCTATAAATTGATATGCATTTTGCAGATCGACCACAGAAGACCGAAACAAAAGCATTTACCTTTCCCTTCCAATTACTTTGATATATATATACACACATATATATATACATATATCCATACATACATGCATATATACATACATGTATATATATATATATATATGTATATATATATACAAAGTGTAATGTGTCACCGCATTTCATACCCTTTGTACTACAAGGCGAAGAGACAATAAACATCTACAAAGCTGCGAATTCGCTTTCGTAAGTGATGAATTTAATGAAATAAACAACTAAATTAATGACATCTAAGCTTGTATTAGTTTCTGCACAAAGGAAACTTTTTCAATATTTCTCACACTTGCAAATCTGTTAGTAAGAAAGACAGGATATCTGAATCAGCACATCACGGAGGCCCTAAGAAGATTCGTTCTTTGTACACTAACTTGGCATCTTCCGCATTAAAAACTCAAAAAAATAATAAAAAAACAATAGATTATTTCTGCACAATACATAAGGTCTTTAGAAAAACCATAATGTGACGGAAAATGATTTTTAAAGAATACCTCTGATCCTCAAAACCGCGTTGGGACCGATATGTCAGTAGCGCAGAAGACCACTTTGATGGAGACGTGAGCAACTAACTTTTTTCCAAAAATACATCACAACTAATAAATAGACTCCGGGAACTTTTGGGCATCATCTCTTACAAGCAAATATCGATGCCGATAAATAACAATCCCCAGATTACTGCTTCAATTCCACACAAGCGCAGCTTTGTTTGGTTAAATCGTACAGGAATAGTTCAAGGCAACAATCTTATCACTACTCTCTAAGAACAAGTAAAAAGAAGTGATAATTCGAATACCTTGCTCTGTCGTGTATTCAACTCTTCTCTCTGCTCTGCTAGTTTATCCAATTTCTTACGTGCCTCTTTCACTTCATTATCATATATTGTGTATTCAATTGACCTGAAATATGAAACACAATTTTGAGAAAATACCTATTAATGGATGACTGTCCAGAGCAACGAAACAGTTAGAATCATTTTCATATCCAAATAATACACCTTTAACAATAATTCCACCGTCATTTGAGTACTGCTTTACGTAGTTAAGGCTGACGTTGCAACAGAGATCACTGATGGCACAATGAGCGAATCCAGTGGGCCCTTCACTCCAACACCTAAATGATTCGTTCTCAAGTTGTAATGTTTCGAAATCTCGTTATATACTACACCAGAAGCTAATCATGATGACTATTGAGCAAAGTAAAACCTTTTCATTTTGTCCCATTTTTGATACTCTTTAAGATCCTCTTTCTCCTCTTCCAATGTTTTCAGGCGTTCTTCGATATAGGCGAGTAGAGCTTCAATTTTCTCGCTCTTTGCACCTTAAAAGTATTCTTTATTTGAAAGCACACGCATTAAAGTTAAAATAGCATCGCTGCTCTTCATGAACAGCTGAGAATTACAAGCGTAAACCTGATTAACGATTGCCAAATGTGCTATTACTACAACCGGCCAGCAGCACGTTGTAAGAACAAAAAAGCAAAATTTTTTCCCTTCCGGTACCATAGAACCACGCTTTCAAAAAACTCTCCCGCCAGATCCTCGTGAAATTTGAAAAAAAAAACTGGCATACTTCCAGATTTAAAAGACATTTTGTAAAATCTTGAAAGACAGAGAACATATAAGGTTTTTTTTTTTTTTGCAGCAGCAGCAGCAGCAGCAGCAAAGCAAATCCAGATCCACCGAACACAGTAAATGGATATGCCTACAGCCGTCAAGTATGATGATTTTCAAAAACATCACACCTTATCTGTTCCTAATTGCCCCTTTTATGCTCACTTTCTGTTCCACTCAACTTCGAGCTTAAGTCTCCTGAACACATTTCCTCCAATAATACCACTGGACTTTCTCATATCCTTCGAATGGTCGAGTTCTTACAAATGCTATGAAAACATTAAATTTCGTGAAGAAATTTTCCTAACATCTTAGAAGGCCTTTTTTTCAAACTTCTGACACGAAGTTTTGGAAGATAAGCGTCATTATAAACTAATTTTTTGATAGAAATAAATACAGACTCGTTTCACGAAGGATCTTCAAGCTTTCCTCTTTTCTCTCATCGTACACTCGAGTACCGGCTACCTGCAATTAATATATAATGATATTCGCTTGCGAGAGAAAAGAACTTCATTCAGAATGTTAATTAAATGTAGTCGGAAAGCCACACATAACTACAACTGCGTAACCGAGACCCTCAGATTTAGTACTAGTTTCGGTCTTTTACTGCGCCCAGGTGCTTCGATTCTGCTGCTATCTCTTTTCAATCATACTATTGATTTTAAAATCACCCGCAAATTCCGATAGGATGTTAAATGGGGTTGGCAACAAAAAAAATGATTGATATGTTAAAAATGGAACAAATTCATGACATACAAAATTAAAAACTCAAATTCATTCAAGTTCTTTGAAAAATTACGACCACAGACATCAATCACTCCAAAGTTTTGATGCAAAAAAAAGATGTTCATTTCGATACAAAAACATCAACTATTAACAACTTCCCTAAATAAAAGATGAAACTGCTCAAAAAATAGCACTGGTAAGTATTACACAAAAAACTACTGCAAGCATATGTGAAGGTCGCCTAGCAATGGAAGAGTAAAAAGAATGAAATCTAGTAAATAAAAGTCCATTAAAAAGCATCTAAAGAACAAACCTCTCTCAACAATTTGAGCCGATGCGAATCTGGAGAGGTGGCCAATTCGTTGATTTTGCCTTGTTTAACAATATAGTAGGGATTAGAACGCGAGAAACCAGCCGACTCCATCAGGTTGACAACCTTAACATTTCAACATTCCATATGAACTGAAATAATCGCTTAACTGTGAATGCATCGTATGCTGCAACAAAAGGAAAAACGAGAATGCGCATGGTTGCTGCGAGTATCCTGCCAGCACAATATACCCAGTCCAGAGTATTCGAAGACTATAAGATAGCAATTTGGCTAAATGTCACTTTCAGAGAAAAGTGAGTGGGGAGGACTACAACATACGGGGAGAACCCAACAGCAAAATTTAAAGGAAAGTATACGAGATTCTTATAGGTGAGCGATGCTGCTGCAAAATAATGGCTGCCATATACGGATCCGCAGATGTAGTTCACCCCCTCTGCATCTGTTAAGGTTTCGACCACAGTGGAATGTTATATTTCAGCACGTTTTTCCCTGTTCACGGGAGATTGAGGATGAAGCTGAACGAACTTTTTTTTGCCGCTTTCTTCGTCTTCGTGGGAACTTTCTCACCCATAGATTCTTTCTCTAGTGGTAACATTCACTTAAATGTGAATATTATTAAAATGAAGTAATTAAACACAACGAATAAAGGGCGACAATGCTGCATGAATTATGCAAGACTGGAAGATAGTTTAACTTGCAGCAATATAACGTCCTTGAAGCAAATAGGGCAATGGCTCTGAGAATGATTTAAAAGTTTGCTCTTTCTTAGCTGTAATGAACAACGCACTCACTTTTCAACAACTTAAATTACGGCTTACTCTTCCATATAAACACATCAAGCCAGGATAAAATAACCAAACTATGCAAATTAATCTGAATCTTACATCACTCCTAGAGACGATTTTCGAGTCGATAAAATATTGATCTTTCTTGAAGCTCACTTGCCGACCTACACGTACTTCATTCGCATCTACCTGAAAGATGCGATTCCACAATAAAATGTCTTCTTTGACAAAACGATAATCCAATAAAGAGATAAAACCGATCTGTCATCGGCCAATTTATTCTTCACCTCAAAGAAAAGATTCGAGCGGTAAATTTTCAAGGACGAGACAACATTCTCGCGATGAGGCAAAATATGCAGCAATGTAACGAAAGATACGAATTTCGAAAAGTGAGCACAACCCAAATCAGCAATAAAGCAAACAAAAACCTTTTATTTTTAAATAATCCACATAGAACTTAGGCTAATATTTTATTACAGTATAATTGTTTATTTTGAAGCTTTCCGCTCATTCCAAGTGGCAACGACTTGTTCAACATGCCACAGAAGGGGATTCAGCCAAGTAAAATCGCAAAGATAAAGTAGCATACCGCGACAATGCGTCGGTCTGCGTTATCGAAAACGATCTCGACACGAGCAGTGGAAACCTTCTCGCCGGTCCCTTCATGGATCAGCCCCTGACGATGATCTGAGCGCAGATGGCTGAACTCATCAGACAACACGAATTGAATCGCTGAAATATAAAGGGATTCTCATCAAAAAAGCTGCCGTAAATATTCCCAAGATGCCAAAACAATTAGGACAGTAACTCGCAATCTGATTTCATTGCGACTCTGATATTGAGAAACAACACTGAGATTCCGCCGCTTAACGGACATCTACCTCCCTCTCACCCGTGAATAAAGCGAAGTTTACGAACGGCAACAAAAAACATACCAAGGAAGAAGTTACTTTTGCCACTTCCATTACGTCCGACAACCACATTATGTCGTGGCGAGAAATCGTCGACTGTCGTCTCAAGATAGCTACGAAAGCCGGTTATACTCACCTGAAAGCAACTACTGCACTCAACTCCAACTTACAAGCAGAAATCATCCTTCACACTATCCCAATTTCTCGACAGTTCACCCACAAGAAACTCTACTTCTCAACGAATCAGCTTCATCGATGCAATCGCCGTTACCGCTTATATGCATTTCATCTATTTCGTAAGTAGTAAATATACACACAAATGCATATCTACAGGTGCATTCATACTACAGTCCCTCGAGAAATTTTGGACACATCTGTAAAATTGGAGCAAATGAAACACAAAGACTGATGCACAGTATACACGGCTGGAATGGTTGAATTCAGTATACCAAGAGGTTGGATTCTACAAAGAAATAGAAAATGGTCTCATCTACGCAGCTGGCAAGCCGAATCTTATAGCGAAATGATCGTTTCATTCATATTCATATCCATCAGAAGCTCGCCAGCGCAACACGGCGGTAACGTCTTTACTAATCCGACTCTGACAGTACCACACCAGGGACTGAGAAATATACTAAATGAAATTTATCAGTCTGCAACAATTCAAAAACTCAATGCCATCCGCAAACACAATAAGTTTACCACAAAAACATAGTTGATGCGAGCAAAAAATGAATAAAATGATCAGTAACATAGTACCCCCAAGGAAAATTTACTTTTACACTCGAAAACTGCGAAAGTTCACCCCCCCCCCCCCCCCCC